>OY728136.1:932333396-933571841 GCA_963277665.1 Viscum album | reverse complement strand
GGAAGATAATATGGCTTTAGACTCATTAAAATCTAGGTTGACCCCTTGTGGGCTTTGGGGAATTATCTAATTTGAGTATCAATCAATTTCTTAAAAATTCATTATTTATGATGACTCCATCAATTTTATCTATTTCAACCTACCTTCACTATAATTTATACTTTTAATTTTTTAAAGGAAATTATTTTTTCCATAATAAAAAATTCCAAGTTAAATAGATAAAATGGTGTAGGTGGTAAATCATTAACTTGAGCCTAATTGAGAAAAGGTTATTTATTTATTTATAAGGATAACACCACGAGATGGTGATATATTTTATATAATTAGTAGAGATGAATCAATAAAGAATAAAAATCTATGATAATGATCTAATAGAGTATCTATGTTCCGTACTAGTTCTCTCACACCAAGAAATAGAGAAACATAAAAAATATCAATCAATTTGGTCATATATTGGTGAAATATTTCAATTGGAAGTAGGACTTGACTTCATATCACTGATAAAGTGTGTAAATGCTTCCCATTTTAAATATAATCATGGTGAATTCACTTAACATTATTAAATATTATTTTCATGAATATGATTTGATTGTAGTTAAATAATGATTTTAAATGATGATAATTTTTTATGTGAAAATTATTAAGGGATTGAGTCTCTACTTTGGGAGTGATCTACTGTCACTACCCGCCTTCACCAAAAGGTGGGAAGGGTCAGCAGATTGCCAGACCCTTCTTCTTTAAGTTGAAGGAGAGATAATGACCCCCGAGACCCGCCTTCAATAGGTCCCGGAGTGGCGACTAGCACCAAGGGTATAGAATCCCACACTAAATGGAAGGAATTACCTTTTTACTTTTAATAGGATCGAGAGATAAGATGGTAAATCCCAACAACACCAAAAGCGGAAAGTAAGAGTAAAACCAATAACCATTCCCAATGAATGTTACAAAAGTAAAAATACACAAAGTACAAAGTGACTACAAATATAAAGTTACAAGAAATAAAAACTGCAACTGCAACTGCCCTAAAGGTCCAGGCTAGTATGGTCCTGCATGATCCCTAAAGTCCTCCTGGAAACTTGAAAGTAGTTTTATATATGTAGATTGAGCATACAAGTATACTCAGTAGGGAAAAACCAAAGACTCTCGTTCACTAGTGGGGGAACGTACTATGTCCCATGAGAAAAAGAGTAAACCAAACACCTAACAAGGTAATCTGTCCACCCAAGCCTCACCAAGGCACACTCCCTAAATAACGCAAGTCAAGTAATGTATAATAATAGAACATCGATGTTTGGGTACCCCGCGCCACATTCCCACTAGTTATTGAAGACATCCTACGCATCGAACCAATCCCTCCATTCTCACCGTAGTCCCACTGCCACACCCCACCTGTATACACCCGGTCCACAACCTCACGCAGTCCCACTACCAAACCTCACCCATACACACTTGGGCCACAACTATCACACGTAACCATGCCTGCAAACACCTAGGACAGAACAACCACCACCACGCCCGAAGACACCTGGGCTAGAAGATCCAATACCACGCCTGAAGACACCTGGGCCTCATCCCAAAGATGCTTGGGAAACTACCTTCCCGCACACACTTGGGCCACAACCACCACACAACCCCTCCAGAAGGTTCTTGGGATAATAATGGACCTCAGGCCATCATAGCCTGCCCGAAGATACTTGGGATTTCCGAGAAAGGTAGAAGAAAAGGAGATAATAACCATCCACTAATAGAAGTGTTTGGAAAAACACCCTCCCCCATGAAATGGGGGTGTTCAGCACTAAGAGCTCAACTTGGGTGGGGCACGTATAAGAAACACAAAACTACAAGTATATGTATAGGTAATAAGCACTCACCCAAAGTTTAGGTTTTTCTTTATCCTTCATAAAAAACACAAACAGTACCATGTCCAAGTCCCAATCACATCAAACCAAAACCCATTTGCCCCATCCTGGTTAACATGTTCAGTAATAACATTTAAATAAGTTTCTTAACCTACTTGTGAAACTAGTAAGTGTACGCACAAGTATAGAAAATCAAACAGTCAAGCATTAACTACAGCCTCCAGGCCCGGTTCTCTCATAATTCCACAACAACCAAGGGAAACCCCAAGATTCAGCCCCATGTCCAATACCCAAGATCCAAAAGTTTTCTCAACAACAGAGGATCCCACCCCAATTCATGATATAAACAAGGTAACCACTCGGTCTTAAATTCACAACCACTAAAAGCATAATACAGGGGTTCCCATCCCCAATTTCCCAACCACCGAGAGTATAATAACCGGGGATCCCATCCCCACCCACATCACCCAGCAAAGGGCCCGTAAAGGGAAAACAACCAAATCACTTCCACTAACACAAGGGAGTGCCATGCCAGTATTTTCAGATTTATAAGATTTAACACACTCCATGATTTAAAATTCGCAGTACTTAACGGGGGTTATCATAGAAGGATTGATCATGGTGCCTCAATTTATTTAGCCTGATATACATGATTAACCAATTTCTTTTTTTACAGCAGGAGTTCACAATTACAAATCAAGCCATTTAAAACAACACCAGGGGGTTCATTAGTGCACAAATAAAGACCACCAACGTCCATGATTTCAGTAGGTGTAAGCCCGCAAAAATTCCGAAAACAAGATCATAAAACAGAGCAGCGTCATCAATCACAACGCCCACTTTCTTTATAGAATCCATTCATTATCTTTATTTAGGTTTGGTTCATCCAATTCTACAGAATCTAAGCATGCCCATCCCACAATATACACAAAACGGAGAGACGAAGGAGAAATTCCCTACTTGTTATCGACGATCGATGCAAAGCCCAGGCATGGAACTTCATGGATAGAGATTTGGCTCATCCGGACAAAAATATTCTTGTCTGAATGAAGGGTACTCTAGTACAGGGTGATCAATAAAAGAAACCAAGGAGAACCCTTTTATTTTATAAAGGTCGGGAATAGTTGAGATACCAACGTGGAACCGCATAAGGAGTGGGGTCGTTGGTTGTTCACGCAGTTGAGACACCCCACACGTCATTAAAGGGGTCTAAACTGACGCACACACTATGTTAATTCATTAAATAATTAATTAAAACATTTATGGGAATTACCGGGATTTTCAATGGGGTCAAAATAGGGTTTAAAATCCAAATTGTGCAAAAGGGAGCAATACTTGAAAGACCCCGTGGGGGTAGGCGAGAGCCACCGGTAGCTGAGAGCCACTGATGGCTGACAGCAACCATTAGCCGAGCTACCGGTAGGCTACAACTATCGGTAGACCATGCTACTGGTCGGCTACAACCAAAGGTAGACCGAGCTATTGGTAGGCTGCAGCTACCGGGAGACCGAGCTACCGGTAGACAGAGCCACCAGTAACTGCAGCTACTGATAGACTGAGCTACTGGTAGACAAAGCTACCGGTAGGTTGTGGCTACCGGTAGACCGAGCTACTAGTTGGCCTCATACCGGTAGGTTAAGGCTACCGGTAGGCCTACCGTTAGGCCAAACTTCACCGAGATTCCCAGACCATAAAACCCAACATGTGATTTTCACAAAGTAATGGACCCCAAAAACCCGAGCCATTACATATGAAACCTCTTAAATGATTCTCGTCCTCGAGAATCAAAACAATCTAGAAGGAAAGAGATGGTTTGAACAACTACCTTGAAAGATACCTCTTAGGAGCGAACCTCATTGTTAACTAAGAACACTTTCCTATCAAGAACTAAGCAACACACCATGTCAAATTTCCCAGGCATGTGGGTTGGGGAGTCTCCTCCCCCTTGTCAATATATTATCCTCTTTGGGTGGCACTAAATTTCCCGAAAGGGCTTAATCGCATCCACCTTAATGCGTCTTGTTTAGGGGTTGGGCTCTCCCCTCTGTGTAGCCAGGGCTTTTCACACACATTCAGAGGAAGGAAAACTAGTATTTCAAATCCTACAAGGTAAAACGTTCCACCACAACAGCTATAACCTAAACAGTACAAAACTCAAAAAAAAAACTATGGGTACTGGGCACGCATCTATGCTTCCCTCTCCCATGTACTCTCCTCAAGCCCACCATGTCTCCATAACACACGAACCAAAGGAATGGTTTGCCCATGAAGCACCTTCTCTTTGCGATCCTCGATCATCACTGGTCTCTCCACAATTGTTACATCGTCCTCGATGTCCACCTATCCCTAGATGAGGATGTGTGAATCATCGTGCACATACCAACGGATTTGGGACACATGGAAGACATCATTTATCCTTAGTAGCGGCAGTGGTAACGCTAGCTGATAAGCCACTTCGCCCACCTGCCACAACACTTCAAAGGGTCTGATGAACCTCGGAGAAAGCTTACTCCCTTTGTCGAACCTACGTTGTCCACGCCGAGGGGAGACCTTCAAGAACACGTGGTCTCCAACCTCAAACTCCAAGGGTCACCTCCTAGTATCAGCATATGACTTCTGTCAGTCCTGGCCCGCCTTCATCCTTTCCCGTATGTGCTGAACCTTCTCTGTCGTGGTCTGCACCACCTCCAGGCCGAGGATGTCTGCCTCTCCGACTTCAGTCCAACACCCAGGTGAACGGAATGGCCTTCCGTACAAGGATTTAAATGGGGCCATACCAATGTTAAAGTGATAGCTATTATTATAGGAAAACTCTACCAGAGGCAAGTGTCGCACCCATGATCCTCCTGAGTCTAGAACACATGCCCGCAGCATATCATCCAATGTTTGGATGGTGCGCTCTTTCTGCCCATCTGTCTGGGGATGGAAAGCAGTGCTAAGATGCAGCTGGCTACCAAAAGCATTCTGCAGTCCTCTCCATACTTGCGAGGTAAACCGTAAATCCCTATCTGAGACTATAGACATCGGAAATCCATGAAATCACACCACCACATCCACGTACCTTCGTGCCAAAGAATCCACTACACTCGACTCCTTGATCGCCAGAAAGTGAGCCGATTTCGTCAACTGATCTACTACCACCCAGATGGCGTCATATTCCCCTTTTACCTTGGGTAGTACCGTGACAAAATCTATCAAACTTTCATCCCACTTCCACTCGGGAACATCTAGAGACTGCAGTAGGCCGCCTGGAACTTCGTGTTCAGCCTTCACTTGC
The DNA here is from genome assembly GCA_963277665.1 of Viscum album. Lineage (NCBI taxonomy): Eukaryota > Viridiplantae > Streptophyta > Magnoliopsida > Santalales > Viscaceae > Viscum > Viscum album. The sequence goes on along the minus strand of OY728136.1, from coordinate 933,566,705 downwards.
TGACACACTAAGCACTTGGACACAAACTCTGCCACTGCTCGCTTAACTTCGGGCCACCAAAAATGTCTCTTCAGTCCCTGGTACATCTTGGAAACTCCTGGGTATACCACCAAGGATGAGTTTTGGGACTCACTGAGAACCTTGCCGTGCATCACTTCTGGAACAAACAACCTTCCCTGGAAAAGCATCTGGTTCTGACCATCCTCTGTCCATCCTTCTGGAGCATTGCCCTAGTCAACTCGGTCACACATCACTTCGCACTCGGGGTCTCCCCACTAAGACTCCTCCACTTGCTGTAATAGAGAATACTGCACTGTCATCAGATACATGCAGCCTCTACCACTATCCATCCTCGCATCCAGGTGCAAGGCAGCCAACTCGTCCATCGCCTTCCAGGCATCTGCCGACTCTCGGACCGCATCCTTCTTCATCCTTCTGATCAAGGCATCGGCCACTACATTCCCCTTCCCTAAAGTTTAAGAGATATCGAAGTCGTAATACTAGAGGAACTCCATCCACCTCCACTGCCGCAAGTTCAGGTCCCACTGGGAGAAGATATTCCTCAAGATTTTGTGATATGTTAAGATCACAAAGAATTCTCCGATGAGGTAGTTCCACCATAACTTCAGTGCAAAAATAACAGTTGTAAGCTCCAGGTCATGGGTGGCATAATTATGCTCATGAGGGCGTAGTTGCCGAGACCCATAGGAGATCACCCCTTGTCGCTGCATCAACACACATCCCAGGCCTTGTCCTGAAGCATCACAAAACACCTCATACGCTACCCCTTATTCTGGTAATCTCAGCACTGGGGCTCTTACCAACTTCTCCTTCGGATAGCTGAAGGCTAACTCGCACTGCTCACTCAACACGAAAACCTGGTCTTTCTTAGTCAGGATTTTCAAAGGGGATGCTACTTAGGAGAAGTTGGGTACGAACCTCCGAGAGTAACCTACCAACCCGAGGAAACTACAGACCGTTCTTCCCAAGAAACAACTGCCTCAACCTTTGATGGGTCCACTGCTCCCCCTGCTCGGACACCACGTGCCCAAGGAAGTGCACTTCTCGCGGCTAGAACTTGCATTTAGACAACTTACCATAGAGCTGGTGCTGTCAGATGACCTCCAAAACCATTCTCAGGTGCTCCGCGTTATCCTCCTATGATCTTGAATAGATTAGGATATCGTCGATGAATACGACTATGAACCGATCCAGGTACTCCCAGAAGATGGAGTTGATAAGCCCCATGAACATAGCTGGGGAGTTCGTAATGCCGAAAGGCATAACTACGAACTCGAAGTGTCCATATCTGCACCTAAAGGCCATCTTAGAGATGTCACTCTCCTTTAACCTCAACTGGTGATACCCAGACCACAGGTCGATCTTCGAGAACCACCCTGCCCCTTTCAGCTGGTCGAAAAGGTCGTCTATCCACGGAAGAGGGTAGCGATTCTTGATCATAACTTGATTCAGACTCCTTTAGTCTATACACAACCTGAGACCACCATCCAACTTCTTTTCGAACAAGACTGGAGCACCACACGGTGACGGACTTGGTCAAACATAACCTCTCTTCATCAGATCGTCAATCTGAATCTGCAACTCCCGTATCTCTGAAGGTGCCATCCGGTAAGGATCCATCGATATCAGACGACCGCTGGGCTGCAGGTCTATCCCAAACTCGATATCCTGTCGAGGGGGTAGAGTCGTCACCTCCACAGGGAAGACGTCCATAATCTCATGGATGATCTCTGGCACCTCCACTATCTCAGTATCCACTGACTCCACTGACAGCTTGGCTAACAAGGAGAGGAGGGGTTCCTCTCACCTGCTGCCCTTCTGACTGCTCCGCTTGCCGGTGAAGGTAAAACGTCAGCTGCCCAAGTATGAGAACACAAACCTTCCCCAGAAGTAGTCGATAATAGCACAAACAGAGAATATCCAGTCGGTGCCTAGGATGACATCGTATGTCTATATCTGTAGCAGAAGAAGATCCCTAACTGACTGATGTGGCCCTATCATTAGTCAGCATCCCCAAAAAACATATAACATGTCGGTCAGACCTCCTACTGGTGTGCTCAGCACCAGGGGAACTAGAAGTCTCTCACCATCTAGACCCAAGGCACGTGCGAGACGGGGTGCAACAAAGGATTGCGATGCTCCGGTATCGAACAAGGAAAAAGCAAGGTTATTGAACAAACTGATCGTACCTCGAACAACCTCCGACGCTACTAGAAATACTGCCTCCATAGCGTGTAGCTATCCATGACTAGCTCCTCTGCCCCCCTTCTGTCAGCCACCTCCCCGACCATGCCACGGTCGAGGTCCCTGAGGAGTGCCATGAGGTCGGCCTCCTCCTCCTACGTCTTCTCTCAGAGGAGCAGGAGCTCGTTGTCCCTACTGCGGCTGCTGGAAAGGCCTGGAGGGAAGCTGTTGTTGGGGTGGGTGTTGGGGCTGTCCACCACCGCCGTACTGTACTCGGTCCATCCACTGACTCCAGAGATGTCCATAGTTCCCACAGACGAAGCACCACGGTCCTGGGCCCAAAGGAAAATTGCGGGGACCAGGGGATCGAAACTGAAACTGCGGCGGCCTGCTCCCTGCTGGTCGGAACCAGGAGGGTCCTGACGCTGGAGGCCTGGTACTGATGGCCTTCCCCTTCGATGGTACTAGGTGGATCCCCTCTCGTGACACACCTCCTAGATCATGTATCCTCTTCACCACTTCGGCCATCTTCTAGACCTCCAAGTACGTTGGCAGGATAGAGGGGGTAACAGCATACTGGAGGGAGGTTCGGGGCACCTCCTCCAAACATCTTTCCTGAGACTCCTTGTTGGTAAAGAGGTCTGGAGGAAAATGTAGGAGGTCCTGGAACTTGATTCCTAGCTCCCTTAATGACATACTCCCTTCCTGGAGGGAGAGTAGCTCCTGTCACTTTTCCGCCTTCATCGTCGAAGATTGGAATTCTGCCCGAAACTCCCTCTTGAAATCAGCCCATGCCACCTCAACCTCCCTCCTCTCCCCCAGGTAAAGTGTCCATCACTGACGCGCCGCTCCCTGCATCTGGCTGACGTCCAGAGGAACCCAGTACTCGATCGGAACCCGTATCAAGCTGAAGGCTATCACTAGCTCCTCTAGCCAGCCCCCCTTCTTTATATCAGAGGTGCTGCCCTCATACTTCTCGAGGGTCTGTTCCTGGAAGGCCCGAAGGGTCTTCTACCACTAGTCGTCCTCTTCTTCTCAATCAGCTCTCTGCCGATCGGCCGAGGTAGTCTCCGGGGCCTCGATTGCCCGCACCAATCGTGGTCGCCATCCAGGTGCCATAGCTGCAAGGTAAACAAGGAATTCCTAAGCCCATGTAGTGCAGAATATTGTTTTTAAAATTTCATAAACTCTTTATTCATTCTTAATTCCCAAGACACCCCAAAAACACGATAAGACAAGTCATTATGATGCTTGTACCTTTCCTAGGGTCTCTACCCAGCAGTCAATGTGGCCTCACTTGGTCGTTCGGTAGGTCCAGAGTCCATGCATTAGATCACGGGGGGCCCTAAAATCCTGTGTCCTAGCCGGTATTCCCCGACCTAATTCACGCACCAAGGTCACCCAACACTATTTCCCTACCATCCCATGCATTCCTCACTATGCCTAACTCCAGAGTCCATCCTATCTCTCAACCATCACCTCTAATACCATTATCTCACGACCCACCTTCACCAAAAGGAGGGAAGGGTCAGCAGATTGCCAGGCCCTTCTTCTTTAAGTTGAAGGAGAGATAATGACCCCCGAGACCTGCCTTAAATAGGACCTGGAGTGGTGACTAGAACCAAGGGTATAGAATCACACAATAAATGGAAGGCATTACCGTTTTTCCTTTAATAGGATCGGGAGATAAGATGGTAAATCCCAACAACACCAAAAGCAGAAAGTAAGAGTAAACCCAACAACCATTCCCAATTAATGTTACAAAAGTAAAAAATCTACAGAGTATAAAGTGACTACAAATATAAAGTACCAAGAAATAAAAACAGCAACAGCAACTGCCCCAAAGGTCCGAGCTAGTATGGTCCCACACGATCCCTGAAGTCCTCCTCAAAACCTGAAAGTAGTTTTATATACATAGGGTGAGTATACAAGTATACTCAGTAGGGAAAAACCAAAGACTCTCATGCACAATTTGGGGAACGTACTAAGTCCCGTGAGAAAAAGAGTAAACCAAACACCTAACAAGGTAAGTTATCCACCCAAGCCTCACCAAGGCACACTCCCCAAATAACGCAAGTAAAGTAATGTATAATAATAGCACATCGATGTTTGGGTACCCCGTGCCACTTTCCCACATGTTATTGAATACATCCTATGCATTGATCCAATCCCTCCATTCTCACCATAGTCTCACTGCCACACCCCTCCCGCACACACCTGGGCCACAACCTCACACATTCACACTGCCAAACCCCACCTACACACACCTGGGGAACAACTGTCACACGTAACCATGCCTACAAACACCTAGGCTAGAACAACCACCACCACGCCCGAAGACACCTAGGCTAGAAGATCCACTACCACTCCCGAAGACACCTGTGCCTCATCCCGAAGATTCTTGGGAAACTACCTGCCTGAACACACCTGGGCCACAACCACCACACAACCCCACCCAAAGGTTCTTGGGCTAATAATGGACCTCATGCCATCACAGCCTTCCCAAAGATACTTGGGCTATCCGGGAAAGGGAGAAGAAAAGGAGCTAATAACCAGCCACTAAAAGAAGTGTTGGAAAAACACCCTCCCCCATGAAATGGGGGTGTTCGGCACTAAGTCATCAACTTGGGTAGGGCATGAATAAGAAACACAAAACTATAAGTATATGTATACGTAACAAGAACTCACCCAAAGTTTAGGTTTTTCTTCAGCCTACCTAAAGAACACAAACTGTACCATGTCCAAGTCACAACTCACATCAAACCAAAACCGATTTTCCCCATACTGGTTTACATGTTCGGTAATAACATTTAAATATGTTTCTGCACCTACTTGGGCAACTAGTAAGCATAGGCACATGTCTAGAAAAGAAAACAATCAAGCATTAACTACAGCCTCCATGCCCGTTTCTCTCGTAAATCCACAACAACCAAGGGAAACCCCAAGATACAGCCCCATGTCCATTACCCAAGAGCCAAAATATTTCTCAACAATAGAGGATCCCACCCCAATTCGTGATACAAACAGGATAACCACCCGTTCTTAAATTCACAACCACCGAAGGCATAACACAGTGGATCCCACCCCCAATTTCACAACCACTGAGAGTATAATAATAGGGAATCACATACCCACCCACATCACCTAGAAAAGGGCCCGCAAAGGAAAAACAACCAAATCACTACCACTAACACAAGTCAGGTCCATGCCAGTATTTTCATATTTATAAGATTTAAAACACTCCATTATTTCATATTTGCTGTACTTAACCCGGGTTATCACAGAAGGATTGATCTTGGTGCTTCAATTTATTTATCACGTTATACGTGATTAACCAATTTCCTTTTTTATAGATGGAGTTCACAATTACAAAACAAGCCATTAAAAACATCACCAGGGGGTTCATTAGTGCAAAAAGAAAGACCACCAATGGGCATGATTTTCAGTAGGCGTAATCTCGCAAAAAATTCAGAAAGAAGATCATAAAACAGAGCAGCGTCATCAATCACATCCCCTCTTTCTTTATAGAATCTATTCATTATCTTTAATTAGGATTGGTTTATCCAATTTTATAGAATCTAAGCATTCCCACCCTTTATGATACACAAAAGGGAGAGACGAAGGGGAAATTACCTACTTGTTATCAATGATCGACACTAAGCTCGGGCGTGGAACTTCACAGATAGTGATGTGGCTCATCCGAATGAAAAGATGCTCGTCTGAATGAAGGGTAATACAGTACATGGTGATCGAGAAAAGAAACCGAGGAGAACCCTTTTAGTTTATAAAGGATGGTAACGGTTGAGATACCAATGTGGAGCCGTGTAAGCAGCAGGGTCGTGGGTTGACCACACGGTTGAGACACCCCACACGTCATTAAAGGGGTCTAAACCAACACACACACTAGGTTAATTCATTAAATACTTAATTAAAACATTTATGGGAATTACTGGGATTTTTAAAGGGGTCAAAATAGGGTTTAAAACCCAATTTGTGCAAAAGGGAGCACTACTAGAAAGACCTTGTGGGGGTAGGCGAGATCCACCGGTAGCTGAGAGCCACCAGTGGCTGATAGCTAGCGGTAGCTGAGCTGCCAGTAGGCTGCAGCCACCGGTAGACCGAGCTACTGGTAGGCTGCAACTATCGATAGACTGATCTATCGGTAGACTGATCCACTGGTAGTTGCAGCTACCGGTAGACTGAGCTACCGGCAGACTAAGCTACCAGTAGGCTGCGGCTACCGGTAGACCGAGATACCGGTAGGCCTTCTACCGGTAGGTTAAGGCTACCGGTAGGTCTACCGTTAGGGCAAACTTCACCATGATTCCTAGACCAGAAAACCCAACACAAGATTTTCACAAAGTAATGGACCCCAAAAACCCAGGCCATTACACCTACACTTTATAAGCATGATAAAGACTGATTCTTGAGCTTGTGGTATTGATGTAAGGATAGTTAATATGTACATGAGTTAAATTTGGAGTTTCATTTCACTCCTAGGTTGTAAAGGGGCTATCTAGATTGGGAAGATATTGATGAAAATTTTTAAATTTGTTTATCGAAAGGTTATGAAGTATTACTCATGACTGTTGCATTACATGGCATGATTTTTGGAAAAAGAACATTCCATGGTTTCTCTACATGTGTAATAATGTTTATGGAAGTAAGAAAAATAATAATATTTCAATATATTATGATATTATGTGCACAGGTATGTCAATATGACTTAATCACAAGTAGTTTAGGGAAAAACATGAGTGACATGCCACTTTTTAAATGACATTTAATTTTGATGTTTAGAGTATAATTAAGGAAAAAACATATTATTGTAACATTAAGGATAGATTTTAACACATATACGGGGTTTATAGAACATTATTAAGACAAATAAAGGACATTAATAAATTCATCAATAATTATAGAGCCCAAAAAACTATTAACTAAACATGTATTCAGTTGGAATTATTTTGTTTTAATAGGAAAGATAACATTTTTAAAGTCTTATAGTGTCTTACATATTTTTTTGAATATATCTATATAATATTTTTAATTGATCTTATCTCTAAAACCTATATTGAGTCACCAAAATCTAAATTATGAGTAAAAAGACATCATCTCATGAAATTTCTAGTAAAAATTAGTTCTCATAGTAGAGAATAATAGTGAAAAATTTGAGAAGTATGACTTCCATTGAAACCATTATAACAAGAAAAATCATGGGACTATTAGTTGATGTTTTTAACAAGATCAAAAAAATTATCCAAATTATACATCTGTATCCAATGTTATTAACTCAAAAATTTGTGGTTTTGAAAATAGTTCATCATGGAGAGAAAACAATATATAATGTTTTTTTGAATGGAATTAAGAATATATTTATTATTTATTATAAATAATTTTTTTGATATATTTTAAGTTATGATAAAAAATGTCCATGAATTTTACGATAATTTAGATTAGTTTATCAAATACTATTTCTTATTCAAGTTGAAGCTTCGAATAAAGTGCACCAATGTAGAAAAAAATTTAGTTCCAATTATTAGTATATTTTTTATACCACTTAATTGAGTATTGAGGTAAACTATAGATCTAATGAATGTTATTTAATGAATCATATTTTTTTTGTTATTTTATCCACCTAATTTTGATGTCTTGGTTTAATTTATAGCCAATAGAATATGTTATCCCCTATTTCACTATACTGATGGATTAAAGGTTACATATTTGAACTTAAGTGAATTTTTTTTCAATGATGGTGGATGACTCTGTTCTACATTATGGAGAAATATATTAGCATTACATAGCCATTAGAATCACCTAAGTATGAGTTTTATTTACAATATTATCATTTAATCACAAAATCTTCCTAATAATAGTGTTGGGTTGAAAACTCATCACTTACTTGGAATATTTTAATAAAGATTCAATATTATTCTTGCCACTCTCAAAGGAATGGTTAAAGGATTGTTTAAACAATTATTTGTCTATCATATTGTCACCTTATACACAATTTATAATGGTTCAATCAATGTTTTACCCATACCCTTGAAGATTATTAGAATTGGTTATGTTTGGTGGGCCATGGTTATCGTAAAGATGCCCCCTTCTCATTTCCCATCCACCCCTATATCAGAAGGTCCAACCTTATATGTTCATCCCTTTCACATACCCCTAGTCTTTACCTCTCTTCTTATTTATTTTTCTATTACCTATGGTTAGAAACCTGATATAGGGGTCTCCTTTACTTCTAATCACCCAATACGAGTTCACAAAGGAAATATTCATTCTTCTATTCTCTAAGATAACTCAATTAAATTGAACGAATCCATTTATAATTATATTTAATATTTTTTTAAATGAATCTTGGTATTTAAAAAACCATGATGGGGTGGGTCTACTAGATTCTTAGAACCTCCTCATCCGGTTTAACAATGAATATGACATGATATCTATTAGTATTTTTCTCCCCATGTCTTTAATTTGGTATGATTTTACATTTTAATAAGGAATTTTGATTTTTATATAAATCATGATTCACCCACTTCAGTGATTTATGATATCCTTCCAAGTTACCCATCTCATTTATAGTGGTTTTTTTATGTTGGACGGTGGCGACCCCTTTATTTGTAAAAGGGGGTGGTGAAGGAAGAAGATGGTGGGTGTGAAAAACCCACATATCATCCAGTGGATGAAGAGAAGGAGGGGATAGAAGAGGTCTATAAAGGGAGCCTCTCCCCTCTGGTAGATCTTATCATCTTCCCCAGGATTCTCATCACTATCGGTTACTCTATGTAAAGTATTTTGGAGGTTAATTTCCCCATTATTCAATAAATATATTATGAGGGTTCTCTCCTTGTAATATTGAGGGTGTTTATACCCACTTTTAACCACATGGATCCTTTTTCCATGATTTTATACCACATTCATTTTGGGTGTTTTCCATGTTACATCTAGTGTCATTTATTTCCTCATTTTTTCGCTTTATTTTATCTTGAAATTATCACCATGCCACTGGTATAATAATTTTGGGGCCCAACAAGTGGTATTTTAGGAAGGCTCTAGCCTAGTAATGCTAACTTTATTGGGTATTACTAATTCTCAAAACTTTGAGTATGCTCTTTGATTGTGACTCTGGTAGATCGTCCACATCTAAAAAAATTATTCATATAAATAAATACACAATTTTAAAGCATATTAGGTTCTATAATAATGGCATGTTTATATGGAAGTGAAATTTGAGATCAAAAAAATCAACTGGAATAAAGTTTTGCTATGGAAAATAAAGATGAAAGCAGTGTTGGGGAGGGATAGTTTTATTCTAGAAATTTGAAAATGACTAACAGGTGTGAGGATAGATTGTGGTTCTAGAGGGATCTAGAATCATGAAATGGAAAAAATGTGGTAGGTACATTCTGGGAGTAGAGATATGTTAGTTAGTAAAGTGAAGATGGATGCTGGAAGCATACATCATCTCAACGATGAATGTAAAATCGACTTAAGAGAAACATAGAACATGAAATATCAACAATAATGATTCGATTAGTATGAAACTATACCTAAAGGACTTGTATACGTGGGGAATGATCACATCCTAATGATCATTAGAGTCAGTACCATCAAATTGAAGATGCATGATGGTATTTTCAAACCATCCAAGCAGTACACCCTGTGGAGATCCTATAGAAAAAGATATTGTCTTTATGAAAATTTTATGACATCATATGAAAGACTCACAAAAAAAATAGAGTGATGGGAATTTGGAAGGACACCCCTGTAGTAATGAGGTCAGAGAAGATCCCAAAGAACATGCATGTGATTGTGGGTAAAACTTATAAGGATGCATAGATAGTTGTCGTGTAAAATATCTCAATAGATTTATTGATAATGTTAGGGAATCAGAAGATTTTCTGTATGGAGAAATGTGACCTAATGATTCTAGAGGATCATAAGTTATTTTCTATGCGTAAAAAGTCATCCTCAAAATTTTTTGATCATTTTTTTTGAATAAGAATCATAGGTTAAATTTCAAGACATTAACAGTGTGAAGCTGTTCATCCATTATAGTGTTTAGAAAGCACCGATTATATCCCATGGATATGCAATGTACTTATTATCCTTCATTAATGATTATTCTAAGAGATTTTTTGTGTACCCAATCAAGAGGAAAGCATATGTTTTTGAAGTCTTAAGAAAATTCCAAGCATGGAAGGAACTTGAATCTAGAAATAATATCAACTTTTTGAGAACTAAATATTGTGGATAATATACAAGAAAAGAGTTTGATACATTTTTTTTAGTTGGAATGAATCAATATATTGTTCATGGTGGTGTGTACTCCTCTGTATAACGGAGCTGAAGAGTGAGTGAATATAACCATGTTGGATAGAATAAGGGTTATACTAAAGACTATAGGAATTTCCATACATTCTTAGCAGAACAAATGAATAATGCATGTAATGTGATCAAATGATCTCCTTAAATAGAAACTAATCTTAAGACACCAATGGATATGTGTACTTGTAAACCCGTTTACTATTCTCGGTTGTATATATTTTTTTAATTCCTATATATGCCATATCTAATGACAAATAAATATCAAAGTTGGATACAAGCACTACTAGAAAACTAACCTATACCAATGGTTTGGAACCATTTGTATAGGCCTCCAAACCATTGGTATAGCCTATACCAACAGTTTGGGGAACCATTGACAAGTAAGCCGTTGGGATAGGTCTATACCAACGGTTTTGGGAAACCTTTTGGTATATACCTATACCAATGGTTTTTTAAACCGTTGGTATAAGTAATATGAAAATATATACCAACGGTTATGGAATAGTTGGAATATGTAGTTCAAAAAAAACATTCGCTGGGATTTGATACCAGGACCCCCCAGTTTATCATTGAACGACTTAACCACTAACCTAACATGACTTTTGTGAACATAATTACATAAATATATATATGTATTGTCATAATTATTTTAAATTTTGAAGTATATAAGGTTCTTGGTAAGAAGGTCTGATAAAAATTCAAAGGACCTATACTAACAGTTGTCAAAACCTTTGGTATAGTTCCTCATTATGGATTTAATTTTGGGTGGAAGGTTGATATTTGGGGGAACATTCCCAATAGTTTTGGAAAACCGTTGGGATAGGTGGCCAAACCGTTGGGAAATCCATACCCTTTCCCAACGGTTTTCCCAAAACGTTGGGAAAGGTGGCCTCAAAGTGGGCTTTCCCAACGGTTTGTCCAAACCGTTGGGAAAGGGGACCTATACCAACGGTTTTTACAAACCGTTGGTATAGAAGCGTTGGGAAAAGTTAGATTTCCAGTAGTGAAGATCCAATAACTGTATCTTTTTGGGATATATTGATGGTGATAAGGGGTATTGTTTGTCATACCCCACTACCCTCAAACTTATCATCAATTGGGATGTCATTTTTAAAATACAGTGTGAAAATAAAATTTGATAGATACATGGAGAAAGAAAATACATAAACTATATTGGTTGAGGTGGAGGAAAAATCTAAGGAAGAACTAGTTTCGTTTATAGAATTATTAGAGCACAAATTTCAATTACTGGTTGGGTCGAAATGATGATGGTCAACTCTAGAGAAAACAGAACCACTACAGTACTCAAACTATGTCACTAAGTGAAATATTTCATACTTATTATTGATAAATGATAAATATATATCTTATTTTGTGGAGGTAACCTACATTCCAGATGTATTTTCATGGATGAAGGCGATACATGAGGAACTTGAAGATCATCATAAGAACCAGACTTGGGATATTATTCCCTTACCTCATAAAACAAAGTATATCAACAATAAATTGGTATTTAAGATAAAGTTGAATAGAAAGAACTAGGTGTAATTATATCATGCCCAAGTGGTGGTCAAAGGATACACTCATAAGGGGGTATTTATTTTTAAAAAACATTTTCTCATGTTGTCATACTCGTGCATGTTTGGATAGTTCTAGAGATGTGTGCTACACATTTTAAATTAAGATAATCTAAATGTGAAGGAATATTTTCTCCATGGTTATCTTGAAAAAGAGATCTATATGATCCAACTAGAATTTTTTCAGAAGAAAGAAAATAGAGCATGGTTTATAGGTTGAACAAATCTCTGTACGGTCTTAATAAAGCACTTAGTTTTTGGTATAATATATTTTATACCAATATCATGATACTTTGATACAAAAAAACTTCATTTAAATCCTTATGATTAATTCATGGGTTCTGGTGGTAAGGATTTCATTATTCTTATATTGTATGTGGATGACATGTTGGTTGTAGGACCTACCAATGGTTAGATCTAGAATACAAAGGATCAGTTTGATAAGAAGTTTGATTGGAAGGAATTCGGACTAGAAAAAAATATTCTTAGGATGCAGATTTACTAAGAAAAAAATAATTAAATATTTGGCTATCAAAGAATAATTACTTGCATAAATTCTTGAAATTATTCAATATGATAGACTATAAGTAAATCTCCACCCAACTTCCTATTATTTTCATGTTACCCTCTATGGGGAGTATAAGCAGTGAAGAAGATATTATGGAGATATCTTGAGTACCATTTTATTTATCAATTATGAGTATGATATTCCCTATGGTTTGTACTAAACCATTAATTGCATATGCAATGGGACCAGTTAGTTGATACATGGAGAATCTAGGATGGGATCTTTGGAGAACAGTGAATTGAATCTCTAGATATATCAAGGAGACATCATATGTTTCATTATGTTATAGAGGATTACATTTAAACTATGAAAGAAAATATTAATTCGGATTTGTAGGCGATTCCAGCCAGAGGAAATCCACTACTAGTTACATGATTAATCTTACAAGGGGAGTTTTTGGGATATATTTTAAAGTTACACTTAGTTGTGGATTTATCTGTGATATAGGAGGATTACATGGATGCTACATGAGCTTAAAAAGAGTATATTTTGATGATAAGGTTATTAGAGGAGCTCAGGCATAGACAAGAGAAAATTCATATTGTTTGTGATAGTTAAATAACCTTTTCTCATTATAATGAATCCATATTTTTATTCAAATACAAAGCACATTTGGGTATAGTATCACTTTTTTCGAGATGTGGTGGAGGAAGGAAGTGTGGGCATGCAGAAAATTCACACTAAAGAAAATATGGAAGATTTTTTTATGATGTTTATTGACACAGATAATATTAATTGGTACATATCCTTGATTGGTCTCGCAAAGACATGAGCATAATGGTTTGGTAGATAGAAAGGATGTGTAGATATGTAATTGGTTCTAAATCAAATATCCAAGTTGGAGATGTGTTGATGATATTTTATTTTGGATGGTGGTCTCCCCATATACTGTCATAGGGGGCGAAGGTAGAAGAAGATGGTGGTTTTCCAAACCCTACAAATCATCTAGTGTAGGAAGATAAAGAGGGTATGGAAGGGGGTTATAAGATGAGGCTCTCCCCTCTAGACGATCTCATCCACTTCACAAGGATTCTCATCATTATTAGTCATTTTGTGTATATTATTTGTGAGTATTATTTTCTTTATTGTTCAAGAGAGATATTATGAAGATTTTTTCCTTATTATAGTGAGGGAGTGTGTAGCCACATTTACCCATAGTGATCCTTCTATTTTAATCTGGTTTTCCCTCCGTTCATTTTGGGGTTTTTTCACATTACATTTGGTGTCATTTATTTTCACATGTTTTCACAATATTTTATCTCCAAATTGTATCTTCATGTGTGGTCCAATCATTTTCATTCCTAACAATTTCAAAACCCATGTATCCTTAAGGAGAACGAAAATAGGCCTAGTCATTATTTTTTCTTAGACTAGAAAACACAATCCTTGTGTCATTCCATAACTCTATATATATATGTGGAAATGAATGCTTAAAGTCTCAATTGAAGTTTTTTTTGGATTGAAATTGAATTTAATATAGAAACAAATAAGAGGTATCTTATGATAAAGCTATGATTTTTATCCTCCCTGTAGTTGGAAAAAATAAGAATCCCTGAGATATGGTCATGGTAGAAATATATTTACAACATTCAATGATGAGCTCTTGAAGTATTTATGGATTTGTCTAGAGGAAGAAATTGATAGGAATATTGTATTTTATATACCATTAACTATTTTTGTAACTATTGTCCTAATTCTAAATGGACTTCGTTAGGTTGGGAAGTCAACCTCTATGTCGACTTATGTGGAAACATTACATTTAAGACAAACTCTATGTTACATGGAAAATTATATCCATTGATTCCCTTGATAGGAGTTTCCTAAATTTTTGGATACTATAAAAAGTGATGGTATTCTTATACACATGGATCTATAGGAGGAAATAGTAGAAGGGAATATATATTGAATTATTCATTACAGGACGATCATCAACTATAATGAGAATAAAGAGTAAGTTGTGAAAAATTTGACTCTTATCAACCCAATATTCTAATGTAGTTAGGGTTGGTTTTTTTACTAATTCTATCTCGCTTCTTATGTATATGGTTGAAGTTAATTCCTTTCCTTCAAGAAATATGATTTTAAAAATATTTTCACCTAATCTGGAACTACACAACTGAATTTTGGTTATGAAGAATAAATGCACTGACTGAGAAAATGTTTATTGGTAGATGCTAGAGTATAGGATTAAGAAGAAGAAAATCTAAATAGGCGAATCAATTGGAATTGTTTCTTATTTTGAGGAAGGTAATGAATAGCATGATTTTTAGGCACTAATAACTAACTCCCCAATTTAGGTTGTTTTGGGTATGGATACCATTTCTTTGGATTCATCTGATATTGAAAAAGAATTATATGTAGAAGTTAAATTTCATTCAATATTTAAAAAGGGAAGAAATGATCTTATGATATGGGAAGTTTCCTAGTATCTAAAGTGAAGAAAATAAGAAAGCATGAGGACTATTCCTCCATGTCTTGGACCATGGTGACAAGTTTAGAAGCTAAGGAAGATAAATCCTAGGGATTAGTTCAGACATCCAGTAAGGATTTTTAAGAGGCCAATGAGTCCATCTAGATCTCCTTGAAATAATATGTGCCATATTATGGTTCTATTCTCATTAGGTGGCTAGTATTAAAATTTCGAATAAATTTCCTAGGGAAATAACTACCACTGAGGGTTCAAAAATTGAGTATGATAGGGGCTTGAAAATCAACGATGAAAAAAGTTCAGAATTGTGGTCTTTGTTTTTTCCACTCAAGGGAGGATAGTGTGGAAGACCCTAATGATGTAAAAGTATCAAGGGGATATTATGATAGGATTTTTCAAGGATAGTTTAAATTGAAAATAATTGAGAAAAATCGAATTCGATTGAAATACAACAATGTATTTTCTCCACATATTTAATAGAGTAAACATAAACATATATGAGTATATGATGACATGGGATAAGATTGAATCATAGTTTGAGGACCCCATTCACAAGGATCTAGAGTGGAATAATTTCTATATGGAATGGATACTCCTAAGGGTGAATAGATCCAAAAATTTAAATCTTTTTTGGAATGATTTTTTAATTTTAATTCCATCATTAAACTTTTCTATTTCTGTTTGATTTTATGGGTTCCCATTCAACACTCAAAAATGGATTTCCCAAAAATAATATAAACTTTACTTGGAAGGAGAAAAGGATTGCTAAGATTTTTTAGAAATGAATTCAATAAATTTTTAAATATCTATATATACTCTAATAAAGAAGAAGAATGGATTCTATTTCTCAGTATATATCCTACTCACTATTTTATATTAAAGCCTATAATTCGATGATTATAAAACCTTTCACCACTATTAAATAAAATTGTAAGAAAATAACAAAGGTTAATAAATGAGGTTGATTCTTTTTTTATTGACCCTTTTATGGTTCTTTTACACATATGAATGATGAATAAAGGACTTATCCCTTATTTTTTCAGGGTATACTTCACATCAAATTAAAGATATTTTAAGGTGTGTGTGTATTTACTTGAGGACATATCCACCAATGTAATGGCAAAATAAATAGTATGTTAAGTTTCATTTCCCTATTCTCATTCCAGTACTAACATATTTAGCTAAATATATTTATTTCACTATCATAAATCAAGGAGTATGAGACTCTAGCCATTTGAGATTGAGAAGGGATTGTGCATTACTATGTAACCCATGATATTATGGTTCTCATTTTGGAATTTATTATATAAGGTTCCATTGGTAACTTTTCTTTATTATAATTGATGTATTTTTCACGTTCCTATGGGCACAAGGATATTTTTTTGAGAAATACTCTAATTTGAATGGATTTGAGGGTTTCCTCCCTATTCTAAAATCCTAAAGAGGATGAAAATAAAATTCCATGGGATGGGGTACATAATCCATTCCTCCCAAATCACTAGACACTCTTCAAAGAGTATTTAACCTTGTAAAAATTAGATGTGTTCTTGCAATCATTTTATTAATTATATTCATGTGAGAGAATTCAAAAATAAAATATGTCAATAAGAAAACCTTAACTAGAAACAAGGAATGAAAATAATGAAGGATTATAAGAAGGAAAAGATTAAAATTGACATTTAATTATATACCCATATCTCATTACATGCCATATCTCACCTTACTATCCCTCACCATAGTTATCGACTATACTATCTATAGATCACTTTTAGCTCTATCTCATCTATTTATATATCATTATAAGGGTTGGATCTCATTTCACGAGTACATATTGATCTATTAGATAAAATATCAATATCATCATTAATTTTATCATATAGTATATACCAGAACCATGGTATTATCAAAGGTGGATCCCTAGGGAATTATATGTAAATGTGTACAAGCTACTAAAGAATTATCCCAAGCATATGGTAACATCTTGTAAAGAACAAACTCTGTTTCCATGGAATTTTAGTCCACCAGGATAGAGAGAACTAGTAGTTTGATTATAAAAGTCAAATGGGTCAATAAACCACCAAAAATGGCCTAAAATTAAAATATAACCACACTCCTCAAGGTCAACTTGAACCATGAAGTCATCCTAGAAACCAAATATCTGTTGATATCATCTCCTAGGAAAAGAGGTCCATCACACAAGTATCTCTATCTCAATACATATATAGTTTCTCAACCACTATAAAAATTTAATTACACTAAGGAAGGAAATGAAACTCCCCCTATCAAAATATTCAATTCCCTGCCATGGAATTATCAAAACAACAGGACTACCTCCTGTGATCATTTTCTCTTTCCTTAGATCCTCACAGTTTTAGAAGTATTTACACAAACCTGTAAATAAATTTTAATCGACAATACAATAATTATCTCTCACCTCAACCTTTACAGTAAATTAGATGACACACACATAAGGAACTAAGGAGGATACCCATTATCTAAGAATATTACAATCATTACTAGAAATATTTTGATAAAAAATATCTCTCATCACATAGTCAGCAAATGGAATCACATGCCATCCCAAAGGGTCTCTACTTGTAATGAGATGACCCAAGTTTCCCTGAAACTTGAAACCTGACCTAATTCATCACATACCTGAAGGGATTTCCCGATCCCCATGGACTAGTGACAAGCACCCGAGCATCAAATGATAAAACTAAGGGAATTATTTCACCCAACCTGAGTTACCAAAAATCATATATATAGAAAAAATAAGAAACAGTGGAAGGCTAAAAAATATTTATGCCATTTCTATGTGGGAAAATAGAGAAAATAGGACAACTAAAGCAGTAGCAAAAAACTCCAAAAAACATGTCTGACTCTAAAGGACTCAAAACCAAATAGCTACTCCAACAATGGGAGGGAAAAAATACAACCATCTCACCATCAGAAACCCATCCCAACTAACAAAAACCCCACCACCTAACTATGGCACCTTGAATTTCCTTACACTATAAGAAAAACAAAGGTCTACTCATTATTGAAGTAGTGTTCAGCAGTGGCACTATAGCGGCGGAGGCACTGTGCAGGTACTGTAGTAGCGGCTGTATTGTAGCAACGTGGGTAATGTAGTAGTACTGTTCATCGAGGGGTCCTTTGGGGAAAAAATGGGATTTAAATCCTTGTATTCAGGCCACTTGGCCTTGGGACTTTGGGCTATGTAATGGGTCTCCCTCTACCTAACAACTAAAGAGGACTTTCCTTTAAATAATAAATTTTGGCTTCATCCCCAACCCTTTAAAAAAGTAAAGAAGATTTATAGAAAACATGTTAAACATTTACCTTTTCTATAGATATAAACAAAGGTAGGTATATCAGTTTCAAAGAACATTTTCTGTATCATTTTCCATAAGCATATACATGCATGTAAAGGATAACTCAGAAAGAGAAGAAATACAAAGAAGAAGCACATGTATCACACACCAAGGAATACTATAGGTCTAGGAAACAGACTACTCATACCATAAGAATCAAGTGCAAAAATCTAATCCTAGAACAATGGGACTAGGAAGCAAAGGAATATCCCATGATTAAATGCCCCAATATGTCAATATTGGTCCACTAGAATAATAGGCCATGGAAAATGGAGGAAAGCCCCAAGAAAAACCTCCATGATAATCATAAAGAAAGGGAAAATGGACTCATGCTAAACCTTCCACCTAAGTACCCTAGGTAACCCATGTTCTCTTTTTTAAAATTAAATATCAATGATTTGAAAACCCTTAAAAACCATTTCACAATAAATTTCACAAAAGCCAGGGTAAAACCATTTTTCTTTCAAACCCCTTTTTCAATTCACACAAAAAATCATTCCAATTTCATAAATCAATTTATAAATCAATAGAAATCAAGATAATTAGCCTATGCTAGATACGGAACCACCTACCTCAATGTTCAGGTCACACACAGCCACACCAGAAACCAAACCTAATGAAGACAAACATTATTATCAATGAAGTACTTAGAATCAAACCCGCACCTCAAAGGATTGATTCAAAATAAGAGACAAGGGGTTTGAGTATAGAAGAAATCCCACATACCTCAAGAAAAAACATCAGCTTCACCAAAAGAAGCTAAGGAATTGCCTTCGAGACAAGATATCACAGTGGATCTAGATGTGGACATCAAGAAACAACCAGATTGGATCAGAAGATCTAATAACACAAGGCTAGGTCACTGTCATGACCAATATCAAGGATGAATCAGAGAGAAAAATTACCCTGAGAGACACACCATAGATGAAATGATGAACCAGAGCATATGAGATTGATCCGGATGGTGAGACGCCTCTATAAATAACTTAAGAGTAGTTTAGGTTCGAGAGCTAAGAGGTTCGAGAGAAAAAAGTCTAAGTGAAACAGAAAAACGTGTGACTAAATCTGGGCATAGTCTAGGTCACAATGTGCACCCCTTGGCCACAAACTGTAGTCCTCTCGAGGTAAATTATGCTGAAAAACCTATCACCTCAGCTAAAAAAATCCTCCATTCAACCCCTACACAATGTGTACCTATGGTAGACAACGTGTACCTGCTCCGTACCTTCTCACAACGTGATCCCCCATTCACAACATGAAAGTATCACTAAGTACATGATGTGTACTTTAGGTAAACCATGTCTACCTATTATGTAGTCTGAAGAAAACCCAAAAAATCACATATAAGGATTTTAAATCTAGGAAGAGAATATAGAAAAAGGAAAATCATACCCAATCAAGGTAATGAGATGTTAAAAAATCCCCGCTATAAGAAAAATCCATCCCTGAAAAGTCATGTGGAAGATTTATCCTATGTAAAGAGATGAGGACACTCCTCCCTCATCAATGATTCGCATTTCCAAGTCTCCTTACAATTTTATCCTTATTTCCATAGAACATTGACCAACGGAATCAACTTCCTAGGCAAGACTTTCATCGGAGAACCAACTATCTAAATTGATTTCTCAAAAACAAGAAAAATACAACTCTAACTCAATTTCTTCCCCACTCAAGAATGTGGGTGAGATTAGTGTCATACTTCATGAGCTCAGATATGTGGAAAAAATCATGAATTTTTGTCAACTGAAATGGTAGTGCCAATCGATAAGAAACATCTCCAAGATGTTTAGTGATATCAAATGTTCCAACATATCTCAGAGCCAACTTTCCCTATTTTCCATGTTGATGGTGTCCCAACCGAGGAGGGACTTTCAATAAAGTCCAATAACTAATGGAATACCCCAAAGGAAGGATCCGCTGATCAGTATATGATTTCTCTCGACTCTGGGATGTAACCTTATGTCATTGCACTTCCTGAATATTTTTCAACGTCTACTAAACTAGAATTGGTCCAACCAAAGATACTTCACCCACCTCTTCCCAAAAAAGAGGTGATCTACACGGGTGACCATACAACACTTCGAAGGGGTCCATTCTGATTGATGACTGATAACTATTGTTGTAAACAAACTCAACAAGACCCAGATAGATATCCCATGATCCACCAAAATCCAAGACACATGCATGAAGAATATCCTCTAGGATATGAATTACATGCTTTGTCTGGACATTCGTTTGTGTATGGTAAGCTATTATCAACTTGACCTAAGTCCCCATTTCCTGTTGTCGACTCCTCCAGATCCTCAATGTAAACCTAGGATCCCTATTCGAAACAACAGTTGAAGGACTCCCATGTAACCTCATGATCTCCAGCACATACAGCTTAAAGAAATCATCAACTTTATTAGTGTCTTTGGTCGGAATGAATTGAGAACAATTCATTAACCGATAAAAAACCACCCATATAGAATTTTTCCCTCAAGGAATTTATGGAAACCCAACAACAATATCCATGGACACCTCATCCCACTTCTAAACCAGCACCGAGAGAGGCTGAAGCAAACCAGAGGGCTTCAAGTGCTCTGCCTTTATCTGTTGGCAGGTGTAACAGCGGGACACATAATCTGTAATGTCATGCTTCATACCCAGCCACCATAACCATCTTCTCATGTCATAGTACCTCTTCGTAGTTCCTGGATAAACATCCCATGAATAGCTATGACAATCAAACAATACATAACTTCTCATAGATGCGCGATGACAACTCACTTTCCGAAGTGAAGTATGCCATATTAATAAGGAGGCCAACCCATAATTGTCTACCCACCATAAAATGTTTCTCAAATATGATGAAACTCATCATATTCTGGATGAATTTTCAAGATATAATCCAAGAGAGATGATAAAAACTAAACACTGTTCAAAACCATACCTGATACATCCTCCTGATCATCCAAGTGAAACTCAACGAAAAGACCCATAATATTCCACTCTTCATTCGATTCCATAATTGCCTATGATGGTACCTTTCATTCTTAGAGTATCTGCAACAACATTCCCATTTCCTAGGGTGTATGCAATGTTAAAGTCAAAAGTCTGAAGGAATTATATCCATCACCTATGTATGAGATTCAAGTCTTACTGAGAAAAGATATAGCTCAAACTCTTATTATCAGAGAAGATTATGAACTTCTCCCCTAAGAGATAGTGTCACTAACATTTATGTTCATTAATCACCATAGAATGATCTAAATCATGAGTGGGGTAGTTCTTTTCATGTGGTCAGATCTAAAGATATCCATAAGCTACCACATGATAATCTTACATAAGCATTCATCCCAAACCATCACTTGATGCATCACAAAACAACACATACCCCTTATCGGGATCATGTAAGATCAGAATAGGTGTCAGTGTTAGAATTCATTCAGTTCATCGAAAAAGGACTGACACTTCGCATCCCAGGAGAATTTCACCGATTTCTTGGTAAGAGAAATCAATGGTGACACCATCATAGAGAAGTACTTGATGAACCATCGATGGTATCCAGCAAGAACAAGGAAACGTCATATCTCAAATAAATTTCATGGTTCATTTCATGAAAAACATCATTTACCTTATCTAAATCAACTGATAATCCATGGTTAGAAATTTTATTCCCCAAGAAATTCACTTATCAAATCCAGAAACTAAATTTTGAATGTTTAACATACATATGGTGATTCCTAAAAATCTCCAGAACCAAACTCAAATGGTGCTCATTCTCACACATAGACATTGAAGAAAAAAAATATCATCCACGGAAACTACCAAAAAAGTGTAAAGATACTTTTGGAATATCTGATTCATAATATCCATGAAAATTTCAAGAGTGTTAGAAATGCCAAAAGGAATCACAAGATATTAATAATGGGCATACTTTCTTCTGAAGGTCGTCTTTGGTATATCAGACTCCTGGACTCTGATTTGATGATAACCGAAACAAAGATCAATCTTTGAGAAAACATTTCTCCCCTTTAACTAATCAAATAAACCATCCACATGATGCAAAGGGTATCTTTTCTTAACCGTTGCTCGATTCAACATTCGATAGTCCACACACAACTGAAGTGAACCATCTGATTTATTGGAAAAGAGAAATGGGGATTCCCCAGGAGATAAACTAGGAGTAATGAAAACATTCTCTAACAATTCATCCAATTGAATCTTGAGTTCTTTCAACTCCATTGGTGCCATACCATAAGAAGGCATCGATGTTGGTGGTGTTCCCGACACTAGTCAACTGTAAACTCTATCTCCATCTCTAGAGGAAGACCAGAGAAGTCGTTTAGGGAATCTTTAGGAAAGTCTCGAACCACAATAGGAAGATCCTCAATAGAAGAAAAATAATTGGGCTGAAACATAATGGCATAAAACAAACTTTTGAGCTATGGGTGGTATGATCCTGAACGACCTGACCTCAGGGCCCACACTCCCTAAAACATACAAGTTCTCCCATAAATAGAAATAAAAAAACAATATGATGTTAAAAATCAACCTCAACTCAATGAGAAACAAGCCAATACATATTGATGATGGCATCAAACAGATCCATATCAAGAACAAGAAACACCAGACCAACTCAGTCTTAGATATCGTGAATGAACAAGAAGGACAACAGAAACCTTGCTCTTTCCTCTTCCTAAGAGGTGTCACCAACTCCAGCATAAATGGCATAAGTTCTGTTGGATGTTTAAGCATATCAACAAAATGTGCAGATGTAAATTAGTAGGGGGAACTAGTATAAAAAAAACTGTAGCTACTGAATCTTCAATAAAAAGCGTTCCTCTCACTATTTCTAGACCTGCATCAACATTCATTGGACACTCAAATACTGTGTATAAAAGATTCACTCTTGAGGCTTGTGTCTAGAGCCCTATAATATTTGAAGCTTCTGAATGCACTACATTATCCTTTGGAGCCAATAAACCCTGACCATAATGAGCCGTATTCAAATATTGATAGAAATGTTGTAGATAACCAACACGTCCACAAAAATTTCACATCTTCACGAAGATATGACAATAATTTCTAGTGTGACCCCCCTTATCACACTGGTAGAAAGTCATAGGCATACGTAGCAATGGATGGTGTAGAGGAGGCTCGCTACTGAGACCCACCTCCACCACTCCTGCAGTGGTCCTGTCACTTTCTCTTCTTCCCATGCATGCCATTGAATCTATCACATGTGGGAAAAGGATAGGAAGTAAGTAAAACTTTTACTACTATTTCCATCTCTACTGTCATTGTTTTGTCTATTGTCTCTGCATAGGTAGAGTGATTCAACAAGAAAATCTTCTTTCTAATGTCTGGTCACAAACCATGGTGGTTCCTCTTGCACCTTAATCTGATCATTCCCTACCTCATCTGGAGAAAAACGGACAAGCTCTGAAAACTAGTAAGTGTAGGTGGACACAAAACCCTCTCCCTACTGTAATGATAGGAACTCCATATATTTTTACAACATCAAAGACTCTGGAAAAAAACTACTGAAAGAATAGGGTTTTGAAACCCTTCTAATTCAAGATCACATTTCTATCTACCAGGACAATAGAGTCCCAAAAATTCTTGCTGAAACCCTCAAGTCTGAACGTTATGACCTTCACCCTGATATATTCTCAGGTGTCTCTGAGAAGTCAAATATTTGATCGATCCTGTCCCTCCAATCCTTTACCTCTTTAGGTTAAGTCTTCCTTTTAAAGGATGGTGGCTTCTTGTGGAAAAACTACCACAATCGATCTCTTTCCACTCCAGCTCATGGTTGTACCTTATCCACTATGTTATTAACTAGTGGGACATCTTCATCAACAACACAGACTGCTCATATGATCATCTCTATGAGATTTTGATCCATTAATGGATTCCCTTGAGGATAATCCAATGTAGATTCTTGAGGAACTTGTGGAATATGTTTCAGAGGCATACTACTGCACACCAAAACATAAGAATGATTAGACACCGAAAAAAATAGTTAAAACTAGAAAAACAATAATAAAAAACCGAGATTTTAAAATATAAGCCAACAATAGAGACACATATCATGACATCCCATTGTAACTTGAGTCTCGTTACGACTAGAGTTGTCCAGTAACTCATCGCAACATACCCCTCATGTCTCAAGAATCCTATATCCAGTCTAATAGACATCCCAAGAAAATATTCTTATGGTAAACCCTTATGATAGAAAACAGTAACAAACCAACCTGGGTTTCCCTGAAACCCGTCACCTGACCTGACCCATCACATACCAGAAGGGAGTTCTCGATCCCCACAGGCTAGTGACAAGAAACCAAGCATCGAACGACAAAACTGAGGGAATGATTTCACCCAACCTGAGTAACCAAAGAGTATATGTATAGAAAAGAATAAATATAGGAAGACTTAAAAATATATATTCTATAATGGTAAGATAAAATAGTAGAAATAAGAAAATTAAAATAGTAACTAAAAACTCCAAAAGGCAAGTCCGACTACAAAGGACTCAAAACCAAATAGCTACTCCAATGATGAAAATGATGAACTCCAGTGATCTCACCATCAAATACCAATCCCAGAAGATACAAACCTCTCTTCTTCACTATGTTGTCTTTCTTTTCCTTGCACTGGAAGACAAAAAAAAGTCTATACATCACTGAATTTGTGTGTTGGGTGTAAGAAAACATTCTCAATAGGATCCCACCTAGGTTTTCCATAACAAATATATATATATTAAACTTGTATTCTTATTTTAAAATTTTAAAACATGACATGATAAGAAATAAAGCAATTTTATAGAAAAATTGGTAAACATTTCCCTTTTCCACTATTCTAAAAAAATAATGTATATAATTTTCAAAGAATATTTTCCATATCATTTTACACAAGCATATACATACATATCAAAGCTAATGAAAAAATCCAGTAAATACAAAACAAAAGAATAGGCATCACACACCAAGGAATACTGCAGGTCTAGGCAGCATACAACTTGTATCATAAGAATCAAGTGCACAAATATGATCCTAGAACAATGGGTCTAGGAAGAAGAGGAATTCCCCATTAGTAAACCCCCCCCCCCAAAAAAATTCTCAATATCAGTCCCCTAGAAAAATTGTCCTAGGAAAACAGAGGAAATCCCCTAGACAAACTGTCTTATTAATCACAAAGTAATAGGCGATAGCCACAAGATAAACCTTCCACCTAAGTGCCCATGGTAACCCTTGTCCTCTTTTTCAAGATTTAATTTCAATTATTTGAAAACCATTCAAAACCATTTCACTATCAATTTCTCAAAATCTAGGGAAACCCCATTTTTATTTCAAAACATGTTTTCAACTCATAAAAAACTATCATGCCAATTTCAAAAATCAGTATATAAAGAAATTACAATTAGGATCATTATCATAGGATAGAGATGGAGCCACCTACCTAAAATTATAGGTCCCACAAAGCCACAACAGAAACCAAATGTAACAAAACCCAACAACGCCATCAATAAAGTCCCTGGAATAAAAACCCATACCTCAATGGATTGATTAAAAATAGGAGACAATGGATTTTTCAATAGATGAAATCCCACGTATCACAAGAATGAGTGTCTGATGCACCACAACTAGCTATGGAATAGCCTTTAATACAAGATCTCACAACAGATATGTTTGAGGAAAACAAGAATCAAACAACTTGGATTTGTGGATTTGATAATGCAAGGATAGGGAGATATCGCGACCAATCATAAGGAAGAATCAGAAAGAACGCTTTCTCAGAGAGATACACCATAGAAGCAACGATGAACCGAAGACCATCAGATCGATCCAGATGGTGAGACACCTCTAAAAAATTACTAGGAGTATTTTAGGGCCGATAGCCAAGAGTTTCGGGAGGAAAAAGGCCGAGTGAAATAGAAAAATGTGTGACTTAAACCTGGGCATGGGTCGGGCCACAATGTGTACCCCTTAGTCATGACGTGTAGTGCACATTTGGTAAGTCACACTAAAAAAACCCATCACCTCAGGTAAAAATTCCTCCATTTAACCCCAACAAGACGTGTACCTACTCTGTACCTACTCACAGTTTGATCCCCCATTCATGACATAAAACCAACACCATGTACACAAAATGTAATTCAGGTACACGGCGTGTACCTGTTATACAGTCTGTAGTAAACCCAAAATATCAAATCTAAGGATTTAAAAACCTAGAAGGAAACATAGAAAAGGGGAAAACATACCTAATCAAGGTAACAAGATATTACACTATATACAAAAATCACAACACCTGTATGATTCCCTAATATTATCTCATCTATATTTCCTAAATTATCTCCAAGTGTTAAATAACCTAAGAATATTAAACATTATACAAACCCCAAAGGGTATTCACTAGGTTCCTATAAACATATACTAACCAAAGACCTGAAATATATTTCAAAATAATGTAATTATCCCATATATTAAGGGAAATTTTATGTGTAATCATGTGTTCCCATGAAACATTAAATAATATGAATCCATACATGGTTGTCATTAATCAAAATATTATATCAACTACACTTATTTTTAAAAGTGGTAA
Source organism: Viscum album (assembly GCA_963277665.1). Taxonomy (NCBI): domain Eukaryota; kingdom Viridiplantae; phylum Streptophyta; class Magnoliopsida; order Santalales; family Viscaceae; genus Viscum; species Viscum album. The sequence goes on along the minus strand of OY728136.1, from coordinate 933,539,630 downwards.
TTTCTCATATGTGGTTAAATAGGAAAAAATATTTCTCAAAATATACTCTCTTTAATTTTCTTAAATCATTGGTCTAATAGATCTTTTATAAATCATTAATAAAGTATCACATGTTGAATTTTCCCCCTTTTGGGTTGATTCCAAAACCAATGGAAATAATTTTAGAAACCCATCATTTTGTTTTTAATAATCATTCCAAAGAATCCATTTAAATATTCATTTTACTTATAAATCCCAATTCAAATCATTATCCTTTAAAATACTATTTGTAATGGAAAAAACTTTTACCATTTCAAAACTATGACAAATATCAACCCACACCACCATATAAACCATAAGATAAGAAACCGATACTCATTCAACCATGGCACTTCCAAAAAATCCATTTAGTAATATATTATGTCCTTTTATACTATTAGGTTAATTCAAATCAATCATTTTTATAGAATAATATAAAGTCATACATACATGCTAACTATAATAATAGTAAAAATGAGTATAAAATAACTAACCAAAAATGAAATGCATGCCATACTGATAAATATACTCAATATGTAAAGGTCACCATCCCTGATTACACAACCATATAATTATCCAAGATCATACTAACAGTCCTCTACTCTATGAACACTTATCTATTAAACAATCACTAATTTATCGATCACTAAACCATTTAAAATTAAATTCCACAATCATATTTTTCACACCCATGTGAAATAGTGGATTATTATTTTATTTTAATTTTTTTACATTTTATTATCTTTTATCATGAAATTTAAAAAATTTAATGTTTTTAATGGTCGCACAGTAAGATTTCATGGTTAGCCAACAAGGTTAGGTAAACTCTGTGGTGATCACGTGATTGTGTTACATTTTTAATAGTGTTTTCCGAAATAATAAACACACAATTATTGAAACCCTGAAAGACCTCCTAGGATAACCTTTCATATTGTGTTGGGTGCCCAGTGTGGGCCCTATAATTACTACATGTTGTGGTAAACCTTTCAGGTTGCCTAGATTTATAATTTTCTAAAATTTTCCACATTCCCTTAATAATTTTAGCCCTTAAAACTAATACTTCCCTATATCAAATATCCCCTAGTGATATTCCCCCTTTCTCATGAAACCTATACATTCACCCCTCTACTAATTTATACTTCGATCATAGTGATTCAATATGGATTCATTATGATTCATGGTCAGATTCGTTTGTTATGTACCCTATATACCTTCTTCTACTATTTATTATTTCTTGTTATCATCCCTCTTTTTGGGAGTATCTCAGCAGAACCCTAGGGTGTCAGGTATGTCTTATTTTTTTGTTTTCTCTAATGTCTAGGATATGAAATCCCTTTTTTCGGTCACCTACACCCCGTTCTCAAAGTCTTAGACTATCTACCATCAATTCAAGGTAGGTTTTATCATGTCCTTACTTATAAATATTTTACCATTGATTTCTTTAGTTCTCAAATTTTTGTTTTATTTTTTCAATATTTTTATTTTTAGTATTAGTATTAATTATATTCATTGAATTTTTAAGGATAAAATTTGATAGCAACCAGGTTTTTATGAGAAGTTATGTGTTTAATTATTTTAAAGGATGGTTCAAATATTATTTCACTTTGAGGACACACTAGTTGGTGTAAACTTTTTTTTGGATGTTTATTAATTGTATTGTGGTTTAGAAAGGTATTATTTTCCTTTAAATTGAATTTATAAATATTGTTCTTAGGACTTAATGGTTTGTTTGATTTAAAATTTGGTTTTTAAATTAACTAAAAAATAGTATTTAAATTCAATTAAAAAGTATTCTCAGGGTTGGTTTTGATTTTTTATATTTTAAGGAATTATTTTCATTAAAGGATAATTTGGAACCTTTCAAAAATATATGTCTTCAAATGTTAATCTCTTTTTATGACCCATTTATTTCTCTTCCTTGATCAATGGTTCTATATTCATGTGGTGTTAGGATGTGAAGTGAAATGGGGTGGATTCTTGGGAATGAGTTGTAGTTGAGGTTGAGATATCTTTTATGTATGATGATTACTTCTCTATTATTTCTTTTATGTTTTCTCACCTCCACCTTACTTTGGTCATGGGATCCTAGGTAGCTATATAAGAGGTCAAGATTTATGCTATGCTCATTTAGCCTACAAAATGTTTAGTGTATACCTAGAGTTACTTGTTGTAGTATAAGGGCATTGCCCTCAAGGAAACATGGAACATCAAGGGCTTTTAGGAAATATTTTTTCTAAATAAATGTAATTTCACTAATATCTTACATTTCATGAAACTCAGAGTTTTAATTAACCATGATTTACTATTAATATTATTATTTAAACATGGCCATTATAACATAGTAGTTAAACTTGTAATTATTAATAGGAATAACCACTTTTTAATATTAATTATCAATTTTTATCTTAAGAAAACATATTAATAAAAAATACTTAATTTCTAGTAAAGTATTATATGTTTCGAAAAGACGATTTTCTCAAAAATATTATTAAAAAAATAATAAAATTAAAATTTTCCTCTTTTATAACATTTATTTAAAAAACTAAACTACATTTCTGAAATCTACATTCCAAAATTATCTTTGGGTAAATTTTTGATAATTTTCTATAAAAGATTAATTTTTTATATATAGTGAAAAAATACAGATTTTATTGAAAATTTCATTTTTTAAAAATATCATTTACAAGATATATTTTACTTTTAAATGATTTTAAAAGTAAAATATGTTCAATTATATATTTATTAATCCAATTTAAATCATTTTAATCAATTCAATTTCAATTTTTTATATTAAAATTTTCTATACTTAAAGAACATTTTCTCTTTGAGAAACTCTTTATTCATTGTGTCCACATGTTTTATAATAAATTAAATTATAACAGTTATATGAATTAAATTTGATAAAATGGATTCCAGATTTGAGATAATGATAATTTATATTATATAATAATTTTAAATTAAATTATTTTCAAAAATATCTGTAAAAATAAAAAAAACATAATGAATGTTGTTAAGGTTAAAATTTGGTTTTTTGTGTTACATTGGCATAATTTAAATTTTTTTCAACACATATAGATTTATTATTTAAAAATTTTTATTTCATATTTATAATTATTGGTTACAATTTTTAAAATAAGTCTCATTTCGATATTATTCTTAAAAATTAAATTACTTCATTAAATAAAAAGAAGAAGGTTATCATGGTGAAAAATAAAATGGTAAAAGTGAGTAAACTTAGAGATTAATGAAAAAAATGCTTAAAAAATGTCTATTTTTTATGTTGGATGTTTGGAAAGACTATATAATCTCCCAATAATTTATTTATCAAATTTTTAGTCACATTTTTTGAGAGAGACTTCCCATCTCTAAATATTTTTGCGTATTTACAAAAAAATCCACTCTTTAACAATTATAAACGGGGAACTCCTCCCCTCAATTATTCATAACTCATAATCCATTTGGCTCAAAAAACCATCTAAAAATATCACTCAAACATACATATACATTTTATATATCTTGTGGTCTTCCCAATAGACCAATCCTAGGGTCTATAATTAGATATCCATATGAGGATTTCTAAGCGAAGGTAATTGTTGTCACTAAACTCTTTCTTTTTAATTATTCTATTACCTTTGTCATTCATGTATAGATGATCAAATTATAATAAAATTTTTTATAAAATATAATGAAATTTTATTATTTTTTATAGAATAAAACATATCCATCTTATCTTCCCTCATGTGGGAAGTGAAACCATAGATCGTGTGTGTGGAAAACTACACCCTCGTGAATCGAAGCAATTCAGTTTCCATAAACACCTATCAAAGATGTATATAATTATGGATTTAACATATTTAAATGGTATTTAGTACATAAATATACTTTTTTAATTATAATATCACAAACACCTTCTCACATTCCATTCTGTGGAAATACAATAACATTGCTCGTGTGTACAATGGACTGCCACCTTGTGAAGTGATTTGATCCATTCTTCACTTATGATTTACATGGAAGGTAATAAGGATATAATTAATGAAAATATATTATATATATGACATAAAAATTAATTTTTGGGATAATATATTATTTACCTTTCTTTGCTTTCATGCATCAAAAAATGGAAATAATGTTCATGTGTTTGTACGTCTTACCATCTTTAGGAATGGTGTAACTAACATTATTTTCATAACATTAATATATTACAATAAATAAATATATAATGTATATATATGATATTTATATCATGGTTAAAATTATGGAAATTATTTAACCATGATAAAAGTGATAAGAAAAAAAATACAAAACCAAAACATACACGAAAAACAAATCAGTTGTTACCCAAAACGTAATTTTAACTAGGAATTGTTAATAAATGGGTAATAAATAGTCATAAGTAAATAAAATTTTGTATTATATATATGATTGTGGTTTTTTAATTTATTTATAATAAACTTGAATTTATTATATATGATTTTTGAATGAGTATGAAGTAAATACAAAAGGTAATATATTTCCATCTCACTTTTATCTCTACGAGGTACATGCCATATTCACCACTTATTTATCTTATGTGATGAATATAATTCACATTAGTGTATATTATAATTATTATTATGAATTTTATATGTATTTAAACATCCATATAGTTTTTTCTCTCATGGGTATTAATGTAACATCCTATGTTTTTGGAGTGGGTCGAAATCCTTAACCCGTTTGAATTTTTGGAGTTTGGTGATTAGAACAACTTCTTTATTAATATATGAAACTTAATTATGATAGTTTATTTAACCCAAATACATTATTATATGTATTTATATGATTATAAATTTATTCATCGTATCTAGTGGGTTAAGAGTGCGTTGGAGGCTGAATACCCAAATTTTCAAAGTGCACAAACAAAGGTGTACAGTTTAGGAAACCATGTGTCCTCCCAGATGTAATTGTGTGTTTTTTCACTGGATATTTACATGTATTTAAACACTATTTTGGTGTGGGATTATGGATGTATAGGTGATCTATGATTTTTATCATATGGTTTCACATGTCCTATACAAGGTTTGGGAAAACCGTGAACATGGTTGCACACTTAGTGAAACAAAGATAGTGGTTGTGCATGGGATCATCATGGTTTTACAAAAACATGTAGGAAAACCACGATTGGTGAGGTATGTAGGAAGTGGGTGAAACATGGTTGGAACACATTTAGAAAAACCATGTGGCCAAACTATGTAGGTCACTTCAAGTGGTGAATTTTCAAAAATTACCATTCCTCTATTTAGGTTTCTCTTTCCTCTTTTCTTTTCCACCATGCCTACATTGTTGGGTAGATCCTCTTTTATATCTTCCTTAGTATTTGGCCTATATTCTTCATCCAATCTATTATTCATCCACATTCGGTCTCATTGGAACCACATCGGTAGGACCTTTATTCATCTTGTCTCTTTTCTTCCTTGCTCTATCCATAAGGTGTGCTAAATTAGTAGGAGTTGTTTTACCCTATTTTCAGGTCATTCATGTAAAATGAAGATTTATATCATTTAGTATCATGTTAGAGGCCTATAATGGATTAGATAGCTTCTAGAAATTTTAGGTAGGTTGTGAAAATCTTCCTCTTTGATTTTTCCCATGTTTGGGGGGGGGGGGGGTTGCTCATTATCTCTCCATTGGGCAGTCTAAGCGAGACCCTATTTAATTAATTCCTTCATTTTAAATTAACTAATTGATCATTGGACATCCATATAGGAAAAATTCCACCTAAAAACCAATGATATGATTCTGGTGAGAGGCTTCACACCTTGGGCATATTGGTATAGGGTGTTTATTTATTTAAATTGATTTATTTATATTACTTGTGATGGTTTGATGGGAACATGAAGATATTGACCCAAGGATTTTGGTGGTGATTAACACCTGGATTGAGGGGATGAACTTTTTAGGTTCTGAGAGGCCCTGATACTATGAGTGAGGATGATCATAGGTTGGTTGACTTTGTTTTCAGATTGATTCGACTAGGTTTTTTGGTTTAGAGAATAGACCGAGTGATATGAGATGGTGTTTACCAACCGGTTGAGTGACATGGTATCCTATTAACAAGGTTCTAGGTTAATGTATACTACATATGTTGATGGTGATTTCTGCTTACTGAGATTAGTCGGTGTGCCTTTGGAGTCGTGTACACATGGATATGACTTTGATGATTAGGTGGTGTTGACCACTTATGTTGGTAGTGGCCACTGTTATATATAGTTTAGGATGGTGTTTACCATCAGTGAGTCTTGATATGCTTAACTTATAAACCCATGTGTATGGTGAGGAGCCATTAGTTGTTAGTGTTGTGGCTATCAGTTGGGGGTTGAGGATCACCATATTTTGAATCCGTTGGGCCAGGGTTGTGTGAGAGGATGGATATTATCTATGATCCCCACACCAAAAAGTTCTTAACTTACATATATGATAAATTATGTGTATATAAATATCATATAAGTCATCATATGCACTTAATTTATTTAACCTTATACTATTTTTCTCAGTAGCCTTGAGGAAGTAGTCACCTGCTTCTTCCATCACTAGAATGGCTATAGTGGAGAGGAACCTTAGCATAAATCTAATGGAATCCTATGATGAAAACCTTCCTAAGTGATCCCTGAGGTTCCATCTCTAAAAAAGTCACCCGACACCTCATGCTATTAAAAAAATAATCTTTTTCCCAAAGTCATGCCCTAATAAGTACCTAGTCCCCTATACCTTAACTTAGACTAATACACATCAACTCAAAAACTAAAATCCCAAGGAAAAATGATGTTTTATCTCCAAATAATAATCACCATCAACTCAATTATTGATGTCTTGAATAATGATGATATCCATCCTCCCACATAACCCCGGCCCAACGACTTCAAAATATGGTGAGCATCAGCCCCCAACTAAAAGCCACAACACTATCAACTGATAGACCTTTATTATCCACATGGATTTCTAATAAAATCACCTCCAACCCCACTGATGGTAAACACCATCCTAATCTAAATAAAATGGGGTCCTCTACCGACAATAGTGGTCAACACTACCTTATCATCCAAGTATTATCTATGTGTACACGACTCCAAAGGCACATCGGATAATCTCAGTGAGCATAAATCTCCAAAAAATTATGTAAACCACATTAACCAATAACCTTTTTCCCCAGTTACAGTGTCACTCAACCATATGGTCACCACCATCTCATAACAAGGGATGTATGGAAAGTTCTATGGATTCCTACATCAACTATAGTTTACTTTTATGTCATTATTCTGTATCAGCATGCCTATTTGTATTTACTGAGGTCATCCACATGAGACCCTTTTTGTTTATTATTTTTTATAACCTAACTTGAATTAATGATTAGAATAAAATTGTATTTATTTATATAAATGGTATTTGTAATGTTTAATTCTTAAAATGGTATATTTTGAGTTATTTATTATTATTTGTTCTGTCTGATTGTTCTTCCACTATGGTGGGTTGCTGGTTGAGTTATCTTATGGTATTTCTTCTGATCTACTATATTTATCTATATATCATTATTATTATCATCATAAAAAGTTACAGTCTCCCCAATATCACCCCTTTACACCCCTACTACTAGTCTAAAGCCTTTGGTGTATGGGGAGGCGTTCTTAAAACCCAATAGCCCATTGGCCCATAGTAATATTCGGGTGGATAAATAGGTAGGTCCACTAAAAATGGTGTAATAGGTTTCATTTACCACTTTTTTGGTATTAATATTTGGGATATGGTACACTGGAGATTAAGATTTTGTCATAATTGGGTTTATAGCTCATGTTTGGGTGCTTGAAGCCCCATGCACGGGGGACAGACCAAGTTTCCATGGGTGGGAAACTGTTATTATACTTTGTGCTTTATATAGTTGATATGATTTCAACATCAAGAGGAGTAATTGGGTGTGATTTTTATCTGTTATGGAATGTCACCATTTTTCTGGTATATAAATGGAAGATTCCTTGGACCCTTGCCCGGATGTGGAAAGGGTGGTTCCTTACGCTTTGTTGGTAGGCACATATAATCATTGATATATATATATATATATATATATATATATATATATATATATTCGTGGATAAAATTGTTGTGATCATCATTGGGACCCTGGATTTCTATAGAATGTTTGGGGTTGTTTAATGTATCAAGAAAGGAAGATAAACCATGTTTTCTTTCTCGTCCTCTCTTTGGTGGAATTCTACTTAGCCAACCAAGAAATCTGGTTCCAATGAGATATGTATGTGATGTGATGTGATATGTATATATGTTCCTGGATATGATACTAGTAAGAAGGTATTGATATGTGATGCTTGACTATGATGTGGGTAGGTGAGGGGCCATGAGGCCAGATTTATATGTGAAACTTGTCTTTGATATAGGAGAGTAAGGGGCCAATAGGTCAAATGTTGAGTGACATGGTTGTGATAGGGGAGTGTAAGGGAGGTGAGATTCTATTCCTTGTTACAGTTTTCCCAATATCCTTTATATATATATACATATATTGTGGCTGTATAACCTTGTTATTTGTATTTAGTGAGTTCCTACCTATGAGGATTCTAATGAAGTGTTAGGCAGATCGTGATATGGTTCTGATTAATAGTACATAAGATGAGACCCCCCAGGGTTGGGATGAGGGCATGGAGGTTCGGACAGATCATAATCCATAGGTATAATCATAGTTACATGCTCTAATACAGGTGGGTTAGATATCATATTTTACATATTTAGGAATTCTTCTAGACATCCAACTTAGGGAAAGCTTGATACCTGTCATCCACAAGATTGACCATGTATCTCAGGGAGCAGAGCCTTCCGTGGAGAAACTAAATCAAGGGTTCTAGATGTAGAACCCACCACTATTTTAGGGTGAGGGTGGACTACAGGAAGCGGATAACTGTATTGAGTTGGTCAATACCATATTTGAATAGCATGAGACACCCCCAGGTTCATGGGTGAAGCTAACGACGTACATGCTTCATGGACTAGAAAACTGATGGTGGGACACACAGGTTTAGGCATGCAGAAACAAGGGTGTGGTCTAGAAATATTTTGAGTCCGTGTTCTTTGAGAAATTATTCTCTAAGACACTAAGGTTAGAGAGATGTTGTGAGTTCATAACCCTTCATTAGGGAGATATATTAGTTATGGACTATGCAACTATGTTCATGGACTTTTCTCATTTTGTGCCTGGTAGGGTGGGTGATAACACCTCGAGAGTGAGGCATTTCAAGGATGGATTATGGAACACCATACGTGTGCAAGTAAACATCATCTGGTTATCCTCATTATCAATGGTCTTGAATTAGGTGGTGATATATGAGGGAATCTATTTGTCTAGTCATATTCATTCCAGGTGATAGTGTTAGGAGAATTCAGTGGTGATGCTTCAAATTGTGCGAAACAATCTTGAGAGAAGTATCATTATGTTATTTAGGATAAATACTTAGGAAGAGAACCAAGGAGTGGGTTTTAAATAGTATTATTTAAGTACAGTCATTCAGAACATGTGATGATGTAGTTTGATTGAGCACTAAAGGATTTATATGCATTCGGTTAGGTCAAGCATCTTGATTGGTTTTTCAAGAAACCTTCTTGGGCATCTAGTAGTTAGGGACTAGGGAAGACTCAGGGATCCATGGTCAAACCATGATTGGTACCAATGCTAGTAGTGGAGAATAAACTACATGCGGAGGTCATGGTAAAGATAGTGGGAACTATAAGTAGGGCCAGTAGCCCTCAACTACTAGAACACTGTTAGGAGTCCAAGATTCATGTCATCAAGATTTAGGCTAGGTGCATGTTATTGAGATTCTAGGGTTAGATCATGCTAGTGAGACAATAAAGGTTAGAGGTACTATGTTGGGGTGATCAGGTTCATTTTATTTTCTCATGTATATTTTTTAGGAAAATCCAATTTTGGTGAACAAGGTTCCTAGGGTGTTTTTAGACTGACTAGATTCTAGTTAGTAGGTTGGCATCAACTCATATTCGTTATATATATATACATGATGTGTGAAAATCCCGGATTGTATATGAGAATCAATGAAATGTGGGATAACTTGAGGATTTTTGGCATCTAGGAATCAAGTAGATACAGGGTTAATTGAGGTGAATTGGAATATGGGAATTGGTTTGATGCAAACACTATGTGAGGTGTGAGGCACCAATACCTCTTATAGGCCTCTGATGAGATTAATGTCCTCATAGGCGATATATTTTATATGGGCATGAGGTGAGGTATTGGATGGATGTTATATAAAAAATAAGCATGAATGGAGAACCTGATGTGGTGAAGGAGTGATTATTCATCACAAGAGGAATTTTATGTTAAGGGATGGTCAGTGGACCATCCGTTTATTTGATTTTTGGGTTGGAAAGAAACTGTGGTATGTAACTCCTAAGGCAAGGAGAACCTTGAGTGAGTTGATATGTGAGTTTATTACTGGGATGTTTTAAATGAGATGGGTATGTTTGGTACCTTCTTTGGGTAATGATTTAGGGATTGGGGATGAGCTCTATTATTGTGGGTAGATTATAACATCCTAGGTTTTTGGAGCGGATATAAATCCTCAACCTGTTGGAATATTTTCATCTTGGTGGTCAGAACAGATTCTTTCTTGATCTTTGAAAATTAATTTCTAGAGTTTCATTGACCTAAAGACTTTTTTATATGGGTTTTTATTCTTGGAAAGTTCCTTAGGGTATCAAATGGGTTTTGGGTGCATCAAAGGTTGAAACCCCAACTTTTCAAATTGTGCACACTAAGGCGCATGATTTTGGGAAAACATATATCCTCCTAGGTGTAATGATGTGTCCCTACTTTGGATTTTTGAATGGTTTGGAAAATAGTGTGAGATTAATTTTTTGTCCATGTGAATGATCTATAGTTTTTAGCAGAGGTGTTATTATGGAATGCATACAGATTTGGAAAACCATGATCATGGTCACATGCTTAGTTCCACATAGATAGTGGTTTCACATGAGATCAACATGGTTTGGTCAAACCATGTGGGTCAATCGTGTGTGGTGTGGTATTTAATCAGTGGGTACGGCATAATTGGTGCATGGTTATCCAAACTGTGTGGTCAAATCATGCAGGTCACATAATGTGGGGAATTTACCTAAATTCACCTGCCTCTATTTCTATTTATCCGTCCACTTTTCTTCTCCAACATATGTGCACAACAGAGGAGGTCCTTCATTTTCTTTCCCTTATTTTTTGGCATATATTTTTTATCTGAGCTCTGAATTGATAGTCATCAGTCTCATTAGAACCAAATCGATAAGACCTTTAGTCATCTTATCTCTTTACTTCCATGAAATATCCATACAGAGGACTAAATACATGGGATCCATTTTCCCCTATTTTTTCTGTTCATATATAATGATGATTTCTATCATTTTTACTCTAGTTAGCAGCTGATACCAGAAAAAATAATATCTACCAATGTGAGGTAGTGGTTTCCAAGATTTCTCTTTTTTTCTCGTGTTTTGGGGGTGTCTTCTTGAGTATGTTGTTGATTAGTCTGAGTGATAACCTATTTAATTAAATCATAACTTTTAAATTAATTAATTTATCATTGGATATGACTATGGGAATTATTCTACCAGACTATAAATGGTATGATCCTGGTGAGAGGCTTCAGACCATGAGAAGATTAGGCCAAGGTGTTTATTTATTTAAATTGATTTATTTATATTTCTTGTGATGGTTCCATGGGAACATGATGAGATTTTAATGATGTTTGAGGTGTTGATGACCAACTGGATTGAGGTGATGTGATTATCCGGTTGGGAAGTCTTAGATACTATGAGTGATGTTGTTCATAGGTTGGGTGACATGGTCATCAGATTGAGGCAACAAGGTTGTTAGTTTGCAGGCACGGCCAGAGTGATATGAGATGGTGATGACCATATGGTTAAGTGACACAGTCACAGGGGAACAAGGAGTTGGGTTGATGTGTAATATGTACTTTTTTAGTGATTTCATGTCACTAGGATTAGTCAATGCGCATTTGGAGTCTTGTTCACCTAGATATGACTCGGATTATGAGGTGGTGTTGACTACTCATGTGGGTATAGGCCTCTGTTAGAAGAGGATTAAGATGATGTTGATCATCAGAGGTTGGAGGTTCTTTCCATAGAAGGAGACATAGATAGTGAGGATACATCATTTGACAGTATCGAGCCTATCAGTTGGGAGTTTTGGGTCATTTTATTTTTAGGTCATTTGTATGGGGTTATGTGGGAGGATGGATATTTTTGTTCCTTGAGACATTTAATTTTAAGTAGATAGTGATTACTATTTGGGAGGGCATACATTGTTATGCCTCATGAAATCAATCTTTGAGTCGATGAGGACTCTTCTAAGTTGAGGTCTGAGGGACCGGGTACTTGTTTTGGCGTGCCTTTGGGATTCAAATTATTTGATTAATAGAATGAGGTGATAGGTGAAGCATTTAGAGGTGGAAATTATGGGTTCACCTGGGATGGTTTTCATTAGAGGATGTCTTGGTCATTATGATAAGTATCCTATCAACTACAATTAAATTATAGATAGAAGAACTATGTAACTTCTTCCTTTTGGCTGCTGAGCACAAGGAATGTAGGTGAATTAAATGATTTGCATGTACTATTTTATTTTATATTTAGATACACTTACATTATCATCGATGTATGTTAGGAAAATGTTGGTGGTGGAATACTCAGATTTATTCTCAAACCCTACACAAGCCCTTTGGGATGCATGTAGATTTTATGATTATGTGACCAGGTAAGGTTTTGGGATTTAGAGCTGGACCTTAGTGATCATGTGGAACCTTAAACATGGGATGGATAGAAAAGACCTTGGGTTCTTGCAACATATGGAGTTTACTTTTCTGTATTTATTTTGTATCAGCATGCATATTTATATTTACTAAGGTCATTCATGAGAGACCCTTTTTTTATTGCTTTATATAAACTTACTTGTATTAATTCTTAATTACAAATAGTATTTATCTCTATAAATGGTATCTAAGATGTTTAATTCTGATGATGATATATTTTATGCTATTTAATATTATTGATGTTGTTTTATTGTGCTTCTTCTATGGTGGATCACTTTTCTAGTTGTCTTATGATCTTTCTTCCACTGTGTTGTATTTATCAATAGAGCATTATTATTATTATCATCACTATAGGGTATAGTCTTCCCACTATCACTTCATTACACCCTCACTTATAGTCAAAAGACTTTTGTGTATGGGGATACATAGTTAAGGTCGAGTGGCTCTCTGGCCTATAAAACTATTTGAATGTCTTAACGGGTTAGGATTCTATAACTATGATTCAAAATTTACCAATTTGGTAAAGTTATTTATGTTACAATCCCTTGGTTTATCAAGATTACTTATGATTGTGCTTACAATGATGGGATATTATGATTTAACTCTCAAGAAACTCATGAATTTTCATATCCTCTTGTTATTTCAGGAAGATACATATTTTTCGTTAATTTTAATCTCTTTATATACTCATGAGTCCGACAAAGAAAATTAAGGAAAATTGGATTTATTTCACTATTCAACCGAAAATATGTTTTCTTCAATGTTAATGTTTTTTAAATATGTATTAAATAATTTTTTTCTTTTCTATAAAGATTCTTTATAGTGAATCTTAAACACATTATAATTTTTATAAAATGATTTAAAAGGGATCCTTTTTACATTTTCGAAATAAGGCTCTTTTGATTTTTTTTCTGTAAATGTGAAATGAATCTTTTTTTAACATGTATGATATGAACTATATTTTCGATTGTCAATAATAATAAATGATATAAAATTCCCTTACATGTTTTCAATGTTTTTTCCAAAAAATAAATTCTTCAATATTTAAGAAATTTTTATATTTTAAAGAAGTGATTTCGAAGTGGAAATGATATTTTCCTCAAAAAATGATCCATGTGATCTCTCAAAATCATTTTCCACCTACAACAACATAATTTGATCTTTCTTAATATTTACTAGGGATATGATCCAATGCAACAATCCTTATTATTCCTTTTTATATTTTATGATTATGGTGAAAATATTTTTATGAACCCCATTCCTTTTCCATGGTTTATTTTATGATGAAAAGATGAAATATTTTTGAATGCTATTTCTTTTACATGGGTTTTTCTATGATGATATGTTTATGAAACCCATTTATTTTATTATGTTAGGATATGATTAATGTTTTAAGATTTTTTGGAAAGAAAATGTATGGATTATGTGATAGGTGGGATATATATCTCACTCCAATCGATTGGGTAATGTTTTATATCGCATGATATGAAGATGGGGAACAAGTCGACGTACTTGTTTCATTATTGAAAAAAAGCTGATGTGCTTGATCCACTGTGGGAAATAGGCGATGATGCACAATCCATTATGAAATGAGAAAGGTATGATGATTCATGATCCATTATGAAATGGTAAATAAGTGTTGATTTTTAATATATTATTATTTAATGGTATCATATTTTAATCATGACAAAGAAATATTTTTTATACTTATGTTGGTTCCATGAATATATGACACAAACATATGGTTCATGATTTATTTATGATTATTTCTTACATTTATTGTTCATGTATTATGAAATGATAAGGTTTTATATCAGGGATAATTTTTAAGATCCCTGATAGATTTCTTATGAACTTTGTAGGTTATATTTATAGTCTCATACCCTAATGCCTAACTTTTTCTTGAATATAGTCATAAATTAATATATTCCACATTTACCATTACTTATCATCTAATATCATCATTTCTTATCTCTTCATTCTCTATGATATGAAGAAAATTTTAAGTAGGCTATGTGTATGAAATTTTATAAATGGGAAGATATTTATGGGATATTTTGAAGAACATTCATGAAATAAGAAGATGGTCTATATTGTTTCCAATAACATTAAACTTTTACGGTTCTTATGAATTTATTTGTGAAATGTATTTAATATTTATCCATTATGATATAATATCTATGTATGAAAATCCTAGGTTGTTTCAAAGAGTTTGTAAATGGAATCAATTTTCTTGTGCATGAGTTGTGATGTGACATATACTAGTAGGTATTGGTTTTGAAATCTATCTAGGGTTGTCTCATTTTAGTAAATAGGATGTAGCCCATGACATCGATTCCTTGATTGGTGGTTCATTATGATGTATTCTAAATTGGTGGTTCCCCCTTTATATATATATATATATATTATATAACATATTTACATGTTTCTCGTTATTATTAGATTATAATATGGGGTGCATATCTCATTGTATGGTCTAACCATTGGCTTCGTTTATCTCATTTCATCAAGTGGTATTCAAATATGTTTTAAATTTTTTTTCCAAAACTAAAGGTTTTATTAAGGATTGAAAGTGACTTCTTAATATAGTTATGTTTTAAAATAATTTTTTTTTCAGGATATATTTTCATTTAGAATTGATTTTTTACATTTAACAAGAATAATGAATGATATTTTAACACATATCTGATGTGTTGTTTCATTATTTTTTGTAATGTTTTATAAAAAGTAATATTTTAAAAAATGAATTCAAATAGATCTTTAAATAAATGTTACGAATGTGATGTCACGACCCGTCCTCAGGGCCCGTGCCATGACTACCCTAAGCCCACCTTCCATAGGCCAGGGGTTGGGGACTAGCACCAAAGGTGTAAACCCCAATAAAAGGGAAGGCATTCCCTTTATAATAGTAAACAATACAACAGAGTACGCAATAGAAGTAAGCACAAAGTAATACTGAATACAAAAGAAAGTATTGAAAGGTAAATGGGATAGAATAAAAACCCAAATGAAAAGTATAGTACAACTGCAGTAAATTAAAATAGTAACCACTGATATGTCCTCTGGGAATCCCACCTGAAGGGTGGGTACAGATAGTCTCCTCAACACCTCGGGTCCATCCATCCACTCTGTATACGTCCCGCCAAGTGGTCCAACTCAGTAGGGACCCCGGGACCCCCAAAGGTCTCCCAGAATCCACGAAGGATAAACCACAAAGGAAAGATACAATCACGAATTCTCAACCAACACTACTTAGGTATATTCCCATACATATACATAATTCATCAATCCTAGTTCGGCTCCAACTCTCGAGCCCAAGCACAATCCAGTCCACATAGGAAAGAGGTCAATCACATCGATGATAATGATTGAAATTCAAGACTCATCTCACACAGGTATATATCTTCATAAAGTGATAAAGATGATCAGATGTAGCCACTAATTCATCTAATTTGTCAGACCCATGGAGGATACTAGACCAGCTAAGCTGTCGGACCCACGTAGGATACTAGGCCAGCTACTCTGTCGGACCCACGTAGGATAATAGAATAGAAGTAAAATTGTCGGACCCACATAGGATATAAGAACAGTAGTCATCGCCGTTGAGCCCACAGAAGATTCTAGTATGGTAGTCAGCATCGCCGAACCCACAGATGATTCCAGTATAGTTTTCATCATCGCCGAACCCACGGAGGATTCCAGTACGTAGACGTCGTAGTCGCAACCAACTCTAGGGTTCCCACACACAACATGCTCGATTCCGGGAGGGTCCGCTCATCAAGCCAAGGGGTTCGGTACATCTAATATCACGGAGTCTCGTGTTGATTTACCCTGAAGTTATGTCTCGTCAAAAGGAACCCAACGTGACAGATGGCGTTTCAATTAGACGCCCAGTCTGAGAGATATTGGATTTTCCGTTCCAGGGGCCCGATTGGAAATACGCTCGTTCCAATCCTGACCATTTTCCAAAGTAATCCAAAACTCACTTATAGAATTGCAAAATGACTACCATGCCGTAGGGGTCCCAGTTCTGTAGACGGCGCATCGATCGGACACGCGGTCTTTAAGTTATTCGTGTTTAAGTGAAAATGGGCCTGGCCTGTTAAGCCCAGTGGGATGGCGGGTCGGGTCAAACCAGTTTTGGCAGGTCCGACCCAGCCTGGTGATTCACGTAGCCCAGCCCGTTAAGCCCAGTGGGATGGTGGGTTGGGTCAACCCTATTTTTTTGGGTCCGACTCGGTAGAAGGTTGGACTGGCCCGGTGATTCGCACGGCCCAACAAGAGGGGCGCGGCCTGGCCCGAGGGGGGAGAAGCCCCGCCTGAGGGGGAACGGCCCGGCCTGGCGGGGTGCGGCCTGACGCGGCCCGGCTTGGCGTGGCGCGACGTAGCTCGGCGGGGCGCGACCCGGTTGGCCGAGCGGTCCGAGTGGGGCACGACCACCCGACCTCCTGAACCAGCGGCGCAGCCCTCCTGTCCGGTTGTCCGAAGCCGGCGGGTCTTCCTAGCTCAAGCGGCCCACTCAAGCAGGCCATGGTCCTGCTATGAGGCACCTTCGGGTGTCGCGGATTCTTCACTCAGCCTGCCGACGAGCCCATCGGTTCACCGCCGACGCGGCCCGTGGAGCGCGGGCCGCAGTCCTCCTTAGTGTGCTGCCCCTTCTGGCGTCCCAGTCTTCCTTCGACCTGTTCAGCTTTATCGGGATGGTTCTTCTTCGGCCAAGCGGCCCACGGTTGTGGGACGCGATTCTTCTGTATGAGGCTAGCACACAGCTTCCACCTTCGTTCATCTCCACCTTCCCATGTTGGTCTCCATCACAAATATATGAGACTACGCAGGGTAATCGGGCCATGTGTGTTCGGCTCGTGTCCTCCGCGTTAGGCGGTATCAATTGGCCATAAAAAATCATTCACATTTATTAAAATATGAGTATAATTTTATCCAACTAAAATTATACAATTCCCCTACCACGTAATTGAAATCACACGTCATCGAGCCACGGAAGACGAGCGTCACAGGGAGGCTGCGTCAACTCAATGATGTCGGGGAAGAAGGGGTCGAGGATAGTGCATCGTCGGCGATCCTTGCAGGTGGATCCTTCTCCTTTGGCTCGGCCAAAGATCGATGGAGATGATCATCGTTCTTCGGCGGTTCTTCATTGAAAGGATAATGTTCTTAATTGAATAGAGGAATTCCTTCTTCAAATTCTCAAGAGATCTCCTGAAAACATATTTTCCAAGAAAATATTAAAGTAAGGATTACCCCACAATTATAAACTTTCCATGTAATTCAAAAAGATTCATAAATTAGAGGAGTCAATTCATTAATTGATCAATAAATGAAACATGTTGGCAAAGCCTATGGGAGAGAGAGAAAGAAGTGAAGAGTCACAATTATGTTGCGAGAGTTGTCAAAATTAATATAAGGGGAGATAAATGGGGGGTTGCAAGGGTGCTGAGGGGAGGTTAAAAGGTTAGGCTTGTGTGGGCCCCACCTCACAAATATCCTCTCATGGGAGGTTATGTGGGTGTGGGCCCCACCTCTAACTCCGCTTGGAAGGTAATAACCAACTTCCATAAATAAAATTGTGTTCCATAAATTTTATTTATTTTATTCATAATCCCCAAATATTAACTCTCAACCCGCATAATACACAACTACGGTAAAGGTCCCCTTAAGCGAATACTGGCGCTGCGAGTTCATCAATGCCCTCGGATTTCAATTCTGAGCTCCAGCTCAAAATATAGAAAAACCCGCACATACATTTACTGAACATACCTGAAAAAAACTTCAGAAAATTATTTCGGGCACACTAGGCCTCAGAATCAAGTTCCGTCAGAAACTAAGTACTCATGAAATTCCAAAGTATTTCAGAAAGAAATTTCCTTGAAATTTCCGTTCTTTACATTACTTCCACCTCATGTCTTTACGTCCCCATAAAGCTAAAACAACACTAGGGAAATAAATGGGGGTACTGAGCTCGTATCTGAGCCTCCCTCTCCTAAGTGCTCTCCTGGAGGTTCCCGTACTACTAGCTAATACACACTATAGGAATCGACCGCCCATGTAGGACTCGCTCTTGTCGATCCTCGATCTCCATCGGGACGTCCGAGAATTTTTCGCCGTCATCGATGTCCAGCTCCCTATGATCGATGATGTGGGTCGGGTTAGGCATGTATCTTCTCAGCTGAGATACATGGAAGATGTCCTGCACTCGATGCAACTGAGCTAGAAGAGCCTGGCGGTAATCCACCTCTCTTACTCTGTTGAGGTCCTGGAAAGGTCTGATGAATCATGGAGATAACTTTCCACCCCAGCTAAATCTCCATAAACCACTTTGAGGTGAGAACCATAGGAAAATGTGGTCACCATCCTTGAACTCCAGTGGTCACTGTCTCCTAATAGCATAGGACTTATGCCTACTATGTGTAGTCTTCATCTACTCCTGGATGATCTGCACCTTCTCTGTCATATCCTGGACCATCTCTGGTCCTATAAGTGCTGACACCCCTGGGTCAGTCCAGCACAGAGGTAATCCGCATGGTCAGCCATACAGTGCCTCATAAGGTTCCATCCTAATGGTGGAGTGGTGGATGCTGTTGTAAGAAAATTCCACCAAGGGTAAGTGATCCTCCCAGCTATGACCAAATTTAAAGACACATGCACAGAGCATGTCCTCGAGAGTCTGTATGGTCCTATCAGTCTGGTCGTCCGTCTGTGGAAGGAAGGCAATGCTCAAGCGAAGATGTGTCCCAAAATCCTCCTATAACCCCTTCCAAATCTGGGAAGTGAAACGAGAATCTTTATCAGAGACCATAGTCGATGCCACACCATGAAGCCGTACGATCTCTTGAATGTAGAGGCTTCCCAAGATCTCTACTGAGCCATGCTCTCTGATCGGTAGGAACTGGGATGACTTGGCGAGTCAGTCTATGATCACCCAGATAGAGTCGTTTGCTCTGGATTTACGTGGAATACCCATCATGAAATCTAGGGATATCCCATCCCACTTCCACTCCAAAACCTCTAAGGGATGAAACAAGCCCGCTGGTACCTGGTGCACTGCCTTCACTTGCTGACAATTGAGGCATCGTGAAACAAACTCTGCTAGAGCCTTCTTCATACCCGGCCACCAGTGTTGTCTTCTGAGGTCCTGGTACATCTTCACCACTCCTAGATATACCAATAGAGAAGAAGTGTTAAACACCCTCAGCACTTCCTCTTGCAGTGCAACTGGTACTATAGTACATCCCCTGAAGAAGATGACGTGCTCCCCTCCTTCAAAAAATCCATCTGGTGCCTGCCCTGAGTATATCTGAGCACTTCGTGTCTCACAGTCAATGTCCTCACGCTGTGCCTATCTGACTCGCTGAAGGAGTGGAGGAGTGATTGTGAGAGACTGCAGAAAGGCTTCTCTATCTCTATCCACAAAGGATATCTACAATGTGGATAGCTTCTCTGTCGCCTCTCCTAGTAGCAGAATGCCCGACCTCCTACTGAGAGCATCAGCTACTACGTTCCCCTTCCAGGAGTATAGACTATATCAAAGTCATAGTCCTGGAGGAACTCAACCCATCACCATTGTCTTAGGATCAGTTCCTTCTGCGAGAATATGTACATGAGACTCTGGTGGTCAGATTAGACTATAAATCACTTGCCCATCAGATAGTGCCACCACATCTTCACGGCGAAGACCACTGCTGGTAACTCCAGCTCATCGGTAACGTAGTTCTACTTGTGTTGTCTCAACTTCCATGAACCATATGTGATCACTGATCGATCCTACATCAGGACACACCTGAGTCCGGTCCCTGATGCATTTCAGTAAACTACGTACCCTACGCCCTCCTTTGGTAGCCTTAATATGGGTGCACATGTCAATCGATGCCTCAGCTCCTGAAAGCTCTGCTGACATCTATCTGACCTCACGAAGGGTTTCCCCTACTTCATCAAGGCTGAAAGTGGTGCTGCATCTATGGAGAAGTCTGGCACAAATCTTTGATAGTACCCAGCTAGACCCAGAAAACTCCGCTCCTTCATCACGCTCCTGGGTGGCTCCCAAGCAAGTACTGCCTCGATCTTCATGAGATCCACTACAACTCCCACCTCCAAGATGATGTGTCTAGGAAAGTGGACCTCTCGAATCCAGAAATGGCACTTCGAGAGCTTACCATAAAGCTAATGCTCTCAGAGTGTATCTAGTACAACCCGCATGTGGTAGGCATGCTCTTCCTCAGTAGTCGAGTAAATCAGTATTTCGTCGATGAAGAATACGACAAAACAATCAAGGTAAGTCTGTAAGATCCTGTTCATGAGACTCATGAACACTACTGGTGTGTTGGTTATGCCGAAAGGCATAACCAATAACTCTTAGCGGCCATACAGACACCTGAAGGCCGTCTTCTGCACATCCTCATCTCGAACTGTGAGATGATGATAGCCAAACCTGAGGTCTATCTTCGAGAACCATCGTGCTCCCTTGATCTGATCAAAGAAATCGTCAATCCTCGATAGTGGGTACGTGTTCTTCACGGTAACCTGATTTAGGTGACTGTAGTCGAAACATAGTCGCAAGCTCCCATCTGCCTTCTTGGTGAATAAAATCGGAGTAGCCCAGGGTGAAACACTGGGTCTTATAAGTCCTTTCCCCTACAAGTCCTCCAGATGAACTTGCAACTCACAAAGCTCAGCGAGAACCATCTCATATACTATAGTATATATCGTTGTCATCCTGGGGTACAAGTCTATGTAGAAGTCCACCTCTCTACGTAAAGGTAGTCCTGGTACGTCATCGGGAAAAACATCCACATACTGATCCAACACAATAGGAAAACTCATACTCCACACATCAACTGCTCTAAGGATGAGGCTAGCCAACTGATGTGTGATTGGCTTCCCCCTCCTCTGTGTAAGTCCATCATGTGCTATTAAGGCTCCCTTCTCACCGGTGAAGGTAAACCTACTCCCATCCGTGCGAATACACTGCACTTTGTGCCTAATACAGTTGATCTGTGCATGGACTGTGGATAACCAGTCCATACCCAAGATGATTTTGTAAGGCCTCGACACCACTACAAGAAGATCCTAGTCAAAGCTCTTACATCCTAGAGTAACCTCGCACTTCCAGCACCAGTGCATAATCGTCGAGTCGACTCTCATACGAGTCTCTAGCCATAAGGATCGAGCCAATGGATCCATCGGAATCTCCGAGCTCCGAACAAGGGCAGCAGAAATAAAAGAATGACTCGCATCCGAGTCTATAAGTACTGCAGAATGGGTGGAGTAGACACAAATAGTACCTTGAATCATCTCAGGTGCGCTGTGGTCGTTGGCCTCGACTGCCTGGAGCTGAGCCTGCTTTGTCCGCTAGTTCCCTGTGGTCGGGGTGGACCTCCTGGTGGTGGTGGTGGTAGTGGTAGAGTCTTGAAACATCATCCACTACCTGCTGCTCGGCCAACTCCTATGCCTTGTTCTCATGCTCCCTACGGACTGCCATGGTTGAACCTTTGCCTCTACCTGGGAGGTCCCTCCACTGTCTGCTGCTCATCTTCACGGTAGTTCGGGCAGTCTCGTGCCATGTGACCATGCCCGCCATATGCATAGCCCTGCATTCTCCTCATATAGCTGGCTCTGTTCCGTGTTCCCCGCACAACCGAACCTGTATCCTGTGGTCGCTCACAAGATGGCCTGGTCCGCTTTGACCTCTGTGTCAATTGTCTATTGTTAGCTGCAGAAGACTTCGCTACGTGTCACCCTGCGGTGGGTCTCGCTGCTGGTGTTGGCTCAGAGAGAAACCTCTCCACAAGAAGGGCTTGTTCTAGCACTCCCGCCTACGTCGGAATCCTAAGGGAGATCATTGAATCCCTGATCTCATGTCTGAGTCCCTGCTCAAAGTTTCAGGCCCAAAAGAATGGGTCTCGTACCATGTCCGTGGAGTATCATGAGAGGTCAGCAAACCTCGCTGAGTACTGAGCTACTGTCATGTAGCCATGCCGTAGATGAAGTAACTCCTGAATCTGCATCGCATGGAGGGTGGATAGAACAAACTCTGAGTGAAAAAGACTCTCGAAGTCTGTCCAAAGTATAGATGCCTCGTCATGCACCTGGAACATCAGGATCCACCATATACTTTCTTCTTCGTGCAGGAGTCTCATGGAAAGGATCACCATAAGGTCGGCTGGGCGGCCTCAATTGCTGAAACTCATGTAGCACACTTAGGTGGCGTGCACTCGCTGCTGCTGGGGCTAGTGGTATCGGTGGAACAGTGGGTAGTGGTACTGCTGGTGCCTCCACTGTGATGGGGTCCTACATTGAGGCATCGTCGCTTGGTGGGCTGCCATCTCATACGCGACTCAGAACCCTATCTGGCTACCTTTGTGGGGCCAACCTAAAAAGAAACAGGTGTGCCACTGTTAAACATTATACCTGGTGAGCTGACCCAAAGAAATCACAAAGAAAACTATTGAAACACACATGCAAATAGTGTTTTCGTGCACTGAGTTGGAAATCAGAGGTCATGATCCTGGTGTATGGATACGTCAGCCGATGCACCA
The DNA here is from genome assembly GCA_963277665.1 of Viscum album. NCBI lineage: Eukaryota > Viridiplantae > Streptophyta > Magnoliopsida > Santalales > Viscaceae > Viscum > Viscum album. Next base: position 933,516,190 of record OY728136.1, on the reverse strand, counting down.
ACAATGGACTCCCTGGATAGATAAACACACTCAATACTCTAAACACTATTGCTTCCCAAAAAATAATGTTTAGAGTTCTAAGTTCTACGGTAGAACTGACTCCTATGATACCAATTTGTCACCACCCATCCTCAGGGCCCATGTCGTGACTACCCCAAGCCCGCCTTCCATAGGACAGGGGATGGGGACTAGCACCAAAGGTGTAAATCCCAATAAAAGGGATGTTATTTCCTTTATAATAGTAAACAACACAACAGAGTACACAACAGAAGTAAGCACAAAGTAATACTGAATACAAAAGTTAGTATTGAAAGGAAAATAGGCCAGAATACAAACTCAACTGAAAAGTACAGTACAACTGCAATAAAGTAAAACAGCAACCACCTAGACATCCTCTGGGAATCCCACCTGAAGGGTGGGTACAAATGGTCTCCTCATAACCTCGGGTCCGTCTGTTCGCTCCGTGTACATCCCGTAAAGTGGTCTAGCTCCGAGTACCGTCCAGCTCTACAAGTCTCTACCACGATCATTGATGTCCATCGTCTACAACCAACACAACGTAGTGCGGGCATAGCCCTTGTAGGGGTGAGTATAACGATACTCAGTAGAGGTCCTGAGACCCCTGAAGGTCTCCCAGAATCCACGAAGTATAAACCACAATGGAAAGATACAGTCACAAAGTATCAACCAACTCTACTTAGGTATATTCCTATTCATGTAACTAAGTCATCAATCCCAGCTCGGCTCCAACTCTCAAGCCCAAGCACAATCCAGTCCACATAAGAAAAAGGTAAATCACATCGGTGATAATGATTGAATGTTAAGACTCAGCTCGCACAGGTATATATCTTTGTAAAGTTATAAAGATGATCAGATATAGTCATTGATTCATCTAAGCTGTCGGACCTACATAGGATACTAGACCAGCTATGATGTCGGACCCACGTAGGATAGTAGACAAGCTACTGTGTCGGACCCACATAGGATACTAGAACAGAAGTCAAACTGTCAGACCCACGTAGGATAAAAGAACATTAGTCATCGCCATCGAACCCACAGAGGATTCCAGTATGGTAGTCTTCATCGCCGAACCCATGGAGGATTCTAGTACTCTTGTTATCGTCGCTGAACCCATGGAGGATTTCAGTGTAACAGCCCGAGATTTTATGAAAAAATATTCTTTTTATTTTACTAATGTCTTGTGTTATACGCTACACCAAAAGGAGCTTGCACAAAACGCATCCTTGACTTGCCTTGCATTACACGCAATCGCAACCTTCCTCGATAGCGTGTGTGGTACGTAATCCTGAGTTTCACGAAACAATGATATGCTATTAAAATATTATTAAAACTAGCCGTTATGAATAGTAATAACCACTTTTTGAAATTTTATAAATTTTATTTTTCAAAATGGACATCATTTTTGGATTCGGAGTATCGAATTTAGCCTAAGGTGAAATTTTGGTACTTTTCGGATAACTTTCATATTCTGATGAATAGTGAAAATTACTAAATTATAATTAAAAACAACTTTTTTTTAATCGAAATAATTAATAGTGATAAATCATTAATTTGAGTGGTTTTAAAGTATATTTAGAATATATTTTTACAATTTAATACAATGTTGGTCATTGGATGTAATTTCACATTTAAACTAGACATAAACAAGTGTCAATCTTTTGATAGATATTGTTTCTTAAAAACACGCTATTTGTTTTAACATCGGGATTTAATTATAAAATTAATTAATGCAACTTTTATGTTATGAATTTGGTAAAATAGACTTCATTTTTGAATTCGGAATATGAAATATAGCTTGGGATGAAATTTTGGCATTGTTCTGAAAAACATAAATTTTTGATGAATAGTGAAACTACTAAGTGGTAGGTTAAAAACTGAATTTTGCATAAAACTTAATTTTACCACTTCTGTGAATGGAATTTTGAAAATCCGAGAGACACGGTTAATATCAAGGACTAAAATGTGGTTCAATGAGATGAAAATAATTTTTTGGTGAATAGTAACTTTTTACTTTTTTTTACCACGGTTAATAGTAAATAGGGTAACTAAGGGTAAATATGATATTAGTATTACCCTAACACATGTCCTAATTCTATTGGACAAGTTTAATTCGACCAAAAACAAACTTAGGAATAAAATATGACCATTTAGGCCCACTTGGATTAGATTTGGACATTTATTATTAATTTATTTAAAGAAGGGTTAAAATAGTTAAAATCAAAGTTTAATAAGTAAATCATTTTTAATATGGGGTTATACATAAGATAAATTCGACTATAAATATTCATTAGAAAGATAAAAAGATTTCCTACATGATGGTATTTTATTTGTAATTTTTAGACATCAAATAATATAATTTATTTATGACACAAAGATGATGCAGTAATTATCTTATTAATGAAATATTGACATAATTGATAATATAAATACCAAAATAAATGTAATTTAAGACTTTTTATGAATTCCACTAATTTTCTAGGTTACTATGATATATTAGTGTTGATTTAATCAACTTTGTTCGAACATATAATTCTGTTATGACTTTCACAAAAATCATATATCAAATAGTGTCAAAATTGACACAAAATAGTTTTTAAATCAAATATTATATTATTAATTGTTATTTTATTCCTAAAAATCTAAGGTTCGGCCAAATGACTTATATAAGGATATATGTATTAATAATATACAATTTGGGGTTCGTTTGTCATGTTATAGTAAGTTTATTAACCATATAGTGAAAGAAAACAAAAAGACACGGTAAAAGTTAAATTATTTAACTTAGAGTTAAATCTAATTGATAAGGTTAGACATAATACCCTAAACTTGTCTAAATCCTATTGGTTGATAGGATTTCGACCCATCCCCACTTTAGCTTCGAAATAAGACCCTTTGGAACCATTATAAACCGATTTTGACTTTAATATAAAATAATATTTTGAGATATTCCTAAGGTGCCCCTCTCCTCCCCTATAAAAGGACACCTCCTCCCCCTCCTCCTCACACCAATTTGAGCACTCAAGCTCGTCCAACCCCTGCCAATTTCTCCTCTCCACTTCCCTAGCAACATCCTAGAGGTTCTGGTCTTCCTCCAAGACCAATTTTAGTGCCCTAAGAGGAGGTCTCAAAGAGGCACTTCAAAGAAGAGGTAATTACCGTTACCAATTCTTTCATCTTTATTTCTTCTTCCACTTCTTCTTCTTAGGTTGTTTCATTATGAAGTAATAACATCAGTATCACTCATATACTGATATGTTATTATAAGTATGAAACAAACCTATTTCACCATCTATCCATCCTACGGAAAAAGAAATCACCGCGCGTGCGTACGTACGGAATACCGTCTCCACGCCGTGGTGTAATCTATTTTCCACCACCACCTTACATGGATGGGTATAATGGTGTAAAGAATAACTATACATAGTTATTACAACATCATATTGATTCTGATATATTGTATAATCCACTCCACTCCAATTCAATATTTATAGAAATGATATCATCGCTCGTGCGTACGTACGGAATACCGTCTCCACGACGCGATGAGATTCATTCTCCATGTTAACCATTTAAGAATGATTATAATGTATATATAAGAAATAATAATGAAATATATGACATTATAAATCTACTGGATTTATGTATATATATACATATGTATGTCATCTACTTACTTCCATTTCAAGACAATAAGGAAAGGAAAACAGCGTTCATGCATACGTACGGACTACCGTCTCCATGAACGGTGTTTTTCATTTTATTTATCTTCCTATTATATATATATATATACTGAATATATATGATATATAAATCATATTTTATATTCTGGAAGTAAGTAAATCATGATATATGTAATAATGATGTCAAGAACAACAAGTCAAAACACCTACGATAAATGAAACGATTTTACCCAAAACGCTTCTTTAACATGGAATTTACAAAAGAACGGGTAATATTATGTCATAAGTGAACCATATATGATATCATAACAATGAATATGATTCTGTAATAAGTCAATAACATGATTTAAATCATTATACAGGAGGTTCGGACAGTTACAAAGCAAGTCGGACCTAAGGTAAGGGAAGTATCACAATCTCATTCTTATCCGAGATTGTTTGTACTTTGAAATTTACTGGGGTATATTTTATCATCCACATCCATGTTTCCTCAATATGTAATATTATTTCCATCCACCTACAATTTTTTAAGTCCAATTTTACCCTTAGGTGAGTTTTTAGTAAAGAATATGAAAGGAATCTTTTGTCGTTTTTCCGTACGAGGTACTTTTTGACTTTTCTGACAAAAGTACGAAGAATGTTTTTTTAACTTATACGGCATGAATGGATTTTTAAAACATTATTTCCAAGAATCTTCCTTTACACGTTTTCAAGTTTATTTTTAATCAACTTCTTTTAGTTTTATGACATGTTAAGAAAGGAAAAATGTTTTTGAAAAAGAAAGGATATTTTCCTCAAGAATGGAGTTCAAGTGTTTTATCAAAATTATTTTCCATCTAAGATAATAAAGGGTTCTGTTTTTATCCCTATTATTACATGGATTTGATTATGTTGTGATGGAAATATTTTTTTATGAATTCCTTTACCTTATATGAATTGTTTTATGATGTCATGTTGTTTAAGAATCCCATTTTTATTACATGGGTTACGCTATGATGTATGGTTTATGATTATGTGGCACACATAAGAAAGGATTCATTATAAGATGGGTGGGACCTATATCTCCCTCCAATGCATTGGGTAAAGATTTTATATCTCATGAGATAGACATGGCTGGAACGGAAGGTTATTTCGGTTCAGTGATACAGGACTGAAACGAGGAGTGAACTCGGTTCAGAAAGGGACTTTGTCCACTAAGATAGTCTTGGCAATGAGTCATGACTAACAAGAAATGATTTTCCATGATTATGTGTGCATGCCACAAAGTTCGAGTTTTAAGTTATGATTATTGGGATCTCATTTTCAATTCTATGATTTATCCCATGTTATGATATTATGAGCTCTTTTGCAGGTCAAGATTTCCAAAAGCTACGTTCTTATGTATATGATGTGATTGATATTTCTTTTGTTTACCCTTACTGAGCATTTGAGCTCACGCTTTTTTTTTGTTTTTCTTTCCCTAGGATATAAAGAAAGGTTTTAGGTAAAAAAAGGGGAAGATCATTATGGGAGATATTGAAGATCTTTCACCACGTTTAGAAGATTACGTTCCGAGTTTCCAAAGACACTAAACTATTACGATCCTTGTGTGTGTGTTTTTGTTATGTACTAAGTATTCCGCAAAAGTAATGTAATGTCCATGTACGATAAGCTTCGGGTCATTATATTCAGTATGGTAAACATCGCAGTCACAACCAGCTCTAGGGTTCCCACACACAACATGCTCAAGTTCGGGAGGGTCTGGTCCTCGAGCCAAGGGGGTCGGTACATCAACTATCACAGAGTCTCCTTTTTATGTACCCCGAAGTTATGTCTCATCAAAAAGAACCCAACGTGATAGACAGTGCGTCAATCAGACTCCCGGTCTTAGAGATGTTGGCTTTTCCATTCTAGGGGCACGGTAGGAAATATGCTCATTCCTATGCTGGACATTTTCCAAAGTCATCAAAAACTCACTTAGAGTATCACAAAAGGACCGCCTCATTGTAGGGGTCCCAGTGTCGTAGACGGCGCATCGATCAGACATGTGGTCTTTATGTTATTCACATTTATGTGAAAACGGGCCTGCCCGTTAAGCCCATTGGGCTCCTGGGTCGGGTCAACCCGGTTTTGGCAGGTCCGACCGGAAGAGGGTCGGACTGGCTTGGTGATTCGCGCGGCCCGACCCGAGTGGCGAGGCCTAGTCCGAAGGGGGCACGGCCCGACCCGAGGGGGCGCGGCCCGGCCTAGCGAGGCATAACCTGGCTTGGCCTAGCACGACGTAGCCCGGCCCAGTACGGCACGACCCGGCCCAGCGGGGCGCGGCCCGGCCTAGCACAGTGCGGCCCAGACCAACGTAGCCCGACTTGGTGTAGTGTGGCAAGGCCCAGTTGGGCAAGGCCCGGCTAGCCGAGTAGTCTGAGGGGGGCGTGACCCCCCGGTCTCCCAAACGGGCGGTGCCAAGCGGCGCCACCCTCCTGTCCGGCCAGCGGAATCCGGCCGGTCTTCCTGGGGAAAGCGGTCCACTCGGGCAGGCTGTGGTCATGCTGCGCGGCACCTTCGGGTGCCGCGGATCCTTCACCCGGCCAACCGACGATCCGGCTGGTTCACCGCCCAAGAGGCCTGCAGGGCGTGGGTCGCGGTCCTCCGCAGCGCAGCGCCCCTTTTGGCAGTACGTTCTTCCTTCGGCCCGGCCAGCTTTAGTCAGCTGGTTCTTCTTCGGCCGAGCGGCCCGTAATTGCGGGTCGCTATTCTTCCGCATGCGGTCGGCGCGTGACAGCAGCCTTCATTCATCGCCACCTTCCCATGTTGGTCTCCATCGCAAATAAAAGTGACTACGGAGGGTCGTCGGGCTGTGTGTGTTCGGTCCGCACCCTCCGCGTTAGGCGGTATCAACAGGACATAAACAATCATTCACATTCATTGACGGCATGAGTATAATTTTATCCAACTGAAATTATCCAATTCCCCTACCTCGTAATTGACGTCGCACGTCGTCGAGCCGCAGAAGATGAGCATCACGGGGAAACAGCATCAACTCGTTGATATCGAGGATGAAGGGGACGAGGATGATGTGTCGTCAGCATTCCTTGCAGGGGCTCCTTCTCCTTTGGCTTGGCTGAATATCGATGGAGATGATCATCATTCATCGGTGGTTCTTCGTTGGAAGGAAGATCTTCATTGAAGATAGGAACTCCTTATTCAAATTCTCAAGAGATCTCTCCAAAAAATATTTTCCAAGAAAATATTATAGTAAGGTTTATGCCACAATTATAAACTTTCCATGTAATTCAAAAAGATTCAAAAATTAGTGGAGTCAATTCATTAATTGATCAATAAATAAAACATGTTTTCAAAGCTTATGGGAGAGAGAGAAAGAAGTGAAGAGTCAAAATTATGGTGGGATAGTTGTCAAAATTAATACTAGGGGAGTTAAATGGGGGGGTTTCAAGGGTGTTTAGGGGAGGTGAAAAGGTTAGGATCATGTGGGCACCACTTCACAAATATCCTCTCAGGGGAGGTTATGTGGGTGTGGGCCCCACCTCTATCTCCCCTTGGAAGGAAATATCCAACTTCCATAAATAAAATTATGTTCCACAAATTATATTTATTTTATTCATAGTCCCCATATATTAACTCTCAACCCGCATAATACACAAATGTAGTAAAGGTCCCCTTAAGTGAATACTGGCACTGCGAGTTCATCGGTGCCCTCAGATTTCTATTCCGAGCATCGGTTAAAAAGATTGAAAAACTCGCACATACATTTACTGAACATACCTAAACAAAAATTAAGAAAATTATTCCAGGCACACCGGGCCTCGGAATCAGGTGCTGTCAGAAACTGCATACTCGTGAAATTCCAAAGTATTTAAGAAAAAAATTTCCTTGAAATTTCCGGTACTTTACATGTGATAAGGTGAGCGGTGACCTAGTTAGTATGTTTTTACTCAAACCTATTGATGAATTTCAATTTAATGTTTCTTTTTAGATCATGAATAACCATAGGTTGTGTGTAGAATTATGATTGGTTGGTGTGCCACATTAGTGGTTATGAAAGTTAGTAGTTTAACCTATTTTAATTAGTTTCCATACTGCGTTGAAAAAAGTGGCCACCCCTATTTCTTTTTCTTTGTTGAATTAGTGATGCATTAAATATGTATAGATTGTTTGATAGATAGGATGAGTTATTTTTATAGGGGATTTTTAGGTAATCTATGGATATTTTTCATTTAATATTTTTATATTATTTCTTCCTACTAATTTTATTTATAATTCACGAATGGATTAAAAATAGGGAATGGAAAATGTTTTATTGAAATATATTGATAAATATACTCTAATTTATGGGAAAAAATCTCATTGATTGTTTCAAATGCTTAGCCACGAGTTTACATCCATGGGGGATCATGAATTTCCCTCAATCTAGTTGTGGTCTGGCTCCAGTAACTGAAAGATGGACATCAAAATCCAGATTTTTACAAATAGTATGAGAGAGTTGGTTCCAGAATAGAGGGATCGATTTTCAAGTATCCCTATTTTTATTTATGGTATGTAATGGTAACATTGAGTTAAGTTTAAATAAGTTGAGATGTACGTACATTGGATAGTGTTGTTATCTCTATATCATTTAGAGCCTTGAGTTTCAATGGGTAGTTTAGGATCGAATCTGAGTTTTGAATTCATTTGGACTGGCCTGATGTGTTTTTAAGTGAGAAATGATATTTGGGATTTTGATGAGTTAATATGGTGATTTTGGGATCCTATTAGGCTAGGTGTTAAGGAAGGAGAAATTACAGGGCTATCTAATTATATCATATGATCTAGCTAACCATATAGGGGGTTTTTAATGTATCTGTTGACTCTAATAAACATGTAAGTGGTTTTATATTTTATTTCAAACTTTTTGTAGGCCTATTTTAATTTCTGAATCACTCATAAAGTAAAATATAACTTTTTTGAGGGGAATTAATGATGATTATGGTGATGTAAGGTATCATTGGAGTATGTTTTATGTGTGGTTTTGTATTACATATTAGTTTTGATAATAAATTTAAAATATTGTTTTAGGTGGAGAATGAGGTTTTTATATTTCTAAAGAATATTTTGTTCTAAAATTTGTTTTAGTGGGTTATTTGAAATGGATTTATATTTTCATTAAAAAATTGGTTTATATTACTATTGGATTTTAGAAAAATGAATGTTTTATTATAAAAATGGATAGAGAGTTTTGTTTAAATGTTTGTGGTTTAAATGTGTTTTATGTTGGGATTTGGTTTTTAGAGGATTATTTGGCTGGTTAGTAGAGCTCCATTTGATTGAATTTATTTTTATTGATAGTTATAACTCACAAATAGAGATTCTTTGAACAAAATGGAATTTATATTCATTGGGATGATCTTCTTGGTAAAATTTACCATCATTTGTGAGTGATGCTTCCAGTGACCAACTCTACCATGACATGAAATCATGTTGTCGAGAAGATGTATTTTCAAATCATGAATCATATCTGGTACTTCATAAATCAGTTTCTAACTACATTTCATGGTGATTTGATTGATGCAGTGGAGTAGATAAATGGAATTAAATGATTTTTTGATTCTCCCCAGACTCCAGACACTATAAATGTGAAGGGTAATGCAATTCTATTTGAAGGACCCAGCTGATTTTTGGTGGGAAACTACGGTTCCTCCATGATTTTATAGAATCATGTCTTGGGAACAATTCATTAAAGTATTTATTCAATGTAACTATCATGAATATGTGAAAAAGGATATGTTTTTTTAATTCACGGGTATTAATTAGGGTAAGTTATTTTTTAGGGAGTACACTAATCATTTTTCATAATTAGTATACTTCTCACATGATCTTATCAATGATTTGAATTAATTTTGTTTTAAAAGAGGTATTTACTTATACCATGGATCTATCATGGATAAATGTGTCTAATCCTCCTATTAAAAGGTTCTTAAAAATGTCATCTTAATATATGTTCAATAAGAAGAAAACCCTGAAGTGGGTTATGCCTCAATCCTGATTGGTCTAAATGAAGGTGCCCCCTTAAATGAAATAAAGGATTTGGCTGATCTAGTTCTAGAAATAATGGTTAGGTAGGGACAACCTTCATAGATAAGTAAGTGTTACTTAGTTTATTTCTAGTCTAGAGAACCTATAAATTCAAAAAATTATCTTGTCCAAAGCATTGATGGTTTTTCATCAGTGTGGCCATTTGGTCTATCTTTGGAAGTTATATAAGCTGAGGTACCAAAAAAGGATGTTTTCAAAGTGATCACATTTTGAGGTATTTCTTATATTTTTGGTATTTATTTGTGTTTTTTGATATTTTACACATATTATTTTTATTTAATAATGGATATTAATTCTTAATTTTATTTTGGGCAAATTATTTTTATTGGGAATTTGTAAGTTGTTTCTTCTGGATAGTGAGGAATATTGGTTTTAGGTTATACCCTTTTGACATTTCTGGGTATGTTTAATTATTTCTTACAATGGTCTTGGTTATCCTTTTTGAGACATAGAGAGAACCTAATTTGTTTATTTAGGTAACTAGGACTAGTTAGATTTTGTGAGATCTGACACCCCAGGGTTCTATCTTGATGTGTGATGATTGCACCATGAGAATGATTTATGTGTGTAAATTCCATGGTTACCCTCTTGTTCATTTACCCTAGGTTTGGATCCATGTTGTTTATTATTTATATATTGTAGTTTGGAGATGTGTTTGTGATTTTTGAGGTTGGTATATTTTGTGGCTTCATATATTCCTTAGTAGTACTATTTTCTCTTATGTTAAATTTTGATTCATGGAAGTTTGATTATATTAAATGGAGAATAGTGTCCCTATATTTAGATGATATTTTGGGTATATTTTTATAATTTCTTAATAAAACCATTTAAAATGACTTCTAAATGGGGAGGATACTGTGATAAGTTACCCATATCTCCATGGAGTCCTAGGATGGGCTATAATTTTTAGTTCATCTTAAGAGATGCCTACTGATTTTGGGAAAATATGGTATGACAAATCTTGTGAGTTATAGATGATTAGTTTGATAAAAAATAATTCCTTTTGGTATTATTAACTATAATTAATTTTCATAGTGTCCCCATCTCACCCACCTCATAACTAGAGGTGGGGTTGTTTTTTTCTTGTTTAAATGCATTCTACATTGGCTAAAGACTTTTTATGGATAAAAAGACTCATGGTGGGGATAATTTTCACACCAACATGTTATAGTATATTATTATTTTATATTATTTTGTATTATTTTAAATTAATTTCCTTTACTCTAAGTTGTAGTAAATTTTGGTTATAAAATTACACAATTTTATATGTTTTTTGGGGGTGAACAATTAGCCCACATTGTTAGGTGAACCGTGTAGTTCCCATATAATTTGTTGTTAATTTTATATGTTTCATTTGTTATGGTAATTTAATGGTAAATAAAACCATACAAGGCATCTAGGGAAAACAAATAAATTTGTGTTGGGATCCCATGTGGGTTTCACGATTACAAAACAGTTTGGGAAACTATACGGGTAAACCTTATGGGTCACCCAGATTCCTAAATTTTTTAAATATACTGTTTTGAAATTAATAATTTTCACTCATAAAAACTAATCCTTCCCCACAAACTTATTTCACACCCCCATATATTTACCAGTTGTGTTCCCCCTTGCCCACATGACCCAAGCGTTCACCCCACTCCCAATTTCTACTTTGATCTTGTGGATTCAACATGGATTCCTAATGATTTATTATTATATTCCTAAAGTAAGTCCCCTTATTCTAATCTTCCTATATTTATTCCTTCTTTTTATCCTCCCTAATTTTTTTGTCTTACCAAAACTCTAGGGTGTATGTTTTGATCAATTTACATGTTTATCTTACATCTAGGGTTTTTATCCCATTTTCGGGTCACCTACATCTCAATATCAATGTATTTTTACTTCTTCAATAAATTAGAGTTATTTTTTCCCATGAACTAACTTTTTTTCTTGATCTATTGATTACATGAGTTCTAAAACTTTTTCTTTAATGTTATAATGTTAGTATTAAGTATGTTACCTAAATTTTTATGGAGAAAATTTGATTATAACCTAGTTTATATGGAAAGAGAAGAGTTTTTAAAATTTGAAATGGTGGTTAAAATATGGTTTCCATTCATACACACTCTAATTGGCTGTAATCTTACCCTATTGATTCTTTTAAAAAATTATTTTTTTAACCAATGGGAATATTTTCCATGAAATTGAATTTCAAATGAATTTATAGGAATTTAATGGATTGTTTCATTTAAAACATTGTGTTTAAACTATATGAAAATATATTGTATTTAATTGTTGTTAGAAATGTATTTTTATGTTAGTTTCGATTCTTTAAATTATAATTAAATATTTTCTTCAATGGACGATTTGGTACATTTTGAAAATTAATGTTTTGAATTATGAAGCTCTCATTTTTCCCCATTTATTGACATTTTTTTATTGGTGGTTTTATGAGTATGCAATGTTGGGTTATCGAGTGAAATGATGTAGTTTGTTAAGAAGGAGTTGCATGTGAGGGTCATATATTGATTTTGTATGATGATAGAAATTCAATCACATCTTTTTTTCTTCCTTAACTTCACTCTACTTTTGTCATAGGAACATTGGAAGGAATTTAAAATACCTAGATTTACATTATACTAGTGAATCTCGTACACTAACAAGTATTCCCCTAGAGTAACTTAGTCTAGGCTAGGTGTGTTCACCCAGGGAAGAGTGTATACATGGAATCAGGTGGCCAATTTTTGGTTTGAGATCCAACATATCATAGTAGTCGATCAGTATTGGTTTTTCAGCCTATCTAGGGTGATCTCACTTTCGTACCTTAGATGTATCCCATGAAATTGATTCCATGATTGGTCGTTCATTATAATAAATTCATATTTTGTTGTTTCCAATATATATATATAGCTTATGGTTCCTATTTCCTTTTAATCTCATGACTTGGGGATCCCATCTCATTGTTTTATATAATCCTTATCTTAGTTTTTCTCACTGATTCAAGTGGTATTAACATTTTATTTGGGAATTTTTCTTACAAATTATGTTTTTATTATGGTTTAAAACTGACTTGTTAAAGTAAGCATGTTTAAAAAGAAGTCTGTAGTCAGTAAATATTTTCTGTTAAATTTTATTTTTTTTCATTTTAAAAAATGAAGATAAATAGTTTAACAGATCTATGTTGTGATGTTTCATTATTTTATATAAATTTTTATGATAAATATTATTTTATTAATGTTTTTTAAACTATCTTGAAAATGTATTTTTAAATAAAATATTTACTTGTGTCAGTAGTGGCAGTGATTTATGGATCATGATTTCACTCACGCTAATTATTACATTATAGTTTCATGTTTTTTAACTTTTTATTACCCATACGGTGTGCATAAAATTGGGATTAGTCTACATGAATCATGAGGCATCACAAAGCTTCGTATTTTATTCTATTTAATTTATCTTTTTTATTACACTGGTCAAATAGGTCACCCTAATTTCTTTTTCCTTTACTTAATCGGTGTTGAATTATATATATGGAGACTGGGTGATGGATCTTAAAGAAAATTTCTATGGTGGTATTTAGAGGTGAGATAAGTAAAATAATTTTATATAAATTTTTTATATTTTTTCTTACAACTTATTTTAGTTTTCATATACATATGAATTATGGATGGGTCTTACCAAATTTTTTAAAGAAATTTATAATTTATTATTATATTATTTAAAGAAAAAATAACTCTCGTTGATTTTTTTTGTGGCTTGGAAATTTTTTCTCAACTGGGGGTTTTTTTGGAACAGCCATTAGGCCAGTGGAAGGTTTGTTCAAGTGTCAAGTATATGGATAGACGAGTTTGTTTCATTACAAGATTAAGGAAAAACATTATGACCAGAAACCATAATGATGTTAGAATCACATACTATAAAATTCATATGAATCGTGAAAACCTCTAACATATCTTTGATAAAAATCACTAAATCCCATTACCAAATCATTTATAAATTGTATCCCAATTTTATAAAAACAATATTAACTCTATGGGTGGAATAAATTTATCAAAATAATTAATAACAATGATCAATAATCCTTTTGAAGACCCATATAGAGACTTCATATAAAATCCCCATTATTACAATGTCATTCTACCATTATTTGGTGGAATTTAAATCCAAACACAAAATTAAATTAACCCTATAAATATATAAAAACTAGGAGGATAGGAAACTGAAGTATGAGGATGATATTTTCTGAAACAATCACAATGAAATATTCCAAAATAACTCAAATTTATGAAAAATAAGGTGAATAAAGAGATGGGATGAGGATAATCCTTCCCCAATGTGAAACAAACAATATAGAATCCCCTGGGTGTGGTTTCTATTTAAAAACCCCAAAACCTTAATTTTTTCCCACCATGGAAGAAATGAGTTTGGATATCATTATTTATATGGTGCATGAACTAAACTACCCAACGTATCAAAAAATGGGATACTCTAACTATTTTCTTCACAAAGTATTTTGTGGTAGTATATAGAGTACATAGTGGATTCAATATACACCACCCAATTTTTTTTAATTATACAAAACATGAGATTTCACACTATATATTAACTTCCCCGATGTTCCCTAAGAATGATGAGATCATGAGAGGGGGAGGGTGAATCAATGTTACCTTTTTATTTTTATTATTTATCCTCTTAAACGCAACTTATTTATCTAATTATTACCTCAATTAACTCAGATTGTAAAAAATTTACCTCTCCTAAAATTCCATATAAAATAAAAAATAAAAATACACATGTGTTTACAAGGTTTAGCTCTAAAATCCTACTCTTTATCAAGGTGGGTTAGTCCCAATAAACCCCTTAATTATCCACCATAATCATTTTGACAATTATTATTGGTGTGCTTTATTTTTATCTTAGACCATGGTGCTTCACACGCCACCACTGAGTCACAATTGTTACATCTCCAGATTCCCACCCAATGATGCAGTTTCACACTAAATTCCAATGATTCTTGGATCTACACAAAAAGTACATATGTCAACTCCTGGTAACTTTTGTACCACCAGAAGATGACTTCCTCTAGGAAAAGGCTAGATCACTAATCTTTATTCATACCTACCTTCTAGAACTTCAATATATGACTATATTATTCAGTTTTATTTATATTGAAACCCTCTCTCTAGAATACAAATATTCTTGATGTTTCTCACTTAATATTACTGTTGTTTATTTAGATATTAAACTATGACCAATGAACTCCAAACTTTAGTCTTTTTATTTTTATTTACTTCGATACATTATAGATACCAAGTTTCTTAGCCTTCTTCCTTCTCATGTTCTTTCAATGCTACCATGTATTTCTTAAATATTCACATAGTTCTAACTCAGAGGTTGCATGTGAAATCCATAATATATTATTCTTGCATTATATTATTTTAAACAATCTTATTAATCTAAAATTATCTCTAATTGAGATTCTTAATTTACTATTATCAACCTCAGTGACAAAAAATTGAATATATTGAAGAATTTTTCACCTTTATTCCAAAGCATTATTGAAATATAATTTTTTTGGTTTCCCCATGATAATATATGTGGTTCTAAATATATCTTAAATATTTAATTAATCTTCACATCAATTTTGCAAACTGACCTTGTATTTTTTTCTCTCCTTAAACTAGCTTCTTCAAACCTCCATGATAAAGTTAGAAAGTGAATTTTTTTATATTCTTTCAAAACTAAATATAAATCATCATTAGTTCTATAGGAATAGCGTAACCATAAATTTATAGTCATTTAATGAATATTTTAGTTCATGGAAAAACAATGCTCATAAAAACTTCATCTTCTATCCCAACTGGTCCTCCTCTTTTCTCAATAGAATTGGTATTCGATAACTCAACAAGGGTCACAAATGATTTTTTAATATAAAATATCTAAATAATATCTCAATATTTAACTCATTTATATCTTTATTATTCTTAAAAGACTATGAAATTTTATTTTCTTTATCAAGAATAATTATCCTCATCAAATCATACTTGTATCGTGGGTTAAGAATACTTTATAATGTTTTTGATTAGAGGGAAAAATTTAGCATCATCCCATTTGCTTATCATCAATTGAATTATAATTTTTGAAGAATTTATTTTCATATAGAATAATTATTCAATTTTTCACTAATACATGATCTTTACGTAGATAGATGACCCTTCCTATGATGGAAAATGATGTATATAAAGCTCAAAATTCATGTTCATGCAGCACACTAAATGATGATTCCACACTTTATACATAATTATATGATTCTTAATATGAATAAAAATCACCCTTATAAGGTCACTAAAATTTACATAAATAATTAATTCATGATTATATGTATGTAATGATGTTTATAAAAAGAATACTTCATGCATTCACAACATTAGATGATTCTTACACAACAGTAATATGATTTTTATGCAGAGTATGAAGGATTCTTATGAAAATCTATTGTTTCAATTTTTCAATATATTTATGTTGAGAATAATACTTAAACAGATCAAGGGGCCATCCTATTGAAATAGATACATCATCATTAAATTTATGGAATTTGAAATTTTTTTATCATATGTAATTTCCACGATTCTCCATTTAAACTGAGAATCACTTCCAATGACATCAAGCCATATCCAATATTTTAAAAACATCATCAAAGTGTTATTTAACACTAATATTCAATATTATTCATGGAACCATGTATTGTTTTAATAATTTTCACAGCTAAAGTTAGACTAACTCCAACTTTTAAATTACCTGTTAATTTCAGTAGAAACTACTTCTTCTACCATCAATAATTGTCATTGAAATGTAGAAAATCTCCCCAAACATCAGATATTTAGGCCACCTAAATCTATTTAAAAATGGTATTTAAGTGGTAGATCTATCCTATTTACTATCCCTTCTCTAAACCCTATGGAAGAAATTATAAATATTTATTCTATACATCAACCCAACACATATTGATTATCCTTTTTCCCATGATAAGATCCTCACGTATTGAAAACAATTACAACTAAACACATGGTCACACAAATACCCCCCTTTTTGTTTATTGTTAATACCACTAAAATTAAAATATCAATATGTGTGATAAATATCAATTTATTATACCCATTATAGAAAATAAATACAAATGAAGTGTAGTGGTTTTTTTAACTCAAGGAATCCAAAATAGATAATAATAAAGGAAGCCAAAATCTATCCACAAACCAATCTAATATGTGATAGTAACTCAACATTTCATTACATGGGTTTCTTAGATATATTTATCATGAATTAAATCTTATACACTCATCTTAATAAAATCATTAAAAAATCATATGCATGATATAAATATCTCCTATTTTAACTCACTATATACATCCCCTTGATAAAAAAGTTCACATGACTCAAAATAGGTATTAGAGTGTGTAAAAATTCCTTTATTCACGAATGTTTACTGGTTTTCCATAAATTCCATTTTTTCATGTAATAGATGTTTTAATTATACATCTATTCATTTTATCCACCTAGAAGGTTTCATTAATTTCTTCTCCATCATAGAAGTTAGGAAAATTCATAATGATTGGTTTCTATTTTATATAGTGTATACATCCCTCAAACCTCTATTTTAATTCCCTTCATGTTATAAGAAAACAAAAAATAAAAAAAGATAATAACGAGGGTCCTATTTTCTTATCAATAATAACATTTAGGCTAAGGTTTTCCTCTTAACCAATAATAATATTTCTTTCTAATCTAGTATTTGAATAATTATTCATAATCCCATTTATTACCCTAAAATATTTCAAGTCAATATTCTTCCCTTGAGTTATTTATTTGTACGTAGTATTCCTTATTATCACAAATATCAAGGAAACTTCATTGTCTTAGGGTTATATAAAATTTTCCATAATTTATTCTTGGGATAGTATAATTTTCATAAAAACCTTCATTCCATGCCCAATATATCCACATATCCCAAACTGATGTATTTTTATTTTTAAATCATCTCTTATATATAAAATCTCACCAACTTTACCCTTTTCCTTAGAAAACCCAATCTTTTTCTTTAGTTGTTGCATCTATTTTATTTTTCTTCATTTGTTTATCTATCTCAAATTAGTCTAACTAAACTATTAAAAATCATTTCTTAGTATGATTATACTTATATTTTTAGTCTATATTATTTTCATATATTTTCATTGTTCATACCTTCTAAACCGTAGAGATTATCTCCTGATAATCTAGTCTAGAAATCCTCAACTTTGTGACCTTACTAATTACACCCACCACATGTCTCATTCAAACACTAAAATATATTTTTCATAGGTATAATTTATATAATTTTAGTTATGACACTCTTTTCTTGAAAATAAAATAATTCTTGTTTAGTGTGACTGCACTATGATCATTCCCCATTCAGAGTAAAGATAAATTATACTCACATAAATAATATCAGTTTATAAATCTTCCATAACACCACAAATAACCTTTGTGCATGGATCATTCATTTTGATAAGAATATATCTATATTTTAAATTTTTTTCCTTACTTAAACAATTCCTTCTTATTCTTAAAGGTAGTTACCTTTTAGATATATTCATATATTATTTTACAATAGAAGATTTTTTCTCACTTTTCTTCTTACTTCAAACCTCTTTAGATTTTATTTTAGGAACTACAGTTTTAGGAAAAAAAATTCACTATGAAATTGATTATTTATATATTTAAATTATCTGATTAGATCCCTCATATCTCATTCTTTATTAGACTAAGACATGACCTTCACTAATTTAATAATGTCATATTTTCCTTTCTTCAACTCATTTTGAGCACCAAGAAAGATTTTTTGTGTCTCAGTAATATAATCATCCTTTTTATTAAACATTTATTCTCGATATTTAAACATATCTTATAGATCACACACTTTTAGTATAAAATTCTTGATCTCATTTAAAATATTTGTTTCCTTCTGATCATAATCTTCTTTCTAAAAAATAATATTTTCATTTTATTTAAACAATTTTCTTTTCTCCTTTTTGAGATGTATTTTATACACAAGATAGGAATCCAAATTACTTTTAATAATATATTTAGGAGATGATCTTACATCTCTATCATCATCACTTTTTGATAAATAAAATAAGTTCTAAGCATGAGATAAGAAATCAACCTCATCTTCTTATTGGATGATTTATGATGAATAACTCTCTTCCTTCTTACTCATCAAGTTTCTTCTTTTTCCATTGGAATAAATCATCTCACTTGAGTGCTTAACTTTTTATTTTACTCCATTTTTTTGGTATTTTTCATCATAATTATCAAAATAAAATTCAACAACCTTTTTACTAGGATAATCAATGAAAAAATTTCAAGTTTCATTATAGTAGTAGACTTTAGGTTATTTCCTACAATTTTCTTTCTTTTTTACTTTCTCTAAACTTTCTTGACATAAGAGACATTATCTCATTGAAATCCTTGTCATATTTATCGTCATCAAAAACAATTAAATATACCACTTTTCCATCCTTTAGTATGATCTTTCTCGTGGATTAAAAATACATATTATACTTGTAATTCCTTTAAAAGTCTAGATATTTTCACATTTAATGTTTTTTGAGGATATTGGGAACTTCATTCAAATAAAGATTCTCGATATCTTCGAAGGACAAAACCTTGGGATCAAATAAATCTAGACATTTTCTCATGAAATTCATTATAAGGATAAAATCAGCATGTTTCACACAAAAACCATTGTTTTTTCTAAACATATCATTGTATATTGTTAAATAATCATTAATAATACCTATATTTTCCATTTTTATATCCTCAAATCTACACCTTGAAACATTCAGTTTAGCTTCATTTATTTTTATATTTCTTGGTTAACTATTTATTAGCATGTCTTGACTTTACTTTATGATATGAATCCCCTTTAATTTTACACATACCTTTTCTTATAGATACATACATATAAAATTTTTTTATTTTCCATCTACTACTAAATTTTTTTCATCCATAAAGGACATTGGATCATATTTACTTATGTGTGGAAATCCCACTACTTCTATATCGGTCACTACAAGACCAAGAAGAAGAAGTTAGGTAAGCATCCTATTCTTCCAGATATAATAGTTATAGTCATTAAAGGTTGTAAAATATTCCCTATTTATAGATTTTAGGTTCTCCATAATCAGCCAATTCTTGGATCAGTTAAAGGGATCCCATCGCTAATACCTCTTGATGTTCCCTATGATTGATGTGATTAGTGAGAGGGGGATGAGGTGAATCATTAATCTATATTTATTTTTATGTGTTCTCCTCTTAAACTCAATTTATATGTTCATTTAGTGCCTAAATCCACAAAATATTTATTAAATAGACCTCACCTCATATGAAATTGAAATTAATAAATCACAAAATGAAAAAAATTCAAATTTTTTCAATAAATACCTACCTCTTATCATGGTTGGTTATCTCACCATAACCCACAAACTATACACTACAATATAATTATAAATTACAATGGGTATGATCTATTTTTATCCTCTCCTATAGTGATTCCAACACCAATACTGATTCATAAAGTGTTACATATCTATAATCCCACTGTAGAATACATATTTAAAATGAATACCACTGATGTTTAGATCCACAACAAAAATGAACTATGTCTACTTCGAGCAACTTTTACACCTCCTAAAGACTATTTTCCTCCACAAATAGACTAGATCGCTAATTTTGAAATTTATATTCCTTCATAAACATTATAATATATGGATATTGATCATTATTTATAGTATTGAAACTCTCCCTAGATCATAAACATTACATATCTTCCTTATTAAACTATATTCCCAGTTGTTTTGATCATATTCTTATACTAATGAACACCCTGGATAATTTTTGTGATTCTTATTACCTTTAATAAATTATCGCTATCTAGTTGTTTAGTCTTATTTCTTATTAAGTGTTTCCAGTTATCTTATATCTCACTCATATATTCTCATATTTCTATCTCATATGTTTTGTGTGTAATACCATATATATTCTTTATGATCAATATTATTTTCGGTGGTCTCTTAAATATCAAAGGATATTTATTAGAGAAAATTAATTTACAATTATCAACATCATTATCCATAAATTTTATATCTTAAATAATTTTCCATATCCAAATAAAATAAAAATCATAAATAACTCATTTTTGTTTCCCCATTATAATATGTGAAAATCTAAACAGATCTTCATTGTGGACAAGATACCCACATCCGGTTACCAAACTGTCTTTAGATTTTTTTTTCTTCTCAAAGAACTATCTTTAAACCTCCAAGATAAACTTGTTAAGAGAAAATATTTTTATACCCTTAAAAAACAAAATATTAATAATATTTATTTATACATGTGTATTTTCTCAAAAAAATATACCATTGTGATATGATTGTGTTGATTCATGATTCCAAACTTCTCACCTCATCTTCAACTTCTGTATCAACTTGTCTTTCACATATTAGAACAGAATTAGTCTTTTATAACTCAGAAACTATCAGAAATGATTTTTAGATATGTAATATCTAAAGAAAAACCTGATCTTCGACTCATTTAAATGTACATATTTCTTGAAAACTCATAAAATTTACTTTCACTTATCAGGAATAATGATCTTTATAAAATCATTCATGTATCATGTCTTAACAAATCATGATGATTTTCTTGGAACACAAAAATAAATTTAGTATTATCCCATTTGTTTTTACAATTCAAAATTATAATTCTACAGAAATTGTAACACCCCAAGATTCCATGGTACGCTTCCCTTTGAATAATACAGTAGCGTGTGTTGTACGCAACTTCGAGTTCTAACACACACACCACAACCAATCAAACTAGCCGTTATGAATATTAATACCCACTTTTTGAAATTTTATAAATTTATCCTTCAAAATGGACTTAATTTTTGGATTCAGAATATCGAAATTATCCTAGAGTGAAATTTTGGTATTTTTCTAAAAATATTTAATTTTTGATGAATAGTGAAAAAACACTAAGTTATAGTTTAAAAGCAAATTTTTATTTAAATAATTATTTATTTTATTTATATTTAATTAAGGTAAAAATAGATACATAATACCTATATAAGTTCAATGTAATTAATTGGAGTTAGTTTAGAATAATTTTAGATATATAAAAATTTTATTGAACTTTTCACCGTTTTTTACCCAGCTCCTAGGAGAATTTGGAAATTCACATAAAACATAATTTTACCGCTTCTGTGAGTGGAATTTCGAAAATCTGAGAGACACGGTTAATATTAAGGGTTAAAATGTGTTTCAATGAGATGAAAATAATTTTTTGGTGAATACTAACTTTTTACTTTTATTTACCACGGTTAAAATTAAATAGGGTAATTAAGGGTAAAAATGATATTAATATTACCCTAACACATGTTCTAATTATATTGGACAAGTGTATCTCGACAAAAAAAACCATAGGAATAAAATATTATCATTTAGGTCCACTTGGATTAGATTAGGACATTTATTATTTTTTAATTCAAAGAAGAGATAAAAGAGTTAAAATCAATTTTTTTTAATAAAACATTTTTAATATAGGTTGATACCTAAGATAAATTCGATTGTAAATATTCATCAGAAAGATAAAAATATTTCCTACATAATTGTATTTTATTTATATTTTTGAGAAATTAAATAATTTAATTTATTTATGACACAATGGTGATGCAGTAATTACCTAATTAATGAAATTTTAAAATAATTGATATTATAAATATCAAAATAAATGTAATTTGAGACTTTTTATGAATTCCACTAATTTTATATGTTAATATGACATATTAGTATTGGTTATATAAATTGTTTTCAAAGTAATAATGCTGTTATGATAGCTGTATCATTAATGGACCACTTGGGGGTCTCTTGGATGTATATAGTAAGTTTATTAACTATATAATATAAAAATACAAAGTGACATGGTAAGTGTCAAACTAATTAACTAAGAGTTAAAACTAAAAGATAAGGTTAATATAATGACCCAAAACTGTCTAAAACTTATTGGTTGAGTGGTTTTTGACCCATCCCCACCTTAACCTTTAAATAATCAATTTGGAGCCATTAGAAACTGAATATGAATTTATTATAAAATAATATTTCTAGCTTTTCCAAAGGGGCCCCTCACCCCTCTTATAAAAGGGCACTCCCCCTTCTCACTAATTCACACATTCAAAGCCTTTTGGCTTGGAAAACCCCTGCCAAAATACTCTCTCAACTTCCCTCACTTCAACCTAGATGCCTTAGTTTGATCAGAAAGCCAACCTAAGGAGCCCTTTTGATCAAATCCAAAGGAAGAACCTAAAGAAGAGGTAATGTTTTCACCACCCTCTTTCAAGTTCATTTCTTCTTCAACATATTCTTTCTTTATTATTCCCATTATAAAATATTTACTCTAGTATATTATATATACATTGATGTTTTTATAAATATGGTAAAACCATATTCATTATTCTATCCATCCTTTGAATGACATGTCACCATACGTGTGTACGTACGGCTTACAGTCTCCACGTCGTGGTGCAATTGTTATTCAATAAATCATTCTTTGGATGGGTATAATAATGATGTGTAATTTATGTAAATAATAAATATAACATTATAATTATTCTTTATATATGATATACCATCCAATTATATATTATTTTAATATCAAAAGAATGATATTGTCGCTCGTGCATACGTACGGACTACCGTCTCCACGAATGCAATGAGATTCATTCCCCATTGTATCAATTCAAGACTAATTCTCATTTAATGATTAAAAATAATGTTTAAGGACTTGATATCATTATGGATATGAATAATATACAACCTATCCATGACAAACACGACTTACGTAACAAAACATATAAAATAAAATGAGTAAGTTAACACCTGAAACAACGATAATACTAAGATATTATTAAAAAATCAATGTTAAAAGATCATATATGATATCATATTAATGTATATTATTCTTGTATAATTTAATAAAAATTATTTCACCATTATAAAGGAGGTTAACCTACCATCAACCAAGGAAAAGTACAATTTAAGGGTTTTTCATCTCACTCCTTATTTCTGTGAGATTCATGCCATATTGCCACTACTACCTTTTGTGTGGTGAATGTACTGCCCATAATTGTATTCATTGTTTAATAAACTTTAATTAATGTGTATCTACATATTCATTGTATGACACCTATTTCATTGGGTGTATGTTTCATAAGTTACCAAATTGGTAAGGGTTTATTTCACAATATCTTCATTATCTAAGGTTGTTTATACGTAATTATCTACTGGGACCTCTTTATCATCCACATCCATGTTTCTTAAAAATATGTTTCAAAACATTATTACTATTTTATAGAATATGGGTTAAATTCATTTATACCCTTGTTTTACTTTTTATAATAAGTTTATAAAGGAATCTTTCGGTTGTTTTCCAAACAAGGTCCTTTTTAACCTTTTCGACAGAATTAAGGTAAGAATGTCTCTTTTTAGCATATACGGCGGGTGTGGCTATTTTCTGCCATTATAAAATCTTCGAAGCTTCCCTTACCAGATTATAAGAATATTTTAAACGTAAAAGTTTTATTTTATAATTATGTGACCTTTATATGATTTAAAAAAAAGATATATTTTCTCAAATAGTTTTGATTTCATCTATGTCAACATTCGTTGATGGATTTTAAGCTTATTTGATCTGTATTTATTATGATACAAATCTTCCATATTGTATTGAAGGTTTTGTGATATGTTTGACTATGGATGTGTTATTTATATACCATTCATGGTTTATGGAGAAAGTGTTGACATTTCGTATGATAGTTTTAATATGAATGCTTATGTTATGTTTTTAACCTATTTATCTGAGGAATGAATTGGACTTAATAAGTGACGGGTGAGGCCTGCTATAACTCCTCGATGCATCGGTAGGTCTCATGAGACAAACTAGTTTCTTGGAATAAGGCCTTGATAAAATCTCATTTGTAGTGTTGGCATGAGGCCTTGGCTATGTGGTTATGATAGTCTGGCATTATGCATTCCATCATTATGAAAGTGGTTATTGATATTTCATGAGATTATTCGACTAGTAGAATATCCATGTGAATATGTATATGGCATTATTTCATTTATTTTTTGCCATATTATGCTGAAGTTCATGTTTAAAAGGCTTTTGTTTTATTTATACATTACCTTAAATGTTTATGCTTATTTATAAAAGTTTCTGCTATATTGTTATCCTTACTGGGCATTTGAGCTCACCCCTTTCTATGTTTTATTTTTTCCAGGATGTAAAGAAGTATTTTATAAATGACCTGTAGGGATAGTATAAGGGGATATGAGTGTGGAGACAAGATGTTGTTGTAGTTTTCAATTTATGATGTAATGTAAACTTTATGAATGTATCTAGTGTTTCCAAAACTACTAAACTAATCGGTCTTTTGAGACTTGATCTTTCTTGTGATCATTCCAATAATAGGTAATAATGCACCGACTCTGGGTAACTGGGGTCAGGGTGTTAGAGTTGGTATCAGAGGAAGTTTAGTACAAACCTTGGAAGCTATATTTAGATAAACTCGGATTAGAGAACATAGATCTAAGATGGAATTTGAGGATTAGTATAGAAGAACTTCCTATAATTTTGGTATTGTAGATATTTTGTGAGTTTTATAAGAAATACATCCCTATCTGGATACGAGCAGGTAGAGGCGGCTCTCGCACAGATGTACCTAGGGGTAAAACCTGAAAACACCTCTTTGAGCTAGACTCGAACGGGAACTAGTGCATGACAATGGGACATGCTGCACTCTTGGTTACGACACTTTCAGGGGATATGCTTAGGATAAATCTCATTTTCTTTACAAATCATTATAAATGGTTTATGAGTATATACTTTTTCAAAGAAACCATTTTTATTATAAGGCCCCAGCCTTAATCCTTACTTAATCTTGAGTTATTACAAGATTACACATTGAGGATCTTTTCAGGTTTAGAGTTTTAGAGAATTAGATCATGAAACTTGCATTACATTCCATATTTAGACAAAGTGGTTACATGAAAGACAATATTCATTATTCCCATCAACGGAATCATATTTAAAATAAAACACGGATTCTTTCTTGACACATCCTTGACACTATCATCACATCATGTACCTTTCCCTTGACCTGTGAAAAACATTTCAAAAACTTGGGATGAGCATAAAAAGCTCAGTAAGAGTTATAAAAATATGGAATGGAAACATGAGTTCATATATACATAAGAATGAAATCATACTTTACCCATAAAACAAAGGCACTTTAACATACCTCATCAAAACATGAATAAATCATAGAAAACATAAGACATAAAGGTAACATGAGGCATTCATAACATTCTTACGTAGGGAGTAACCCTCTTGGTTACGTTTGGAATACCCATCACAGTATATTCCCTAAATCTCTTCGGAGAAACCTTAATGTTTCACTCCTTCGCGTTACCCAATGCATTGGAGAGCTGTATCGGGCTCACCCACCCTTAGTTTATCACGGAACCACCCGTTTTCATAATAATGCCCAAGAACCTCAACATAATCATATCACGTAAAACATGCATAAAGGAAACATAACATTCCCACCTTTCAATCACAAGATATCAATACAACACATTGATATACAAACATTATGAAAATCATTTTCGATACCAAAATAAAATAAAAGTAAAACATGGTATTTATTTTTCTTTTAAAAAGAAGGTATGGCTTGTAGAGGAAGCCGAAACTCAAATAACAGTCACGACGGCGGAGAAGTCGTTGTTTCCGCATACGTACGACAAAAACATTCCCTTTTGTCGTTTAGTAAACTCTTCGTATAAAAATGATTTCTTTTGAATAAACGTAAAAGTCAAAGGGGTTTATACACCGTATAAAAGAAAGTTGTGTATAAAATAAAATATGCCTCAATGAAAGGAGATTGAGACGAAGTCCCATACCACCTTGAAGCTTAAAATTTTAAACCATTAATATCCATATAA
The DNA here is from genome assembly GCA_963277665.1 of Viscum album. Taxonomy (NCBI): domain Eukaryota; kingdom Viridiplantae; phylum Streptophyta; class Magnoliopsida; order Santalales; family Viscaceae; genus Viscum; species Viscum album. The sequence goes on along the minus strand of OY728136.1, from coordinate 933,489,348 downwards.
ATAAATCCTTAAAACCATTTTGAGAACATGGATATTAATAAGAACAAATAATTAAAACATTTAAAATGATATTTTGGTTAAAGGGGTTTTACCAAAATTAGAAACACTTGAATACAATAATTGAGAAATAACATTTAGTCATAACTTTATAATATCATGAGAATAAATGGATTCATGATATAATACTCCAAAGGACATTATATACACCATATAAGAGTGAATTGATGCATAACAACAATGAACCCTCAATAGATATGTCAAATGTGATGAAATCCCTTATAAAGAAGGTATCCTTAAATTAAGGACAAATCAATCTCAAAAATATGTGTGAAAAATATAAATACACCCAATATAAGTGGATATTAAGTGTAAAACAATAAAAGTTCATTCACACATATTCAATGGATGACATATTCAATGACTACATGTTGAACCCAAAGAAATCGAAATTGGGTTAAAAAGTTCCCTTGATGGCCTAACGACATCACATCAAAATTAGTTGATGAGAGATAAAAAGTGTATCTCATCACTTGGACATAAAATTTACATCAATAAGGATATATGAGAACATATCCCAACATAAAAATATGTAAATTAAAAGACCCAACAAAAGAAGTCTTTTAAAAAAGAGGAGGGTGAAAGGTTCCCTTACCGACTTGGGTATCTTTCAAAACATACACCCCATGAAAGAAGGACAATAGATCATTTATGTAAATACTCATAAACGAGATTATATTACACAATGAGTAGAATAATGGGCATTACATACACCACTCAATGGAATTTGTGGAAAATGTAGCATAAATCTCACGGGAATAAAAGTGAGATGAAAAATCCTTTACGAAAACTCAGAAGCCTAACGGCGCCACATAAAACTTCCAAAATGGATTGATGAGAGAGAATAGGGTCTCTCATCACATGAACATAAAAATTACAGTAAGAGTAATATAAAATAATATCCCAATAACAAGAAAGATGAGCTTTAAAAGGAAAGGCATAAAAGAGTGTACTTAAAAAAGAAAGAGAGGAGTAGGATCCCTTACCTTGGGTCCGACTTGACTCGATCGTTCTTTAATCTCCTGAATAATAAACATGAGTTAATTTCTACTTCCTTAAGAACATTTTTCAAGTTCATTATTCCTTTTATATCACTTATTACCATGTCATAAACATTTATGTAATCATTTAAGTTAATAATATTTATTTTGCCGATACTTGGTTCTTAAGTCGAAAGTGGACTTCTTACAATTACTTGTTGTTCGTGTGGCCAAATGTTTATTATATAAAGAATTGTATTCATGATGTATATATCATATATGTCATATATATCCAGTACATTCACGCATTTATAACATTACATAATCATTTAGAGGTAAGAAATGAAATGCACCGTTAATGGAGACGGTAAGCCGTACGTACGCATGAACGCTACTTTCATTTCTATTTCGTATTTTATAGAATGGAATAATAATGATATAAAGGTATATTATAATTCCAGTATAATATCATATATAATATCATTAAATCCATCCTTTATACTTCCCACGTATGACATTAACGAATCACATCACTTTGAGGGGGCAGTAGTCCGCACTTCCTAAAATGAAGATATCGCGTATACCCATAATTGATGCCATAAAGGTAAGACACAAATGAAAAATACAGAAGAATAAGTAAAACATAAACATATTATATATCATATATAAAAATAGTGACATCATAATGGCCACCTTTGAAGGTGTTAAATGAGTATTGAACAATCATCATTTCGGGAGGCAGAATTTCGGCATCCACGGAAACCGTATGTTCTTTAACCATTAGATGTAGTTGTGTGAGAGTGTAGCTCGAATAAATCTTATAAAAACATCCTAGAATATTTAAGATACTGGTTTTGTTACAAAAGAAGTAAATAAAAAGTGTTTATGGGGTTGGAGAAGCAAAACAAAACAAATGAACATGAGAAAATGAATTACCTTTAAAAGTGTAAATCCTTTTGATTTGAGCCTAAAGGCTTCCTTTGAAAGGATTCTGCCCAAAGGTAATCCTCTAGGATGAGGAGAGGGATGTGGAGAGAGTGAATGGGAAGGGTTTGGCCGAGCCAAAGGCTTGAGGAGTGTGTGTAAGGTGGTAGAGGTGGGGGCCTTTTATAAGAGGAGAGGAGGGGCACATTTGGAAGGTAAAGAAATATTACTTTATTTGAAAATGTTTTTCGGTTTTCAAAGGTCACACGTTGATATAATTCGTGGATAAGGTGATACGGGTTTGAAATCCACCCATACAATATGTTTTGGACATGTGTAGTTCTTAGATTTTACATTATCTTTCCATTTTATTTAAATCGTCAAATAATGATGTCATCGCTGCATCATTATTATGTCATAAATAATTTAATTTATTTAATGTATAAAAATTATAAAAAAATACTATGATGTAGGAAATCTTTTTATCTTTTCAATGACTATTTATAATCAAAAATCTGATCTTTATAACCCCATGTAAAAATTGTTTTTGTAAAACATATTATGTTTGGGTCATTTTTACTTTTACATTAAATAAAAAGTTATTTATGTCATTTCCCAACCAAAGTGTCTCCATGGGGTCCCCAAGTTGACCCATGGCTTGTCTTGGTCGGCCATGACACAACCAATGAGGGTAGGACATGTGTCAAGCTCATCTTATTTTATTAAAGCATTATTTTTACCTTAAACTACACTAATTACCACTAATCGCGATTAAGAACTTAATAAGTTACTATTCACCAAAAAATTATTATAATCTCATTGAACCACATTTTACTTTTTAATGACAACCATGTATGTCAGATTTTTGAAATTCAAAACACAATGATGGCAAAATTTCATTTAAACGGAAAATCAATCTTTATAAGTACCACTTAGTGGTTTCACTATTCATCAAAAATTGAAGTTTTTCAGAAAATTACCAAAAATTCACCCTAAGCAATATTTGATATTAAGAATTCAAAAATGAAGTCTATTTTCCAAAATTCAAAACATATAAGTCACATTAATTAATTTAATAATTAATTCCCATTGTCAGAGCAAATAGCGTGTTTTTATGAAACAATAAGTATCAAAAGATTGACACTAGTTTAAGTCCGATTTCAAAGTGAAATTAATTCCAACGACCACTATTGGATTTAATGGTAAAAATATTTTCAAATTTCACTTTAAAACTAATTCAAAAGATAATCTAATCATATAAATAAATTAGATTAAAAAGAGGTTTTGAATTAAAATACAACATTTTACACTATTCATTAAAAAATGAACTTTATCAGAAAGGTACCAAAAATTTACACAAAGTAAATTTTGATGTCCCGATTCTATAGAAGAGTTATATCTGGTCCAATAGAATTTATAAGATCGATCAAAACTATATTTAATGATGGTTCTCCATCAAAAGGTGATAAGTGGACCTTTCGTGAAAATTAGGGTATAAATGCCTAAAATTGAACTCTTTTCGTATTTTAAGCCTTTATCTTTTATTGGGTAAATGTAAAAACATTTAAAAAAATATATAATCATATTTTAGTTATTTCTATCCATTCCCGCTAGTACAACGACTACTCGTTAACTAACATTTAAAATAATATTATTTTATTACTTGTGTGCAGCGTAAGTTTTCAAAGAAACTCATCGTTGCGTACCGAGTACGCTATCGAACGTAGAAACCCCTTTTAATTAAAATTAATATTTAATTCGTAAATATTAATAAATATGAAAATTCTTTATTCTTTATTTACCTGGGATGTTACATCCTTCCCCCCTTTTTGGGAATTGCGTCCTCGCAATTTTATTCACTTATCAAAATAAGTGGGGGTATTTATCCCTCATAGCATTTTCAGATTCTCACGTTGCCTCTTCAATCACATGGTTTTTCCACAAAACCTTTACCTGATGAATCACCTTATTCTGTAACACCTGCTCCCTGTGGTCAAGAATCTGGACCGGTTATTCCTCATAAGATAGGTTCTCATCCAGCTGAACTACCTATGGACTCAAAACATGAGATGGATCTGGCATATACTTTCTCAACATTGAAACATGAAAAACATTGTGTACCTGGGATAAACTCGGAGGTAAAGCCACCCGGTATGCAACTGATCCAACTCTCTCCAGAATTTCATATGGTCCAATAAACCTTGGACTCATCTTTCCTTTCTTACCAAATCTCATCACACTTTTCCAAGGAGAAACCTTGAGAAAAACATGATCACCTACCTCGAAAGAGAGATCCTTCCTCCGGTTATCCGCATAACTCTTATGCCTGCTCTGAGCTGATCTCATGTGCTTCTGAATCAGCTGAACTTTTTCTGCCATCTCTTCTACCAATTATGGTCCCATCAACTTCCTTTCACCCACTTCATCCTAGAAAGCTGGAGTTCGACACCTCTTCCCATATAATGCCTGAAATGGTGCCATCTGTATACTGGAATGAAAACTATTATTATAAAAAAACTCAACCAAAGAAAATGGTTGGTCCCAGATTCCCTGATAATCCATAGAACAAGCTCGTAGCATATCCTCCAATGTCTGAATTGTTCGTTCTGACTTCCCATCTGATTGAGGATGAAAATCTGTACTAAAATTTAATTCCGTACCCAACGACTTCTGAAGGCCTTTCCAAAAGTTAGATGTGAACCTGAGATCACGATCAGATACAATGGAGAGAGGAACTCCATGTAACCTGACTATCTCTTTAAGATACAAACGGGAAAGTTGATCTAGAGAGAAAGTATCTCGTATAGAAAGGAAATGAGCAGATTTGGTCAAGCGATCAACAATAACCCAGATGGCATTATTACCTCGAGATGTCCTCGGTAATCCCACAACAAAGTCCATGGATATGTTTTCCCATTTCCACTCTGGCTCTGGTAAAGGCTGAAGCATCCCTTTAGGTAACTTCCGCTCTGCTTTAACCTGTTGACATGTCAAACACTTCACAGTAAAATCCGCAATATCCCTTTTCATTCCATCCCACCAGTAATACTCCCGCAGATCTCTATACATCTTATTACTGCCCGGATGAACTGAAAACGGAGAACTATGAGCTTCACATAACAAATCTCTCTTCAGCTATGAATCACAAGGCACACACAATCTCTTCCCAAATCTCAAAACACAATCATTATCAATGTTGAATTCAGGCAACTTACCTTTCTGAACCAGCTCTACCATTTTCTGCATCTCACTGTCTTGCTTCTGTGCTTGCTTGATTCTATCTGATAGAGAAGATCTCACTGATACCTGAAACAAACAGAAGGACTTCCTGCACCAACAACTTCTATGCCAAAGTTCATCAAATCCTTAACCAAACGATCACGTTCCAAAAGCAACATTGCTAATGAAGCATTACTTTTTCGACTCAAAGCATCAGCCACTTTATTTTCTTTTCACGGATGGTAATGAATTGTACAATCATAATCCTTGATTAATTCTAGCCATCTCCTTTGTCTCATGTTCAATTATTTCTGAGTGAATATATACTTTAAACTTTTGGGATCGGTATATATTTCACACTTTACTCCATACAAATGATGCCTCCAAATTTTTAAAGCAAAAACAACATTAGCTAATTCCAAATCATGTGTAGGGTAATTTACCTCATGAGTTTTCAACTGTCGTGAAGCATAAGCAATTACCTGATCATTCTACATTAGGACGCAACCAAGTCCTTTTAATGAAGCATCTCTGTATAAAACAAACTCACCATTCCTGGAAGGTAGTGCCAAAACTGGAGCATTCACCATTCTTCTTTTCAATTCCTGAAAACAATCATCACATTCTTTTGTCCAGATAAACTTAACACCCTTCCGAGTTAGCTTAGTCATTGGACTAGATAAAATATTTCTAACAAACCTTCTGTAATAGCCCAAAAAACCAAGGAAGCTACGAATCTCGGTTACATTTGTGGGTCTTGGCCATTCTTCCACAAATTTTGTTATTGCAGGATCAATAGTTATTCCATCTTTAGAAACAATATGACCAAGGAAAGAAATTTGTTGCAACCAAAACTCACACTTGCTGAATTTCCCATACAGTTTCTTTTCTTTTAAGGTTTTCATGATAACCCTTAAATGTATTTCATGCTCCTCTTTACTTTTATAAAACACCAAAATATTGTCAGTAAACACAAACACGATTTATCACCTGAGTCAACTGAGCCATCACTGCAACAAACTGTTTAGTTCTGATTCTGACCATCTCTGGATGCCGATTTAGAAGATCATTTCCATCTGTATACCTGCATAACACAACTTCCCTAGTTCCTCTTCTGAAAACCATTCTGAACAAACATGTCTTAGATGAAGCAACATGGTAATCTTCAAATGCTATATCATTTCAAAAAAAAAAATCTGGATACTCATTTAATAGAATTCTAACTTCTAAAGTTATCTAAACCGACCTTTGATACCAACTATAAGTCCCCAGCCTTAATCCTTACTTAATCTTGAGTTATTACAAGATTACACATTGAGGATCTTTTCAGGTTTAGAGTTTTAGAGAATTAGATCATGAAACTTGCATTACATTCCATATTTAGACAAAGTGGTTACATGAAAGACAGTATTCATTCTTCCCATCAATGGAAACATATTTAAAATAAAACACGGATTCTTTCTTGACACATCCTTGACACTATCATCACATCATGTACCTTTCCCTTGACCTGTGAAAAACATTTCAAAAACATATATAATCATATTTTAGTTATTTCTATCTATTCCTGCCAGTACAACGGCTACTCGTTAACTAACATTTAAAATAATATTATTTTATTACTTGTGTGCAATGTAAGTTTTCAAAGAAACTCATCGTTGCGTACCGAGTATGCTATCGAACGTAGAAACCCCTTTTAATTAAAATTAATATTTAATTCGTAAATATTAATAAATATGAAAATTATTTATTCTTTATTTACCTGGGATGTTACATTTATGATTATGGATTATATCCATAAATAGTTCAATTTATGTTAAGTGTTTTACAAGTATGGAATTATTTATTTTGATTCATAAACTGATCTAGTTTATGCCATTGTTTAGAAATGGTTCCTAGTGGAAGAAATAGAAACTGTATCAATGCATGCACTCCATGTAGGGATTTCCCTCCTGCTCAAGATAATTATAGTGGAGCTAGTGATGCAACTGGTGCTGGTCAACTAATCACCATACTAGGACAACTCACTCAGGTTATGAATAATAACCTTACCCGTATGGAGAACCCTGATCCACAGCATGGAGGATCAATATTAGATCGCTTCATGAGGTAGAAACCACCAATTCAATGGGAGTACAAATACATTAGTATCTGAGCAATGGATAAGTTCCCTAGAGAAAATATTTATGGCTTTGGGAAGTAGTGAAAGGGAAAAAGTTGTCACGAAAATTTATCGCCTCACTGGAAAAGCTGATCAATGGTGGTCATTGATTCAAAACACAAAGTAAGATGATGAAGTATCAAATATGGAATGGAGGGAGTTCAAAGAGCTTTTATTAGAAAAATAATTTCCTCATGACCATCGAGCAGATATGGAAATGCAATTTCTGAGTCTAAGACAAAAGCAGGATGAGAATGTCGCAAAGTATGAGGCTATCTTTACAAGGTTAGAATGGTATGCTAGAGATTATAAATGTAACGCAAGAACTAATATTTATCATTTCTTTGATGGTTTAAAACTGTTTCTCCATCGAACATTAGTCCCACAATCCTTCTCATCATACGAAGACATTGTCTCATGTGCTATCAAGACTGAAAAGGAATTCTCTAAGTCATATGACTTTAAAGCAAAGCAAGAGAAGAAGAGATACACTAATCAATCTGGGAATGGAAATAAGGGGAAGAAGGGAAAGGTTGAATATCCATCATGTGGTAAATGTGGGAAGAAACACCCCAGTACTTGTTTAAATAGAATGGGAGTCTGTTACAAGTGTGGTGAAAAAGGCCACCAAGCTCGTGATTGCTAGGGGAAGAAGGAAGATACTGATCTCCAATGCTATAATTGCAGGGAGATGGGACATTATTCAAATGAATGTCCTAAGCATCAGGGGAACTTACCTCAGAAAAGGACAAGGGATCAAGGAAAAGCTTATGCTATCACTACTGCAGAGGTAGAAGCTCTGAAAGACGTGATGGCAGGTAATTTAATGGTTTCCTCATGTCTAGAAAATGAAATATTTGATTCTGGATCATTTCATTATATCATATCATCCCAGTTTTCTAAGAAAATTAGATATTTCCAATTTTATTTAACAAGGGAGTTGTCAGTTAAAACCCCTAAGGGAAGTATCATTGCAATAATGTTTTGTGAATCAGTCCCCACTAGATCACATAAATGTTCTTTATCCGCTAATATCATCGTCATACCTATGATTGAGTTTGATATAATCCTCGGTATGGATTGGATTTTAGACCATGATGTGAAGATTTATTTTAAGAAGAAGGAGGTTATGATTTTTGATGATGATTATAAGGAACACCTTATCTTTAGAGCAGAATCGTCACCACCTAATTCTTATCTAGATCCACCCCCAGTAGCTCAACTAAATTCAATTATTGGGGAGGAAGAGAATGAAATGATTGTGGGTGAGGAAATGAATGTTCAAATAGAGGATGTACCTATTGTGAAAGAATTTGTAGATGTGTTTCCGGAAGATTTACCTGGACTTCATCTAGAACGAGAAGTTGAGTTTTCCATTGATTTAATTCCTGGATCAAGGCATATATCGAAGACCCCTTATTGAATGGCCACTGTGGAATTAGTTGAACTAAAGAAACAACTATAGGAATTGAGTAATAAGGGATTTATTCGACCTATTGTTTCTCTATGGAGAGCTCCTGTTGTTTTTGTTAAAAAGAAAGATGGATCTATGAGGTTATGTATCGACTACAGGGAGATCAATTCTATAACAATAAAGAACAAGTATCCCCTACATCACATTGATGATTTATTTGTCCAACTGCATGGAGATCAATACTTTTCAAAGATTGAACTTCGGTCTGGATACCATCAGTTGTGTGTGAAGAAGAAAGACATTCCGAAGATAGCATTTCGAACCAGGTAAGAGATTATGAGTTTATAGTAATGCCTTTTTGGGATGACTAATGCACCCTCTGTATTCATGGATCTAGTGAATAGAGTTTTCAATGAATATCTTGATGAATTTGAGGTGGTATTTATTGATGATATCTTGGTATACTCCAAAAGGTATGAAGATCATGAAAATCACTTTCACATTATCTTGAAGACTCTAAGAAGACATGAATTATATGGGAAGTTTAGAAAGTGTGTATTCTGGATTCAGGAGATTTACTTTCATGGCCATATTGTCTCTAAATATGGAATCTCTGTTGATTATTCTAAGACCAAGGAAATCCAAGAATGTCCTGCACCAATGAGTATAACTGAGGTACGTAGTTTTATTGGTTTAGCAGGTTATTATCGACGTTTCTTCTAGAATTTTGCCCGGTTGGCTAACCCATTAACAAAACTCTCACATAAAGGGGTTAAATTTGATTGGAAAAAAGAGTATGAAGAATGTTTTGAAGAACTGAAGAGAATATTAGTCAATTTTCTTATATTTACTCTACCATCGGGGAATGATGGGTTCGTTATTTATAGTGATGCATCGAAGGAAGGACTTGGTTGTGTCCTTATATAGAATGATAGGGTTATTGCCTATGCATCACGACAGTTGAAAATTCAAGATCAATACTATCCTACTCATGATCTCAAGCTAGCAACTGTGATCTTTTCTTTGAAGATATGGAGGCACTAACTCTATGGTGAAAATTGTGATATTTATACTGATCACAAGAGTTTGAAGTATATTTTCTCACAAAAAGAACTCAACATGAGGAAAAAGAGATGGCTTGAACTACTCAAGGATTATGATTTCACGATACACTACCGCTCGGGGAAGGCAAATAAGGTGGCAGATGCTTTGAGAAGAAATGATCATGGAGTTTTGAACATGATGATAATTGAAAGAGATCCTATTTTCATGGATCTAGTGAAGATAGATATGGGAATTACCATGGATGGTGAAACATCAATACTTCTTCAAATGGTTTCCAAACCATCTTTACTATACAGGACAAAGAGTTCTCAGACCGGTGATGAAGAGTTTCAAAAGAAGATTAAAGCTGTGAATGATGGTAGATTGAATGACATAGGGTATTAAGATGGAATTTTGAAATTTGGGAAGAGACTTTGTGTTCCTAATATACCTGATCTAAAAATGGAATTGTTGGACGATGCTTATAGTTCCAATTTCTCTATACACTATGGGAGCACCAAAATGTACAGAGACATGAAGGAACATTTTTGTTTGGACAACATGAAGATGGAGATTGCTGATTTTGTGTCAAGATGTATGGTTTGTCAATAAGTGAAATTTGGAAGGAAATAGCCTAGAGGAGTCATGCAACCTCTTCCCATACCAGAGTGGAAATGGGACAATATTACGATGGACTTTGTCTTGGGACTACCAAAGACTCCTAGAAGGAATGATGCAATATGGGTCATTGTTGATCATCTTACCAAGTTAGCACATTTTATTACTATAAGGGAATATTTAACACTTGAACTTATATCAAAGCTATATATTAATGAAGTGGTGAGACATCATGGAGTACCCCTATCGATTCTTTATGATCATGATCCCCGTTTTACTTCAAGATTCTCGAAGAGTCTTTAGAAAGCTCGGGATACTGAACTTCATTTGAGCATTTCCTACCACCCTCAAACGGATGGAAAATCAGAACGGACTATTCAAACCATAGAAGAATGTTGAGATCATGCTCACTTGGCTTTCAGGGTATGTGGGATCAATATATACCTCTGGTAGAATTTTCCTATAATAATAGCTTCCATTCAAGTATACAGATGGCACCATATGAAGCATTATACGGAAAGAGATGTCGCACACCAACCACTTGGGATGATGTTGGTGAAATAAAACATATAGGCCTTGAACTAGTGGAGGAAATAATGGAAAAGGTAAAGATAATCCAAAACCACATCAAAGCAGCTCAATGTAGGCATAAGAACTATGTCGATAACCGAATGAAGGATTTGGAATTTCAGGTTAGAGATCATGTTTTTTGAAGGTATCTCTATGGAAGGGAGTTATAAATTTCAGTAAGAAGGGTAAATTGAGTCCTAGGTACATCGGACCTTTCGAAATTCTAGAACTATTTGGGGCTGTAGCTTACCATTTGGAAATGCTGCCAATTCTCTCCAATGTTCACGATGTGTTCCACGTATCACTGTTGAGAAAATACATGCCTTACCCAACGCATGTACTCACTTATAAGGAATTAGAACTGGAACCCGATTTGTCTTGCTGCGAAAAGCCAGTTAAGATTCTTGATACAAGAGAGCAAGTGTTGAGAAACCAAACAACTTGTCTGGTAAATGTTTTGTGGAGAAACCATAAGATGGAAGAAGCAATGTGGGAACCCAATGAACTTATGATGAAGAACCACCCGAGTCTTTTCATGAGGTATTATTCTAGAAATTTTGAGGAGAATTTATTTGGAGGGTATAATGTCAAACACCAAGCTTCCACGGTACGCTTCCTTCTGAATAATACAGTAGCATGTGTTGTACGCAACTTTGCGTTCTTACACACACACCATAACCAATCAAACTAACCGTTATGAATAGTAATAACCACTTCCTGAAATTTTATAAATTTTATATTTCAAAATGGTCTTCATTTTTGGATTCGGAATATTGAAGTTAGCCTCGGGAGAAATTTTGGTATTTTTCTGAAAACTTTCAATTTTTGATGAATAGTGAAAAAACACCGAATTTTTATTTAAATAATTATTTATTTTATTTAAATTCAATTAAGGTAAAAATAGATACATAATACCTATATAAGTTCAATGTAATTCATTGTAGTTAGTTTAGAATAATTTTAGATATATAAAAATTTTATAGAACTTTTCACCGTCTTTTACCCACCTCCTAGGAGAACTTGGAAATTCACATAAAACTTAATTTTACCACTTCTGTGAGTGGAAGTTCGAAAATCCAAGAGACACGGTTAATATCAAGGAGTAAAATTTGGTTCAATGAGATGAAAATATTTTTTGGTGAATAGTAACTTTTTACTTTTATTTACCATGGTTAAAAGTAAATAGGGTAATTAAGGGTAAAAATGAATTAATATTACCCTAAAACATGTCCTAATTCTATTAGATGAGTTTATCACGACCAAAAACAACCATAGGAATAAAATAATATCATTTAAGTCCACTTGGATTAGATTAGAAAATTTATTATTATTTAATTCAAAGAAGAGTTAAAAGAGTTAAAATCAATGTTTATTTTCTAAAACATTTTTAATATAGGGTTATACATAAGATAAATTCGATTGTAAATATTCATTAGAAATATAAAAAGGTTTCATACATAATGGTATTTTATTTATAATTTTAAGACATTAAATAATTTAATTTATTTATGACACAATGGTGATGCAGTAATTACCTAATTAATGAAATATTAAAATAATTGATATTATAAATATCAAAATAAATGTAATTTGAGACTTTTTATGAATTCCAATAATTTTCTAGGTTAATATGACATATTAGGATTTGTTATATAAATTTTTTTCGAAGTAATAATGCTTTTATGAAATTATCAAAATCAAAATACCAAATAGTGTCAAAATTGACATAAAATAGTTTTTAAAACAAATATTATATTATTAATTTATATTCTATTCCTAAAAATATAAGGTTCAGCTAGAGGACTTGTATCATGATATGTGTATCATTAATGAACCACTTGGGGGTCTCTTTAATGTATATAGAAAGTTTACTAACTATATAATATAAAAATACAAAGTGACATGGTAAGTGTCAAACTAATTAACTAAGAGTTAAAACTAATGGATAAGGTTAATATAATGACCCAAAACTGTCTAAATTCTATTGGTTGAGTGTTTTTCGACCCATAACCACCTTAAACTTTAAATAATCCAATTTTGAGCCATTAGAAAACGAATATGAGTTTATTATAAAATAATATTTCTAGCTTTTCCAAAGGTGCCACTCACCCCTCTTATAAAAGGGCACTCCACCTTCTCACTAATTCACACATTCAAAGTCTATTGGCTCGGCCAGACCCTGCCAAAATACTCTCTCAACTTCTCTCACTTGAACCTAGATGCCTTATTTTGATCAGAAAGCCAACCTAAGGATCCATTTTGATCAAATCAAAACGAAGAACCCGAAGAAGAGGTAATGTTTTCACCACCCTCTTTCAAGTTCCTTTCTTCTTCAGCTTCTTCTTTCTTTGTTATTACCATTCTAAAATAATAACTCCAGTATCTTATATATATTATGATCTTATTATAAATATGGTACAACCATATTCAGTATTCTATCCATCCTTTGAATGACATGTCACCATACGTGCGTACGTATGGCTTACCATCTCCACGTCGTGGTGTAATTGTTATTCAATAAATCATTATTTGGATTGGTATAATAATGATGTATAATTCATCTAAATAATAAATATAACATGATAATTATTCTGTATATATGATATACCATCCAATTATATATTATTTTAATATCAAAAGAATAATATTGTCACTCGTGCGTACGTACGGACTACCGTCTCCACGAACGTGATGAGATTCATTCCCCCTCCTATCCATTCAAGACTAATTCTCATTTGATGAATAAAAATAATGTTTAAGGACTTGATATCATTCTGGATATTAATATGATACAACCTATCCATGACTAACATGACTTACGTAACAAACCATATAAAAGGAAACGAGTAAGTTAACACCCAAAACAATGATAATACTAAGATATTATTAACAAATGAATGTTAAAAGATCGTATATGATATCATATTAATGTATATGATTATTGTATAATTTAATAAAAATTATTTCACCATTATACCGGAGGTTAACCTACCCTCAACCAAGGAAAAGTACAAGGTAATGGTTTTTCATCTCACTCTTTATTTCCGTGAGATTCATGCCATATTGCCACTATTACCTTTTGTGTGGTGAATGTACTGACCATAATTGTATTCTTTGTGTAATACACTTTAATTTATGTGTATCTACAAATATATTGTATGATACCTCTTTCATGGGGTGTATTTTTTGTAAGTTACCAAATTGGTAAGGGTTTATTTCACAATCTCTTCATTATCTGGGGTTGTTTATATGTAATAATCTACTGGGACCTCTTTATCATCCACATCCATGTTTCTTAAAAATGTGTTTCAAAACATTCTTACTATTTTACAGAATATGGGTTAAAGTCATTTATACACTTTTTGACTTTTTATAAGAAGTTTATAAAGGAATCTTTCAGTCGTTTTCCAAACAAGATCCTTTTTAACCTTTTGGACAGAATTAAGGTAAGAATGTCTCTTTTTAACTTATACGGTGGGTGCGGCTATTTTCTGCCATTATAAAATATTTGTAGCTTCCTTTACAAGCTTCTAAGAATATTTTCAAATTAAAAGTTTTATTTTATAATTATGTGACTTTTAAATGATTTCAAAAAAATAGATATTTCTCTCAAATAGTTTTGATTTCATCTATGTCAAAATCCTTTGATGGATTTTAAGCTTATTTGAAGATTATTTATTATAATACAAATATTCCATAATGTATTGAAGGTTTTGTGATATGTTCGACTCTAGATGCATTATTTTTATACCATTCATGGTTTATGGAGAAATTATTGACATTTCGTATGCTAGTTTTAATACGAATGATTATGTTATGTTTAAACCTATTCATATGAGGAATGCATTGGACTTAATAAGTGATGGGTGGAGCCTGCTATAGCTCTTTGATGCATCGGTAGGTCTCATGATACAAACTAGTGTCTTGGAATAATGCCTTGATAAAATCTTATTTGTAGTCTTGGCACGAGGCCTTGACTATGTGGTTATGATAGTCTGGCATTATGCATTCCATTATTATGAAAGTGGTTATTGATATTTCATGTGATTATTCGACTAGTAGAATATCCATGTGAATAAGTAAATCGAATTATTTCATTTTATTTTTTCCATATTATACTGAAGTTCAAGTTTAAAAGGATTTTGTTTTAGTTATACATTGCCTTAAATGTTTATGCTTATTTATAAAAGTTTCTGCTATATTGTTATCCTTACTGGGCATTTGAGCTCACTACTTTCTATGTTTTATTTTTCTCAGGATGTGAAGAAGTATTTTATGAATGACCTAGAGGGGTAGTATAAGGGTATATGAGTGTGGAGACAATATGTTGTTGTAGTTTTCAATTTATGATGTAATGTAAACTTTATGAATGTATCTAGTGTTTCCAAGACTACTAAACTAATCGGTCTTTAGAGTCTTGATCTTTCTTGTGATCATGCCAATGATATGTAATAATGCACCGAATCAGGGTAACTGGGGTCGGGGCATTAGAGAAATTTATTTTAATCCAATAAAATTATTCAATTTTTCATTATGGAATGTTTTTTATACATACAGATAACCCTTACGATGATAGAATATGATATATATGTAGCTTATAAATCATGTTTACATATCATACTAAATGATGTTTATGCACATTATAATTTAGTAGATAATTCTTATGCATACTATAACTCATCCTTATAAATTTTATTGTAGTTACGAAGATAAGAAATTTATACATAGGCAATGAAACATGTACAGGTAAAAATTCATGCATACACAACACTGGACGATTCTTACGCTACAATATGATGATTTTTACAAGGAGTATAAAAGACTTTTATGCAGCTCCACCATTTCCAATTTTCAATATATCATGGATGATATGATGGTTATAGAAATCATGTGATAATTCTTACACAACAAAAACTCCATCCATATGGTTCTATACTTTTTCCAATTTCTATGTCATGAAAATTCTCTCTTTAAACTCAAAATCACTTCAAATAACTTCAGAACGCATCCAACATTCTCAAAACTCCATCCAAGTGTTATTATACATTAATTTTCAACAATTGTAATGTTTAATATTACTTGGATGGTTTCTATTAATTTCTCATAACTTAATATAGATTCTATCTCACTTCCCCATTATAGATATTGTTTTTCAAAAAATCATCATTTTTTCATTAACATGATGACTAGCACTCAAATTATTTGATATTAGGGTTTCTTGAATCTCATAACATGGTACATAAAAAGAAAATGTATGTTCTTCACTATCCCTTTGAAAATCCAAATGGAAGTATCTCAACATATTCATTATCCACATCACATTAACATATATTGATCATTATTTTGCACACAATAATAGATTTTCTTATTAAAAAAATTATTAATAAACACATTGGCTCAACATCCCCATATTAAATATCTTAAATATCCATTTATAAATTCTAAAATCATATATAAAACACCTTAACATATCCAAATTTAAATCACATAGGATCTAATTCCACTAGTGTCAAACCTCTCACCAGTTCAACTAACACTTAATGACATGGGTTGTTACAAAACCCATCAGTATGACAATTTTCATTCATGAAGAGACTTTAGGGTCTTTCAATAATAAATCATGACCTATTCTAGTAAATAAAATCATTACCAATTTATTATATTATATCCCTAAATACTTATCATGTATTTTATATGAAATTCTAACTCCAATGAATAATATTTACAAAGGTTATGTCACCTAATTATTGAAATTCCCATAATTTTTTCAATGGTCACCATCAGATCATTAGAATCACTTTAATTCATATTTTATATGATCTTGTGTTATAATTTTTATCACCTAAGAACCCTACACCACTGATCCAAATTTTATATTTGTTAATCAATACATATCATTGTGGTGAACCTCAAACAAATGACATAATATGGAAACTCAATCTCTTGTAACAGTTATTCTTTCCACTGGATTCACGTATGATATCTTGATTAATAAAACTAAAAACTACCGAATTATATACCAGGAAGCTCAATCCTTAATATAGACACCCAATCCTTAATCATAAACTACATTTGTCTCTCTAATATGTCACAATAAAAAAGACACGAATCATTGATCCCTATTAAAAAAAAATTCAAACACCAAAGTCACTCCTAGTTAAATCACACATAACAAGATCCCTTGTTCAAAATATATCGGTTACCAAGTTTAACAAATTAATAAAATAATTTATCAAGCACTAAAATCAACCTATCATTTCTTTTCAAAACAACCTTAGAATCCATGGTGTATCATTCAAAAAAATATATATAAAATCTTCATCCTTAATATACTTTTTTCAAACACACTTTAATTTACAGAGAACCAATTTGAAATCCTATTTCAAAATCATTTTTAAAAAAATATATAAAAACTATAAAATCATAAAACCCCAAACCACTATAATGATTTTCATGAAAAAAAATTATTATAACCAATTTACACATATAATGAGATTGCATTAAACCATATTTTAAAAAATATATTTTTCCTAAAAAAATAAAAACACTCAAATTATTGTCTTATAGTGGTTACAAATTACAAGAAATAAGAATTAAATTCCTCAAAAACCCCTCTATTACAAATTAATTAAATCTATACTAGTAATCTGTGTGAGAAAACATAAAATAAATTATTAATATATTATAATTAATAATGAACCATTTTGAATTAGAATTTAATTAACACCACCCTTAGGTGAAAGTATTATGACCCAAACATGATAGTATCAAGATGCATTGCCAATAAAATTACCAGATACAGAATGATACCTATGACATTTTATGACTCCCTTCTATCCTATACTATAATTCTTGTCCTAAGAACTCATATAACATATTGTCTTTAATCTTAATACTAGACATCCTATGAAAACTGAGCTTTCTACTGAACTCATGCCCATAAGGGATTCTCTCGATTTACCTCCCAAGCCTTAACCTTCTTTATTTACCTTTAGCTTAATATTTAAATATCAAATACAATATATGACAATATTTTATAATATTATTAATTAGATTCACCTAAACTATGATTGAGTTGGGTCATAACTAGACCTCAGGTGCACCTCCCAATATAAAAATACTACCAACTAGTGGTGATATAATCAGAAATATTTATAGAGTTTATTACCTAAAATATAATGCATCAGGTTTATGATTAAATATACCAAAATTTTGACATAACCTATCCATAAATTGAAAATATCCCAAACCTATGGGAGGAAAACTAATTTCTAGAAGTAGGATCTTGTAGACATGAATATAAAAGTAAAATATTATGCATGATATGCATACATAAAAAAATACATAAGTCCTAAAAATACTAATTATAATCCATGAGAAATAAAATAAATACCAGCCTCCATAAAACTACACATTTATATCCATAACTCTAGATTTAATCTAATACCTGAACATATAAGAAAACGTGAATTTTTACCCATGCAAATCAAACTCCATGTTGTGTATGCAGGCTGGGGTGAGTCTACAGGAAAAGAGGATTCCCCCACTCACCTTAAATCATAGAGTACTAGTGATCATGTGAATGCACATAAAAGTCTATGTTTATCCTCACTAATCACACCAATAAATATATACCATGAATTCAAATTCAGTATCATGAAACCCTCACTCTATTATGGTTAATAAGTAAGACACACATAACATACATAAACAATTATATCCCAACCAACCCATGACTCAACAACCTATATCCACAAAATCATACACCCTAATATCTTTATGAGGTACAACAAAAACTCCAACTATCACATAACATGACATCATCAATACGTATCCTCTCATATCCATAATAAATCACTCTAAAGAGTATCACCTTCCCCATAAAACATTTCATTACCTCTTAAAAAACCAAAGCCTGAATTATCTTATGAAATAATTATTATACAAGGAAATATATTTACAAGAAATCAAATAGGTCACGACAATCAATACTATTTGTTAAAAAAATAAAATATTAAGTCTAATAAATGTGGGAATAAATCAACAAATATAAAAAAACAATATCATGGTTAAAAATTGACAATCAAAGGATAAAGTTGATCCACATCAAATAACATTTTCCATATCTCATTCTATACTCCATATCATGTCACTATTATTCACAATATCTATACACTGGACTATCCATAGATCACATTAGGGTATACCTATAATTATTTAAAACTTTCACTACAACATAAATAGTGTTTAGCGGCGGTTTTGTGGCGGCGGTTCACAAAACCGCCGCTAAACGTTATCCGTGAAAGATTTCGCGGCGGTTTTTAACAAACCGCCGTGAAACCCAATCTATTTTGAAAAGCCGCGACGCTTTCCCCTCCCCTATCGCATACCCGTCTTCCCCGATCCCCCTCACAAACCCTCCCCTCTTCCCCGATCCCCGTCCCGCTACCTCCGGCGACACCCGCGCCCTCCGGCGACACCCGCGCCCTCCGATGACACCCGCGCCCTCCGGCGGCCGCCGCGGCCCCCGAGCCCCCCGGCGAACCGTGCACCCCCCCCCCCTCGACCGCCGGTGACCCCCGCGCCCCCGTGCCCCTCGCGCCCCCACGCCCTCCGGCGACCGCCACACCCCCCGCGGCCTCCGGAAACCCCCGCACCATAATTTCAGTCCTCCCACCATAATTTTCAGGTTTATTTATATATAATTTTTATTTTTTCCACATTTTAATTAGGGATATTGTGATTTTTATATTCCAAATATCGTTGTAGTGTGTTTTGGTCTTCATTTTGGCAGGTTTGAGCTGTCATCATCAATGGATTACATGTGTATTCATAATTAAGAATCTATATATAAGTTCTCCATTTATATATATTCAACCTTGAAAGTATTAATATATATCATGGGGCTATATGTGCTTATATGTGTATATGAAAATGAATATGTGTATCATTGAAAAGGGGTATATGAAAGTATAGTCAAATATGTATAGATCCCTTATACATATTTGTACACCTTAATATGTATATATGGACTAGGTATCATTACATATAAGTTAAGGTGAATATGTGTGCATTTGAAAATATTAAAATTTGAGATTCCATCATCTATTTTAGCATGGCTTGAGTTTTAGGTAGTTTCCATATTCATGTTACCATTATTTGAATTACATGATAGCATGGATGTTTTTTAATCTGTTATTCATTATTTTATCAATTGAATATTGTATATCTTTTTATATATATTATTGGTATTATTTCTCGGAATGTATCTCCCAATGTGGTTGATATAAATTATCCTAAACATTTAAAATGTGTTTTAAGGTGTAAAGCATTATTTCAAAGTGAGTTTTCTATCGTGTGATTTTCTATTTAGAGATAATGTTTTGAAAAAATGGTAAGATGGTGTCAAGCGTTTTGAGTAATGTGTTGTGAAGAGGATTGGGCCGATGGGGAATATATTGGATATTCCATGATGGTATGACTTTATGTGAATTATTTCTTTATGTTTCATTTTAGGTGATGTTTCCTAGACTACTCTATAGAGTCCATGTGGCTGAATTTTTGTTGGAGGCCGAATCATCCTTTAAGAGAATCTAGTTTATTTTATGGATCACAATGGGATGGTTTTGCAAGGCAGTATTGTACCTTTTGTTCTAGTTTTATTACTACATAGTACCATTAAAGAAGAGACATGGGAGGGGAGATGAATATGTAGGCATAGTGGTCCAATCTCTTTTTTAACAAAGCTTTTATTACTATATAGTACCATTAAAGAAGAGACATGGGAGGGGAGATGAATATGTAGGCATAGTGGTTCAATCTCTTTTCTGACAAAGCTTAGTGATACTTTGAAATGTGGATCAAAGCTAAGACATTTCATGTTAGGGAGGGTATGATACTCTATGATTTTTTCAGGTACTTTCTCATTTCAATTTTACTTTAAATAGATAATTTTGTGATATCAAAATGTTTACTGGATGTATGAACAGTTTTTGGGGTGTCCAGGGTTTTTAGGACACAAAAGGTTGAAAAAGTGCCTATCCAGCTCAAGTAATACGATCAGAGCCCAGTTAGTAGTTATTGTGTTCCCTAACCATGATTTACAAGAGGTGGGGTAAATTCAATGAAAAAATAAGGAAAGGGGGAGAATAAACCAAGTGGAAATGGATAACCCATTCCTCATGGTTATAGCATGACTTAACAAACCATACAGGCTTTATCGAAGATCATGTGACTAGCCCGCATTTCTATCCAACAGTCCAACATTTCTAAAATATTACTTTTGAATAGCATGAACTGTCTTTAAAGTTTCCACATGATGAACTTTTTCCCAGCAATACTCATACACTGATCCTTTCTTTTCAGCTTCATTCTATCTCTCATAAATCAGATGAAGTGCCAAACAATCACTGTAATCCTTTGCAGAAAATCTAGATTTTACCATTACAGCTAAAGCGCTTTTTATCTTGAGGAAGAACTAAAGTATCCATGATGCTACGTCCGACCACAGTGGTAAGCACAGGATCGTAGCAATGAAAAATGGCACCCATAATTAGTACTTTCCGCAGTTTAGGATCCACCAAAAGGATTGACTGGGCACACCGGCTGGCCGGTGGTGTCTCACCAGCTGGCCGGTGGTCATCCACCGGCTGGCCGGTGACACCAGGCAATGGGAAGGCCTACTGCCTGGCTCCTCCGGCTGGCCGGTGGGTAGGAACCGGCTGGCCGGTGCCCATACCGGCTGGCCGGTGGAAATCCACCGGTTGGCCGGTAGACTTAGTCAATCCATTTTCAGCTTTCTTGGGCGAGCTCCTAGGAAATCTTTTTCCTAACATCAAAAACACTTGAAAACAAGTTAGAAGACAAATAGAGTGATTGTGATCATTAAAATCCAAGAGAGAGGGGTACAACAACTATTGTTTGTTTTATATTCATGGACTAGATTATGCATTTGAAACCATTAGTGGTGGCCTACTTAATTTACCTCACACACCATATCGAAGTTCCACCTGGCCTTCCCTAAGAACCCCCAAACATGTCCCTTATAGGTTTCTATTTGGAACCTTGATTCATCCACATCCACTCTACAGTTTTCTCCACATTTCCATGACTAACATAATTCGATCCACCTTAGGAGGGTCATTATCAATAATTTATTCAAGAAATTCAAACACCATGTCTCATGCTTCCATCACAAGATGAACCCGAAAACTTAAATGTGGCCATTTAGATTTCCCTAGAACAATAAAACAAACATTACCCATTGTGAAAATGGTTTCAGTGAATGTAGTTAACTTGATTTAAAATGCATTATGATCAGTTTCGATCACACATCAAAGGGGTGTTGTTTGAGGCAACATAAATGTGTGATCGATGGTGTTATGATAAGTGTGTATCCCGATATTCTTATTGCTCCTCAATGAGGTGTTGACGCTGTCTCCTATAGACCAGACTTGTTCAGTTGGTCTGAAATGGTAAATGTGGTGAATGAATCATCTTTATTATATTATGCATACTTTATGGTCAATGGTTCATCTTTATTATATTATGTTTCTGTAATCTTACACTATCGTATATTTTGTGTAGGCACATTGTGATCTACATGGATAAAAGCTGGATCACATTACCGAGGAACACATCTCAATATGTTAAGGGTTTGAATGGGTTTTTAGATTTTGCAATTTCTAATCGATTCGTTGAAGGGAGAATAAGATGTCCATGTCCTAAATGTAAATTTATAACATGGTTGAAGAGAGATGAAGTTTATGAACATTTAATACTGAAGCAATTCCCTGAGCAATATTTGTGTTGGATTTGGCATGGAGAATCAAACAATACAGAAAGATTGAGGACTGATGTTAATCCACAGAATGAGGTCCCAAGTTCTTCGACAATGGAAAATGAAATGCAAAACCTCATAAATGATGCATTCGGCACTGCAAGACACCACTATGAGCATCAAAACATATCAGAACAACCAGAAGAGGGTGCTACAAATTGCAACGTGACAAGTGATGTTTCTGAGACTGTAACACAAGCAGATCAAGATTATAACATAACATTGGATCCTCTTGATTCTGTGGAGCCAAATGTAAGGGAAAACTTCAGTGAGGAAAATGCATTTCATGATTTAGTTGACGATGGAAATCAAGAGTTGTATAGTGGGTGTTTGAAATATTCAAAGCTTTCATTTCTACTGAAGTTGTACCATATCAAATGTCTATGTGGAAATACAAATAAGGCAATGTCCATGTTATTGGAATTGATTCGTGATGCATTTCCTGAAGCAAAAATCCCAGAATCGTTTTATGATATGAAAAAAGTTGTTAACAAGCTTGGTCTGAATTATACAAAAATACATGCGTGTCCCAATGATTGTATGCTTTACTGGGGAGAGGATTCAAGTAGACAGAATTGTAAGAAATTTTCTTCTTCTAGATGGTAGTTAAAGGGTGATTTTTGAAGTATGACTGAACATAATTTCACGGAGAAGAAGAAAAGGAACACACCTGCAAAAGTTTTGCATTACTTTCCTTTGAATCCTCGATTGCAAAGATTATTCATGTCATCAAAAACTGCCGAACACATGAAGTGGCATGCTGTAGATAATAACAATGATGGGTTAATGAGACATCCACGAGATTCCCAATCGTGGAAGAAATTTGATTCATTACATCCAGATTTCTCAGCTGATCCTAGGAATGTTCGATTGGGATTGGCTGCCGATGGATTCAACCCATTTGGGACTTTCAGTACGAGTTATAGCATTTGGCCAGTTGTTTTGATCCCTTATAATCTGCCTCCGTGGATGTGTATGCAACAAACATCTTTTATCATTTCGATGATTATTCCTGGAAAACAAATGCCTGGAAATGATATTGATGTATACCTGCAGCCTTTGATTGAAGAATTGCAAGAGTTATGGAGCAACGGTGTTGAGACATTTGATGTTTCTTCTAAAACAATGTTTAAAATGCATGCTGCTTTAATGTGGACCATTAGTGACTTCACTAGGCTTGTGAATTTATCTGGTTGGAACACTTATACGGGTTTGGCTTGTCCCATTTGTAACTTTGATTTCGAGCCCAAACGGCTACCTCATAGTAGAAAATGGTGCTTCTTGTGCCATCGAAGATTTCTTGATGCATCTCATAGATTTCGGCTGAACAAATCAAAATTTAATGGTTGCATTGATCGTAGACCACCTCCAAAGTTGTTAACCGGTTTTGAAATATTGACACAGCTTAAAAATGTTAAAACAGAATTTGGGAAGGTTCATCATTTGAATGATAGCGGAAAACGAGTGCGAAGTGCATCGCCAAGTGAAATCAGAACGCAACAATGGAAGAAAAAAAGTATATTCTTCAAACTTCCGTATTGGGAATTTAATTCTTTGCGCCACAATCTTGATGTGATGCATATTGAGAAGAATGTATGTGATAATTTGATTTTCACATTACTTAATGAGCATGGAAAGTCGAAGGATCATCTCAATGCTCGCAAAGACTTACAAGTAATGAACATAAAACGTGATCTCTGGCCAGATGAGAATGAAAAGTATGCTCCGGCCATTTTTTCATTGAAAAATAGGGATAAAGATACGTTCCTTCAAATTTTAAAGAATGTGAAGGTATCTGATGGGTATTCGAGTAACATATCGAGGTTTGTTGACTTGAAGAATCATAAGTTATATGGATTGAAAAGTCACGATTCACATGTTTTGTTACAACAGTTACTACCATTGGCATTGCGTACATTATTACCTGAAAAAGTTACTGCTGTTGTACTCCATTTCTGGACATTTTTCAGACAGTTATGTGAGAAAGCTCTACATCCATTTCAGCTTGACAACCTACAGGAGAGGTTTGTATTGACCCTTTGTGCAATGGAGATGATCTTCCCTCCATCGTTTTTTACTGTCATGATGCATTTAACTGTGCATTTGGTTGACGAAGCTAAATTAGGAGGCCCCGTTCATTATCGATGGATGTATCCAATTGAGAGGTATTTTATTTATATGTTTCCAGTTAAGTAAACATTTTTTGGCATTTAAATAAATGCATAATATTATTATTTTTTTTCACAGATATCTTGGGCATTTGAAAGCATACGTGAGAAATAAAGCTCAACCAGAAGGCTCTATTGCTGAAGGCTATTTGGCCGAGGAGTGTCTTACCTTTTTTTCCAGATATTTGGATGATATTGAGACAAGATTTACTCGAGTTGGACGTGTTGACGACACATCAACTCAATCTCAAATGCATCAGAAATCAAAAATATTTCATGCTATTGGCCGATCAGTTGGGAGGACCTCATACGCGACACTAACAGAATTGGAATTATTACAGGCACATAGATATGTGCTGCTGAATAGTGAAATTGCAGATCCATTTATTGAAGAGTTGAGGATACAAACAAAGAGATGAATGAGAAGCCGAACACGAAATGAAAAAGATATAACGAAAGCTGTGAATAAAGAGCTGGTAGAATGGTTTGCACGACGTGTAAGTTTATAAATATTGCAATAAATACGAATATTACTTTGACACATACAATTTGCAAATCTATTAAATTTTTTTTTTTTTCAGATCATGAATACTGATACTCGAGCTGACTTTTCAGAAGATTTGAAGTTTCTTGCTAGAGGTCCTATAAAAGAAGTTAGAAAGTTCAACGCTTATAATGTGAATGGTTTTAGATTTCGTACAGTCGATCGAGAAGTGGGTTTGAAAACACAGAATAGTGGTATTTTTACATTTGCTGAAGTGGAATACTATGGAAAGCTGCATGATATTGTTGAATTAAACTACCACGGGCATTTTTCTGTTGTTTTATTCAAATGAAAATGGGTCGATTTTATCAGAGGTGTTAAAAGAGATTCCTTGCAATTTACTTCTGTAAAATTCGCTCGCTTGATGGATGTTGGTGATCGTGAACTGCATGATCCATATATCTTAGCATCGCAGGCAAAAATGGTATATTATGTGAATGATGTTGTGGATGAAGGGTGGAGTGTAGTTACTCACGTAATACAAAGAGATTTGTATGATATGGGTGATGAAGTGGAAGATTTGACCTCTGCAATTGAATTTCATCAACAACAGGAAGCAGAATTATTTGTCCATCATGATATTGAAAATATTGTTCTAGCAAGGATGAATGAAGTGGATGAAGCAATGGAGCAGGAAACCGACATGATTGAAGGGGAAAATGATTGTATGTACAATTATTTATTCATTCAGCAACTACTTGTTTCATTTCTGTAGTCATTCATTATCATTGTTATATATATTTTGTTTGTTAATACTGGGCATCTATTATCATTTTTAATTTTTTTTATGCATAAATTTTTTGAAATATATATTCTGAACTTAATTTTATTTGATTAAATGACAGGAATGCCAAGGAAGAAGCGGTACACTATTCCTTCTTCTTCTGCGACAGATGACGATCCGTCTATCCCCACGACATCATCTCCCCCTGCACCATCTCTGACACCATCAGTGGATGCCTCATTAGAGGATGAGTCATCGCCTCCCCCTACAGGAGCTTCAGCAGTGGGGCAGTGACACGCCCCCTTCAGTTCATCACAGACATTCTGGAGGGTCGCAGTCATAAGTATAAATTTTAATTAAATAAATTTATTGCATTTTGTTTATAGTAATTGTTTTCTCATTGCAGATGAAGACAATGAAACCGTGGAAAGAGACATAAAAAGTTCTGATGTTTGGAACATGCATGGCAAGAAGATAGTGGTGCCATTTGATTCTTATGGGGTCCCGACGGATGACGCCGCAGGTTTACTTGGTCAGATTATAGGTCAGCTGGCAGCGGAGCCCGTTTCCCTGCCTATTTCGTATGATGATTGGAGGCATATGCCTCCAAACTGGAAAAATGAAGTTTATGATTCTCAGATAAAGGTAATTTTATTACTTTATGGTTTAATTGAATGTCATTTTACGAATATATTCAAAATGAATTTCTGTATACAGATGTTCTTCCACTTTACCGTTGCTGATGTGATAGCACGGAAGTGGACATTGAAAAATCTTGGAAAAAAATGGAAAGATTTCAAATGGAGGTTGTGGTGTGATGTCAACGATTCTTCGTTGACCGTGCAGCAGATGTATGAGAAGATACCCAGTGGGGTACCGAAAGAACAGTGGAAGGTTTTTGTCGATAGACATCGTGATGAGAAGCGGATGGTATTGAAATATATATCATTATATTATCCTCATTTTACATTTATACATGTACATGAAGAGGAGATAGACATTGAATACAATACTGTTAAATTGAATTTTATTTATTTCAGGATCTCTCAAGAAAGAATGCTTCAAACCGGGCGAAGCAGGTAATCCCGCACACTGCGGGTTCAAAAAGCTTTTCAAGAAGCCGAATGTCATTGGTAATCTTTTAATTAGTTTAAATATTTATAAGATAATATTATCTATTTAACATATTTGATTGATGATTTATCTTTGTTTAATGCAGTCACAGAGTTTAGGGCATGAAGCATCCCGAACAGAACTGTGGCTGGATGTTCATAAAAAAACAGATGGAAGTTTTGTTAATGAACCTACCAGAGAAGTTGGGGTATGAAATCAATTATTTATTATAATAACTTAATATCAGTTTTTACTGTGTTAATATATATTGATATTTGATTTATAGGTAAAAATTAATGAAATATGGGATGCCAATCCTGGGCAATCCTACTCAGTCTCCCAGGATGACCCGGTTGGTCAAGTCCTTGGGAAGGAGCATCCTGGTAGAGTGCGCGGGATGGGTTTGGGACCCGTACCATCTGAGGTCTTTCGCATGCCATCAGGGATTTTGACCTCATCTACTCCTGGTTATAGTCATTTCATACCTGAAGATGCTCATAGGGAGATGTCTGCTCTACGAAACACAGTTCAACAGCAGGGGAATCAGATATCTGATTTGCAGAAAGAGTTGCTTGAAATACGTCAGCATATGAGTAGATATGCCCCCGGTGGTAGTGCATCGGGTAGTGGTGAGCAGGTAAATCACAAAAAAATCAAAATCATTTAGTTTTCAAAATTTTATTAGTTTTAATTTTTATTATAAATATGAAACAATATTTAATTTTCAATATAATGTTCTTACAGGTGGCAGCAGGTGGTGGAGATGAAGGTGGAGAGGGTGACGATGCAGCATCATATGATGAGTAGTAGTATTGTTGATGTGTTGAACAAGTATGATAACAATTGGTTTGTATATGTAACATTTATGGCACATAGTTGCCACCAAACATTTCCATGTCCTAACATTTTCTTGATTTCTCATGTTTCCTTCTATGCATTTTATTTATTGTGTTCTGGATTCCTCATGTGTTGAAAAAAAGATTCTTAATGTAATATGCATGTGATGATACCATATCATATTGGGGACTAAAATAATTTTTCATAACGTTTCGTTCTTCTGGTTACAACATTCTATTTTAATAAATGAATATTTATTTAAAAATACCATTTAAAACTAGAGGAGATAAATAGTGAACCCAAATCCCACCTCTATGAGCCACTGGGATGGATACTAGTATCAGGGATATAAAAAATAAAATTTTGAATCATTGCCCCATATATTTCAAGAGCACAGAATAAAAACACCATCGAATCAACTACAATATAATATAAATTATCCATTAAACTATACATAAAAAATCCCCCATGGGTTAAAATAAAATGAAATAAATAAATATAAATTTGTTCAAAATGTTAATCATGTGGAGGAAATAAAAATAACCCAATGTTAGAGCTCTTAATTACTAGTTCGCTCAACAAATACTACCTCAAAGCCTTAAATATAGTATATTTATAAATATTAAATATATCATGTACTATCCATATGATCATCACCAATGTGACTCATAGAAAACTGTAAAGAGTGTATCAATAACCTAGTTAACTTGTATTAATAATAACAAACCACTATAAATGTAAACTAATCCCCCATCCTCTTCAAAGATCTGTCATGAAATAATCCATTTGTGGGAATTAATTTTGTTGGAGTATGTGTAACTTCCTGCCCCACTTCCTTGGTAACTTCCTGCCCACTTACTTTGTAACTTCTCTTTGTAACTTCCCTATATTTTATATAAATGAAGGCTCTCTCCTCACCTTGGGTGTGTGGGGGATTTCTGATTTTCTATAAATGAAGGCTCTCTCCTCCCGGCGCGCTTCCCATCCCCGCTGCGCGCGACGGCCCCCGCCCTCCTTCCCCGGTGCGCCTTCCCTCAACAGCGCCCGCTCCTCATGCGCGGCTCCCGGGTGGACTTCCGGCCCCGCCTCCTGTTGCGGCTTCCCGGCTCCCGCCGGCCCCGCCTTCTGTGTTGCCCCACTGTGGCTTTTCCTTCAGGCTCCCGCGCCTCCCGCTACTGCCCGCGACGCCTCCCGTCGCCCCTCGCGGTCCCGCTGCGCGCTCATCCCGGCGCCCTCTCCTCCTGCGCGCGACTACTCCCGGCGACAGGCTTCCTTGCCCGACGGTTCTCCCGCCTTCCCGTCGTCAGTCCTTCGTGGCTCTTTCCGGCGACGACCAGGTCCAGTGTGGATCCTCAGTCGCAGCGGCTCTCCCTCCCGGCGGCGCACACCCGTCTTCCCTCTCGACGCGGTGAATCCAGGCAGCCTCCCTGCTCCGCCTCAGTCCGGTGGTGTTCTTCCCGCAGCGCTCCTCCTGTCCAGCGGCCCTTCGCGCGCCTCCCGGCCGGCCCTCCGCGCGCTCTCCCGGCCCTTCCTGGATTATTCGGCCAGATCCTTCTCCCGGAAGCCCTCCTGCGGATTTCCCGGCGACCCTTCCGGATGGCCGGCTGCGCCTTTCCCGCCTTGTTCTTCCCGGCGGACATCCCTTCCCCGGCTTGCGGCTCTTTTCGGCAGCCCGCCTCCTGTGCGATCTCCCTCCGGCTCCTTTGACGATTGTCCTTCATTACTGCCGGCTCCTCCAGCAGTCGGCCTACCGCCCTGCCGGCCACCCGTGCCACCTCTGCTCAATTGCTCCCTCCATGCCGACCTCCTGCTGCATCCTGCGGAATCCCCACCTCTCTGCCCGGTGCCTCCTGCGGAATCCCCGCCTCTCTGCCCGGCATCTCCTGCGGAATCACCGCATCTCATCGTCGGCCTCCTCCTGCGGATTTCCTTGCGCTTCGACGACCGGCACCCGCCATTGCGGATTTTCTCGGCGCTTTGACGATCGGCCCGACATTACGGTTTACCGGCGCTCTGACGACCGGCCCGTAGTGCGGATTTTCCCGACGCTCTAACGACCGGCACCCGCCGGTGTGGATTTCCCGGCGCTCTGTTGACCGGCCCCGCACTTTTCCGGCGATGACCCATCATTTTCAGCGGCATCACATTACAATCTTGAGGGGGAGCAGCTTCCTCAACAATTTTATTATTTTTTGTATCTTCCGTGTTTCGTCTTGTTTTGTCATCAAGCTGGGTATGTCCAGCTTGAGGGGGAGTGTTTGCAGCTTGTTGCTTGCGTTGTTTTTCATTATGTGTCCAAGCTAGGTACACCTAGCTTGAGGGGGAGTGTTGGAGTATGTGTAACTTCCTTCCCCACTTCCTTGGTAACTTCCTGCCCACTTACTTTGTAACTTCTCTTTGTAACTTCCCTATATTTTCTATAAATGAAGGCTCTCTCCTCACCTTGGGTGTGTGGGGGATTTCTGATTTTAAAAATTTAATATTATATTAATTTAGTTATTGTTTCACTTTGACCACATGAAACTTAGATTTCAACTATCTCCCAATAAGAATACAACATCATATCCCATCCCTCCCAAATCCACCAATAAATACACCAACATATTGTCATATATTTTAGAACAAACAAAAAATCTTGTATTAGGGAACTAGGGAAGTATGATATAATTAATTCATAGGATATCCACCTAATAAAACCATCCCTCAATGCGTTATACCAATCCTTATGTAATCATCCCCTACTTGTATCAATGAAAGATACTAATATAGGGGGAGTATAAGAGATGTGGTGGTCTTCAATACATATCCTCCCCATCCTTGATTTTAATGAACACATTCTATGGTTATCTAAGAGTTGGATTTTAATACAACTCGAGTGGGGTATGTAGAATATTCTTAATGATTACATGTATATATTAGTCTCTAAATAACCCAAGATTTATGTTATCATGTTGGGATATTTTCTATAGGACTATGATGGAAATTCATGTGGCATTCATAAGAAACATAGTAGGACCCATTCATATATTATTTTTTATGATTTCATGTTAATGGGGGGGGGGTGGATGATTTTCTTCCATTCAAGAGAGACGAGAGGGATTCCTCATTCATATCAGGTGCATGCATAGAGGAGTTTATTTTCAAAGAGATAAAAAGCAAGGTTATCTCCTGGGTAAGATCAGTTGTGATTGTATCATCCACACATATTGGATTATGACTTGTTCCATCTATAGTGGGGATATAAAAATTTTGGTATCTTGAAGATTGAATTTCCATTTCACATTCCCTTTCTTATTCATCAACAAGGGAAACCCATGTTTTACCCTTCATTGTTTTGAAGTTAAGGGAATTAGAATGCTTCCTAACCAATTTGGTTGAATCATTATTCTTTGAGGGCTCACCTATATCAATGGAAGTGATTTTCTTTTATTTTATGTTTTAACCTCTTTCAGAGAGTTATAATCAATGGGTGTATTTTTTCACTTGTGAATTACTCTTCAGTTTGAAACAGAGTGTCCCAAAATCATGTATAACTCCCAAAAAGGTGGAGTATATTCATAATTAATTTTAACTTAAATGTTATGATAATTGACATTAAAATTAATCATTTATAGGAACATATATTCAGTGATAGAATCAACTATAATTATAGAATATATACCACACTCCCTAGATATATTCATATAATCTAACTTCATCAGTATACCAATACAGGATGACATATCACAAAGATTGTTTAGTTTCTAGTATACCCAGTTTAAACCATGTAGTCTTACCTAGACATGAGTGGTGTAGTTTCATTGGTTTACGGGATTTAAATTTATATCCCATTCATAAATTTGAAGAGTGACTAGTTTCAAGTTAATGATTCTAATTCTCCATACCAAATACTGGTCCTCGTTCCATCTCACAAGAAGATGAAAAAAAATATTCCTCTTAGAATCATTCTCCATCCTTGAATACCCCATCGATGATCAATTCTATTATTTAGATCTGGAATGCGCCAAGGTTTATCTCTCCTAGAGTATGAAATCCTTAAAAAATGGATAATTTATAAAATTCCAATCATTAGTGAAGGGCATATGGGTCTGTGAAAACTAAGAAACTATAAGAACATGATTCTTCATTTGAGGTATGAATATGTCCTTTTTAAGGTTATTCTTAAGTAAGTGGAGGAAAAAGAGGTCTAAATGCCGTGTAACCTAGTTGCATGTTGTGTAATTGGGTTTACATGACTATAATCTTAATACACACCATATAGTGTTCTGGCTAGGAACTGTATAGAAACATACACTACACGACAAGTAGTTTCAAGTACACACCGTGTACTTTTTTTAAAATTAGGCATTAGCTTCGTTTTTCTTAGATGGACAGAAACTCACCCCTTAATTCGACGAATAACATGCCCAATAAATATGAGTACAGGGTGGTTGGGATCATGAAGACTATTAAATTCCGAGAGAATCTTGATTCCAATGAGGGACACCAAAGATGGTCTCTATTGGAAACCATTTATATGTCATGATTTGACATTTAATTATAATTAAATATTGAAATTTAATGAATTATGATGCGTCTACCAAGCCATAGCTCAATCTTGGATTCAGTCTTCACTTAAACTTGTTTAGATAGTCTTTTGAGGCATCGACTGTGCTTAATTTGTTTGCAGGGATTTGGAAAATTTAGCGCAGTGGTGGAGCAGATCCAACATATTTTTTTTCCAGTTCAACATTTAGCGGCGGTTTTAACCGCCGCTAATTCCATACCTGTGAGCATTTAGCGGCGGTTAAAACCACCACTAAATGATGAACTGGGCAGTATTTAGCGGCGGTTTTAACCGCCGCCAAATATATTATGTTGATATGTAGCGGCGGTTTTCACCGCCGCAAAATAGGCGCATCAAACGCCTGAATTTAGCGGCGGTTAAAACCGCCGCGAATAAAAAATATCAGATACCTATATAACCGCCGCTAAATGAAGAGAAACCGCCGCTAAATGACGGATCTACGACACATTTCTAAAACCGCCGCGGAATCGAAAAAACCGCCGCTAATAGATTTCCGACGCCAAACTTAGCGGCGATTCTTGTAAACCGCCGCCACACTATATAACGGTGGTTTAAACCGCCGCTAAACAGGAAAAAACCGCCGCTAGGACCGGCTTTTGTTGTAGTGTTTTAAACCTATTATTAAATTATTTTTAGTATAAAATCCATTAATTAAAACCCAGATATCATGAGGCATAGTGTATTTGGAAAACTATGTTAATCATAATTTAAAGTGAGACTAACATAAAACATATTTATTTTATTCTCTATAATATCCTCCTAAATAATTTTGGAGCTTCTAAAAATATATGAGATAACCTGATAATTTCATAGACAAAAGGGGTGTTTTAAAAAGCTCAGTAAGTGAATAAACATAAAAATGAAACATAACATGTGAGTCAAAGGTATAACATGAAATAATAAAAGAGATGTCTCATGAGTAATCACATGGAAACAAGACATAAATAACATGGTATCATAGATCAGGGAATCATATAAAATGTGGAATAAATATATAACATGATATAAACATGAGTCAAGGAAAACTTCCTAAACAATATATAATGGTGGAAAAATTCCCATAATGTATTTGGTTTACTCCCTAATATCATACATGATTCCCAATGAGACTTAAGATTAACCCAATTCATTAGATCAATATATGAGAACACCCATCATATCATTTTCATGATTTATGTGTTCTATAAAAAGGAAATCAATCAAAACATATAACATAATAATTATACTAGGAAAGGAAATGTGTTACATAATCTCGATTCATATCACAATCAATGTAAATTTATTAATGAAGGCATTTGAGAAATGAACAAATATAATATTACACAATAAATATAAGGGTGAGTAATCTAGGTATATATATGTGAGATAAATATATAAATAATTTAGAATAAATATATAACATCAAAGGTTGGTGTCATTGATGAAAATTTCTTTGAAATATTAAATGGAATATTTCTTGAGGAAAATACCCTTTTTAATTTGAAATAACTTCTTCAAAATATAAAAATTTACAAAATAATGTAAATAAATTCATCAACAAAATATACATGTATACATATAATGTAAGATTCAAATAATTGAGTTATGATTATGGAGGTAAATTCTATACATTCCATGTATATTAAAAAATCATTCCTTTCATAGTGGTTTAAAATTGTTATAAAGAACCTCATTTAGAGAAAAAAAATATTCCACTCAAAATTTTTTATAAAAATTAAAAAATTGGTACAAATATATTTAGTAAATATTTTTGGTAATGTTAAAAATATTAATGAATATATTTTTACAAAATATGGATTTGGAAGAAACATTTGTTTTGGCCAAATAGAAAAATTAACTATACTTTTCTTAAAATAAATTATTTATAATTTTATATACCTTATAGAGGAAAATGTTACTATTTTTCATAAATTTCATGACTATAAATAAGATAATAAAATGAATTTATTTTATCAATAATGATCAAATAACTTCTTACAATGAAAATTAAAACATAAACAATCACGATTATAATGAAATTAAAACATAAACACTTACCACCTTGGTAACATTTGAATCCTAACTAACATGAATGAAGTCAATTAATTATAACATAAAATATCATTAATTTTCAATGATTAATGTTATAATATGTAAATGGTCATTATATAAATCATTTAAAAGAAATTAAGTTCATGAAAGAACATGCGTCTCAAAAAAGGATGTTTTGAGAGGAAACCCTTACCTCGAGTCCAGACATTGTCGTGTTTGTATTTTATATCAAAGATAATATACTTATATCAATTATTTTTCTAAAGAAATTTTTATAGGTTTAATTACTTATACGTAAACCATTTACCTCATTTATTTTAATGGTGTATTTAATTACTTAATCTATTATTTCCACATCCGGTGTTTCGAGGATGCTTAGTTTATAATTTCAAAACCATATCAGTGTACTGAACATGGTAAATTTGGTCATTGTTCCATAATATAAAAAATAATTATCATTAAATAATTATAACTTTATATAAAAAATAAACATTAAAAAAATTACCATGAATTATGGTTATGAAAAATGAAGAATGTTACAATCATGGAGACGGTATGTTGCACATACACATGTGTAACATTTACATTTTTAATGATCATGATGGAAATATAGTAAGTGTTACTTATATTTATATAATTATAGTAATATCATAAATATTATATTATTTATTTAAACTAACTTAAATATCCCATCTATGTGATTCGACAATAAAAAAGGAATCACATCACTTCGTGAGCCGGTTGTCCGCCATACACACGAATGATATTGTCATTCTTCAACGGATGGTAAGGTAAGACGGTATATGACATATTCATTTTAAAAAATGATTAATATGTAATTAATATTATATATAAACCTTAAATAAATATTCATGAAAATCCAGTATAGGTGATTATGGAATAAAAATTACATTGGTTCATGAGGCTGTATTCTGTCGTACACATGAATGATGGTTTTGCTTCCCATTTGAAGAAATATGAGATGGATTTAAGTTATTAAATTAATATAATAACATATTATTATATGTTATATTTTTAATTTATTATATCATAATTATTGATTAAGGTTTTAAAGAGGATGAATAATAAATAAAACAAAGATGTTCGGTTAAGAACGATACATCTTCTTTGGACCACATCTCTAGGATTATACTTAAATACTACCTAGATAATATTTTTGATAAAATAAGTACTTTAGGAGATGGTTAGTAAGGTAATTATGGTATTTTAGTAGTTATTATTTGTTAAGAAATTATTTAGATGTGTATAGTGGAGATAATATGGGGTTTCCTTTTATAAGTGGGGGAGAAGTCGAATTTGGAAATTTAGAAAAGACAAAGAAATAATAACATTTTAAAAATTCCAAAAGGAAAAAAATGTCCCATTATCATAATATAGATGGTAGATGTTATAAATATGGCCATAAAATTATCTTAATAAGTTTTTAGGTCATGTAACCCTTATATGATCATGTTTAACCCTCAGTAAATTAATTTTAATCTTAACCGCGATAATTAATTTTTACTATTCATTATGGGGAATAATTAAGATTAAATTATGATATGATTTTAATTATTATTATTCCAAATATTTAATTCATGTTTATAAATTCAATTCATAAAAGTGGTATAATTTAGTTTTAAATTAAACCAACATATGTGATGAAAAATAGATTTCAAAAGAAAGTGTTATCATAAGTATAAGAGGTTTTTATATAAATATTCAATCTAAAGTTGATTAAAATGACCAAAATTGGATTAAAAATGAAATAATTGACCTAATTTTACTTTTAAACCATTTTAAAAATATATATAAATTTTTAAATGATTTATATGAAAAGGTAGCTTTAAATAAAAAAAACCTTATTTTTCACAATTCATAAAAAAATAATTTTTTTGTAAAATCCAAACAAATGCATCCTATGCTAATTTTAAAATATTTATTCCTCTAAATTAGTTTATTATTTCAAATAATGTTTCTAAAAGTGTAAAAAAATAATTTTATTTTTCGTTCACAAAAATAAATTACAATCATTTTTTGGGAAAAAATAATTTTCAATGCCAATAATGAATTTACAAAGATATAAGTGCTTATTTATAAATATATTTCCTTATCATTCATAATTAATTTAAAAAATTCCGTTATTCAAATTAAAACAACAAAATTTAAAGGATCTTTTATAATTGTGATGTTAAAATAATAATATTTTAATAGTAAATCATGGTTCATTTAAACTCAGTATTGTTTGTTATATACACTATCAAATATAGTGTTATTTTAAAATATAGGGGTGTTACACTATCCCATAAATAAAAAGACATAACATGGGATGAATCCCACCTAATAATGATATAATACTATAAAAATACACTGATCCCTCAATTTAGATATCAATATCATCATCAATAATTACATATAGTATGTTCTATGGAAATAGACTTATGATTGGTGTAACCCTATAGAAATCTATTATAGATGATCATAAGAAGAACATTAATTCTACCAAATGTATGAAACAAACTCACCTAAATATTACTTATACTTCACAATATATTTTTTATACCTATGGACAGAAAACCTATAATATAATTATAAATATAAAATTTGAAAATCAAACAATGCATAAAACCTTGAATGGAAATATAATCATGATTCATAAGATTAATGTGAAACCTAATGTCATCCTATGGGGTCATTTCTTGGTCAATGAGTTATATCATAGAAGTATCACTTTTTCATAATAAGTAATCCCATTTTATCTATATTGAACTATTAAAATAAAAGTATAGTAAGAATTGAAGACTCTCTTATCCTATCAAAAATGCCAAAACTACCATCGATTTATCATACAATTAGAACTACCACCCATGATCCATGTTCCTTGTCATGGATATTCAAAATAATGGGATTATTTCCTCAAAATAAAACATATAAACTAATTAATGATATTGGTTCTATCTCTCAAAAAAACTACCAAAGTCAATCAAATGACACTCCCATGGGGAAGAAGGATTCCTTCCACTCACCAATATTTTGTCTATCATTTCTTAAAGGGTGATGGAGAATAGTCTCTCTCATTAGTTCACCAATAGTTAGTGTCACACATTATCCCAAAGTTTTCCTTGTACCTAAATCACAACCCATTTGTGGTCACCTAATAAGCTCCCAGTGGGTGTAATGACCTGATGTTTTATAAATAAAATTACCTTTTTAAATGAATAAATTTATTATTAAGAAATGAAATTATAAAAAATAAATTCACTAATTTGGTTATTCTGGAGTGTTATAAGTTATTTCTTATTTTACATAAAATAATGTTAAAACATAATAACCGTTGATAATATATTCATTATATAGTTATCACTATGATTATTATATATAAGGGGTTATGAAAAATAAAACTGCCACAGAAAAAGAAGAAGTGATGGCCTCAATTAGTAGGATCATATCATATGAAGCTGTAATGTCCCGACCTGTGTGCCATACACTGGATCCCTGAGCCGGTTCACCACATGACCTCTGGCGTGCCTCCCCGTACTCCATAGGATTCCAACTAGAAGTGAAGTTTTATTATTGTTAATGGGTGTACTATATCCTCTTTTATTAGACTAAAACACCAATAGAAATAAATAAATAAAATATCAGAGGCCTATATAACCAGCACAATACTAATGAAATAAGATAACCAAAATAGAAAATACAATATTTAACATAAAATGGAAACATGTTATTCTAGTTTAAGTTAACATGTGTCTAAAAATTATATTTAATGTATAAATATTAACGACTCAAACTCGTGCCTAGAAGCACATCTGGGTCCCTTCTCCAAGATACATCCCTAATCAACAATCTAATAAAGGGAATTTTCCCTTATCCTATCTAGAAAGCAATAAAGTCAATTCAAGTTCCGATCTAGAAGAACGAGTAGGGTGTGACTACAACTCAGTTGGCCACCCCAAAAATTGCCTAAAACAATCCAGTCAAAAAGTGTATCCAATTGTATAAATAAGCAAGTACAATTCATAAATAAACAATTATCACATTATCGTTTATTCTTTAATTAATTATATTAACTCCAGGGTTCTTGTGGACACACATACCCCAAGAATAACTTCATATTATACAGGATCCTAAAGTATTTTTTAGGTAATATAATATCATAATACATACTTCGACTCATGCCGGAGCTCGAAAATTCAAAGGTGATATGATATCTCATCACTTACTTAGACTCATGCGAGATTTCAAATTATTCTCATGTGAGGACATATCTCGAAGTACCATTATTACAATTATTTCACAAATAAATGATCATGTTACCATTTATTTAATACCCAAAATTTGAATGATCATTTTACCATTAACAAAAGTTGGTTGAATGATCATGGTATCATTCACCATTAAATAATACATAATTGAATGAGTATATTACCATTCATAATAGTTAGCTGATTAAGCATGTTACCATTCCCCGTTTAATAATATATAATTGAATGATTATGTTAACATTCATAATAGTTATCTGAATGAGCATGTTACCATTGACCATTTAATAATACATAATAGAATGATCATGTTACCATTCATAACAATTGGCCAAATTAGAATGTTACTATTCACCATTTAATAATACATAATTGAATGAGCTTGTTACCATTCATAATTGTTGGCCAAATGAGCATGCCACCATTCACCATTAAATAATACATAATTGAATGATCATGTTACCATTCATAATAGTTGGTTGAATGATCATGTTACCATTCACCATTTAATAAAACATATTACATGTATCTCATTTATCAAGGTTAATCAACATTAACCACATTATCACATATAGCACATCATCACATCAAGCAGGATTAATCAACATTAAACCTCTTAACCCAATATCACATTAATTAATTTACAAATTAATTAATCATCTCATACTCATTGTTAATTCAACAATTAGTTTTCTCATGAAACCCCTTAATTAATTCTCTAATTAATTATGCACATCAATCTCTTTAATTAACTGAACTGTTAATTAATAACTTACTTTCTATAATTAAATCAAAAATTAACTAATCACTTCAATAATATTAATTAATTACAAAATTAATTAATCACATCAAATACATTAATTAATTCAACAATTAATTTATTACTTAAATAATATTAGTCAATTAAATAATTAACTAAATACATCAATTACACCACTAATTCAACAATTAGTTTATCACATAAATCCCTCTAATTAATTATCTTAATTAATCAAGCATGTAAATACCATTAATTAATTCATAAATTATTTAATTAATATCCACAAACTCAAAATCCCATGAATAATTCCACAATGAATTATCATTACAAGTATCACCAATATCACATAATTAATTCCACATTAAATTACTCAGTTCAACTATGAAATTATATCATTATCGTTAGAGTAGATCATCGTGTATAACACCCCATTTGTCAATATATCATTGATTAATTAATTAATTAATCCAATCCCATTAATTAATTTGACAATTAATTAAGACCATCCATTCCCATTAATTAATTCAATAATTAATTAACCATTTACAATCTCAATAACTCATAATTAATTCTACAATTAATTATTTTGAATCATCTATTTCAATATCCCATCATTAATTAAACAATTAATTATTCATATTACAAATCTCATTGTCCCATAATTAATTCAATAATTAATTTTCCAATGTTATAAATTCAATATACCAATTACCCACGTTAATTAATTTCCAAATTAATTAATTTAATTCTTCAATTTCACCATCAAAACAATCCCCGTTAATTAATTCTCCAATTAGTTAATCCAACTCATCTATATTAATAAATTCCAAAACGAATTAATATAACTCAAACCCTTGAATTAATTCCCTAATTAATTATCCATGCCAATTAAATCAATTAAATTTCACAATTAATCAATATAACTCACTCCCATTATTTAATTCAACAATTAAATAACATCATTATTCCCATTAATTAATTGAATAATTAATTATTCCCAACTTAAACAATTCAATAACCCCAAATAATTTTTCAATTAATTATTCTATGAAAATTAATTAAATAACCCTAATTAATTCGTCAATTACTTGTTCTATCTCTATTAAATAAATCACCCCATTTAATTCCTCATTTAATTATTCCGTATAAATCAATTTAATAATCATAACTATCTCCAATAATTAATTATATAATTAATTATCCCTATTCACCAACCTCAATATAAGAATAATTATTTTTTCAAATAATTATTTAATTTCAAAAATCTCTAACACGTTATAATTAATTCCATAATTAATTATACCAAATCATAATTTCATAATCCAAACCATCCCCATTAGTTAATTCTATAATTAATTAATCAGGTTCAACAATATTAATAACTCCATAATTAATTCCTCTAATTAAATATCAAATTCTAAAATCCCAAAACTCATAATTAATTCTCCAATTAATTACCTCGTTAAAAAATCCCTAAATATCACAATTTCACAATTCCATAATTAAATAATTAACCTAATTAATTAATTCTATTTGTAAATCAAATTTCTAAATAGATCTATCTTTCTATATTTAATTTTCTAAAATCAACAATCTTGATATATCATAATTAATTTAAAAATTAATTATTCATGATCTAAAATCCCAATATCCTAACTTCACAAATATTTTAATTACTTAATTTACCAATTTATATCTTATATCTATGAGATCTCTACTTACACCTTGTAGGAAATAGGATCATTTTTTCTACCAGTAATGAGTCACAATCTTTAATGACTTGAAAATAATGTCTTTCTAGTTCTCTAAACTCTCAGTTGATCCTATGTAGTACTAGAGTTTTAGAAATAATATCTTTCATGGGGACCTACAGAATGTATTACTATACCTAATATTGTATATCTTGAGCATCTATTTCATATAAGATAATATTTATTCCCTATCCTCTGAAATATGTGATTCCTCTTGATAAAATTGGATTTTTTTGTGAATTTCACCTTCTTGTCTGGGGATTGTACAGATAGTATACCCTTGTTTTCTTGGGATAACCTATAATGATTCACTCCACCCCCGTAAGGTTATAGTTTTCTTCCACAGTTGGATTTAACAAACACCTCACAATACCATGCTTGAATTTTTGAGAAAAAAAAAGTTTATTTCCACTTCATTACTCACAAGGAATACATTTTTTTAGTTTCATTAGTAAATGATTTAGTGTATATGGTTTAATATTTAACACATATCCTAAAAATGATAACATAAGATATGAATAGATCATAATTGACTTTACCCTTACAATAAAGGTATAGTTCCTATTTTCACTAACATCATTTCATTCTAGTGTATAAGGAGGAGTGAGTTGGGATAAAATCTCGGGTTATTTTTATAAATGGGTTTTTTGAAAAAAAATATCTAAAAGGGATAGGCTTCCAACTATTTTATAAAATGGGTCTGAAGATGCATGAACCCCGTCCACGCATCTCCCTTC
The DNA here is from genome assembly GCA_963277665.1 of Viscum album. Classification (NCBI taxonomy): domain Eukaryota; kingdom Viridiplantae; phylum Streptophyta; class Magnoliopsida; order Santalales; family Viscaceae; genus Viscum; species Viscum album. The sequence continues at coordinate 933,447,025 of OY728136.1, read as the reverse complement.
ACTAGGATGCGTGAATGGGGTTTACACATCCTTTGTAAACTTTATGAAGGATGTGTAAGCCCCATTCACACATCCTACAGAAATTTTTAATTTTTTTGTATTTTTAAAAATTTTATTTTTATTTTTATTTTTATATTGTTTTGTTTTATTTATATATATATATATAACAAAAAAATTCAGCAGAATTTATCTTCTATTTAATATCAATCTGTACTACCATTACAGCAGTCTGGATTCTAAAAGAAACCCTCACCTAGAGCTCTCTTTTATAAGAGGGCTTACCCTGGAAATCATTCTGCATTTCTAATGTGGGATTCAGGTTGTCCCTTTCCTACACAAAACATTCTTCATTTCCGATGAGAGATTTTGTTTCAAATACATGAATTTGAAAGACTATAAAATACAAAATATAAGAAAAATATAAATGAAACATAAAACATGGATTAAACATATAAGAAATATTTCAAAAAAATTTGTAAAAAATGTTGATGAATAATAATTTATAAGCATACAAAACCTCCAACATGAAACTTAAAAATGTTTCAAGTATGTGTCTTTGAAATACTATAAAAAACAAACTATAAGACCAATATGAATGAAACATAAAATATAGATTAAACATATAAGAAATAGTTGAAAATAAAAAGAATTTTGTAAAAAATGTTAACGAAAAATAATTTATAAGCTTTCAAATCCACCAACTTGAAACTCAAAAACATTTCAAGTACGTAGGTTTGAAAGACTATAAAATAAAAACTATAAGAGGAATATAAATGAAACCTAAAACATGGATTAAACATATAAAAAATAGTTTAAAAATAATTTCATAAAAGGCTGATGAAAAATAATTTATAAGCTTTCAAAACAACCGACTTGAAACTTATAAATGTTTCAAGTATGTGGCATTCAAAGACTACAAAATACAAACTATAAGACCAATATAAATGAAATTTAAAACATGAATTAAACATCTAACAAATAGTTATTAAATAATTAGTTAATTAGTAATATAATTATTAATTAGTGAATAATTATTATATTTTTTATTTTTTATTTTTTATTTATTATTTATTAATTGCTAATATACAATAATTAATTAGTTAATTAGTAATATATTTATATAATAATTAATTAGTTAATTAGTAATATAAATATTAATTGATAATTAATTAGTGAATTAGTAATATAAGAATTAATTATATAATAGTTAATTATTTAAGTAGTTATATCATTATTAATTATAATTAGTAAAATGATTATTAATTATAATTAGTAATTATTAATTATATAATAATTAATTAGTAAATCAGTAATATAATTATTAATTATAATTATTAATTACTAGCACACAATAATTAATTATTTGATTAGTAATATAATTATATAATAATTAATTAGTTAATTAGTAATATAAGTATTAATTGTGCAATAATTAATTAATGATATAATTATTAACTATAATTATAATTATTAAATATTAATTATTAATTATATACTAATTAATTAGTTAATTAGTAATATAATTGTTGATTACATAATAATTAATTATTTAATTAGTAATATAATTATTAGTTATAATTATTCATCATAAAGTTTAATTATTAATTTTTAATTATTAATCATATAATAATTAATTAGTTTATTAGTAATATAATTATTAATTATATAATTATTAATTATAATTAGTAATATAATTATTAATTATAATTATTAATTATAAATTATATAATAATTATTTAGTTAATTACAAATATAATTACTAATTATTAAAAAAAATTAATTATATAAAAATTAATTAATTAATTAATAATATAATTATCAATTATAATTATTAATTGTTAATTATATAATAATTAATTAGTTAATTAGTAATATAATAATTAATTATATAATTATAAATTAAAATTGTAAATAAATATTATATTACTGATTAATTAATTAATTATTAACTAATTAATAATTATATTACGAATTAACTAATTAATTTTTATATAATTAATTATTAATACTTAAGAACTAATAATTATAATGAATAATTATAATTATTTATTGTATTACTAATTTACTAATTAACTAATGAATTATTATATAATTAATAATTATATTACTAATTAAATACATCATTATTATATAATTGATAATCATATTACCAATTAACCAATTATTTACTATATAATTAATAATTATATAATTAATAATTATATTACAAATTAACTATTTAATTATTATATAATAATAAATATAATATCACTAATTAATTTTTATATAATTAATAATTATATTACAAATTAATTATTATATAATTAATAATTATATTACTAATAAATTATTATATAATTAATAATTATATTACTAATTAATTATTATATAATTAATATTGATATTACTAATTCACTAATAATTATGTAATAATTAATTATATTACTAATTAACTAATTAATTATTAACTAATTTTTATATGTTTAATCCATGTTTTAGGTTTAATTTATATTGGTCTTATAGTATATATTTTATAGTATTTCAAAGCCACATACTTGAAATGTTTTTAAGTTTCAAGTTGGTGGATTGGAAAGCTTATGAAATATTTTTTGTCAATTTTTTTTTTAATTTTCGACTATTTCTTATATTTTTAATCCATATTTTAAGATTCATTCATATTGGTCTTATAGTTTGTATTTTATAGTCTTTTAAACACACATACTTGAATCATTTTTAAGTTTCAAGTTGGTGGTTTTGAAAGCATATAAATTATTATTCATCAACATTTTTTACAAAATTATTTTTATTTTTAACTATTTCTTATATTTTTAATCCATGTTTTAAGTTTCATTTATATTGGTCTTATATTTTGTATTTTATAGTCTTTCAAAGACATGTACTTGAAACAGAATCCCACATTAGAAATGCAGAATGTTTTTCACAAGAAAGGAAGAACCTGAATCCCACATCGAAAATGTGAAATGATTTTCTGGGTAAGACATCATATAAAAGAGAGCCCTGGATGAGGATTTCTGTCAGAATCTAGACTGTTGTAATGCCAGTACAACTGGATATTAAATAGCAGATAAATTCTGCTGAATTTTTTTATTTTATTTATATATATATATATATAACAAAAAAAGAAAATAAAAATAAATATTTTAAAAATAAAAAAATAAATATAAAAATAAAAACTTTCTGTAGGATATGTGAAAGGGGTTCACGCATCCTAGAGAAGGGAGATGCCTGAACGACGTTTAGGCATCTCCGGACCAATTTCTAAAAATAGTCAGAACCCTATCCCTTTTAGATAATTATTTTTTTTCAAGAAACCTATTTATAAAAATTACTCCCATAGAATGTTTATGAATTCTTAGAAAATATAATCACCACCTCAAACAGATCAAAGGTTCATTATCTTTATACTATGATGATTCTTTATTTTTTTGATAGACTCTTCAAATTTCTGAAAACATTTGAACTCATACCTCATGAACTAAACATATCTATATCTACCCAATTCATCAGTAAAAGTAATTAAGTAAGAATAACAACCTCTACATTTTACTAGAAAATTTCTATACACATTAGTGGGAACTAATTCTAGAATATTTGTTGCCCTTTCACCTTGTCCACCAAATGGTGGCTTGGTCATTTTTCCTTATAAAAAAGTGTGACATTTTTCATGTGTTTTTCGATCAAAATATTCTAAGTAATAATATTGATATATTTTTTACAACACTTCTCATTTATATAAACAAGATAGTGATTCCCCATTTTGGTGAGAAATAAGTCATGTGAACCTAATTCATTATTCATTCGCAATAATTAGTTTTCTATAATTTAATACATCAATACCATTATTTAAATGCACCATAACATAACACATATTTTATTAATAAAATAATTATATTATATTAATAAACTAGAAAATAAAACCATATATATATACCTTGAAAATAAATATAAATTTTATTCTTGGTAATATTTGGTATAATATATAAATACGTTAATACTAAGACTATCCTAGTTGTAAATAGAAGGTTCTACTCTCCAATAGATAGAGTACCTATCCTTACACCATTTGAATCTCATAAATCTACCTATCTATGGAAATATTTCATAATCAACCGGGTTTCTTTATTTGAATACTGATATGATAACAAAAACCTATTTTCTAATATCCAAATGTGTAGATATAGATATATTTTAGTCAATACTAAACTCACTTGAATCTTCCCCTTTCCTCTTTAATCAGGTGAAATTATTCTTCCAGTGGCCCAAATTTTAACAATAAAAATATACTATAAGATTTTTCTTTTCCTATCATTGTATATTTTTATTCTTATAAGGATTATGCTCAGGAGCCTTATAATTAAAGTGAGTCTTGGGGTCCAATGTCTTTTTCTTCATTATTTTTGATATATGGACTGTAATTTTTTCACACCACAAGTACTTTTCATCATGGAAAATTTATGTATAGATATCCTAAAGATGCTTATCATTATTTCTCATTTTATAAATAATAAAAAATTTATAGAATCTCTTAGGTAATGATTAAAAAATGATATCTTTTCACATCTCATTATTGATCTTAAATCCAAAGATATAAAGTCACTCAATGTAACCAATCATATTGACTACATTAGGTCCATTTGATACTGAATATTCAAGATTTCTCATGAACAATGAATTGGTGATCTCATATACCTCTTAACTCACCTTCAATTGGTAAAGAACATGAAGGTGATACATAATTCTATACACACCCATATCCCCATGTTTCATTAAAATCCCACTAGATATAGATTATAAAAAGGAACATTGGATGTTTTTGGTATTATCCATTTTTTATGTAGAGAATCAGTTCCTCCTTAGTAACCTATTTCCCTGGTTCCTCAAGAATGGATTTTTCCAACACAAAGAATTTTTCTTCATGGTATAGTATAAAATGTAAATACCTATACCATTCCTAGACATTCAGGTCGGTGAAAAGGTTATCATTTTCTAGTATGGATCACATGAATATAATCGAATTCATGTGGTGTTTCATTTATATTATAAATAAGAGAATAATTTTATCACATTACTTAGATTACTAAATTAGATAATATATTTGAAATTTATTAATATCCAACTATTTTATCAAGACATAATATCTCTTACCATTATTTTTGGAATATCTCATCACATGGATGTTATTTTGGAAATTATTGATATTCCCTTTCTCATAACCGAGACATGGTCTTGAAAAGTAATTTTAAGGTTTTTAGGTTGTAAAAACATTCCAACTGCATTAAATTGAAACTCCAGGATCTATTGAGTAGATTCCTTAATCCTAAAATAATATATTATGATTTGTTTTCAATACTTTTCCACTTAGTTACACCATTCCCTACTTAGGGAAACCCCTCCTGATGTGAACTTTGTTAAGTCAACCTAAAAACTCAGGTTAAAATTCCCTGAGAATTAAAAGGACCCCAACTTGGTATGATAAATCACTCTAAATTATGTTTTATTTTTAACTTAGTTATTATAAGTCAATTTAAACATACAATTTAATTTTAGGTATTTTTATACTTATGTGTAAACCACCCATTTTATCTTGTTACATACTTGTTAATATTAAGTGGATTTTATTGAAGTGATTTACGATGTCTATGCAAAATTTTCACATATGATAATATTTATTTTAATTTAATACTTCATGCTTGTAATTAAATTATTTGATGATTAAAAAATCCAAAAATAATTAACAATGCAACTAAAAAAAATAAAATGGTATGACCATGAGCATTTCAAATGGTTAGTTTATCTAGAAGATAATAAACCAACCATTGGAACTATAAAATGAACTCGTGGAACCATTCTTAGATCAAGTTTCATCATTCCACCTATGATTCTATGTACCTAATAGATTGTTTTCACCTCAACTCTGAACTCGAAATTCCTCCACCCTCCTATAAGCTCCGTCCATTATGTGGTTTTACTCAAATGTATGTGAGGGGAACAAAAGGATTTGTTACAGGGTTTTACATAAAATAAGTTATGGGAACACAAAACCTTACAAAATAAGGGGAGTGTGATGACTCAAACCCCATTATTTAATATAATAATTTATTACAAAACCATGAAATAATAATAAATTAAATTAACCCATCACATACACAGACTGGTTGTAGATCATGGTCATCAACATACATGAAACAAATATGAAGAAGTATAGTAGCTATAATTCACTTCAATTCATTATTATTACTAATATGAATGTTCTTTAATTATTCTAATTAATTAATTTATTTAATTAATTAATTTCCTTTATCTAAAAGAACATACAAAGTCTCTTTGAGGTAACAATCATTAATTTCAACATAGAAAATAAATCAATTTTCCGTCATTTAATAGATAATTACATAGAATTAATTAAGAATTTATTAATTTTCAAAACCTCCTTACATATTCAAAACATTAGATATCAATAATAAAATTATGTTTTTAATTATATAATTAATTATTATTTATGAAGTTTAATTCTATTTTTTGTTGGGTGACTATACGATGCGTATTAACAAGCTACACGCCATGTTTATTACTTTCCATGTATCTAGGATAGATTACTAGAGACATGATGTATATATAAACTAGGATAAATATTGTGTACTAATGAGATAGACACAATGTCATTAACTTTTCATTTCCACATTACCCATCTATGGACTTGGTGTGTTCTTGGGATGTGAGGATTAATGATTCAAACAATATGTAAACCTGCTTTATGCCATGTATTCTACTTTTTTGTGTGCTCCACTTAACCCTCTTGTACACTTAGTGTGTTCTATGAACATGGTGATTAATGATTCACATAGTGTGAACTCTTGATAAACTCTATGTGTCTCATTAATAGTATATCATTTTAGTCTTATGTAGTGTATGTTAGATATTTTACCACATGGATAGTGAAACTTTTTCTTCTAAATTATGTATACCACATACCATGTACACATCCTACATGTTTTGTGGGTTGATAGAACATGTTTTAAGATGTCCTAGTCAATACATTTTATACATTTAATTCACCTCATGTTATGAATTTTTCGAACATCATGTATCTCATGACATGTCCATGTGTAGTGAAATTGGGTACATGATGTGTACTTTCAGTCACACCCCACATATCCAAGTGTAATGCCTCATTACATTTCTGTCAGGTATTTTCTAATCATGTTGTTTGGTTCCCTTTTTCATTGGGAAATTTTTGTTGACCATGAAATTGGGTGGATATCCATAATGGTGAAGTTAGGAATTTGTTGAAATTTTCATTATAAACTTGTATTTCTGTTACTCATTGGGCACTTACACACCGTGAAAGTGAAGTACATATTGTGTAATGGTTTCTAGGAAGAATCCATGAACTGGATACACAAAATGAACTTGTTACATTACATGTAACAGGTACACGCTGTGTACGGGGTAACATTTGGTTCTAATTAAAATGGTGATGGAGTTTTTGATATATATGGACCCCAAGGATTATACTATGCGTAAGTGGGTTAGAAATTGAATAAATGTTTCATTTTTGGTTTTTAGAGTTTCATCTAAGTTTTATGTTTCATTCATTATATGTGCATGCTTTTTCAATCAGTCTATAGTTATCCTTAGGTGATTTTTGTTGATTCCTTCACATATAGATCATTTCATTCACCAATTTATCACTATTGTGGTTGGATTACTTCTCTCCAGGTAAGAATTCCTTTCGGTTTCTTCCTATTTAATGGTTTCAATACCAATTGTGGTATATTTTTAATTATATCATGTTTGGTATAAATGATTTTAAATATCTTGGTGTGCCTTGACATCTGAAGGTAGATATATTGGTTACAAATCCCCGTTGTTAAAGGCAGTTAGGTTTTCTACATCATTGAGGTAGGAGGATCTATTTAAGTGTTCTAATTTATTGAATTTTGTGTTGTTCTTATTTATTCCTTAATATTTGAAATGTAATTTAATGTATTCAAATAGATAAGTGCATCGATTCATGTTTTAAAGGGGTTTTTTCTTTGAAAACAGAATTTCCTTGATTTATAAGAAAATATATTTTCAAACCATGAAGCTGATTGTCTTGTTTTTTAAATGATTTAATAAAAAATTTGGACTTATTTTTTTAAAACGGGAATTGAAAAAAATTGCTCAACAAGAATCTTAGGTGCATTGTGAAAGAGAAACGGGTATCCTTGGTTTATGTGATACCACTAAGAGGTAACCTCTTATATATTTATGAACTATGGAAGGACTCTAAATTATTTGGATACAACCTTATTAATTTTAGGCTCGTGAGTGTCTAGTACATATTTTCCCATAGGCTAGAGATTGTATGAAAGTTTCATTGTTGTTCTAGTTATTTATCACATTGTAGATTATTTATAGATGTTGGATCAAATTTATGTTTATATTTTGGCATGTTTTTCTACTTTTTTTATGACTGGAATGTTTTTGGGATTGTAAAACATGATATGAAATTTGTGGAAAAGCCATGGACTATTTGAGAAAGGTTTTTAAATTTTTTTTATTTATAAAAAATATTGTAATATACTTTTTTATACTAGAACTTGTGCATTATTGATATTAGAACTTGTATAGATTATTTGGTGGTTTCTTATTGGGATTTATTTATCAAACCCTATATTTACCATTGGGAATATACAGACCTTTTTCCAAGATATGGGTAAAGGTATTGTAATTCTATAGCATGATGGATTCTCTTTATGCCAATGTTTCATTTTTAGATGCCTTTTGTAGGTGAAAGTTGGCCACATAAAGACTTATTTTTCTAGAATTTCCATACTTCATAGTTTAGAATGATTTTCTTAGTTTTATCTCCCTTTGCTTATTATTTGTACTATAGTTGTATTTCTTGTTATTCTGATTGACATTTTTTTATTGTGATACCTCACCTCGTAATGGGATGACTTATGGGACTGGTCTGGTTGACCTGGGATGTTCTGTTGTAATTTGGTATCAGAGGAGTTTCTCAGCATGAAGTGTTCCAGCACTACCTATGTTGGTTTTGTGTCATGGGTTGATAGATGTAGGATTGTAAACTTTTAGATTGTAAGTGTGAAAATGGGGCATGTATGAATCACTCCTGTAACTAAATCTGAGTTGTACGGGTGGTTGGAAAATCATTACTAAGTCTGATACCAAGTATTTAGGTTCATTTGAATGAATTGTATGGTAAATATATCTAAATTGGCCTATATACTATGTTTGGGGATTTGGAGTGTGTAAGGTCGTTTGAATAAACTAAGTGGGAGTTTATTTAGATGGACATATTCCTTTCAAAAGGTGTTTCCTTTTTGTTGTATAATTCATAATTTTTTTAAATTATCGTTTTTTTTAAGTATTATTTTGTATTCTAGAAGTTACTTCAAATGATTTTGAGTTTACTCATGACTGATTAGTTGTTGTATTCTGTTTATAGACAATACCTATTAGAAGATCTCTTCTAAATGTGAGTGGGGATGTTTTAGGAATGGTTCCATAGGTGTATCCCCCATTTGTCCCTTCTTTAGTCAAATGAGTTGTTTATAGCATGAAGATTCGAGATTCTATTAGTTTCATTAACCCAATAAGAGTAGTGGATCGTGTATCTTAATATATCAAGCATCACCCACATGTATTTCATGGTGACAAAGGATCCCAAGAATTAGTGGACTATCTTGAATGGATTGAGAGGATCTTCAATTTTTTGAAGACTCCTGAAGATTCTATGGTGTATTTTTTTCACATGTATTCTTAAGGTGGTAGGAAGAAGACAATGGGACTCTATAGTGTAAGATATGTTACAATAGGGTATTACATGGGTTTCATTAAAGAGAATCATTAAGCAATAGTTTTATCTATATAATTTAAATGTGGAAAAGACTCAGAAGGTTTTGACCTTGGATCAAGGGGAGTATACCATTATGGATTACACCACCCATTTTACTAATTTAGTTCATCTGGAACCAGAGCCTGTCACTAATGATTACATGAAGGATCAATGGTTTGAGAAGGGGATGAGTGTCGATATTCGGATGATTATTTTATTGAGACTTATGAAATTTGTGGAGGTAGTGGATAAATTATATTGTAATTAGTCATACAAAATTGTAATAAAATGTCTCAGTGGAGCTTTAGTTGGTGTAGCGGTTATCCAGGTTCTTCTTTAGGTTAGAAAAGAAAGTGCAACAGTTTTTAGTTTTCTGGAGGACCAGCTTCATGGGATTCTTTAAGAAATAAAAGTGTTATCTTCTACCAGTGCGGGAGGTGGGATCATACCAGACCTAATTGTGTAGAGGCACTTAGAACTTTTCATCTTTGTGGGATATCTATCCATCTGAAATGTTTATATAACAACATGACCCAAGTTATTAAGGAAAGATTAACTTTTACCAAGGAATTTCAGTTTTACATTGATGCTCCTAAGGGTGGTGGTTCTCATTATCAGTTTAAGGGGGATATCATGGTGGTTATGTTTGAATAGATTCATGCAGAAGAATGTGAACAATTGGAATCTGGTGAAGGGCTAGCTATTTTGGTAGATATGATGTTTATTTCATCTTCTATACTTCTAGGTTTTTTTTGATATAGGTGTTTCTCATTATTTTATATCATAAAATTTGGTTGAATTTTTGGTTTTTAATTTTATTCTTATGTTGTTCTTGTTGGATATTTCCACACATTTGGGAAAGAGGTCAGAATAAGGTTTCATGTTCCCCGCATGTCAGGTGGTGATAGCCGACTTTGAGGTTGTTTGGGACTTCTTAGTGATTTAACTTGACATCTTCAACTGGATTATCAGCATAGATTGGATGACCAGTGTGAAGGTATAGATAGTCTATTATCACCTTTGTTTACAATTCTTATCTTATAATGGGGTTACTCATGTTTTCTATGGTGAGTTAGACTCTAGATCAGGAAGGGTGGGGCTTGGTGTTCCTTATGCTGGTGTAATCTCATTCTAGTTTTCAGGATTGTTTCTTAATGTAGTTAACCCTTATATGGGAAGTCAAATACCTGATGTTGTGTGTGCATACCCTGAGGTCCTTCGGGATAATTTTTCTATTTTACTTCCATATATATTTCTCATGTTTATTATTGACCTACTCCCTGGAATTATTCCCATTTCTATGCCATCCTTTCGAATGGAACCTATTGAGTTGGTGGAACTTAAGGTTCATCTTGAGGACCTAGAAGTAAAGGTATTTATTCATCCCAGAATATCACCACGGTATTAACCTATACTCATTTCTAATAAGTAATATAGAAGTATCAATATTTTTATTGACTATTGAAAGTTGAATCTGGTGGCCATTAAGAAAAAAATATCCTTTATACAGAATTAATGATATCTTTGACCAGTTTAGAGGATCTCATTGGTTTTCTAAGATTTTCCTATAGCCAAGGTACCATCAGTTGAGATTTGGAGAGGATTATATACCCAAGACAGAAGTTTAGAGTCAATATTTCCATTTCGAGTTTCTAGTTATTCCATTTGGACTCACTAGCACTCCTATGGTGTTTATGGATTTGATGAATTCGATCATTCATCAATTCTTGTACCCTTTTTTGTTGTGTTTATATATTATATCTTAGTGTACTCCAAGTAATAGGAGGAACATGTTGACCATTTATATTTCCTTATTCATACCTTCAAATAACATCATTTTTATGGTAAACATTTTAATTGCGAGTTTTGGGCTTGTGTGTTGAAGTTTCTAGGGAATGTGATATCTAATAGGGGCATCTCAAGGTATCCTAAAAAGTTATGGGAAGATATATCATTGGGAAAATCCCAGAAAATTGTTTGATATAGGAAGATTCTTGGGTTTGGCTAGTTATTATAGATGGTTTGTTTGGGAATTCTCCAATATTGAATCTCTAATGAAAGATTTAACACATAAGGGTGTAATGTTTAAGTGGGATGAAAAATGTTAGAGGCATTTTTGAGGATATGAATGGAAGGTAGAATTCAGCACTACTATTGATTCTCCCAGAACCAGTTTTGGGTAATAATATTTTCAAATATTCCTCATGTATGGGTTTGGGTTGTGTCTTGATGTGAGGGAAATAAGTTGGGCCTTATGTCTTACAACAGTTGCTCCCTCATTATAAGAACTAACCTACCCATGATCTTGAGTTGGAATTAGTTATTCATGCACTCAAGATGTTTCGTCATAGTCCTTCTGGGGAGAGATTTACATTATATTATAATCACAAAATCCTGAAGTATATTTTCACTCAGAGGGATATAAACATGTGATAGAGACACTAGGTTGAGTATCTTCATACTATTGATTTTGATATCATATATTCCCCTGGGAAAGGAATTTTTTTTTTGATGTTTTGACCAAAAGACTACTGATAGAAACTATGAAGGAATTAACTAAAGAGTGGTCACTGATGAGATTGTATCGTGAGATAAGCTTTCGTGTAAAGGAGGTTGGTGGAAGTTTTTTCGTGGATTTGGAAAATGTTGAATCAAATTTCAAAGAGAGAGTTCAACTTGAGAAGATGATATACACGGAGATATTATGATTAGGAGAAATACTAAATGGTGGGGATACATCAGGTGAGTGGTCTCGGTCTCCTAGTGTAGCTTTGTGCTTTTATAGAAGTTTGGTTTCTCCTTTATCCCTGAGACAAGATTTGTTAGATAATGGAAAGAATTCATATTACTCCATGAACCTTGGGAATGAAAATATGTAACACAATTTGAGACATTGATATTGGTCATCAGGGATGAGGCAGTCAGTTGTGGGTTTTATATCAGGGTGTCTTACTTTCCAAAGAGTTAAGTAATAACACCAAATACCTCGAATTGTTTTCATTCATTACTAATTATAGTATGGAAGTGGGATGGAATTTCCATGGATTTAATCATGGGTTTACCATGGAAACCTAGTGGGTAATATTTTATTTGAGTGGTTATTGATAGACTTACTAAATCAATTCATTTATTAACAATAATGGAAATGAAAAAAGTAAAATAGATTGGGGAATTATATTTCTGGATGATTGTGAGATATCATGGTGTTCCCTCTATGGTTGTTTCTAAATGGGACTTCAGGTTCCCATCCAGATTATGGATAGTTTTTCAAGAGGAAATGTGTTATCAATTGAAATTGAGTCTGGCATATCAGCTAAATATGGATGGATGAACAGAGAGTCTATCTAGGTTCTTAAAGATATACTTTGGGCTAGTGTGATTGATTTTGGTGGATCTTGGGATATGGATTTTATTTTTTTAGTGTTTTACAATAAACATAGTTATAAAAAATCAATCAGCTAGGATCCCTTTGAGGCTTTGTATGGGAATCAATTTTGATATTCATTATAATGTGGAGTGTTGGGATAGTGGTCCTTGGTTGGACTGTGCCTCTTTCAGGAGATAATAGAGATAGTACATTTGATCTAGAGGCATTTTATCATGACATAAGGTCATTAGAAATATTATCTGGACTATTGGTGGTGGTCGTTGCAGTTTTTTTTTTGTGATTGGGTTTTTATAATGTTTTCACCTTTCTTCAAAAATCTTTGATTGGGTAAGAAGGGTATGTTGGAACTAGGGTTTGTGGGGCCCTTCAAGATCATTTAGTAACTTGGTAGGGTGTACTACTGGCTAGACTTGCTGTCTAGTTTGACTTATATCTATAGTCTGTTTCAAGTTTCCTAGTTGGGGATGTATATACCATATTCTTCCCATGTGATATAGGTGGGAGGGTATTGATCTTTAACCTGATACCACTTCAATTGAGTATTCAATACAGATTATGGATCTTCCAAATAAGGTACTAAATGGAAAAACAATCCCGTGGTCTGTGTACTATCGTAATGTAGATAGGATCTCTAGGAGACGTGGGAGTGGGAGTCAGCAATGTGGTAGTAGTGGCCTTCTCTTTTTTTGAATCCGATATCTTAAGAACATTATAGAGAAAGAAATATTTTATAGTGGGGACACTATAATTCCCCCATTAACTTTCTTCCAATTATTTTCTTATCTTTGATTTTGGTTTTTTTAATTGTTTGGATAGTTTTTTAGCCATGAAATTAGGAAGCTACCTTTAATGGTGAATTCAGATTTATTTTATAATTTTCAGCATAAAACATAGAGTTTCTGCTACTCGAAGGGAACTTACATGCCGTTTAAGTTAAGTACACCCCATGTAATGGTTTCTGGGAATAATTCACGAACTGGATACACATCGAGAACAAGTAACATTCCATGTAATAATTACACATCGTATAAGGGGGAAAATCTGATTTTAACTTAAAAAGGTGGTGTGTTTTGATTTGTATAAGGACCCCAAGGATTACATGACATGTAAGTGGGTTTCACGCCATGTAAATATCATGGTGTTGGTTGTTATATTGTCGTACAAGTGAAATATTTCATTCATTCTCTATGAAGACTTCCTCAATCAACATAAGGAGATCCCTTGGAAATTTTGGGTGATTCATTCCCATTTATATTGCTTTATTCTCTGATCGATCTCTATTTTGGTTTGATTACTTCTCTTCAGGTAAGAATTAATTTTGGTCTCTTACTCATTTTTGGTTTCAATACTGATTATTGTAGATTTTTAATTAGATCATTCTTGGGATCAATACTTTTCAGTCTCTTTTGATTCCTTGTCTTCTAAAGGCGGATCTTACAGTTCCAAATCTGCATTTTCAAAGGAGGTGAGATTTTCTAGATCCTTGTAGTAGGTGGATCTATTCATGCATTCTAATCTCTTTAATTTCATATTGGTTTTACTAATCCATTGATATTTGAAATAGAATTTCATGTGTTGATATTGAAAAGAGCATGGGTTTATGTTTTAAAGGGGTTTTTCTGTTAAAATAGAATTTCCTTGATTTGGAAGAATATGGATTTTAAAACCCTAATGTATATTTTCTTATCTTAGAAATGGTTTTATAAATAATGTGATCACAATTTTTAATAATGAAATTGAAAAAATATTCACGGTGGGAAACTTGGGTCCATCAAGAAAGAGACAAGGGTATCCTTAGTGTTTCTGTGTACCACTATGAGGTAACCTCTTGTATATCGATGGACCATGTCCAGAATAAATATTATTTGGATCCATCCATACACATTTTTAGGCTCATTAGTGTCAATTATGTATTGTCCCATAGGATTGATCCGGACTAGAAGTTGTATTTTTTCTATTTATTTATCGCATGATAGATTGATTTATGGGTTTTGGCTCACATGTATGTTTATATTTCAATATGTTTACCTGCTTTGTTTTATGACTGGCATGTTTCTAGATTTGGGAAACATGATATCCAATTTTTTTAAAACCCAATAATTATTTGAGAAATGTTTTTAAATATTTTTATTTATAAAAAATCATGTAAAACTGTTTTTTTAAGCAAGAACTTTTGTATTCTGGATTTTAGAACTTGTATATATTCCTTGGTGGTTTCTTACTAGGATCTATTGCTTATACTTTTCTTCTTGAATTGGATGGTTGCATACCTTGTTTTGTAGTACACATGTAAAGGTAAGGTAATTATATAGAATTTTGGATTCTCTTTATGTTAATATTTCATTTCGGGATTCCTTGTGGAGGTGGTGATTGGTCACATAGAGACTTGTCAGTCTAGACTTATCATACATCCTGTTTTAGAACAATTAGTTTAGTTGTATCTTCTATTATTTCTGATTTATACTATATCTTTTTAAACGTGTTTTAATTATATTAAATATTTTTTTTGTTATCTATGTTATACCTCACCCTATAATGAGATGACTTGGGTGATTGGCCTAGTTGACCCAGGTTGGTCAGTTACGCCATGTGTACCATCCAAAATCTACAACACCTCTTGATGAAATATATGTTCATTATTCACCTATTATAAATTTGTTGAATATGATATGAAACATGAGAAAATCATATTAATATTTCAAAACATATTAATTAAATTATAGATTAAATAAAAAATAAATTAGAAGTGACAACTAACATCCATTGCATATAAGCGATCAATTAATAATAAATAATTATAAATTATTATGCGGCTTCTTTGACACTACTTGAAGGTTATGGGTGTAATGTAAGTTCCTATTAATCATGTAAAACAAGGATTTTTTTTCATAATCGATGATTAATCTAGGATTTATATGATAAATAACGTCATGATCAATGGAATTAAATTGAAGATTAATTTAATTATTGATATTGAGACCAAAAGGCATGATCATCCCATATAATTTATAATTAATTTATAAAAATATTTAGAATTTCCATAATCATGTAATCTATTCTTCATTGATGAATCAGTAGACTAATCCTATCATATCATCATTGCATCACATGATCCAAGTGTCGAACCGCTCTAATAGTTATCCACTAGTGTTACAAAAAACTTGAAATGTCCTTACAGAACCATCATGTTCTAGCACTATCTATCATGATCACTTGAGTCATTTTTCATTGATCGTAATGTGAATCTATTCATGGATGAAATATTATTTGGGTTCTCTTACAGACCAAAGAGTATGGAGGTGGATGAGAGCTCTTATTATTAAGCGCATTCTTGAGAGTATTATCTCAATGGCTTGTGAGAAATATATCTAGTTTTTGTTGTGTGAAGTAACTAGATAACTGAAGATTTTGATATAATCAAGAATTTATAAATCTTGGTTAGGGTAGATAATAACAAAATATTACCTTATCCAATTCTCTATTACTTAGTGAACCCCATGACTAATAATAATATAGTTAATATTATTATTTTCATAAGATGTGCAACACCTAGAAATAATTAAATATCATTTGTTAAATAAATTACTTAATATTTATTTAAAATGTATTGAATATATAATCTATATATGGACTATTAAACTCATTCTATTTACCCTCTATAGTATTTATTGAAACTTTATTAATGACGGTTTATTAAATAAATACGTATTATTGTATTTTTTATAGATAAATAAAATAAATATAATATTCTCTAAATATTTTGAATAAATATTTATTATTATTTAAATCACATGATATGTGTAAACATGATTAATGAATTACCCTTTTTTACTTTTTCATTTTCCCTCATTTTTTCTTTTTTAATGTTTTATTTAATAAAAAAATCACATCCACCACCTATCCATACAATAGATCTGGAAATCAGGATTTTTAATTTGGGAGGACCACTTTGGGTTGGACTTAACACTGAGAGGGGGTGAATCAGTGTTAGGAACTTGGTCTCCAATTATAAATTATATCCCTTTTACCTCTTAGAAGTATTAGGATCTTGATTTTCTTATTCACATTCCTTTATCATAAGAAATTATATAAAATTAAGTAAACAAAGGAACATGATATTTTTAGATGGTTCACAACTCGATAATGGTAGATATTCCTTTTCATGGTTTGGAATTAATCAAATACCACACAACCACAAGAAAATAATCCTTTAAACATGGTTACCACAACTATCGAATAATCATTCACTTATGACCCACTATGGTCAATTGATTATTCTTGTTTTAATGATCACAATTGATTCTTTATACTACCTTTGAAGATAGTCTATGCCTTTTTAATGTTTTGTAACACTAAGAAAGTATTCCATATATTGAGACATCTAATTGATGTAACAATTGTACTTTGTCCTTCCACTTCCTTCTTTACTTTATTACTTACACAGTAGTGGTAAAATAACTCTCCTTCTTATTTACCCTATAAATCTGATACCAAATGATAATAAAATCTCAGTCTTTTATTTGGTCAAACCATTCTACTTCCTTTAAATACACTGAATGATTGGTCTTGCTAGAATAAAAAACTCATTTATGATTATCAAAATACCGAAATATCATTTCACCACCATCATAATTACTTTTATTCTTGTTCTCTATTTATCTTTCAGTAAGATAATATGAATATTACTATGGACTGAAATCCAAGACTAATTATTCAACACAAATGGTAATCATTAGTTATTAACTCGGCCACCCACCATTCCTCTATCTCAATATTTTACACAAGAAATATGGATTATTGTTTACTATCATCTTATCTGTAAATCATGTATTTGATTAATTTTTTATTCCTTCTTCTAATGAAATATCATCCACCCTTAATTATTGTAAAAAATATGCTACAATTGAAAGAGGTCTTTACCATGAACATTAGTTCAATAATCAACAGAGCTATAAACTAAAATTCATCAAACAAACTTCCTTATGATAATAAGACATGATAACTTTATTCTTCATTAAATTATGCAAGATACATTAATTTTGATATCAAGCTTGGATATCCTAGATAATTCATAAACCTCTTTCACCCTCCAAATCCATTTATCTTAATTTTTTAAAAATTCACTTTATGGTTAAGTGGGAATCTCACATTCAAACGAATCTACCCATAACATCCATGAATCCCTTATTCGATAATCAAAATAGAAAACAAAATAATTAAATTTGAAATTCAAAAAACACACCTCTAACCAACCACCATAGAATTGGCTTGATCCATGAAATCTCAAGCGTTGGGCCAGCTCAAGCCACACCCATGACAGACTAGTCACCTTCACCATCACCACTTCAAACAAGGACCCATTATTAATTATCCCACTGAATTTGTGTACCACAATCACTAAAGACACCAACAACCTTTCCATCGACATATCACCAACGAATCAAACTAAAATCCATAGCTAGAGCCATCCTTCAAAATTAGAACTATTTGAGATAAACACCTAGCACAAAGTTGCCACAAACCAGATCAATCATCATGGTCTTTTCAACTATCATAGAACTTGAATCATTTTCATCGTTTCAATAATGAAAAAAGTGTAGGTGCCATCGCCAAAGGAGACCAAACCCGAACATCATACCACACCAAAACCAAATGATAAACCACAACCAAAAATATCCCAACAACACCATAAAAATAAAAATGGATCCAAATGATAACTTAAATACATCACTAGAAAGAAACATCGAAGAGGTCGAAGAAGGAAAAGGAACCCGATAGATTAGAAAAACCAATTCCAGTGAGAGAAATTATTGAGCCCGCCGCTAGAACCCCTCCAAAACTATCCCATTTTTTTCCAAAAACCTTGTTGAGAACAACTAAGATGGGGTCGAGACAGATGGGTTGGACAATAAGGGTAGTGGAGAAGAATAACACTGACTAAAACCACCATAAACAACCCAAACCACCTGAAGAACCCACACATAGATCCAAAATGGAGCTCTGATGCGCATTGTAATTAATAAAGAGGGAAGGTGGGAGACAAACACTATTCCATCAAAAAACATCACCAGGAAAGCATGGAAGGAGAACGTGAAAGGGGAAGAGAAAACTAGATCAATACTATTGGATTAGGGAGAAGGAAGGAGGAGGTTAAATGTGGGGGAAATAACAAGAACAAAAATACTCAGAAGTTCCATCAATCCTATAGTGAAGGGTTTTCATAGGATACCATACACAGATCGAAGAGTGAGAGGGGGAGTTGGGAGAGAAAGGATACATCATCCATTCACCATACATAATCTTTCTTCAACTAAATTCTTCAAAATATTGAAATCAATGAAATATTTTTATTTAATTGTATACCATTGACATCAAATAATAACCATTGATAACAAAAACAACCATTCACAAAGTGGGATCCTTAATTTCCCCTTTGTATTTGTTAGAAATACCTTCAATATTCTTTCTAAATGAACATGTAAATATGTTAATATCTCACCGTTACTTTTACAAACATTCATTTCTATTTCTATCCCCCTTATTTTCAAGAAATAAAAAATTAAATGGAAAATATTATCAGTACATACATAAGAAATGTGCCATCCATCATTTTACTCTATGTTCATGTGATCCATTCTTAGTTTCGATTAAAAGAGGATTTTTTTAGACAATATATTTATCCTTTATCCAATAATATTGATACATCATTAAATGAGAAAACATTTACTTTTATTCAATGGTTGTCCAATTTATTCAAGGGTGAAGTTGTTTAAACAAGATATGAATATTTTTTAAGCACAATAATCTTGAAACTCATTCACTACTTCTATAAATAAACAAAAACATTCAAGTGTAAAAATAAGGATAGGTGGACATGGATCACTTACATAATTACACTTTTATTGTGTATTTAATTAATTAAAGTACTCCTCCCTTTCTATTATGTCCCTTTTTTATAACAATGCATGAAAGATTGTAAAAAACATTCCTTTTACATTGACATGATCTTCAAGAAATTTACAGAATAATTGGATTTGATACCAATTAAAATAATGGTTCTATAATAAAAATTTTCTTTATTAGTTTTTATCCCCCTAAATGAAAAAACTCCTCAACATCTTCATAATTTTGAATCTATTTAATAATTTATTACAAGATTTTCTAATTTTTAGAATACACCAATATGGATCTTCCACCTATCACTGTCTAGATTTAGAAACATCCAAAATGTCACCAACAGTGATCTTCTTCAAAAATATTTCTTTAGAATACCAAATATAAGATAAAAAATGGTATTTTCATTATCCTTATTGTCCAATATATGACCCCATCATCTTTAACTTCATCAATGATGATCCAATAAAATATATTTATTTGAATATCAATTGAGTAATAATGTAAGTATGATGAATTCTTCAGCTTTACTACTAAGAATTTATTGCACTCACTTATTCTCCAGTTATCCCCCAAAGAACATCATTCACCATCAGTTACCAACATTATATACAAAAATAAAATTCACAAAGATTAATGGAATAAGAAAGATTTTACTTTCATCATCAATGTGAATAGAATGTTTTATATGGTTTTCTCAACCAAGATTCTTTATTTACTTCAATATTCACAATTTCAAATCTAATATTTAATTTTGAGGATATTATCACTTCATATATTTATTTGGGAGTTAATCTTAACTTCTCAAGGGCTTCTAAATCACATGCATCATTGGTGAAACTTTCCTCTTATTAAATAAATTTTCATGTTATGGATTATTATAGAAAAATTAATAAAAGTATGTTCATCCATGTTTCAACTCACACATAGAACATCTATTTCTTCATGTTTAACCTTCCCTTTTCCATTAGCTATAGCCTTAGATTTTGATTCATCTATTATTCATATTCTCTTCAAATATTTTGGCTAGATAACTAACATGTCATTAGGAACTTTGGTAGAATTTTTTCACTTTCATCATGGATTATTATAAGTTTCATCCTTCTTATTAGTTATTCTAGGTTAAATTTTCTTAAACTAATTGGATTTGGAATCCAAGGACTTCTCATCTTTCCTATATGAAATCTTCTTGAAAAATTTTTTGTTCAATTTTTTTTCACACTCTGTAATGATAATTATTATTTTTTAACCTTATTCTATGGTATTATTTTCTTTTTAACATTAGATAAATGTCGAGATGATCATGTACCAGCCTCATGACCACTTCCCTCGAATACATCATAAATATTTTTAATCTTTTCAACTCTTTTGTACGTTTTCAAATTTTTCTTAACCTGTGTATGTTTCTTCTTTATCATCTGCTTTATCCCCCTTGAGATGGGCTTACATTTTAATTTTTAATTTAAATTATAGTACCTATAATCTAATTTATAATGTTTTAATATATTTTATCACTAACAATGACCCACAAACCTTTATCATATGATTTATTCTGTAGGATGTTTTCTGTTTTCTTCATAACTTGTTGGACTCTTCATGAGGAACCAACTTAAAACACTTTTTCATATCCACACTAATATTGGTGATAGGATTATTATCATCATTCTTAAAATAAACTTGAGATATAATTATTGAATGAAGTCGTGATATTTTTATCACATGTTGAAGGTATTTCTATATTATAATCCTCTAGTGATCATCACATAATAGTAGAAAATATCTCTTTATTTTTTGAAGACACAATATGTGTCTTATCAAGATTGGAGAACTGAAATTTCAATTATATACATTTCATATTGAGGGGGGTTTCTAATATTCAATCTTAATCACCTTCTCTTTACAAATTTTCTTCAATATTCCAGAATCTTATTCATGTAGCTTTACTTTGTCTTATAGGAAAGTGTTTTGTTACTTCATATTTTTGGATTTTAATTTCAATTTTAAATCCTTACAATTAGTTTTTTATTTCAATTTCTTTTCAAGAGAGTGGATATTTTCTTCTAGGGCCTTATCGACTAAATATTTCTCATAAAATTATTTGATCAATTTTGAGGAATTATTTACATGATCACATTTTCTTTCTTAAAAGGCTCCAATACATATGGATAGATTTGATCAATCTTTAATTTTTCCTTGTAATTAATTATCTATATTATCTATTTAATCATCCAACCAGGTGATTTATTCCTACATGATTTGAATGAATCCACAAACATGATATATTTTTATATGGGAACACAATGTAGAATATCACTTAATCTATAAAATTATATAGCTTGATATGTTTTAGATTGATCATCACTTCCACTTATGTTATGATCTTCTTCTTGAGGATAGTTTAGATAATATTTTTCACAAACCTCATGATCACTTGAGGTGGGAATTATATCCTTATACTTAGTGAAAACTTGATCCACCTACTCTTCACTTTCAAAGAATGATATTTCTTAATAATTAGTATGACATGGAGATACTGATATAACTCTTCTTTAGATAAGATGGACTTCTTATTCAGCTTTTTTCATCTTTCTTTATCTTATTCATCAAGGTCTTGCTATATATATCCATCTACTCATAGATATTTGAATATTCCCCAAAACTACACTTCATTTTTAATAAAAGAAAGAAACTTAAATCTTCAAAAGAGAATAATTCAAACATATAAAATCTAATAGAGGTGAACCTTGTCTTTAATACCAATTAATAAGACTAATTTGGGATATACCCAACACTATGTGGGGGTTGAATTAGTGTTGGGAACTTTTTCAAAAAATTTAAATTTTATCCCTTTTTCCTCTTAGACCTATTAGGATCTTGATTCTCTTATTATTTTTTATATATTAAAAAAAGTATATAAAAATAGAAAAATAATGAAACATGATATTTTTACATGGTTCACTACTCAAAAAGAGTATACAGTCCTTGGAATGGTTTAGAAATAATCCAATACCACACACCCACTATAAAATAATCCATTAAATATGGTTGCAACAAGTAGGGAATAAACATTCACTTATGCTGCACTATAGAAAATTGATAGTTCCAATTTTATAGCTCACAATTGGTTCTTTATACAACCTCTAAAGATATTCTCCACCTTCTTAATCTTTTTAAGACCAATAAAGTGTGGAACCTATTGTGAATTTTGATGATGTCACTATGTTACATTGTCCATCAACATTATTCTTCACTTTGTTACTTGCATAGTAGTGGGCAAACAACTATCCTTCTTCTTCACCCTATTCATCTAATATAAATTTATAATTATGTATTTATCTGGTATCTAGTAAAAAATGTATACTACCTTCCGTTACATGAAATGTCTGGTCTTGCTAAGATAAAAAATATTCTTTGTCATTATAGAAATAATGAAATATTAGCTATACATCATCATAATTACTTCTCTTATGCTTATCTCATTATTATTCATTAAAAATAATATGAATATTATTGTATACTAAATTTTAGATTACTTCTCTGTCCCAAACAATAATCAGAAACTATTAACTTGGTCACTAATTCTTCTTCTATCTCTAATATATTAAAAAATTAATATGGAATATTGTTAAGTATCATTTTCATATTAAATTAAAGATTTGAGAAAGTTGTTAATATTTATTTTAATTAAATAGCATAATCATTTAATTAATAGGAAATAAATGTTTCATGTGATGTTAACTTCATACAATTTTTGCGTGTAAATATCATGCAAACATTTAACTCAAACAAGGTATTATTCTTATGATTTTATATTCTATCATTCATGTATGTTTAATATTCATCAAGGCATTATGAATTTTTGTTTGCATGTAATTGGAATTATCATTTTAAAAGCATCCACCCACATAATTAACATATTCTTCTTCCTTCTTAATGCAATCTGGTTATGTTCACACCTTCTAGTTATATAATACCTTAGTTATCTTGTATATGACCTTTGTTCTTATTATATCACTGAATAGCATGATCTTTAACCCAACAGCCCGTGGGGGCTGGGTGAGTTGGTTCAAGGCGGTGGCGACCCGTCGCTGAGGTTCCGGGTTCGAGTCCTCACAAAGGCAACGCACACCATACGCCAGCGATCCTCTCGTCCCCTTGACTCTGTGGGAACTGGCCCAAGACCAAGGCTGGCCACCTTGGGCCTAGCTGGGGACGTGCGACAGGGGGTGGGGAAGGCCTCCTCAATACCCTCTAAACCGACAACACGTCACTACAACTGTAAAGGATGCAAGCACAGAGGCCCCGAGTGCCAATGCTACTTATTCTGTTCATACGGAGGAAAACAATGAGGGTGTCAATACCTCGGTTGGGGATGTTTTTAAAAGGCTGAAACATGATCTCAATTATGGTGCTGGTGTTGATTCAGGAAGGAGAAAGGGCTGTTCAGATGCTGATTGTGGCAACTGGATGCTGGTTAAGGGAGGCTGTGAGAATCTTCTGAAGCAAGGCAGTGATGTACCCCTGGATAACAGATTTGCAGGCTTGACTGAGCTGGACTCCAATGACCAGGAAGCACCCTACCCACATCAGGATAGGGCTACTGCTGGTGCTGTTATATCTGATAATATTGGGAATGGGGAAATAGGAGGGGCTGCTGGAGCTCCTGTCATCATTCTTAAGGTGGACTGGATAAGGGATGTGGTGAGTCACAAGGAAGTGATTTGTTGAACATGGTGCAGGAAAGTCTTGAGGAGGATGCTGAAAAAATCTCAAAGGGGGTGTTGAATGACAATAATAATTCAAAGAAGTAGAATGTTAGGGAGAGATCTTTGAACAGACATGAATTTGTAGCGGCAAGCTGCAAAAATCAGAATAGCAGGGACCATTATCCGTGTCTGACACCTGTAGACGTTAACAAGAAAAATTCCAAGTTTTCACCCTCCTTGGTGCATGAAGGCACTCTTGGGATGGATGAGGGGAAAGAAAATCAAGGAGGTAGATTAACGAGTTCTATGAAGGAAACATATAGTGACATTCTTAGGAAAGGGGAGAAGAGGGATGAGAGTATTGGGGCTTCCACTGCTCCACCAAAGAGGAAACCCAGGAAAGACTACTCCAACACGGTGAGGACCATATCCACCAGATCATATATCAAAAATGGAAAGCTGAAAGATTTGGATCAGAAGAAGGGACGACAGAACAAAGAGCCAATGTCCCCAGCAAAGTTACGTCTGTGGGAGAAGTATATCCACATGTTAAATCAATATGCTCCACAATCTGAATGGGAGTCGGCAGATCCAGATGAGTTCTCAGAAGGTGGTGGTGATGATGTGTTTGATGATTTCTAAGGTATGAGGCTGTAAGGTTTTGTGGTACGCTGTCTTTTTATTTTTTCTCTCCTCTGCTCTTTGCACTTTCTTTTTATTAATAAATTTCTACGGGACTGGGAATTTAGCCTAGTCCTGCACCTTCCTTGCTTTAACCCAACATAATAGTTTGTGATACTTATCCATGTCCATCAGATATCAAGAAAATAACATATATGGTGTTCTCTTCTTATAACTCTATGGGAGTATAATACTCAAACACTGGATCGTGAAACTTTTATTCATGAATCACTATGAGTATATGTTAACAAAGGTTGAGTTCACATGGTTATTCTTCTTCACATAAGTTAGTACATGGTTCTTACTTAATCTATAGATAAGCGTGAAACTCCCCTTATTCACTATGCCAAGGAAGCTCGCTGATCTTCCAGAATCACGTAAATAAAGGCCCAAAGAATGAATTTTTTTTCTAAAAAATGAGAGCTCTCAAGGATATAATGTGAATGGTAGAAACTTTAATCTGGTTCAGTGCTACAATATTTGTAAGAGAGTTTTCACCACCTTTACACCGCCTTAGAATCCAGATAAATATGTTGTGTTAATAAATATCTTGAATACGCAAAGATCATGACATTTTAATTATTCACTCAAATTAATTGAGGACAAAAATCAAGTATCCTTTTCATATGTGACATCGTATTTGGTTCTCATGGTATGTAACTCACATTTAGGTGATAATATCACATGCATCTCATCATGAATGAATCACTCTCTCGGTAGAGTTTTTTAGCATAATCTTCTACTTTTGATCTAGTATGTACATGAATAATGAAGCTTTCATGTGTATCGATATATTGAACAATATCGTGCATGCTCTTTTCAATTGTTGGTCATAATGCTCGGTGGATATCCTGATCATCGGTGATGGAGAACTTTTTTGATCTTACTATTGATCCATACTTCATGGAAAGATGAATACAATGACTACATAGTGGTAGGTTGATCATATGATCTATTTATATCACATAGATGTGTTATGTATGTATCATTCTAATACATGTGAATAGTACTCACATCCTATATCCCAGAAAGAACATTAGTATAGTCAAACACTTCTTAACATATCAATTTGTGATATCAATTCCTCGAGTCGGTAGTGGGGTTCAGCACCCACAACTCCACACACACCCACCACACACCATCATTCCGCACAACACGGTGGCTCTAAAGCTTTCTGAATATGACTATGCACTCTCTATAAATTCTATCCCCGAACCCTATAAGTAATCCCTATGGATGATGTTCTCTCTTATCCTACAACCATGGCCTTTATAGGTTGACTACCCCCATGTGGTTGACCCATGGGTCCCATATATGTTGTTGAGGAGGTCCTTGTTTATCATGTGGTTGTCTATATTTTTTTTAGAATCCCACAAAATAGTTAATCCAAATCATCAACATAAGTATCTTACCAACTTACTAATCAATTATCCTCATCCATTCCTCAGGAAATAAATATTTATATTACATGGTCTTCTTCTTCACTAGGAAATATAATGTTTTGTATGATCTTCTTCAAACTCTTCTTCATACAAATCAATTTTAGCATGTTCTTCACTTCTTCATTGTTATAAAATATGTGTCACCATTTAAAAAATTATTTTACATAAATATCATTTAAAAAAATTCACATCTATAAACTCAAATTCTTTAAAAGAACTTCATGAATTTAATATTACTAAATTAAATTCTTGTTAATCTAGTGATCCAAGACACATTAACATTGTTATAAAGAGTGTATATGTAACGCCCCGACCCCAGCTACCCAGAGCCGGTGCATTACTTCGTAACATTGGCATGATCCCAAAAGATCAAGTCTCGAAAGACCGATTAGTTTAGTAGCCTTGGAAACACTAGATACATTCATAAGTCTTTCATTACATCAAAATTAAACAAACTACAAAAAAAACATGGTCTTCATATTCCACACTCATATCTTCACTGATTATTCTTGCAAGTCAGTCATAAAATACTTCTTCACAACCTGGAAAATTTTTAAACATTGAAAGGGGTGAGCTCAAATGCTCAGTAAGGATAACAATAATGCGGAAGCTTTCATAAATAAACATTAACATTTAAGGCAATGTATAACTAAAACAAAAGCCTTTTAAACATGAACTTCAACATAATATGGCAAAAGTAAAATGAGATAATGCCATTTACTTCTTCACATGGATATTCTACTGGTCGAATAATCACATGCAATATCAATAACCACTTTCATAATGATGGAATGCATAATGCCAGACTATCATGACCACGTAGTCAAGGCCTCGTGCCAAGACCACAAATAAGATTTTGTCAAGGCCTTGTGCCAAGACACTAGTTTGTCTCATGAGACCTGCCGATGCATCGAGGAGCTATAGCGGGCTCCACCCGTCACTTATTAAGTCCAATGCATTCCTCATATGAATAGGTTTAAACATATCATAAACCATAACATAATCATATCACATAAAACATGCATAAAGGAAACATAACATTTCCACATTTCAATCACAAGATATCAATACAACACATTGATATAGTAAAAATTCTTTCAAAACCATTTTCAATACCAAAATAAAAGAATGTTAAAACTTTGTATTTATTTTTCATTAAAAAAAAGTGATGGATTGTAAAGGAAGCAGAAACTCAAATAATGGTCACGGCGGCGGAGAAGTCATTGTCGCCGCATAAGTACGGAAAGAAAAACATTCCCTTTTTTCTTTTAGCAAAACGCTTCGTATAAAAAGATTCCTTTTGTACAAACGTAAAAGTCAAAGGGGTTTATACACCGTATAAATGAAAATTGTGTATAAAACCAAATATGCCTCAATGAAAGGAGATTGAGACGAAGTACTTTAAAAGATAATTTTTAAATAAAATATATCTATTATGTGTATTCACTATAGGTACACATAAATAATGTAAAAATACAAGATAGGACATAATAATATCATGACATAATTTGAAAGTAGGAGATTAACCCAAAGAATGGAAATTGGGTTAAGAAGTTCCCTTACCTCGTGTCTGACTTTACTCAACCGTTCTTTAACCTCCTGAATAATAAACTAGAGTTAATATATACCTTATTAAGAACCATTTTTAATTTCATTATCCTTATTATATCACTTATTACAATGATATGAACATTATGTAATTATTTAAGTTAATAACGGTCGTTTTGTCGATCTTTGGTACTTGAGTCAACAATAAGCTTCTTATAATTACAAGTTGTTTATGTGGTGAAATATCCATTATATCCAGAATTATATTCATGATTTAGATGTCATATATATATTATATTTCCAGTATATACATTCATTTATAATATTACGTAACATTTAGAGGTGAGAAATGAAATGCACCGTTCATGGAGACGGTAAGCCGTACGTACGCATGAACGCTACTTTCATTTCAATTTCATATTTAATGGAAATAAATCATAATGATATAAATGTATAATATAATTCCAGTATAATATAGTGTATAATACCATTTACTCCATCCTTTATACATCCCACATATGGCATTTACGATTCAAATCACTTTGAGGGGGCGGTAGTCCGCACTTCCTAAAATGAAATTATCGCGTTTTACCCATAATGGAAATCATAAAGTATGCCATAAATGAGAAATACAGAAGAATAAGTAAAACAAAAACATATTATATATCATATATAAAAATAGTGACATCTTAATGGCCACCTTTGAAGGTGTTATATGAGTGTTGAACAATCATCGCTTCGTGAGGCAGAAATTCGCCATCCACAGAAACCGTATGTTCTTTAACCATTAGATGTAGGTGTGTGTAAGTGTAGATCGAATCCTTCTTATAACAACATCCTAGTATATTGAGGATACTGGTGTTGTTACAAAAGAAATGAATAAAAAGAGTTTAGGGGGTTGGAGAAGAAAAATAATACAAAACAACATTATAAAAGACATTACCTCAAAATCGGGTAACTCTTTTTGATTTGAGCCAAAGGCTTCCTTGGGAAGAGTTCTGCCCAAAGTGAGGATTCTAGGAGTAAGGTAGGAATGTTGGGAGAGTATTTGGGCAGAGGTTGGCCGAGCCAAATGGCTTGATGGTGTGAATAAGGTGGGAGAGGTGGGGGCCTTTTATAAGTGGAGAGGAGGGGCACTTTTGGAAAGTAATGAAATGTTACATTATTTCAAAATGCTTTTCGGATTCTAAAGGTCCCACATCTATATAATTAGAGGCTAAGGTGATAAGGTTTCGAAATATCTTCATCCAATAGGCTTTGGACAAGTGTAAGCCTCGGATTTTGCATTATCTTCTCATTTTATTTAAATCGTCAAATAATGATGTCATTGCTGCATCATTATTATGTCATAAATACTTTAATTTATTTAATGTCTAAAAATTATAAAACAAATAATATGATGTAGGAAATCTTTTTAGCTTTCCAATGACTATTTATAATCAAAATTTGGACTTGTATAA
The DNA here is from genome assembly GCA_963277665.1 of Viscum album. Lineage (NCBI taxonomy): Eukaryota > Viridiplantae > Streptophyta > Magnoliopsida > Santalales > Viscaceae > Viscum > Viscum album. The sequence goes on along the minus strand of OY728136.1, from coordinate 933,417,059 downwards.
CCCCAATTAAAAATTGTTTTAGTAGAACAATTTATGTTAGTGTCATTTTCACTTTAACATTAAATAAAAAGTAATTTATGTTATTTCCCAACAAAAGTGGATCCATGGGGTCCCCAAGTTAGGCCATGGCTTGTCTTGGTCGGCCATGACTCAACCAATGAGGTTGGGACATGTGTCTAGGTCATTTCATATTATTAATGTATTATTTATACCTTAAACTACACTAATTACCACTAATCGCGATTAAGAACTTAAAAGTTACTATTCACCAAAAAATTATTTTGATCTCATTGAACCACATTTTACTTCTTAATGACAACCATGTATGTCGGATTTTTGAAAATCAAATCACAGAAGTTGTAATATTTCATTTAAACGAAAAATCAGTTATTTAACTACCACTTAGTGGTTTCACTATTCATCAAAAATTGAAGTTTTTCAGAATAAGGCCAAAATTTCACCCTAAGCTATAATTGATATTCCGAATTCAAAAATGATGTCTATTTTACAAAATTCCAAACATATAAGTTGTATTAATTAATTTCATAATTAATTCCCGCTGTTACAACAAATAGCGTGTTTTTAAGAAACAATTTATATCAAAAGTTTGGCAATTGTTTATGTCCAATTTCAATGTTAAATTAATTCTAATGACCACCATTGGATAAAATGGTAAAAATATATTCTAATTATACTCTAAAACCACTCAATAGTATAATTTATCACTATGAATTATTTTGATTAAAAAAGTTGTTTTAAGTATTTTTCACTATTCATAAAAATTTTGAAGTTCTCAGAAAATTACAAAAAATTCAACATAGGTTAATTTCAATATTAGGAATACAAAAATGAAGTCCATTTTGAAATATAAAATTTCTATAATTTTAAAAAGTGGTTATTACTATTCATAACGGCTACTTTGATTTGTCGCGATGTTTTAGAACTCGAAGTTGCGTACAATGCAAGCTATTGCATTATTGAAAGAGAGGCGTATCGTGGAAGCTCGGGGTGTTACATTCTCCCCTCCTTCAATAAATTGCGTCCTCGCAATTTGAAATTTTTCTTTGATAATAAAATGTTGAAAATAGAAAATACCTTTGAGGATAACCCACATCGGAAATAAGGTTAATATATATATAACATTAAAAGAAAGCAAGATAAGTACAAAGGTCACCCGATATAGCCCATTCTAGGATTCTATGAAAATATGGATATGGAGGAGAAACAAACCATCAAGGTCTGATGGGGAGTTATAGAAAATAGGATTAGGAGAAAGTTTAACCACAAGAAAATCACAAACTTGTGATTGGTTAAACGGTCCTTGATTCCCAAGTAGGAAAAGTTAACCGACAACATTTTTGTTTTAAGTTACCTTTTATAATGTTGAGGAATTTATTTAGGAGATTTACTAAGAACGTAAGGGAATATACATACTTGTTATGTATACTTTCATTCGTTAATAAATTTTTACCACAAACCTAACTTTTACTCCAAATGGTAACGGAACTCAAAAATATTCTATTTATCCTAATTGTATAAGGTTCAAAATGTTAACACATACCATTTAGATTAGTAAAATTATATTGTAATAACCAGGGACTTCCTGTAGGCTAGTGGTAGGAAATAAAGGCATGTCGCACTTTGACTGTGGGTTCGATTCCTACAGCTTTGTCCGACGCGACGGTTTATGCCCCACCCTACAGGTTGTCCTTTTCCTAAAACTATAGTATTATAATACTCCAAAAATAATCTTCATAATTTTTTTTAACCTTAAACCATACTATCCAAAAATCAACCTAATCCACTCCAACCTTTATAGTTATCCAAAATACCTCTGTCCAGACTTTCTCTAAAAGGTCTCTTAATTCCAAAATCAATTTATCAGATTCCCCATCAAAGTAAAGTTTCTCTTATTGTCACATACTAAAAATATAATTACCTTCATCATATTAAAACCATACTGAAACCAACAAGTACTGCAGTACAATCCTTATATAGATCACATTATTCTAATAACCAGAATATAATCCATGAGTCCGAAAGCATCAATACATTAGTTATTCTGCTTCAACTGTAGTAATAGCATAAGATTGTCCTTGATCCCTTGGCCTTTTCTGAGGTAAGATTCCTTGACGCTTAGGACATTCATTTGCGTAATGACCCATTTCTCTACAATTGTAGCATTCAACTTTGACAGCCTCTTTCTTTCCCTTGCAATCACGTGCCTGGTGACCTTTTTCTCCACATTTATAACAGACTCCCATTCCTTTTAGGCAAGTACCAGGGTGATTCTTCCCACAATTATCACATAATGGAAAATCCTTCTTTCCCTTTTTCCCTTTATCTGTCTCTTGTTCCACCGTTCTCTTCTTCTCTTGCTTTACTTTGTTGTCATAAGACTTAGAGAATTCCTTTTCTGTCTTGATAGCACATGAGACTATATCTTCGTATGATGAGAAGGATTGTGATACTAAAGCTCGACGGAGAAATGGTTTTAACCCATCAAAGAAACGATCAATCTTACTTCTTGGGTTACGTATGTAATCTGAAGCATACCTTGCTAACCTTGTAAAGTTAGCCTCATACTTTGCGACATTCTCATCCTCCTTCTGCCTCAGACTCAGAAATTGCCTTTCCATATCTGCTCGATGGTCACGAGGAAAGTATTTTTCTAAGAAAAGATCTTTGAACTCCCTCCATTCCATATTCGATACGTCATCATCTTCCTTTGTGTTTTGAATCAGCGACCACCACTGATCGGCATCTCCAGTGAGGCGGTAAACTGCCATGACAACCTTCTCCCTTTCACTACTCCCCAAGGCATGGAATATTTTCTCTAAGGAATTTATCCATTGCTCATCTACTATAGGATTTGTACTCCCATTAAAGGTTGGTGGTTGTTGCCTCATGAAACGATCTAGCATTGATCCTCCACGTTGCGGATCAGGGTGCTCCATACGAGTAAGGTTATTATTCATAACCTGAGTGAGTTGTCCCAGTATGGTAATAAGTTGATCAGCACCAGTTGTATCTCCAGATCCACAATAATTATCTTGATCAGGAGGGCAATCCCTACACGGAGTTCGTGCATTGATACGGTTTCCATTCCTTCCACTAGGTGCCATTTCTAAACAATGGCATAAACTAGATTAGTTTATGAATCAAAATACATAATTCCATACTTATAAAACACTTAACATAAATTGAACTATTTATGGATATAATCCATAATCATAAAAAGAAATGTTTTCTTTGAGAAAGTATATACTCATAACCCTTCATAGTGGTTTGTAAATAAAATGAGAATTATCCTAAGCATATCCCCCGGGAGTGTCTTAACCAAGAGTGCAGCAAGGCCCGTTGTCGTGCACCAGTTCCCGTTCGAGTCTAGCTCAAAGCGGTGTTTTCGGGTTTTACCCCTAGGTACATCTGTGCCAGAGCCGCCTCTACCTGCTCGTATCCAGACATGGATGTATTGCTCGGAAAACTCAAAACATCTCTACAATACCAAAATTCTAGGAAGTTATTCTATACTAATCCTCAAAGTTCATCTTAGGTCTACGTGCTCTAATCAGAGTTTATCTAAATCTAGCTTCCAAGGTTAGTACTAAACTGCCTTTGATACCAACTGTAACGCCCCGACCCCAGCTACCCAGAGCCGGTGCATTACTTCGTAACATTGGCATGATCCCAAAAGATCAAGTCTCGAAAGACCGATTAGTTTAGTAGCCTTGGAAACACTAGATACATTCATAAGTCTTTCATTACATCAAAATTAAACAAACTACAAAAAAAACATGGTCTTCATATTCCACACTCATATCTTCACTGATTATTCTTCAAGTCAGTCATAAAATACTTCTTCACAACCTGGAAAATTTTTAAACATTGAAAGGGGTGAGCTCAAATGCTCAGTAAGGATAACAATAATGCGGAAGCTTTCATAAATAAACATTAACATTTAAGGCAATGTATAACTAAAACAAAAGCCTTTTAAACATGAACTTCAACATAATATGGCAAAATTAAAATGAGATAATGCCATTTACTTCTTCACATGGATATTCTACTGGTCGAATAATCACATGCAATATCAATAACCACTTTCATAATGATGGAATGCATAATGCCAGACTATCATGACCACGTAGTCAAGGCCTCGTGCCAAGACCACAAATAAGATTTTGTCAAGGCCTTGTGCCAAGACACTAGTTTGTCTCATGAGACCTGCCGATGCATCGAGGAGCTATAGCGGGCTCCACCCGTCACTTATTAAGTCCAATGCATTCCTCATATGAATAGGTTTAAACATATCATAAACCATAACATAATCATATCACATAAAACATGCATAAAGGAAACATAACATTTCCACATTTCAATCACAAGATATCAATACAACACATTGATATAGTAAAAATTCTTTCAAAACCATTTTCAATACCAAAATAAAATAATGTTAAAACTTTGTATTTATTTTTCATTAAAAAAAAGTGATGGATTGTAAAGGAAGCAGAAACTCAAATAATGGTCACGGCGGCGGAGAAGTCATTGTCGCCGCATAAGTACGGAAAGAAAAACATTCCCTTTTTTCGTTTAGCAAAACGCTTCGTATAAAAAGATTCCTTTTGTACAAACGTAAAAGACAAAGGGGTTTATACACCGTATAAATGAAAATTGTGTATAAAACCAAATATGCCTCAATGAAAGGAGATTGAGACGAAGTACTTTAAAAGATAATTTTTAAATAAAATATATCTATTATGTGTATTCACTATAGGTACACATAAATAATGTAAAAATACAAGATAGGACATAATAATATCATGACATAATTTGAAAGTAGGAGATTAACCCAAAGAATGGAAATTGGGTTAAGAAGTTCCCTTACCTCGTGTCTGACTTTACTCAACCGTTCTTTAACCTCCTGAATAATAAACTAGAGTTAATATATACCTTATTAAGAACCATTTTTAATTTCATTATCCTTATTATATCACTTATTACAATGATATGAACATTATGTAATTATTTAAGTTAATAACGGTCGTTTTGTCGATCTTTGGTACTTGAGTCAACAATAAGCTTCTTATAATTACAAGTTGTTTATGTGGTGAAATATCCATTATATCCAGAATTATATTCATGATTTAGATGTCATATATATATTATATTTCCAGTATATACATTCATTTATAATATTACGTAACATTTAGAGGTGAGAAATGAAATGCACCGTTCATGGAGACGGTAAGCCGTACGTACGCATGAACGCTACTTTCATTTCAATTTCATATTTAATGGAACTAAATCATAATGATATAAATGTATAATATAATTCCAGTATAATATAGTGTATAATACCATTTACTCCATCCTTTATACATCCCACATATGGCATTTACGATTCAAATCACTTTGAGGGGGCGGTAGTCCGCACTTCCTAAAATGAAATTATCGCGTTTTACCCATAATGGAAATCATAAAGTATGCCATAAATGAGAAATACAGAAGAATAAGTAAAACAAAAACATATTATATATCATATATAAAAATAGTGACATCTTAATGGCCACCTTTGAAGGTGTTATATGAGTGTTGAACAATCATCGCTTCGTGAGGCAGAAATTCGCCATCCACAGAAACCGTATGTTCTTTAACCATTAGATGTAGGTGTGTGTAAGTGTAGCTCGAATCCTTCTTATAACAACATCCTAGTATATTGAGGATACTGGTGTTGTTACAAAAGAAATGAATAAAAAGAGTTTAGGGGGTTGGAGAAGAAAAATAAAACAAAACAACATTATAAAAGACATTACCTCAAAATCGGGTAACTCTTTTTGATTTGAGCCAAAGGCTTCCTTGGGAAGAGTTCTGCCCAAAGTGAGGATTCTAGGAGTAAGGTAGGAATGTTGGGAGAGTATTTGGGCAGAGGTTGGCCGAGCCAAATGGCTTGATGGTGTGAATAAGGTGGGAGAGGTGGGGGCCTTTTATAAGTGGAGAGGAGGGGCACTTTTGGAAAGTAATGAAATGTTACATTATTTCAAAATGCTTTTCGGATTCTAAAGGTCCCACATCTATATAATTCGAGGCTAAGGTGATAAGGTTTCGAAATATCTTCATCCAATAGGCTTTGGACAAGTGTAAGCCTCGGATTTTGCATTATCTTCTCATTTTATTTAAATCGTCAAATAATGATGTCATTGCTGCATCATTATTATGTCATAAATACTTTAATTTATTTAATGTCTAAAAATTATAAAACAAATACTATGATGTAGGAAATCTTTTTAGCTTTCCAATGACTATTTATAATCAAAATTTGGACTTGTATAACCCCAATTAAAAATTGTTTTAGTAGAACAATTTATGTTAGTGTCATTTTCACTTTAACATTAAATAAAAAGTAATTTATGTTATTTCCCAACAAAAGTGGATCCATGGGGTCCCCAAGTTAGGCCATGGCTTGTCTTGGTCGGCCATGACTCAACCAATGAGGTTGGGACATGTGTCTAGGTCATTTCATATTATTAATGTATTATTTATACCTTAAACTACACTAATTACCACTAATCGCGATTAAGAACTTAAAAGTTACTATTCACCAAAAAATTATTTTGATCTCATTGAACCACATTTTACTTCTTAATGACAACCATGTATGTCGGATTTTTGAAAATCAAATCACAGAAGTTGTAATATTTCATTTAAACGAAAAATCAGTTATTTAACTACCACTTAGTGGTTTCACTATTCATCAAAAATTGAAGTTTTTCAGAATAAGGCCAAAATTTCACCCTAAGCTATAATTGATATTCCGAATTCAAAAATGATGTCTATTTTACAAAATTCCAAACATATAAGTTGTATTAATTAATTTCATAATTAATTCCCGCTGTTACAACAAATAGCGTGTTTTTAAGAAACAATTTATATCAAAAGTTTGGCAATTGTTTATGTCCAATTTCAATGTTAAATTAATTATAATGACCACCATTGGATAAAATGGTAAAAATATATTCTAATTATACTCTAAAACCACTCAATAGTATAATTTATCACTATGAATTATTTTGATTAAAAAAGTTGTTTTAAGTATTTTTCACTATTCATAAAAATTTTGAAGTTCTCAGAAAATTACAAAAAATTCAACATAGGTTAATTTCAATATTAGGAATACAAAAATGAAGTCCATTTTGAAATATAAAATTTCTATAATTTTAAAAAGTGGTTATTACTATTCATAACGGCTACTTTGATTTGTTGCGATGTTTTAGAACTCGAAGTTGCGTACAATGCAAGCTATTGCATTATTGAAAGAGAGGCGTATCGTGGAAGCTCGGGGTGTTACAGTATATTTTAGATACATTAGAAATATCCATCAATATAAATTATTCAAAAAATTGAGATAAATGAAATATTGTTATTTCATTGACCACTATTGAAAACTAATAACAATGATTGGAAAAATATGCTTTGTAAGAAAAGTGGGATCTTTATGATCCTCCCAAGAAACAACCAATTTTTTTATTTTTTTCATTATATATTTATAATAATTTATTTATGAAAATATATGTGAATGATAAATTAAAATTAATACATGGAATCCCTCAAATCACATGATTACCCACAAAAAAATATATCTTCAAGGTTGTAACTCCCCAAACACAATGGGTAACCAACTCCCCCAAACATAGTATATTGAATATTGTGCAACATACTGGGAGTAGGGTAGGAAAGTATATAAGAGGATTAAAAAATAGTTCCTTTCCTATCAAGGTAATTCATGACTTATATGGTAAATGGTAGGATTAAATATCAATTTGTCTACAACTATAAATTGATAAACATTAAAAAGACTCCATTATATTAAAAGTGAATATGTTAAATCATAGATTTGATAAGATTCCATGATTTTTCTAGAATAAATACATGCCTAAGTATCTTAATAAATATACTATAAAAAGAATAATAAATATCTTTTTAGAAATTTTATCAAGAATGAGAACATATGGTTTGGGAACAATTACTCATGTCATGAAACCATAACAATAAATCAATCAATATAAATTTTAGAAATTGAAAACATACAAAATATAAGAAAATATTCATTTTAAAAATCCAAAGTATTCTAAAAAAATGGGATTTGTTTAATTTATCCCATCATGCTTAACTCCAATCACTTAATTCTAATTTTAAACTTCTATTTATGTCAATAATTAAATTTAAAACGGGAAAAAATGATTATCCTAAGTAAGTTCGATGTATCCTAGATTGATCTTGGAGTATAATAGTTTGAAGTGGGGAATACTATTTATTTTAATTATTTAAACATATTTAAAATTGTGGGTGTAAAAGAAAAGAAGGAATTTAAACTCAAACACCACTTATAATAATGCTTCAATTTGGGTTTTGTAGGTTCTGTTCATATAGTTCTATTCTATAGAATTTCATGATGTGAATTTTACATTCCCTATGTGAATTCTATTTACACAACATTTAATCCTTTTTTTAGTGTAAATTATATATAGATAATTCATGTTTCATTGTTCCATGTTGACGGACCTGTAAATAAGAATAAAAATGAATAATAGTACATGTTTTTTCAATTATTCTTAAATATGAATCAGGGGAAGAGTGAACTAAGGTAAAAAACTAAAGTTTCCTCCCAGAAGTTCTTTTGTTTAACATTTTTGGATTGATTCAAAATGATTTTTTTTAAATCCAAGAATATAAGTCCCTCACATTTAATTGATGTAGTTTCCACAATTCATTAAAATTGATTATTCAAGTAAGTAGAGTTTAAATTGAATTACCATATTGAAAAAAATAAGAAAACTAATAACCTAGTGGGTTTTCATTGATAATAATGTTGACAGAGTGTAATCTCATCCAGTGGTTCTAGAGGAAAAGTACCATATTACTTATTCATCCTGTGTCCATTTGTAATCATTTGGAGTGAATTTTACCTGGAATCATTTTTATGTCTAGATTTTTATAATAGCACTTGATCTCTATGGTTTAAGGTTTTTGGTTGAATTATATTTTCATGGGAAATCTTTATTATTTCTTTCTAAATTTTTTAATTTTAAAAATCTTGGATCAATATTTCTTCTAAATCCTACAACAAAAATCTCCTTTCCTCCCCATCAATGTCAAGGTCCGAATTCATCTCCTGTACAACCTAGTAGGCTTTGTATTCAAATTACATAAGGAGTTGAGAACTCATCCCATAAAATAATCATTAAGGTATCATTCCTATTGATGTCTTATATGCGGCCTTATAATCTAATAAGGTATCTTATAGCCATTGAATCCAATCCTTCCCATTTGTTTTGACCATAATTTTAAATATTCCTTTAATTTATCTATTGGAAACTTCTAGTTAGACATTCATTTTTGGTGGTATTGTGTCATTATTTAATGATTCCCCTAAAAACTTTCTAGTAATGGATACATTTTCATGATGAAAAATGAGTCCCTTGGTCACTGATGATGGATCTTGGTACTCCAAAACTACAAAATATGTTAGACTAAGAGGAATCATAAACAACATTAGAATCATTAGTCCTAGTGGATTTTCTTCCACCCATTATGAAAAATAATCTACAATTAGAAGAATATAAGAATTTCAAAATGATATTATAAATTTTTACATGAATTTTATGCCTGATACATAATAATTTTCACAAAATATAATGTGTTTTGGGGGAATTTATTTTCTTTTTGAGATATTTTTAGAAAACTATAATTTTTATCACTTCTTATAAAATTCATATGATGCTTTCATTAAATAGGGCTAATAAATTTCAGATTCTAAAACTTTCTCAACTATTAATTGATTTACAAAATTTCCCCCATACGTAAATGTGATACAAAATTCAAATACATATTCAATTTCACTTTCAATTGAGCATATTCTAATTACTTTACCATTGAATAGTTTCACGAGTAATGTATCTTCCCAAATATAAATTCTAGAGTCAAATTTAACTGTTTTCTTATAATGATAGTTAAGATAAGACAATACCTATGATTTGAAGAAATAATTGACAATTCCATCATACCATGATAATTATCCTTCCATGATATAGAGTTTATATTTAGGAAATTTATCATTGAGTGGGTCCGGATTTTGATTTTATACATAAGTGGTATATGGTAGTCGACTCAGTTGATAGGCCACAAGATATTTAGTTCCTTTTTGTATATAATTTCCAAATGGAACTTTAGTAATAGTAACACCCATTATACCAACCTTATCATGGAATATTCTTTCTTTATTGGATCCATAAGGGTTGTATGATCAGAAAAGACAAAAACTTTAGTTCCAAAGTAGATAAGATCTAAATTTATCTTGTAAAAAACAACTATATGGAACTCCTTTTTGGAGGTTGGGTAGTTGATCTGTCTGGAATATAATTTCCTTGATGCATACACTATGAATTATGGTTTTCTATCAATTAATTATTATGTGGTGTCTCCCACATATTATTTTGATTCATCACAAATTAACTCAAGTTTATGTTCCCAATTGTGTGGTTTCATTATCAGTGGGGTAATCAACCTTTGCTTCATCTCATCAGATGCTTCCCTATAATAATTATTAATGTCTAATTTAAAAACAATCTAACAGTATTATTTATAGAGGGAGATAAATATTACTAAAATATTTAATAAATCTTCAATAAAATATTATATTCTCTAAAAAATATCAAACATGTTTTAGAAAATTTGGATATGAAAATGAGAAATACCACTACACAGTGCACAATGTGCTCTAAGAATATACTCACCGTAATTATTTTAAATATACCTACGGAGTTTCACAACCTAAAAGGAATCCTCTTGTAGTAAAAGGTTCTAAAAATAAATGTGAAGGTCATATTATCCTAGTCTTATAGATAAAGGGAAACTGAAAGTATCCTAAAAATCCTTCTAAAAAGAAATATTGAGTTTTTTTATTCTAGCCTATATAGAATTTGAACTATGAATCGAATGGTGATGTGGTATTTTTGAGTGACTTGATTTTTATTTATACTATATATACATTCTCTCCAACTATTTTTAACTCTCATGGGAATAAGTTCATTATATTATTTTTTGATAATGGTCATGCTAGTTTTCTTTGGGATTATATGGATATGGATACCCCATTATGAATCACAGATTGGGTAAATGATATTGGCAGCTAAAAACATTTTTATTTACTTTTTCACTACCTTTATGATAGTGGGATTAAGTCTTCTTGGGGTTGTATAATTAGTCAAGAATCCCCTTTTAATAAGATTATATGAGAGCATATTTTAGGGTTTACTACAAGTATATCTCCTAAACTCCATCCAATGGATTAGATAATTCTTTTTAGAAGTTCAATCAAAGTTTTTTCTAGGTAATTTGATAGGTTTTTGTAAATGATGGTTGGTCGTATTTATCCTTCCATGAGAAAGTCATACTTAAAATCAATAGGGCATGGTTTTAACTCCAGATGTGGGAGTTTATTCAAGGGATGAGATTTAATTATGGTTTACTATTTCTAATACATGAATCTCATGTGTATAATAAATTATATCTAATTTTTCATAATTTATTAAATCATCAAAAACTCATATGTTAGCTTTTATTCTAACATGAAATCAAAATTTAATTTTTATTAGGGCACTGGTACTTTTAAACAAAAAATTCTTTTCAAAATATAATAATTCTTATAGAAAACCTAAATATTTAACTAGATTTATACCTTATTTGTGGGATACTTCATAGTTAGAATGATTTCATTGTTGATATTTCATTATATTATGAATATTGAAGTGAACTATGTTATCTCCAAGATCCATAATAAGTGTTCCATCATGCACATTGATGATTTCATTTTCCATTTCTAGGAATGGTATTCCTATAATAATGGTTGTGTGTGATGAACTTATGTTTTATTCCATGTTTAGTACATATAAGTAAACTTGGAATAGTATATATTTTACATTCACAATGGTGTCTTCCAAAACTATTTCTAGGAAAACTATGGATCTATTTTTGAGATGGACCTCCACTCTTGTGGGATTCAATTCTACAATTTATAGAGATGAAAACACTGAGTGAGGAATGAAATTTATGGAAGCACCATGATCACATAAAGAATAAAAAAAATTAAAATAACCAATGATGTAAGGAATAGATAATGTATCATATCTAGAAATTTTTGTGGTATTAGTGGTGTGATAAGATCCAAGATTCTTCTTCCTCATATTATTCATTCATTCCCATCTAGCCTCCTACTTTTAGTGCATATCTATGTGGTAAATTTCTTATACTTTTGGAATTTTCTAGTTTCTTATAGGATATGACTTTTGATTTGAAAAATTTTAATGGTCTCCTAAATCTCTCATTGAAGTTTATTCTCTTATATATTATTTAAATGAATAATATTATTAGGTAATTGTGTAAGACATTATTTATAATCCATTTTCTTTCATTATAAATACTTCTCATGTCATTCCTTCTTAAAACCTATCGTTAATTATTCATTATTCATATTTTAATCTATTTGGGAAGATGTATTTTTATAATTGTGTTAGGAATATACTTCTTTAATTCCCTTTGGTATATATTGAATTTTCTTGGGTGTAGGAGGTTTAATCTCCTTCCACTTAATGTTGTAATCATTCTCATGATCTCATTGGGATTTTAAACTTTTTAGGTTTGATGTTTCATTAATTTCTTGGTTAGTATTTCCATTGGACTTCTAACCTAGTTTTCTAGGTTATCCATATTATCTTCAAGTCAAGAAACCTTAAGCAATAGTTATTTTTATTTAGTTGAATGTGGACTGTTGAAATGATTCTTATATTAATTTTACTAGAAAGGGGTTGGTTGATGGTCTTAGTGGCGGTAGATTTGTTGGTAGGTTTTTTTGAAATAGTGGTATATTCTAATAATTCTACCAAAGAAGAGTTTGAGATGGGTATTGTTTTAAATATCATGGTTTGGAAATATTTTTTTCATATCCCAATTATTCTTGAGTTTTATCTTTCCATGATTGATTTTTTTTGGATTTCCTTTTCTTGAAGTATCCTACAAAACTTTCAATTCTTTTTACTTTAGCGCACTGGTCATTATAATGATTGGGTGATGATAATAAACAAGATACCTGAGGTGAGGCCTATTTTTCTCTAACATAGTTCATAGTAAATTTTCATAGTAAACAAGTTAATTGAATAACTTTGGTTTCAATTAGAGCTAATGAATCAAAAGTTTGTACCTTAGGGATCCCTCTTGTTTCATTCATCTTTTCTCTAATTGCTTCATGTTCTGAGAGATCTTCTTGATAAAAAATATATATATTTTTAGCCAATTTATCTATTAAGGAACCTCTAAAGGTGGTTCTGAGTTGGGTTCAATCATTGTCCATAAGGCCTTGGAGGAAGAAAACATGGAACTAATGTTCCTACCTAATTTGGTGTGTGTGTGTGTGTGGTGAAGAGAATCTTGAACCATTTCCAATAATCGGAGAGAGTCTCACCAAATTTTTGGAATGTAGTTTAGTTATCTTTCATGATTTCTATAAATAATGAGTTGGGAAATAGTATTTTGATAAACCATCATTTGAGGTCTTCCCAGTCTTTTAATTCTCTAGGTTATAGGTTATATAAACATTCTTTTGTAAGTCCATCAAGTGAAAAGAGGAATTCCTTCCACTAGAAGTATTCTTTAATGACTCCCTTGGGTTTAAATCATGAATAGACTTAAGTGAAATCTTGTATGTATCAATTCAGGTATTCATCCGTATGGCCATGAAATTTAGGCAGCATTTTAATCATGTTAATTCATAATTCAAAATCATTTTTCAATGAAGGTACAACTAGTTGGGTTTGATGATTAGAAAACTATGGTGTGAACATATCTATGAGGGTTTGGTTGGGATTTTCATCCATTCTTCCATGTTCAAAGTGAACATTAACTATGTCACTTTAATATTAAATGAATATGTCCTCAAATACTTTTCTTAAGTAAATGTTCGTTAAACTAGTTAGTTTTCATTAAATTTTATGATCAAAATCAATATAATAGTTATCTAAACTTCTAGAAATTTAATTTGGGGATGTTTTGAGGCAATGCCTCTCTAAAAACATCCCCATGTTTGATTCTTTTCTTGTCATGGGGAATGTAAAAAATTAATTTCTTAAGTATATTATAAAGGTTGACCTTAGGTAGCTTCATAAAGAGGGGTGTGCATAAAATGGTTTTCCAAATTTTAATTTTCTTTAGGATAATTAGTTTTTATTTTGTTTGAAAATTTGATTTTAGAAAGTGAATTAAAACAAGATTATTTAAAAACAATTAATTTAAAATGGGATTGGGTAAGCCTTAGATTGACCTATTGAAAGTCTATCATGATTTATAGTTTTTACCAAATCTTTTTATACTAAAGTGGTAAGAGATAGATTCCATGTTCGTTTCATCTCTCTCACTTGGCCAGATGGTGATGGTGAGAATACCCCTAACTAAAATATTAGGTTGATATACCCTTCTTATTGTGTGTGTGAGAACTGTGGAAGGTTCTTTTTATTTATTAGAAGAATACCCAATAGGATTGTGTTGTTCCCTAAGAACCAATAGTTCCTAACCATAACTTCACACACATTCTAATGATCATCGATAACTCACCATCTAACCCTAACATGTTCCATCATATACATTCCAGAATTGGGTGGAGGGAGATTATGGATCATTGAATAGGGTAATTAATATTAATATAATCTAAAACTAATACAATATCATTATATAATACAAACTTTAAATTCATAATTGAAACTATAATATAGAAAAAATAAAAGGTTTTATAAAATTAAGCACATAAACTCAATAATTATAAATTGATCCAGTCTCTACTTCCCTAATAAGTTAGTGTGTTTACGCCTCCATAGAAAGAGTAAATGAGAATATGGAGGGAAGGGAATATATCATGATAATTTAAAATGAATGAAAAGAAAAGAAATATTAATAGAAAAGTAGTAGCAAAGTCTTGATGACTAGTTCATCCCTTCATGAAGTGATCTTCCCTATATCCTTTAATATCTCTGGTTTTATAGTCATCAATCACATCTGGAATATCATAAATGTGTCAAAAAATTTATTCTCAATCAATTTCATGGGTTATCAGGGATTAAAAGGGAATTTATTCATGTTTAGGTAAAAAATATCATAAATGTTTTAGTCCATGAAGATTCATGAGGTGATATATGTGTCACACCATGAATATTTGAGCTCCTCCTCCAGGTTAGTTTTTTATGAATAGTATTATTGGATTGTATCCCCTGAGAATTTAATGTAGTGAATATACCATTCATGATGTCAATGATGATTTTGTATCATATCTATGTTTATTTCATCTCGGTTCTCCCATTTCAAGATTGGTAAAAATCCTATGGCCATCTCCAATTGTATGAAGTCTTATTTTGTTGAAAAAAATGATCTACTTTTTTCATTTTTAGAAATTTGTTATATCCTTCTGTAAAATAATAAAACAATCAAATATTTGAAAGATTAATCAATTATCGTATAAAATTTATTTAATATTAAAATAAAAATGAAAAATATTTTTATCAATCACCATCAAATACATGAATCTATATAAAAATGAGCACTAAATATATCTCATACACCTTTCACAATCATATAATACCTTTATTGATGACTTTGTGTATCACTATGAAACATAGAACATGTCAATATCATATAGTAAAACTCATTCATACTATATTATCTATGTAAAAAGTTTTTTAATAATGATTAATACATCTAAAATCATTCATATATGTAGATAAATACTTCATATGTCACCCATCTAGGTACGCTTATAATGTTTTTCAGTCATTCTCATAAAGGAATATAACATCATACTCATCATCCAAGAGTAAAAATCTCATATTGGTTAAGAAATACCTATCATATAATTAACAACATACCCAAACACCCCTGATTATCTCAACATACCCAACTTCCTCTTGATTATCTCAATTACAAGGGTGGTAAAAGAAAGGTATTAAAGAATGAATCTTATCACACAAGGTACGTGAATCATATAATGGTAATTACTATGAAATATACACCATTATCATTCTAAGCAAACAATCTATAACAATATATGTGTCATTTTATGACCTGATTACATCAAGACCCCTCGTTGGGTAACCAACATCATCAAATGTGACATCACAATATTGCCTAAAATAGATCCATGTCTATTAATTAAAACCATATATAAAAAATTAACATATTTTGGAGTTATTAATTTTAAAAGGTTTTTAATTTAAATAAGAAAATTTGATATAAAAGTATCTCAAGTAATAAAAACTCCAATTTTTAGGACAATCATCTAAAATAAACATAATAATTAAATAAATGAATATGAATATAAAGGATGATCACATGAACTGATTATGATAGTTTCTTAAAATAAACATCACAACTATAAAAACTGACCAATTTTTTTGATAATAATTAATTAAAATACCTATAATGGTTGTTTGTACTTATTTTCATAGTATAAAAAATTTATTAAGTATTTTTTTCAAAGTTATCATAGTCTACTAACAATGTTTCAATGATTTTTAAAATTTTAATGTGACTATGATAATCACTCTTGAATACACGATTCTATAGTTCTCATTAAATGGAGTGATTGTGACTAATTTTAATTTTCTAATTTATAAATGCTAATTATGTGTATTCAAGGTATGTTTACATGGTAAATATTAGGATATGTTCTTAGGTTATGTCTACATACTGACCAAGATATCCAAACATGAAACTTGGACTGACATTCCATGAGGCCTAAAGTATGTTCCTTATCACCAAAAGCTACTAAAAGTTCCAAGGGTATCATATGAATAAGATGGGAAAAATTTATACTTCTTAAATATTCAATGAATAAATAGAATATTTCTTCTAAAAATATAACATGTTTCACCAATCCATTTGGTATATCTCATCAAGTAAAAATTGTATCTTTAAACATTAAAAAATCAAACATGACATAAAAATTTATAATTAAATATTTAATTATTTAAATAAATACATGAATTTCCAAAGAACAATGAAAAATAGAAATAAATAAATACCAAACCCATGGATTATGTAGCTCATAAAATAATCCCAATATAGAAATAAAATGAAATAATTATCTATATTTGTGTGATACTTGTGCTACTTCCATATTTCACCCCATCATAGCTTAAAATAAAACCTATGGTTAAACTTCTATCAGCTAGAAATGTATTATCATACCAATATGTCAAAAAAGAGATTTAATCTACATATACAATAGGGTTTTATAAATTGTGATAGAGTATATAACTCAATAGGATGTCGTTCAAGATTTTATATAGTTCTATTCCAAAGTAAAACCAACTTGTTAATTAGGAATAAAATAATAAAAACATTAATTTGAATAAATTATGGTTTTGAAAATAAAATGAACAGATTTTTCATTTAATTTATAAAATTGTATGTGTAAGGAATATTTATCAATACATAATAAAATAAATTCAAATCAAATTAATTTTACTTATAAAATCAAATCCAAATAATCCACAACATCATCATCATGTGATAATCCAACTACGTTCTAAATATTAAATATTATAAATTACTAAATCAATCTATTATAAAAGTAAAAATGTGATCCTACCTATAAAATGATTCAATTAATATAGTTTGTTTCATGTAACCATAAACTAGTTAAAGCATGATCCTAACTAGAAAGTATTTAGTACATAATCATAACTAATGGAGTAGTTTTTACTATATTTTACAACTAAATCCCTAGTTCCTACCATTAACATTCGAACCAAGTAATAAATATGTATTTATATAATAAAAATAATATTACATCAGTTCAGAACCCTCTGATATAAATAACCATATATCAATAGAAAGGACCCACTTTATATTTTAAATATTCAGAAATAATATTATATTTATTATAATTCATCAAAGGTTAGTCACATGTGCATAAGTATCCCAATCTTCACATTTATAAAAACTAACTTATTTTATAAGAAACATTAGAATGCCATGAAAATTTATTTAAAATAAATGTGATAGAATATAAATATTTATAATGTCTAAAAAAGAATAACTCCTCAAAAAATTATTTTCACTTTTACATTACTTTAAAACCAAGAAAAACAAGGCCTTATTTTCATAACAACTTTATTTTATTTTATAAACCACTTTAAAATTCTTGACAAACAACTTTGATCACCATGGTACTAAAACAATTTATATATAAATTCAGCCTAATATTTTTTAAATCATGGTAGATATAAAATTATGCTATAGAATAATTTTAGACACTGAAAATATGTAAATAATTTTTATTATTATTTAGTTCATGGCCTAATAATATATATATATATATATATATAACAACACTACTAGAGGGGGTGTACTCGAATTATCTCACATTTTTTCCAAAATCAGATATCTATCACACATAAAGAGGATATATAAGCCTTCATTCTCTTTTCTATATTCTGAATTGAGTGGTGTGTCATGCTCCCCAGCCACTAGAAATATTATTGTTCCCCCTATAGTTTTTCCATCACACACCTCTATGTATTGTTTCAATCACCTATAATTTCTAAAGGCTCATTACTCTATAAATTCAAAGGAAATTTTTATCCAATAATATGGGCATGGTTGAGATTTTATCCTTTACCAAAAGGATGTTGGTGAGGGGTGAATTATTAAATTAATTCTACCATTCATAATTTTATGAAACATCATTCAAACATTCATAAATGATTAAATTAACATTACACTATTAACCTATTTATATATTGGAGTAAATAAAATTAATGGAAGTCGGATAAAATATTTTATAAGGTTTATTAATCAAACAACAATGATAACATCGATAGAAAGACATGGATACACCCATGTCTGTATAATATACTAGAAAATATAATGAATATAAATGACTAGAGTATGGTCATTCATCCATTACAATTAATTATCCTAATTTTTTGGTTCTCTTATATGTTTTTAAAATCAGCATTAGTCAATCAGTATGGACAAACGTCTTCAATAACTTCTTCTCACTAAAACTATAATATTTCAATGAGTTTTTTAACTCTGATCAATAACTAAAAAATCTATCATTTCTAACTTCAATAAAACGAAGAATATTTTTAGAATCTTTCTACACAACAAAATCATACATATTCTCTTCTTTAATTAGAATCATTAACCTTAAACCAAATTTATTATCCTCTATGGGTTAATAAATGATGTTAAAACTTCGTAAAATATTACCTCTCTTTCCTCTAACCCCAATTGGGTTTAGTCACTTCATTCTCAGTATATTTTAATATATAAGGATTTCATCACAAATAAAGGTTAATTTTAATATATATATATATATATATATATATATTCACACACATTTTAAAAATAATGGAATAATTATCTTAATTATGGTTTGATATCAATGATTGAAAATATTTAAAAATTTACTGACTTGGAAGCTAAATTTGATTTTAAACCATTTCACAGTATTAATTCTATTATGGTGTAATGAATTATTATCCTCAAATATATAAAACAAATCAGGGCCTAACCAAATCCCAATATAAAACATTCAAACACTACTACTCATTACACTATTTCCAAAAAAGACATCCTCAAACCACAACACAAATTCTTTATGTTAACTTTAGTATGAACACAAGTAAGACACAATGTAGGAATAAAAAATGAAATTATGATCTGCTCAAGATCCTACATCTATAGTATAAAATTAAAATATATTGAATAGACATTATGGTGTGATATTTAACGAATTAATTTCCATAAAACCTTCACATATATATTGTGACCTGAAATTTTTCATCATGGAATATTTTATTCTACAACACAAAAACTTCATGAAAATATTATTTAAAAATTCAAATGAATCAAATATTTCCACATGTAATTATCCAAAAAAAATTCAACCAATTTGAATATATTTTTCATTGTTTGAGTTCAATACATCAACCAATATTATTTAATATCATGTATCCGGGAAAAACCAAGACATACTTGAACACAAGAATTTTTCGTTTCAATTCAAGTTTCATTAAACATGGTAATAAATGTTCCTCAATAATATCTCCTTTTAGATTTTGTTGGAATCTAATGAATAAAACATGACTTTACATTCCACATCTCACCAAAAAAACTTATTTATTCAATAAAATGATAATAATTAGAAAAATAACTCTTCTATGACAATATAATTATCCAAATATAAACCATTAATACCAAATAAGACCTCTTTCACCTTTAACAAAAATAAAGTGAGTACTTCAACTAATTCACTCATTCATAGAAATGATATTTATATTATTCAATAATAATCCTACATGAGTGAAATTTTTATAGGAATTATGAATGAATTAAACACATTCCCTAAGTTATCCATGACTAAAAGCTCTTATAAATCACTATATATTCCCCAAAAACATTTGCAATATAAACAACTTTTGACTAAATGTTTTATTAACAATCAAAATTTTACCTAAAATTTTCATTTCACCATGTTTATTGACAACTACTCTATCATATGTTTTAAATAGATTTACTAATTATATAATCAAAAAACACATCAAAACAAATCATTAATCTATAAAAAGACATTTAAATCATATCTTCACATACACAGATAGACATTTTTTTGCATGTAACACACACATGAAATATTTATATATTCACACACACACACCACATATGCTTTTTGGATTCAAAAATTCATCTTATTAAGGTAAACATATATTTATTTGGATTCACTACTATTATATACCCCATTTTTTAAGATTAAATACATATCATTTGGTTCAAAATATTATTTCCCCATTTTGAGACAATAATTTAAAGATTAAAAGATAAACAGATAAATTACATATATTAACATTGTGTGACATGAGGTTGAACTCTAATTATCATCCTCAATTTATAAAATGAGTTCCTGGAAACAATTTAGTGAACACAATTATGGGTTTTAATTGATCATCATATGATCTTTAGCAGTTGAGGGAAACCCACAAATAGATTTATTTATCTTTAAGAATAAAAATGTGTAAATAATATCAAAACAGGGCATCACAATGTAGCTAGAATTTGTAAAAATTATAAACATCCATCCTATCATTATAAAGAGAATGTTGATTGAATATATTTTAATAATCAAAAAATGATAATGTCCATTGTGGGATTACATTAGTCGTCTGATCCATAATCATTTCATGAGGATGGAAAAACTCACGAAGGGTTTCTAGTGTCATATCAGGAGTGATAAAATAGAATTCATAAAGATGATATTTTTATCATTTTTAAGTAAACTGATGATCAAAAACATTAAATGAATCTATAATGAAGGGATCCATTTCTATTTATATTGGGGAAGCCAAATGCTCCAACACATCCAATATGTTTCTTGTCGATGGGTTAAGAATTCTTTGAACACATCAATGGATAAATTCAAAGATTTAATGAACCACCCATTTTGTTCTAAACTGATTAAACTGTGTGGGTAATGTGGTAGTGAACACGTTGTATCACATGTAATAGTTTTAATATACATTTCATCCATATTTATTATATATATATATAAATTACATTTATTATAAATAAATCACATGAATTTATCCTTATCAAAGGTCCTACCTTTGTGACTTAGTGGGACTTAAATGAATTTGAAATAGATATAAAATCCCTATTGAATAGATTTAAGAAATGTATGTCCTCTAGAAAAGCATCAATGATACTCTGGCAACTAATGGGTCTAGTGTGGTCTCTATCAAACATACTAATATATCTATATGAACATGTAAACTATAGGATATGTCATCTAGATCATATATATACTTGTATAATCCCCTTATCCATGACATTGAGTGACCACTAGTCATGGAACATGTCAATATAGTATTAGAAAACTCATCATTTCTTAATTCTTCAAAAAAGACTAACCAAGTTAATGAATTTGTCACATGTGATTCATCTATCTAATGAGTGAATCTCATGTCACTAATCCAAGTAGTATATCACATCATATTTTACTCAAATAATCATGTCAATGAATTTCCTCAGTATCAAGGTTCATATATGATTACTTTTCATATAGGTGGAAAAATATCATCATGATTGTGCTCCAACTGATGGAATAATAAATACATGCCCAACCACCCCCAAATTAATAAACTTCATATATTGATTTTCGTAAGTAGGGTATCAAAGAATGATGATTCTTATACTACATATCTCACCAACCTTAGGTAGGAAATATTGATAATAAGCATACACCCCAAGGAATATCGATGACCGTATAAAATTCCAAGATATATACTTTGACAGATCAGTCCAAGTAAAAAAGACTTTACTTATCACCTCATGAATACACACTTCATTTATCATGTAAAATTATTTCAAATGAGTGAAAGATTTTATTCCTTCTAATTTTAACATATCACCACAACCGATGAAACTCTTTGATGATCATAGATTATGGAAACCTCAAAGATTCACTTTTAGGGGATATTATCATTTGATCGTTCATGTAAAATAAATTATTGTACACATGAATAAATTATAATTATATATTTCCTTTATTATAATAACATGATGCATTTTTCAAACATTATAACCATTCTCCTATGTGTTTTACACCTAGAGATTCTATATGAACCTCATATAATTTTTTGGTTATGGTTTCATTAATAGTTCATCCACATAATCCTCTATAACCACCTAACTAATCATTAAATCGCTCTTATCAATGATCTCTCATATGAGATAGTATTTTTGAAGGATATTTTTGGTCCTTTATTGAGGTCAGGGTTCCTTAGGATGAGAAAACACCCAATTATTTTCATAATATAGATCAATTTATCCTCATATTCTAGGAACCACTCTATGTTTAGTGTTGAACATCTTGATCAATATAGATTACTTTGAAGCGTAGTATTTAGTTATGTACTCTGCATATATTTTCAATTCTTCTATGGTGTCTTGTTTGAAAACATTATAACAAATAACTCCACCATTTTAAAAAAACACAAATATAGATAGAGATATCATATCAACTTTGTTATATTAGAAACTAATATATATATATATATATATATCCCATTAAATAAAGTTAATAATCTTCTATAAAGACCATAAACATATCTTTATTCCTTACTAATTACTTAAGAATGATATTTATAGTAATGCAGCGACTCTCACTAGGATTATTTTGGTATCTACTAGTTATTCTCAAATCATAAGAGATAAATGGTCAAGTATATAACATGTCATACATGATAGATCCTATGGAATATTCATAAGGAATTTTATCCATCCATTTTAACTCTTTATAAGGATTCTAAATATTTCAAAGATTTATTCCATGAAACATAAATAAAGACCCTTTTTTAGAGTACCATTTTAAATCACATTAGAAAATTACCAATATATATGTTTTGACTTGGTCTAATAAACCTATTAGATTTATCACTATATAACTTCATACCCAATATATAGGATACATCTTTCATTTCTTTCATTAAGAAACATTTACCTATCTACACCTTCACAAAATGAAGTGTGAAGATGAAATTTCCAAAAAGGAGTGTTCCTTCTCCAAGAAATATCTGAAATAATACTATAATTACAATAGGGAATTTATATAAATAATAATAATTAATTTTCTGATTAATGAATTATCTTTTATTACATCATCAAACTAGTTATTATAACTCCAAGAAACATTCTTGAATCCTAAAATGGACGATTGGAACTTTCAAACATTAGTAGTATCATTTGTAACTTCAAAACCATAAAGCTGCATCATATACACATACTTAACTAAATAATTAGAATGTAAAATCATTTTACCATCAATTTTATATATTGTATAATGATAATGAGATAATATGGATAGAAAAATCTGAATGAACATTATCATCATAATTGGTGAAAGGGATTCTTTATAATCAACACCGTGATTTTTTTGTAACCCTTTTCCACCAAGAATTATTTATATGTAGAAACAATATAATAAATGTTAATTTTTTCGTAGAAAAATAACATTAACCCTATGGGTATTACCCCTTTAGGTGCATCAACCCAGTTTTAAACTAGTTTAGTGTGCATGGATCCCATTATAGATGCCATGTATTTTAAATAGTCCTTAAAATTAGAACTCTCATCAACATTGGCCATGATAAATCTATATTTCTTGAGTTCCTAATGAATCCTATATAGACTTTGAGGTTATTCAATAACTTGAGTCAGTTATTCATGTACAACACATTATATAATCAGTTCAAACTCTATCTCAGAAATACATAATGTTTGTTTATCTTGAACTTATCTAAGGTTAACATTCATCCCACTAACTCCTTAGTTTAAAAATTAATTCTTATGGGATGTAGTAAATTGGGACACATACATTTTTTTATTAGTCAGGTGATCAAAATAATATCCCTTAGATACCTTGGGATAACCAATTAATAATAATTTGTTAGAGTTAGTGTCATTTTTCTAAGAATCCATACATTGTATGTATTCTTCACAAACGTAATTCCTTGTAAAAGAAATATTAGGACGTTTCCCAATACAAATCATACATGGAGTATTTAATAATTCTTTAGAAGGACCATGGTTTAGCCAAAATGAAATAGGCTTATGTAAATAACCCCCATAATAAGATATGATGGTTACATAGACTCATCATTGATCAAAACTTGTCTAACAGTGTTCAATTTTTCCTTTTAAACACACCATTCTATTATATTGTTCTTAGATGATTGTGTTGTGGAATAATTCCATATTTCCTTAGATTATTAGTAAATTTATCATCTAATTTTTCACCACCCCAATCTTATAAGAGAATATTAATACTTTTCCCTAGGGATTCTACATTTCTTTCAGAAAATCATTAAACTTTTGAAAAGTTTCATACTAATTTTTAATCAGAAACAAATAACCATATCCACTAAAGTCATCAATAAAAGTAATGATTTACCTAAAACCACCACTTTGTTGAGTACTCATTGGTCTATATACATATTTATGTAGGATATTCAATAATCCACTAGACCTTTCACCTTTTTTCCTAAAAGGTTCCTTGGAAATTTCTCTATGTAAACAATATTCGCATGTATCATATGATTCATAATTGATTGAGTCTAATAATCTATATTTATGGATTATTTTTATAAATTTCTTTCTTATATTTCAAATTCAACAGTTCCAATGGTAGGTGGGATTAGAATCAACTATAGACTTCTTATTCTAAATATGATAAAATGAATTGTCTATATATATAATATATAAACCATTCAATATATTTCCAAAAAAAATTAACTTTTAAGTATTTTATATATAATAAATCTTGTTATTGACAATGAATGGAAATCAATTCTTTTCCAAAATATATAAAATAAAATAAAATTTTTATTTATTGAAGGAACATAACAGCAATTTTTCGATTCTGGAAAAATTCCATTGGGTAGAATTAGATCATAAGTGTCAACTTATCATATAATATCTTTTTCTATATTACAAAAAAAAGATCCAATTCACCTTTTACCAATTATCTCTTCTCTTTGAGTCTTTTTATATCAATATAATTGTGTGATGCACACTTGGAATTTAATACCCATGATTCAAAGATGGTTCATTTTTATATGTTGACCTCACCTGTTTTGATAATCCCAATTATGCTTTCACATACTTTGATAATCTCAAATAAATGTTTATCTATATTTTAATTCATTCATTCTATAAAATTCTATTTTATAATAATATTAAAATAATCTTTGAAATATGTTTATATGACTTTTGAAATCATTCTAACACAATCGGCTATGTTTTGTATAATATAGACATGTGTTAAGTCTACTGATATGCTTATGGATACTGATACAGATTTATTAGTACTTAGTTTACCAATAGACATAATCACTGATAAGCAAAGGTCACCGATACGCAGAGCTACCGATCAATATGTAGAGCTACCGATAGATCCTGTCTACTGATAGAGAACTCTACCACTCAGAGCTACCGATTCGAGCTACTGCTATAGATAGGTCTACTGATACACAGACTAGCTACTGATATGAAGTAGCTGACAGAGTCTACTAATATACAGACAATTTACCGATATATGCAAGTCCACCGGTATGCACAAGATACCAATACAAAGTCTACCGATATACAAATAGTCACTGATACAGACAGTCATTGTTACGAAGATAGAGCTACTGATAGACAAGAAGAGATACTGATAAGAGTTACTGAGACATACAACTACTGATAGAAGGGATACCGATAGGATAATTCCACCAGTACAAAGGAGTTACTGATAAATGGAGTAACAGCTACTGATACAAGCACACGGTTACAAAGAGCTACTAATTGGAAACCAGTCACTGTTTACTCGAACTCTATACTTTTTCAACATTATTTAAATAATGCTAACGGTCATATTTAATGATTTTAATGAAATTAATGATATTTAATGATAGTTGTTGACATGTCAGGGAACCATACCTCGTACCTATAAAAAGGTAATCATCCCTATTACTGGAGCTCGAGGAATAAAAGGAAGATCGAGCAAAAATAAAGGTGTGTGAAAAAGAAAAAAGGACATATAGATAGAATTATTCCATGCACGGACGTAGATGAAAAGAAGAACACATGAGGAATTTGAAGAACACTGATACTCATTAAGAACAAACATTAAAAGAAGAAGTCGGAGTGTTACATGTAACATTGTCATACTCGAGCTGAACACCTACACTGGAAGTGAAGAAACAAGAACTACGACACTCTGTTTTCCAGACAAAAACCAGAGAAAGACTCAGAGCTTCATCTACACCAATTCAAGGAGTCAAGAGATGCACTTCAAATCACTAGATCATTCTAAACTCATATCTACTATCTTAGTGATTATTTTATTTACATTTTGAGTAGTGTGTATACTCTGTATTTTTTATATACACACTGTCTCCTGAGATAAGCTGGAAAATTTATAAATCCTCACACAAACCTTTCTTAACTCTCTTTTATCCCACTTAATATATGGTAGAGTTCAAGTACGACCTCGAGAGCTAGTGTGTTGTTGTGTTGTTTTCTCACGTACAACTGTGGTAGAGGTCTTAGTACTTGGACAGTCTCTATACTGTTGTTTTCCCCGATCCAGGGTGTGGATCAAATTTATATAAATTGTTTGAGAGGACTAGGTCTCATCTTGAGACTCAACCTCTTGGTTATATCATCTATCCATCTTATAATAAGTCTAAAGTATACTATATATTTTAAATTCCACTACTAATTACTTTCAAATATAATTTTTTTTAAATTTACTTTGATAGTAAAATTGGAAAGTGTTTATACTTACTGTGAACCATTAAGTTAGTTTCAAAAGATAATTTAATCTTGTGATTAAATTAACTGAGAGCTGATCAATCTTTGAGAAACTAATTGAACATTTAAAATATGTAAAAATTTACTACAGTTTAACTTTTTTTTAAAAGGTGGATTTTAAATAGAAATAATTTTAATAGAAATTTTAATTGGAACTCAATTCACCCCCCTCTTGAGTATCCACTCTGACCAACATTTGGTATTAGAGGTTTGTCTTGTTTGTTAATGTTTCCAAACACTCTATTTTTCAACTGTGATTTTAGTTTAAATTTAAAGATCTTAAATTTATGTTAGTTCTAAATATTATATCTTTAAGTTTTTTTTGCCAAACTCTAGTTATGGATAATAGAATAGAAGGTGTTGCTACCAACAGACCACATTTCTTTAATAGTAAAAATTGTGCTCAGTGGAAGCTAAAAATGAAAATTCATTTTGACGGCATGGAATTTGTTATCTGGACTGTTATAGTGATTGAATATAATATTCCAGCAAATGTTAGAACCACTTGGGATGAACCTACTTAGACAACATAAAATAATAATTGTAAAGCAATGAATGCCCTGTATTGTGCTTTAGGAGATGAAGAATTTAATCGTATATCTGCTTATGAAATATGGGACACTTTGGCTATTTGTTATGAGGGGACAACTAATGTCAAAGAAATCAGATTGAACACATATACTATTAAATATGATAATTTTAAAATGGAGTCTGATGAACCTATTTCTGATATGTATCTCAGGTTCAATGAGATTTTCAACACTATGAGCTCACTTGGAAAAGTTGTTCCTATAAAGGAGAAAATTAGGAGAATATTAAGATGTCTGCTAGATAAGTGGAGAGGCACATCTGTTTCAATTAGATAATCATCTGATATAGGAAAGATACCAGTCAAGGAGATAGTTGGTAAGCTTATGATGTATGAGGAAGAACTCAAAGTGAATAAATAAGATGATGATGAACCAAAAAGGAAGTCAGTGGCTTTTAAATATACGGCCTCAAAGATCAAGTACAAGGAAAAATATTCCATACCAACTGAAAGCTTAGCAAGTGAAAGTTCAGATTCTGATAGTGATGCTGAAATGGCTCAGATAGCCAGGAGATTCAAGAAGTTCTATAGGAAGAAGAAATTTTTTAGAAAATCAAACTATAAAAGAGAGAATGACAACAAAGGTTATTGGATGAAGGATTTAAAAAAGCCTGATAGGAGTGATGACATTGTTTTCTATAAATGTAAAAGGAAAGGACATGTGAAAGTTGATTGTCCTAAATTGAAGTTAAAAAATAAATATGTCTACAAGTACAGTAAGTATATGAAATCCATGAATTCAACTTGGAGTGCTTTAGAAGACAATTCAAGTGATTCTGATTCTACTCATGGTGATAAATATCAAAAATCTAACATATGTTTTATGAAAAACACATCTGAGGTAACACTGCATACTCCTACTTTAAATTCATACTATTCTGGAGTTGACTCTGAATATGAATCTGAAAATATGTCTAGTGAAGAGTTATTTGAATATTGTAAATGCTAGAGGAAACTTGTAATGAATTGAAGGAAATGTATAAGTCCCTAAAGAAACAGCATGCTTTAACCAACTGTGTTAAATCTGCACTTGATGTATAAAAGGAAAATAATGCTCAATTACATAAGGAAAATACTGAGTTGAAGTTATCTAATTAGAAATTAAGGAAAGACTTAGAGAAATTCACAAATGGAATGAATAATCTAACTCAAATTCTAAGAAAACAAGTTGAAAAAAAATATACTACTGGAATAGGCTATCAGCCTGGACAGAGATATATTAATCTGGACAGAATTTTGCTAGTTGTAGTTCGGGTAATTCATATACCTCAACTAGCTATTCACACGGTTATAAATCAAATAGAGTTTACTTTTCAAATTCTATTGATTATGTGAATTATATGAAACCCATAAGATAAATCTAGGTACCTAAAGCTTTGATTTCTAACCTATCTAGACCCAAAAAAATATGGGTACCAAAATTATTTTCCATCTAAATCTATTTTGTAGGAAACATGTTTGAAGAGCTCTCATAAGAAGATATGGTACTTGAACAGTGGATGTTCACGAAATATGTCTGGAGATTACTCATGATTCAAGAGATTAATAAAATTTAATGGAGGCCTTGTCACCTTTGGTGATAATTCTAAAGGAAAGATCATCGGCCTAGGCCAGATTGGTAACAATGATTCAGTATTAATTTTTGAAGTTTTATTTTTTTATGGACTTCAATATAATCTGTTATGTATTTCTTAGTTATGTGATAATGGATTTAATTTGAAATTTTAAAATGATTCTTGTAATGTTTTCAACTCTGAACATGTTTTAGTATTCTCTGCCCTAAGAAATGAAAATGTTTATAGAGTTGATTTGAATTCTTTAGCTGAGCAAAACATTACCTGTTTAAATGATTTTTATAAAGAATCTTGTCTATGGCATAGAATATTGGGAAACTGCAACATACATTCACTTAGAAAACTGACTATGAAGAACTTAGTTAGAGACCTACCCAAACTTGAATTCCCAAATGAAAAAGTTTTTAATCCCTGTCAAAAGGGAAAAAACATATTGTTTCTTTTAAATTGAATAAAGAATTTTCAACTTCTCAACCTCTTGAGTTGGTTCATATGGACATTTTTGGACCTTCTAGAATTTCAAGTTTAAATTGGAAGCACTATGTCTATGTCTTAGTAGATGACTTTTCTAGATATACTTGGGTATACTTCTTAGCTCACAAGAGTAAAGTTTGTTCTTACTTTATTAAATATTTCAAGTCTGTAGAAAACCATAGTGGACTTAATCTTAAGACCCTGAGAAGTGGTCATGGTCATGAGTTTGAAAATAAGGGGTTTGAATCTTCCTGCTCACACAATGACTATAGTCACAACTTCTCTACCCCTAGGACACCTCATCAAAATGGTGTAGTAGAAAGAAAAATAGATCCCTTCAAGAAATTGCAAGAACCATGCTCAATGAATATGACCTACCTGTTTATTTTTGGGCTGAAGCTATCAATATAGTTTGTTATGTTATCAATAGAGTCTTGATTAGACATGTTCTTAAGAAAACTCCTTATGAATTGTGGAATAATAAAAACCCTAAAGTTAGTTACTTTAGAGTATTTGGGTGTAAAGTCTTTATTCTCAATACTAAGGATAACCTAGACAAATTTTCATCCAAAAGTGATGAAGGAATATTTTTAGGATATTCAATTTCTAGAAAAGCTTATAGAGTCTTTAATAAGAAGACCAAGTGTGTGGAAGAATCTATTCTCATCAAGTTTGATGAGACTGATCCACATGGACCTAGGTCTTTTCATGAAAATCTTGAAGATGATTTTTCAATTTTGAACCTCAGTGATAAAATCAATGAACCTGTTATAAAGACATCCAGTTCTGGAAACATTTCAGAACATGCTTCTATAGAACCTGAACCTAGAGAAGAACCTGAAATTTCTAGTCCTACCTTCACTAGATCAACTAGTATTCTAAAGAATCATCTTTTAGATGCTTTTGTTGGTAATATTGATAGAGGGACACAAACTAGAGCTTCTCTTCAAAACCAGGTTGAACATCAAGTTTTTCTTTCACAATTAGAACCTAAAAGTATAAATGATGAAATCAATGATGAATTTTGGGTAATGGTTATGTAAGAAAAACTAAATCAGTTTGAAAGAAACAATGTCTGGGAATTAGTTGACAGACCTAAGGACAATTTTACCATAGGCACTAAATGGGTGTTTAGAAACCAAGTTGATGAGTTTGGAAATATAGTTAGAAACAAATCAAGGCTATTTTCATAAGGGTATAGTCAAGAGGAAGGAATAGACTATGAGGAAACCTTTGCACCTGTAGCTAGATTAAAAGCTATTAGGATTCTACTTGCCTATGCTGCTCATCTGAATTTCAAGTTATATCAAATGGATGTTAAAAGTGCTTTTCTAAATGGTTTTATTGTTGAAGATGTTTTTGTTTAACAACATCCTGGATTTACAAACCCCCATTTCCAAAATCATGTTTTTAAACTTTCTAAAGCTTTATATGGTTTAAAATAAGCACCAAGAGCATGGTATGATAGACTTAGTAGGTTTCTTATTTCAAAATGTTTTACTAAAGGGATTGCTGATCCAACTCTTTTTATTAAACAAATTTCAAAAGTTGTTTTGATAGTACAAATATATGTTGATGATATTGTTTTTGGATCTTCTAAAAAATTTTGTGCACTGATTTTTCAAAGAGTATGCAAAATGATTTTGAAATGGGTTTAATGGGATAACTCAAATATTTCCTTGTATTTCAAGTTTTTCAGAATGAAAATGGTATTAATTTGAATCAAAGTAAATATAAAAGAGATCTTTTAAAACGTTTTGGATTGGATAGTATTAAGGAAAGTGATACACCTATGAGTACTGTTTGTAAATTAGATGAAGATGAAACTGGGAAACTAGTGGATCAAACCAATTACAAAGGTATGATTGGGTGTATACTTTATCTTATTGGTAATCAACCAGAAATTATGTTTAGTGTGTGTATGTGTGCAAGATTTCAAGATAATCCTAATGAATCTCATTTTCTTGCAGTTAAAAGAATTTTCAAATATCCTAAACATACTGTAAATTTAGGTTTTTTTATCCAAAAAGGAAATCTTTTGATTTAATCAGATATTCAGATGCTGACTTTGCTGGTTGAAAGTTAGATAGAAAGAGCACTTCTGGAACATGTCATTTATTGGGAAAGTCCTTAGTATCTTGGTGCAGTAAGAAACAGAATTAAATTGCTTTATCCACCACTAAAATAGAGTATATAGCTGGTGGTAGTTGCTGTGCACAAATTCTGTGGATGAAACACAC
The DNA here is from genome assembly GCA_963277665.1 of Viscum album. Taxonomy (NCBI): domain Eukaryota; kingdom Viridiplantae; phylum Streptophyta; class Magnoliopsida; order Santalales; family Viscaceae; genus Viscum; species Viscum album. The sequence continues at coordinate 933,384,723 of OY728136.1, read as the reverse complement.
TATTTTGGACTATGGATATGATTTTATGCATGTTTCAATAAACTGTGATAACACTAGTGCAATTAATATCTCAAATAACCCTGTGTCTCACTCTAGAACCAAACACATTGGTGTAAGGAACCACTTTTTGAGAGATCACTACCAAAAAATTTGATATTAAAATTGAGTTTATAGGTACTGAACATCAATTAGATGACATTTTCACCAATCCTTTAAGTTCGTATAGGTTAAGTTACATTAGAAATGAGTTAGGAATGATAGACTTTGTCTGTTAAACCTCACCGATGTACCTCACCGATGTTAAACCTCACCGATGTTAAACCTCACCAATGTTAAACCTCATCGATGTAACTCACCAATGTGAAACCTCACCGATGTGAAACCTCACCAATGCACCTCACTGATAGATAAACCTCACTATTAGGAATTCTCACCGGTATGAGTTACCGATAGGTTGTGATGTTTTAAACTTCTGTATGCCGCCAGAATCTATATCGTTTATACTTTACTTATTTTAATTACATATTTTTTGATTCTCAAATGATAAAGCATTAGTTTTTAACCTCATTTTGGTCCACCTCAACCCTTCACCCTCAAGCCTTAGCTCCGGAACCTCGCAAGAACACTAAGTTTCTATAACCCGAGATGGCAAAAACCAAACTCCCTGTAGTTAGAGATGTTGTTGATGAGCCGAGTGGCGAGAAGCAGAAGATAGGAGCTAAAGAATGTGGGAGTTCTAGTAGAACAAGGTCAGGAAGTCGACCAGTGAATCCGCATTTACAAAATAGATTCATTATGATCGGGAAAGTGCTATGCGTGGAATGGCTGTTGTCCAGTAGTTCATTAGCTCTCGAGGTGATGAAAGATCAAAAGTGGGTAGAATGCTTTTCGAACAACAATGGCCCCTACTATCTAAATCGAGTGAAGCAGTTCTATGAGTTTGTAATCTTTTACAAGTCAGAAGATGAGAACCGAGTGATTTCGTTCGTGAATGGAAATGAGATGTCTTTTTCATCTATTGAGTGGGATGAATGCCTAAAGGTTCCAAATGAAGGTGTTTCTAGATATTTCTATAAATCGATACCACCTACAAGTGATATATTTGATTATGAGACTGGCTTAGAGGAGCTCACCGATAGTAGCAATCAAAGACAGGTGGTGGCTGCTGAAATGGATGGAGAGAACAGATTGATGTTAAAGTTTGTTCAGCATGTTTTAATTCCAATGAGAGGGGACTTTTCCAATTTAAGATATCAGGATATCTATCTGTTACATCTCCTGATACATGGAGTGAAAGTAAATCTGTGCAGAATGCAAAGGACTCAAATGGAGGATATGATTAGATTCAAGTCAAAGACAAATGCCTTATTCTTTTCCAAGCTGTTATTGGTTATGATCAAGGTGAAAGGAATAGCTAAGTCTCAGGATGAGACAGTGGTAGTAAAGAACAATTTTTTTATCACTAGCATAGTGTGCAAGTACATGAAGATAAACTTGAACCCATGGAAAAGGTAATGGGTTATCGATGATAAGAAAATTTATGATAAATTCAATCATTTGGATCATCCTTAGAGGCCTAAGGATGTGAGGGATCTAGGTCTAGGACCTGATGAAGAGGAGCCTGAGTATAGTGATGAATCAAAAGAAGAGGAAGAGCCCTCTGCTACTGATGGAGGAGATCCTGACCTGCCTCCTAGCCCAGCTCATGAAGTTATGTCACAATAAAAAGAAGATCAGTAGAAATCAGAGCATGAAGAAGATTCTTTAGAGGATGAGGAGGAGGCTGCGGTAGAGAATGAAGATGATGTTCATGGGAGTGAAGCATCTCTTTCAGCTAGCATGAGCCTTAGTCCACTAATTAGACTCTCATTAGTGCCTTCTAAGGATTCAAATAAAGTTGATAGACCATTACCTATTCTTGAGGAACCTCCTTCTATTGAGAAAATGGAGATCATTGTGCAATATTATTCTGAGGAAGAAAGACTTTCTGAGAATACTGTTGTTGTACAAAAGGATGCACCAATTGAGGGGGAGCATCCTACCAATCTTGGAAGTGTTTCAGTAGCTGTTAGCATAAAGGATTGGACAGAAGATCCCTGATTCGTGGTTTGTGGTTTGGATTACCCAGATTCTGATAAGGAGGCATCCCTTAATAAACCTCAAGTCAGTTATTATATTGACTCTGAGATAGTACCTGAAGATGTGCTAAGAAGAGGTGATCTGAATAAGTTGAAGTTAGATCTTAAAGATAGCTTTGTGGAAGAAGTCAGAAGGATGGAAAGCTCACTAGTATCATCTATTCAGTATATTATGACTGAATCTATGGCTAGTATAGTATCTGAAAGAGCACCTGTTATGGTTGCACCTGTGGTTGTGCATGACAATATGATCACTAGATCTGATCGTGAATCATTGAAGGATAAAATGAAAGAATCTTTCAGTGCTTTTTTTGCAGAGATTAATAGTTTCTTTGTTTAATAAATGATTAATTTGGAAAAGTCTTTTGAACTATCTCTCGGTTGTAATGTGTTCCCCTTTGTGGGAGAGATAGTGGATGAAGTTAAATCCTTCTAGGATCAAGTATCTAAACTAGAAGAGAGTGTTGAAAGTCTAAAAAAACCAGTTATCTATTTGGACTCCTATGTGAGTTCTAAATCTCAAGCTGATAAGGATCTGATCTATGTGAAGAGTGTGGTGAGCCAGATGGTTTTTGTTTTTGATGGTTTTAAAAAGTCTGTGGAGAATCATGTTAGTGCCCAAGATGCTACCCTAAAAACTCTTATAACTGGATTAACCAAGAGTATCAAGGAAAATGTGACCTTCTCTATTAGTTCTATTGCTTTTAGGCCTTCAAGGGATTTGGGAAGATTAGAGCTATGATGAAGGTGGATCTTGGTTCAGCTTCAACCAGTGGCTCTGTGGACTCATCAAATCTGACCAAAGTGGTGACTTCTACTAGAGATACCACCAGAGATATAATGAAGATAGTCCCTGATTACATGAGAGAAGCTTCCTCCTCTCAGAAAGTGGTGAAAGACAAGGTTGATTATTATTTTCAAAGGGTTTATACCAAGCATCAACTCAACAATCATTTCAAGCTTATGTTGGAAAATATGAAGCTGCCTCCAGTGACTCAAGCCTTCAAAGAACAAGTTAGAAAGCTCAGAGAACTGACTCCATCCTTAGATAAGTTTATGGAGAATAAGGATGACTTCATATCTTCCATGGAGATAGGAGGAGGAATCATTATGGATTTCATAAATCCCTTGTTTCCTTTTTTTCATGTTGATTCTAGGCCAGTGATTATACCTCCTACTTTTCCTGCCTCTACCTCTACCTCCACTCCTTCTCCCATTTAGATGACTCCTGCCCAATCCATCTAAAGCCTTACTCCAATGATTACTCTGAGATCCACTCAGTACAGGCCAAGGACAGTTTCAGTGGCTCAGCCTCCTTTGATTCTTTCCGGTGTTCCTAAGCCTACAACTAAATCCACACAGTCTGAGTCGACCACATCTTCTAAAGGCCACTCTCAAATGGATATACAGGAGGTGGATTGACTTTGTGTCAAAGACTTTTTATAGGAATCCTTTGTATTCTTTTTGTTTCATTGGGTGTACTTCTCTGTAACTTCTTGAATCATGAAATACATTTGCTCCTATTCTCTTTTGTTCCATTCTGGTACTTATGTTTTTCATTATTTCCCACTTTTTCATTGTCACAAAGGGGGAGAAACATTATCTAAGAACATTGCATTTAATTCTACCTCTGATACCTGTTTCTTTGTCTCTGATACTAATTTATTTGTTCTATAATTCCTCTGATGCATAAGTTTAGTACATATGTTTTATAATATATTGTTTTCTATGAGACAGTTGGATTCAATTCTATATCCTCTGATACAATTACTAATTTTATTAAGACTACAATATCATAATTTGTGATTATCAAAAAGTGGGAGATTGTTGACCTCACATGTTTTGATAATCCCAATTATTCTTTCACATACTTTAATAATCTCAAATAAATGTTTATCTATATATTAATTTTTTCATTCTATGACATTCTATTTTATAATCATATTAAAATAATATTTTAAATATGTTTATATGACAAGTAAAATCATTCTAACTCAATCAGATATGTTTTGTATAAAACAGACAAGTGTTAAGTCTACTGATAGGCTTATAGCTACGGATACAGATCTACCGGTACTTAGTATACTGATAGAAATAATCACTAATAAGAAAAGGTCACCGATATGCAGAGCTACCGATCGATATGCAGAGCTACCGATAGATCCAGTCTACCGATAGAGAACTCTATCACTCAGAGCTACCGATATGAGCTACCGCTACAGATAGGTCTATTGATACACAGACTTGCAACTAATATGAAACAGCTGACACAGTCTACTGAGATACAGAAAAGTTACCGATATATGCTAGTCCACCGATATGCACAAGCTACCGATACAAAGTCTACCGATACACAAATAATCACTGATACAGACAGTCACCGTTACAAAGACAGAGCTACTGATAGAAAAGAAGAGCTACCGATAGGAGTTACCGAGACATACAACTACTTATAGAAGGGATACTGATAGGATTATTCTACCAGTACAAAGGAGCTACTAATTCACGGAGTAACAGCTACCGATTCAATCTCATGGTTACAAAGAGCTACTAATTGGAAACCAGTCACTGTTTACTCAAACTCTATACTTTTTCAATATTATTCAAATAATGCTAACAGTCATATTTGATGATTTTAATGCAATTAATGATATTTAATGATAGTTGTTGACATGTAAGGGAACTGTACCTCATACCTTTGAAAAGGTAATCATTCCTATTGCTAGATCTCGTGGAATAAAAGGAAGATCGAGATGTAGTAAAGGTGTGAGAAAAAGAAAAAAAGGCATAGAGATAGAATTATTCCATGCACGGACGTACATGAAAAGAAGAACACAGAAGGAAATTGAAGAACACTGATACTCATCAAGAAAAAACATCAAAAGAAGAATATAGAGTCTTACATCTAACACTCTCATACTCGCGAGCTGAACACCTACACTGGAAGTGAAGAAACAAGAACTATGACACTCTATTCTCAAGATAAAAACCAGAGAAAGACTCAGAGCTTCATATACTACAATTCAAGGAGTCAAGAGCTACACTTCAAATCACTAGATCATTCTAAACTCATATCTACTATCTTAGTGATTCTGTTATTTACATTTTGAGCAGTGTGTATACTCTGTATATTTTGTATACACATTGTCTCCTGGGCTATGCTGGAGGATTTCTAAATCCTCACACAAAACATTCTTAACTCTCTTGTATCCACTGAGGATTGTGGTAGATTTCAAGTACGACCTGGACATCCAGTGTGTTGTTGTGTTGTTTTCCCACGTATAACTGTGGTAGAGGTCTTAGTACCTGGATAGTCCCTGTACTATTGTTTTTCCCGATCCAGGGTGTGGATCAAATTTATAAAAATTGTTTGAGAGGACAAGGTCTCAGCTTGAGACTGAACCTCTTGGTTAAATCTGTTGTGCATCTTAGAATAAGTCTAAAGTATACTATATATTTTATATTCCACTGCTAATTACTTTGAAATACAATTTATTTGAAAGATACTTTGATAGTTAAATTAGCAAGTGTTTATACTTACTGTGAACCATTAAGTTAGTTTCAAAAGCTGATTTAATCTTGTGATTAAATTATAGAGACCTAATAAATATTTGAGAAACTAATTGAACATTTACAATCTCTATAAATTCACTATATTTTAACTTGTTTTTAAATAGGGGGATTTTAAATAGAAATAATTTCAACAGAAATTTTAATTGGAACTCAATTCACCCCCCTCTTGAGTATCCACTTCAACCAATACTATATCATTCGCATTTGGGAGCTCTAAATTATTCTAGTTAAGAACTCTTCTCAACCCTAGATACCAATTTTTAACTCTTATATAATTTATACCTATAGGTGATGCCAAAAAAATTATCATTAAGTATTCTATGTTCTATAATAAGGAAAAATCATTGGGTGAGTATTGCGTATTATTTATTTTCATTAAGTAATTTTAATGAATGTGATTCAACTAAACATGGATGACCACAGACATCATACCCATTTAGTGAGACACGGTCTCTACTTAACTAATAAAAAAGTACACTTTGGTGTCCCTCTCACCAATTAGTTTTTTAGGTAAGGAATTATAAAAATCCAAAACGTTATAATTCTTAGACAGTTGAGTGGATAACATGTTATCAAAAAACTTCATTTGGATATACTCAACATTATTCCTCTGGTATCTTTCTTATGGGTGTCCCATATAAGTTTAACTAAATGAAAATGACAAGAACATAATAAAAAGGACAATAAAAAGGAACCATGCAGTGTTAGAACCTACCCAATGATGATCCAGTGCCATTTATTACTTGATTTCTATAAAAAATATAATCTAAGAGCACCCTACTCTGGAGAAACCTACCGGGTTGAATGATCAAGGTCTTGATAGGATTCTCTTAAAAGAAATCTCACACATATAGTATTTTCATCAGTTTTTCAAAGTCTCCCAAATTTAATATATGTCATATACATATTAAATCCATAACTATTACATCATATATAATGTTTATATTCTCAGGTTTTATTATTTTCTGTGTATACCTGCTTCCAAAATTTTAGTTTTGGAATCTATATCCAACCATGAAATTATTGTTTTTGTTCCAAATTAATTTTTAACTCTTTACATAACCCCCAAGTTTTTGTTTCATACCCAAAAATAGAATCCAATTATATTCATACATATTAGAATGCTTCATATACATAAGATACATGGACTTTTCATGGAAATTCATAGAGTTATATGAGATTGAAAATCTCCATATGAGTAAGCTAGGATCCATAATAGCTAACTCGATTCACCTTTCTAGACCAGGAATATCCTAAAGGTCAACAGGTTGTCTTACTTAAAGTCCCTATACCCATATATTATTTAGTCAAGAGACAATTCAAATCACGACATCTCTAACATCGAATACGCACAAACTCTATTTTTTAAATATTATTAACCTTGTAAATTAAATTATAAACCATGGTCAAGGCATATAGAATCTAAATTTATAGAGTTTTTCCTAGAGTTTAGTGCAAGGTTTTAACTCTTATAATTATTTTAACACTTAAAATAATGTATAGAAATATATTCAAATTTAATAAAAAAATTCAATAAAAATGAATAAATCATGGCATAAATTTTAAATTACTGACAAATTCTAAAATTTAAACATGAGAAAACTATTTATAAAGAATTCATAAATAAAATTTAACTATATAAAATTTATAAATTATGTAAACATTATGGATGTTCTATAATCATGAATATAAACATTTTATATTAATTTTAATAAAATATCATACATATTTTGTTTTATATGACATTTATATTTATGATATTTTATGAATTATTAAAATTTTACAATACAATTTCAGTTTTGTAAAACTTTTACATAATCCAAATATCGTATACATTTTTTCATTATATAAACCATTGATCAAAACATTTTGGATGTGGTCGAAATAATTTATAAATAATACCCCTTTAATTTGAACACAACAAATTTAATTAATTATAATCATTTCTTAATTATAAATATAAAATATTTTAATGTTTGTTCAATTTTATAATTTATTGAAACTTTATAAATAAACCCTTGTTGTTTCTATATAAAACTATTTATTTCTAGATGAAAATTTACTCCATATAATTTTGGTTAAAATTATTTTAATAATAACATTCAATATTTTGCGAAAATGATTCATAAAAACTTATTTAATAAATTATAAACCTTTAATAATAATTTTATTTATTTTTAAATTCTTTATAAATTAAAATAACCCTAAATATGCCTTTTACCATGATTTACAAAAACATTATAAAACATTTAAATAAATTAAAATTAAAAAAAAGACTTTTTTACCTTTACACAAGTACTACTACTTGTGTGAAGGTAACTTTATCTTACCATTATGTAGACCCTCTTTGTAAAAGTAATCAACAATTAACTTTACATAGTCCTTTTATATAAAGGTAGAGAACACTTTCATTACATTATGTAAAGGTAATGTTGATATTACCTTTATGTTGTGTTGCAGTTACCTTTACATAGATCTTCTACATGAAGGTTTCTAGAAATACTCTATGTTTTATATGGTTAATGATGTAGTTTCATTTATAATGACACAATGTTATAAAGGTAATTTAGAGGCTACCTTTAAACACAACCATTATGTAAATGTAGTTTATAATGACCTTTATGTATATCTAAGGATATGAAAAGGTAGATAAAAAATTATATGTTTTATGCTATGCTATTCATTTTTTATAATTCAAATATTAATCAAAACTAGTGATTGAAACACATTTAAAACTTAAAGAAACTCACTTTGATACCACTTATGGGTTTTGATTGATCATCATATGATCTTTAGCAGTGGAATTAAACAAAAAAATTATATGATGTATCTTCAAGTATCCAAATATTTAAATATTATCAAAACATAGCATTTTAAAATACCTAGATACAATGTACAATAGAAACTTCCATCCACTTATTCATACAATTATTGGTGAAGATCAATAAATAATTAAACAAATTCTTCATGCCTATTAGGGATTAAACCATCCATTATATCCATGAATATTTCATGAGGATATCTAAAATCTTTAATGGGTTTTAGCACCTACTCAAGAGAGATAATGAATAATTCAAGAAGAAGGGAGTTTTATCATCATTACATGAAACTTCCGGTCACCAAAAAATTTAACTAATGTGATTGGATTACACAACCATAATTAAGATCACTCATTTACATTATATATGTGAAACGCAATACTCCAATATATCCCATAAATTAATTCTTGTTGGGTGTAGCATTCATTGAATGCTTCAATGAATAAATTAAAAGCTTTAATGAACACACCCTTTGGTTTCAAAGTGATGAAAATGGATAGGTGAAGTTACATTGCACATGCTGCATTACATTTAGCCATTTTAATATGCTTCTCAGAAATATTTAATATATATATATATATATATATTACATTTATTATAAATATATCACATTATTGTATTTTAAGATTACTTTCAATACAAATCAACCAATTTCCCCTTTATAAGAATGAATGAAAACATAAACATTTCATATTCTACCTTTTACATTATAAATTTATACTTAATGTGTATAATATTTGATTGATAGTGATAAACTGGATTCCTTAATAGGTTAATAGCACTCTAATTATTGTATCCTATTAAAAAAATTAACACGTCACCATCAAAATGAGTTCTTCTAACTAAGAATTCATCAACATTAACTGAGTCAACACTTGGGTTACAACCTCATATTTCACATTGATGTACTCAAAGTTGTATGATTTTACTTCTTCATGTTCCAGGAAATAAAAATTTATCTTAATAAGAACAGTCAACCTGGCATAGACTTTTAATCATAAACAATTCTAGCTTAACTAGTATTAGATAATCTGAAATGATCAAGATTTCCTCTACTATAAAACACCATCCCAAAATCCACAATAAATTTGACATAATGTAGTTCTAATTTTTCTAGAACAATATAATATTCATTTAGTGTAAATTTATATATATCTCACATTAAGAATAAATAATGTATGATTGGTCTTGAATTTTTTAAATAGATAAAACTTACAACAATATTTCAAAACTATCTTTGATTAAATTTACCTTTACAATCATTGGGATGTTTTATTCATCCTTCCATTAGAGTAGAAACATCATTTTAACATTCTATTCTAAATTTATTTAACAATTTGAATGAATATTTCATTTGATAAAAATAATTAATATTCTTTCCTTGAGTGATTTGTAAACAAAATAAATATATCATGTATCCATGAATTAACAACCCAATCATCATCTCCATCTAAGTAGTTAACTAATTAAGAAATTATGTATCATTTACATTAAATAAAATAACCTCAACATACATATTAATTATGGGTGATTTATATGAATACTCCTTTATATAAAAGTTTTTCTCTACTCCTCCTTTTCTGAATTTCATAACGTTCTAACATGAATCTATCTTTGAGGAAAATATCTCAAGTATTTCTTAAAGCCATATAAATCCTTATTTAGTATACCCACATGTCCAGTATCTTCACCAAGTATAAATCCTCAGTTATAACTATAAATAAATCATCTTTAAGCTCTCAATTTAGAAATGAATACTTTGCATCCATTTGAAATATCTTATATTACATTTCAGTGGATATGTCAAGAGATATAATTATGTTTTCATGCCTTTCAATGGGATAAAATTTCTAATCTATGTCTACACCTTCTATTTTGGAGTATCCATTAAAAACAAGTCTCTCCTTATTACTTTTCACTTGAACTTTATCGACAAATTTGTTTATTGAACAACCAATTTCTTCCAATAACATTCTTATCTCATGGAATTTGAATCAACACCCAAGTTTTATTCATCTAGTTCATATCAAATTCTAAATTCATCATCTATATCAACTCATGATGATCCAATGATTCATTTATATCCATCCGTTCAACTTTTGAAATCAATGAGGATTAATATTTGGTCCTTAAATATAGTCTTCTTAAAATAATTTCATTTCAATCACCTATAATGGTTTTAGCCTCATCATAGTTACTCAACCATGGATAAATATAAATATATAGCTCCACTTTAACTGAAAAAATTGAGCCCTCTTCCTTTTTTCACACTCATAAAAATAATACTCAATCAATTTTATATCAAATGTATTTATAATATTTCGTTATTTATTATTGTAATAGAGTTAAACTCTTCCATTTAGTGAATATCCTTACAAATGTATGTTATAAACTTTATAATCTAATTTACTCATGTTTTATCCTTTCATCATGATGATACATAGATTTTTGAATTCCCAAAATTACCTAAAAATAGGGGTATTCTTGTAATACATCAAATATAATTAAATTACAACCTACATAAATAATTATAAGTTACATGTTCAACAAACATGAACTGATCCATCACATCCATATATATATAATTTTAGTTAGAAAACAAAATTTATATAGTTTAAAAATTACTAAATTCTTGTAAAATTTTATATTTCTCCATTTAGGATTAGAACTACCACCATATATGCGCAACACTAATATCTGATGTGATGTTTTTTACCAGAAAATTACACTCTTTTTCTTTAATCCTTATAAAAATATTAATCCTATCTGAATAATCATACTTATGTGACATAATATTAATAAATGTGATATGATTGTAATCATTAATAAATTTTAATAATTTAATTATCTCTATGAATTGAAATGAAATTCATCATCCCATATATATTTGAGTGAATCTCTTTTGATGGTTGATTCATTTGAATCTCTTCTCTCTTTTATGGATAATGACTATCTTCTATTTTGGGATTATAGAACACATCCATTGTTTTTATATTATTAGTATTGTAAAACCCCAAAATTTCTTTTTCAAAGTAATCCTATTTAAGTTTCATTTCCCAATATGATAAAGTCTTCAATGGAAAAAATTTATTTCTTCTTTTACACTCAAATAACATGAGTTATTAATATCTCTCACTTAAAACAGGTTTTCTATAGTCTGATTTCCATAATTAAAAATATAAACTTCACTAAATAACTTCAACAAGAATTCATCCACCCTTAAGATCAAATTATTACCTTCTTCATGAGAAACACTAAATATGTTTTTCTTCAAACTATCAACAACCAATGAGTTTTTTTACATCATCCTTTTATGACCAACTAACATTGATAAAACACCTCTTATTTTATGTGATATTTATCATTACCAAATGTAATTAAACCCTATTTTCACTTCATAAAACTCTCTAAAATATTTATATCACATATCTAGTGGGATGAATAACCTTTTTCCAATATCCAATGTCATTATTTTTTATCATACCTTATGTGTGGCTTAAATAACCCTAGAAGTTTCCATTCCTTTATTATTAATTTAAAATACATTGGATTACTTCTTAACATTCTAATATGTATATATTATAGTGATACAGTACTTTCATAATTAATTGATTGGTCCTACCTTACAAAAAAGTTCATTTAATATTTTACAATTACCCTTTACTTTTAATTATGAAGTTTCAATCTACTTATAAACATGCATTACAAGAGTGGGTATTATCTCACTAAAATATAGACTTCTATGTCTACTATAATAATTATTATTTTTTCATTGAACAAAAACATTCGATCACATTTGACCTAAAACACTACAGTACTAAATATTTCCTTAAAATGTGATTTTTCCTCAAAAATCAACTCTATTCCAGCTCTAAAATACTTGTTTTTCTTCTAGTCTGGTCATTATTATTAAATATTTTAATTAAATTATAATTTTGATGTTATAAACTTGTCACATAGACGTGTACACATTTTTATCACAAATATTTTATAAGAACCCACATCTGTATAGGATGAAAATTCTAATGGAAATTTGAATTTTTGAGTTGGTGGAGAGTTATTTTCGTGTCCAGGAATCAAAAAAGAATTTTAAGGGTCTAGGAAACCCAAAAGGATGTTTACAGAGGGTTTCAATGTTTTAGTGATGAACAGGGGGTTTGGAATTCCTTTGAAGGATAGTTAGAGGGGATGAGGTGCAATATGGGCCTATTATAGGCCCATCATGCAATAAATCATGGCTTCACAATGTGAACATTCCATGTAGTGGTCAATACCCTTCCAAAATAGATTCATGGAATGACCCATTTGGTCACATAGTGACACCAAATTTTTTTGTTTTTAAAAAAATGTAGCAGGGATCCCCCCCCCCACATTCCTTTAGCCAAAGGAGGGAAAGCACATAAGTGCCAATGAACGGCTCTCCCCCTCTCTTAGTCCTTAATACTTTGGTGTGTTACATGATAGAGTGTTAAAAAATTATGGTTAAGATCCTCCCTTAACTTTTTCTTCCCTTTTTCGCATCCTAATTTGGAGGATTTTGGATTATATTTTTAGGAAATTTCCACTGGATCATGGTGAAAATCACCTTGATCGATTGTAATTTCATGTTAGTTGCATAGAGGATGTCCCGAGATGATGTCATATTTTCAACATTACTTATTTAAACCAAATTATTTCATTCCATATATTTATTTAGGATTTTACTTATTTTAATTGAAATTGATAATGTTTTTCCACTATGAGTTTTGTCTTTTTTTTCAAGGTGGTATTGGGGGTGTGTTGCGAGACTCTGGGTGTAGTTGGGTGATTTTATAGTGATGCAGTGGTGCTTATTAATTCATAAAAAATTAAGTTTCTCTAGTTTAAATTGAATAGTTATTTAAAATTGTTTTGAATTAATTATTTCTAGTGTATGGCTTGAAGTAAAAGGTCAGGTAGAAGTATAGGCTTGGTTCGGACTTTAATGATCTTAGGAAATGAGATATCGGGCTGATGATTAAATAGAAAATATTCTATTAAGGTATATCGTCTATAGTACATTCCCTGAGGAATTGTTTCTTTTCATTTTTCATTATTTTGAAGTATGGTCACACCACTGAGGGTGTTGGCCATTTTTTTAAATGGATTGGTTAATTTAAAGTGTTTGGTGAATTTAAATTAAATAGTAATTTAATTTAAATTGGTTAACCAATGTAGAATTCTTGTAATAAAATGAGTGAAATTCTATGGATATTGAGGAAATTGGGAACTGGCCTAATGCATGGGTCATTGTTGGAAAAGGCATGCACTAAGATAATTTTATTACACATAGACACCTATAAGAGGGAGTGTGACATTATTCAAGATTGAAAGCCCTAGTAGACCAAGTGAGGACCCTTGATATGTGACTTTCCTAGGTAGATTGAATTTAAACAAAGTGGACTTGTTTTTGGTGAGTAAGTCACTCTAATATAACATTAACGGATTATATGGGAGCTGAGATATATCTTCATATTGTTTACTATGAGGAGTAATCTTGAGTTATATGAGGTAGAGGATGACTTACATATTGTTGAGGGATGGTATTTCAATCAAGCATCAGATGTTTCCCCAAGATACTAATAGTGATTGAGGATATCAAGTGGAATTACTCCATTGTAGTGATGGCCTAGGGGACCCTTGTGGGTACCCCCATTAAGAGTTGACCTTGTGTGGGTGTATATGGAAATGGGTAGATATGGTTATAGGTGCAACCCAAAACCTAAACCAATATGTAATCCTTAAGGAGAAGTGATTAGGAGGGCGAGCATGGCAATTCAGATAGTCCCTTCTATGTAGTTAATTTTTTTTGATATGATATGTTATTTCTCAAGATGCCTTAGAATTATCCATTGGGCATAGACCTATTGTTATTTTCTGGGATACTAGAGAATAACTTGTTAATATTAATTACACCCTATGATTCCCACTATGGTTTGGATCTGGTCTCATAGTATATTAGGGGGGGATTCCCAGATCAGGTAGAATCTACTAATTTAGTTGATACAAGAGTGGATTCATAGAGCTGGTACCTATGATCTAGAGTCAAAGTGTGTATGAAAATATATAAATTAATTCTCAAGATAGTAGGGATTCCTATGATATTATAATACCATTGTGAATGACCGAGTGTTGGGATTCTAGTAGAGATACTATTAGACCCTTATGAATGTCCATGATGATTAGGATTAAAAATGTTATAAGAGGTAACAAGTGGGTGTATATCCCTAAGAATTAACTTTGGGAATCCAGAGGGTGATTGTTGGATCTCCTCAATCGATTCCATGGATAACCCATAATATCAGTTGGATTCACTATATATGGTTCACATAGGGAACTGTGAGATATTAGATTTCTAGAAGATTAATTATAGCATACAAGGATTGTATTCTCTTTAATTTCCTATGTATCCAAGTAATCTATCATGTCTATAAATATGGGATTTCCTATAGCCTCTCCATCCTAGTAATTAGATTCCAGAATGATAGTGAAGAATTCATAGATACTACCATGGGGTTCAACCTGAGGTCTTGAGGATGATGACTGCTTGGTGATGCCCTAGGGTCCTCTAGTCATCATGATGGAAGTGTGATTATAGGATACCTAATTAGTGGGAAGAGGTTCCCCTAAAGTGATTATCTTTCTTAGAGACACTCTATATCTATATGAGATGGGTATGATTGACCGTAGCTATATAAATGAGGATCAATGATGAATTTTGGGCTTGGGTTATGTATATGTGTACACCATTGGAGCAGTTCTGATATAGTTGTTGTCATGGTCCCTAACACATGCTTATACACATTATAGAATTGGAATGAAGTGGGTATTGATTTTGAATTTATTTATTTATTATTAACAAGTTCCATGTACTTATCATTGCATTATTAGTATCATAAGGGACTGATTTTGTGGTTCCCTACTAAGTTCTGAACTCACATCGTTGTTGGGAAACCATGGAACTTGGGTACCCAAGAATCTCTCATTGGTTTTATGTGTATTTTTGGATGAGGGTCAGGATCATCTATTCAAGCTGGAGTACCTTGTATTGGATTAAATATTGGAGTTCGATATGGATTGGTGATGTAGTAGGACCTAGTCTGTATCTTATCTTTTTTTTACTCTGTGTATGTGATCATCCCAGTGGGTGATTGTTCTTGGATTCTTGTATTATTGTATTTTGTTTTCAAATAGCATGTTTAGTTTATTTATTCTTTATACATACTCTCACTTTTATGATTCTTGGTTATGTAATTATTATTTTTAACTCTGATATTGGGGTATAATATCTCCAAGGTACCTTCTAGGAACTATGATGCTAGGAGGAAGCCTCTAACATATAAGAAGGAAAGCTTAAGGTCATGTAGAAGTCCAGACTGGGTACAATATAGAGTGATATAGGGAATGTAATTACAAATTGGTATCAAAGGAGTCATTCTTTTATCTTATTATTTAGGATATAATATACAAGAGATATAGTATTGTTAATAAGACTATAATGGATTTCAAGATAGTGTGTAATAAATAGATTCTCTATTGGGAATTACAATTTTCCATGAATTGGATTGATGTTCTTGATTTTCACCATTATGATTGACATGGTATCACATTAGGTGGCACAATAGTGTCTAGATTTATGATTTATTATTTATTATTTTGGATATTAGACCATTTTAAATAGGCCAATTGTAGATTTTGTATCTTCACACAAAGAGGAATGAGTCGTCTAATTTATGATAACTTCACAGACAGGATTTACATGACATGTAGTGACCTACTAGTTTGATTTTAGTGTCTAAAGATAAGTTCATCTATTTAACGTATCAAATACTGCTCAAATGAACTTTTCTCATATAATTACGTGGTGATTTTATACTAAGTTATAACAACCAATATATAAATTTTCATTTAATGGAAGTTCATGTGGATCTATGATGAGATTCTCGATGATAAGAAATAAAACAACACAATCCATCTTGGAGTGGGAATATGGTGACCCTATTAGGTTAGTGAGGCAGATGATGCCTTACTGGGATACCCCTAGTGGGTTTTTATTATACAGGTTTAGTTGCTTGAAGTTTCATTAAAAAATTATATGGTGTTTTATTATATAGATAAAAATTACACTCTACTTAATCAAGCCACATGATGGTGGTTCATGGGATACGGATCGTCAGTTGGGTGATTCTAGTTGAATTTACCCTGTATAGTTGGTTATTTAAATTTCTAGAAACAACCTATATAGAGTTTACAATAAATATTAAAATGTTATTCTATCTAATCTAACCTCATGTTTTTTATTCTTTGATATAGAATATCTTACAGAGATTATGGTTGTTGGTGTGGGCCTGTGTGGAGTGATCAGATGCTCAGTTTTCTAAAGTTCCAGTAACAACCAATATGGTGTTTTCCCGTATATAAAGGAATGGAATTATACATTTATGAGATAGAGGGTATGGTTTTACATGGTACAGATCATCAAGTATTATTCCATTATATGTATATATATATATATATATATATATCCTGTGATAAGTTGGTATTCTTGAAGGAGTGGTCCCTTAGGTGGATGTTTTTTGATAATAAGTTCCCTACTAGTTTGATAAATTTCCTTGAGGTGAACAATATATGTGTTTATGAGAACCTGGAGAGGGGTTTTAAAACTTAATATATCATGTGATGTTTGAAATGGGTGCAGAAAGTACTATCCCAAGATTTATGACCTTATGTGATATGATTTTTGGGTTTAATGGGAGATCTGGAGACCCTTGTTTTCAACTCATTCTTTAAAGATTTATCATCTTTTTTATTCAAGGGAAACCAATGAGAGGGGATATCCTAGGCTTATTAGTGCATTAATAATAAAAATAATGGGTACATTCTAAATTTTTAGATCTAATAATGGGAGGTGAAATCGAGTTTATAGAAAAGTCATGGTTTTGATTTTGAATGTAAGGCACATGTAGTGCCTTAATATCTAATATGGTTTCAAGGGAAGGAGAACTTTTGCGCCCATCACTATTATTATGGAATAATTTTAGTATATGGTGAGATCATGTTAGACACTTGAGACTTAGAAGGGAACTGAATGGTATCTAAGTGTATGGTTAGCTTCGTCATGAAAGTAATGTGAAAAAAAATTCAGACCATCTGGGATGTTATCAGCTTGACATGTTGAAATGTATTGGAGCATGGTCAACCTAGTTTGGTGGAATGACTCTCAAGGGAGTGTGGGTAAATTTTCTCTATATGAGTGGTATTATTGGGTACCTATGTTAGCTTTAAAATGAGATATATGTGACACACACTTCATACACATGGAGTAATGAGGAATTGTGATTTTATAGGGGCCCTGGTAGTTGGGGAATCTGATGAGAATGGTTGGGGAGGAGTGGCATATGTTTATAAATAGAACTTATTGAGGTGGTTTGTAGGGATTATTATAAGGTAAGATAAATGGTGGGGAGTTCGGCATTGGTTTTTTAAGGGAGTGACCCTCGTTATGGTTGGTATTTTGGTGGTTGTTGAGGGTGATTTTTCCATATTCTAGATATGGGATCTAATTGATGTTTCATATTAGTGAATGTATATGAGAGAGATGTTCACGTATAGTTACTTGGTGTAGTAGTGGACATGGAATGATCCATGATATAATGATCTCATGTCGGTAGGGTCATGGTAATGATAGTATCAATCGTAGGATGGTTGATATGAGTAAGTGAATTTGAATTTGTCTGCTCCCATGTTAAATACTATATTTGAGGTTCAGAGGAGATAATGGTTGGATTTAGTGAATTGGAATCAGGATCGGGGTGATCTAGGTGTGACCTAAGGGTAATTCATGGGGTGATCTATGATTTTTTACATGGTTTACGGGTGAAACCTCATTTCATGACATGGTTCATATAGTAAACCAGTCATGAGATATGTTTCAGGGGTTAAACCACATTCAATCACATGGTTTTAGAGGTGAATAATGTGAAACAAACTAGTGAAGGTTCATTTTTTGGAGAAAAATCCAAGAAATAAAGGAGATATAGAGTTATTCCTTGGAGTATGAGTGGGTCCTTACTTGTTGGTTCATTATTGGAAATGTTGATTTGGATATAGGATTTTTCTTTTAATGATGTGCTAGTGCATGTAGGATAACATTTATTAACATTTGGAAGTAAGAGTTCTAATTAGTGTAATACATGAGGATAGAAATTGTGAGAGGGAAAATATTTTGGGAGCATTGTGTGTGATGTGGTAGGTAGGTCGATGGACCTTTGGAGGATGTGTTTTAGTAGTTGGTTGTGATTGGAGGGAGCAATATGGATTACAATCATTGGTTAAGAACTGAAGATTATGGTGGGGAGTCCCATAAGATTGGGTATTAGGTTTTTTATGAAATAATGGTGTACTGAGATATATGGGAATCATGGAGCACTATCTAGTGGTTTTCATGGTTCCAATGAGTAGTAACTTGGTTTTTTTATAAATTATGCACTTCAATTTTTGAGTTATGTTGTAACAATCGGGGTTTTGATTAATTAGTTTTTTCTAAACAAATTAAAAAAAAATTTATATCTTGTGTTGCAAGAAACAACATGTTAATATTTCATTATATGTAACATCATGTTAAGATTTCTCTGTAAGAAACACCTAGTTTTTCATGTGGTACATGAAAAACTATTTTTGGATTATGTTTCACATAATACGGGGTTCCCTCGATATCTTGTGTTACATGCAAGATCAAGTTTTACCAAACTACAATAGACTATTATTATTGTTTTTAAATATAATAGTTATCAGATAGAAATTGGAATGGATTGAATAAATAAGATTAAATAACTTATGAAAATATACATTTTTCACATTTTTTTTAGTTATCTATTTATTAAAGATTAAATAAGAATCATTTAAAAGAAAAAGAAATGTATTCTAAAAAATAATATCTTTACTAAAAGAATGGTTAATCATGATTGGTGGGAAAAATTAAAAATTATATTTTAAAAATATTATAAAAATTACGTGAAAAAATAAATTTCATTTTTAAATAAGATTATTAAAATTATCTTGGGGTGATTTTTTGGTATTTCTATGAGAAATTTCATTTTTTTGATGAATAGTGTGAAATAATGAATTTTAATTAAAAAATTAGTTTTAATATAATTACTTTATATAGTTAAATTATATTTTAAATTTATTTTAATGTATAATTATTTAAATCATACATATATTAATCCAATGGATTTCATTTGAATCAATTTTATATCCAAATTGGATATAAAAAGTTTTTAAAATTTTGAATATTTTTAATTTAAAACCCCATTTTCTCATCATGTCTACAGGATTAATTTTAAATTATATTTTATACACATATGTTTTTAGAATTTGGAAAAAATTTACTTAATATTTTTAATAAGAATTATTTTAAATATCTAATAAGTTCAACTAAAATTTTGACCAAAATGATTTGTTGAAATAGTTAAAATTCATTACCATGATTAAGGAAAAAACAAGTTTACCTAGTTTATAAACATAGAATATAATGTTTAAAATGACCCAAATCATGTCCAAAACCAATTTTATGGAAATATTTTTACCATTTTTAAATTAAGATTTAATTTTATGTGTTTTTGGGACAGCTTTCCATAAAAAGAGCCCATATAATAAGTTAAGTAAAGAAAATGAAAAAAAGTATGCTTCTTCATTTTAATTTCTATAAATATTTGGAATAGGTAATATAAATGACTTTCATATCATGATAATTTATTTTAATTTCTTATATATGATAAAATTACATTAAATTATTCAGAAATTACAACATAGTAATTATTTAGTTAATAATTAACTGAAATAAATGAAATTAAAAATATTAAAAGTGAGGTAAATTGAATGAATTATTGTATAACATTAATTTTTTAGATGAAAATATCTTGATACATATGTGTGATCTTAATATTTTAAAATTAAATCATTTTATTTATATTTTTAAATTTAAATTAATTATATAATGTCAAAATTAACAATAATGTTATTTTATAGTAAATGATATTTTATTAAATGATTTAAAATTAATTAAAAACTATATTATCAAAATTTATTTGTGAATATTAATTTACATAATATATGGTCAATTCATGTAACAATTTACCTTTTATAATTAACATATTGATCCCTAAATAGTAAAACCATTGTCAGTATTGTTAGGGTTAAAGTAGTGTTTTTACGCATTGCGTGCGCTTATATTAAAATTATCTTCCAAAAAATATGGGATTTATATTTTATAAATTAGATAAGCTATTTTATAATAAGTGGGTATAAATTTTATGTTTATTCTCACTTTAATTTATTCCTAATTGATAAATTATCATGATTATAAAATTAGTTACCTTAATAAAAAAATGGTAAAAATAGGGAAACTTAAAAGTTAAGGAATAACATTATAAAAATGAATTTGATTATGTATGGTGGAGATTTTTCTTGACCAAATAAACCCACTCCTAAATTATTATTCAATTCATTATCCACATGAGTTAAGGGAGACCTCCCAATAGTGAATACGTTTGAGTATTTACAAGAATGTAACTCCTAATCAAACATAAAAGGCAGTTACTCCCCCAACTTCTTCACACCTATCAGGAAATCTGGCTCAACCAATATCATCCCAAATAACATCAAAACATCCCTCAACTAATCCTTGAAACATTAATTTTGGAATAAAAACAACCAAATAAGTACTTTGGTGCAAACCAAAAGGAGATACCTGAAAAATAAAAAACGTTCATCAATGAACATTTTTTATTTCTTTATTTTTCAATCCCATTAAATTATTTTTATATCATGGTTATATTATAAACCTGGTAGCTTACATATACTAATATTTTTTATTTTAATTGTACAACCAACAACCAAATCCACTTCCATTAAAAGGGTTATGGAATCATCATTCATGTGTATTGCAGACTACAGCCACATGAACTGATGTCGTTCATTTTTCCATTACTACCATTATAGATTGTAAATAATGATGTAAATAATATTTATATATGATATATATGATATTTATGATGTATTCTTTCTTCTTTATATATTATATAATGTATAACTTCATGCTTTCCATTTTGTGGGAATACGATAACGTTGTTCGTGTGTACTACGGACAACGGTCTTGTCAAGCGAAGTCATTCATTCATGATTTACATGGAATGTATTAAGTACGTGTTTAATAGAAATATGTGATATATATATATATATAACATAAATATTCTACTTAAATTTTATAATATAAATCCTTTACTTTTTATTCTTTCAATATGATGAGAAAATGGAAACAGTGTTCATGCTTACGCACAACCTTCCATCTCCAGGAAAAGTGTATTTCATTTCCTATCACTAAATTTAATATATTACTCTAAATAATTATATACTTAATATATATGATATTTATATCTTTTTTATAATTATATATATTATTAAATCATGATCTAAGTAAGAGGTCCAAGAATAACCATTCAAAATATGTACAAAAACGTAGTTATTATACGAAACATAATTTTAAAATGAAATTAACAATAAATGGGTAATATAAAGTCATAAGTAAATAATATATGTTATTATATATATGAATATGTTTATATTATAGGTGTATAATAAACTTTTATTTATTATATAGGAGGTTTTAATGAGCTTGACGGGAGTCATGACTTAAGGTAATGGATTTTTATCTCACTTTTATTTTTTGTGAGACACATGCTATAGTCACCACCTCTTTATTATATGTGGTGTATACAATACCCAGTAATATAATTTATGATTATTTCACTAATATTTTTTCCTTTTTACATATCAATTTTATGATATCTCTTTCATTGTGTTTACAGTTCAACAGTTACCAAATCAGTAAATGATTTTGCCTCAATTTCCCTTTTTTGAGATGTATGTTATTATATGAACCTATATTCTTAATGAGGTGTATATACATCACCCTTGACATTTTATATCATGAATATACTTCCTTTCATGAAATTTCATTCTCCATTCAATTTTATCCATTCATGGGTATTATGATTCAATGTTACCAAAGTGATAAGAGTTTATTGCTACAATCTCATAGTTTATCGATATTGTTTATGATTATGCTTCCATTGATAAAATATTATGATACATATATCAATAATTCTAGTGGATATTATTATAATATTTTTATTCAATATATATTCATGTAATGGATCCATTTTTTCACACTTTTATATTTATGATTATTGAAAAAAAATTAAGAAAATTTCAATTTATTTTTCTCCTTGGCCAGAAATCTATTTTCTTCTAGAACAATGCTTTCTGATAATGTTTTCAATTTTTTTTAAATGATATTTTAAGCTCATTTTCAAGGGAAATTATTTTGAAAAATTTTTATGTTTCAAAATTTTTGTTAAATGATTTCCAATGATTCCTTTAAAATTTTCAATGGTTATTTTAAAATAAAATGATTTAAAAAATGTTTTATATTTAAAAATTATTTTATATTATGTTCAATGATTTATTTATAAGTTTCAAACGTTATTTTCAATGAAAATGATTTGGAAATTTTTTTATGTTTTACAAAGTGTTTTAAATAATTTTAAAATCATTCTTCATATGTTTCAAAGGTTACGTTCAAGGAAATGGATTTTAAAAACGTTTTATGTTCTAAAAAGTGTTTTAAATGATTTTCAAAGTTTTCTTTATAAGTTTAAAAACTTATATTCAACGAAAATGATTTCAAATGTGTTTTATATTAATAAAAGTGTTTTATATTTTGTTTAAAGCATCATTTATATTTATTATAGGTTATTTTCAAAGAAAAGTTTTTTCAAATGGATTTACATTTTAAAAAATGGGTTTTCAAAGTGGAATGTATATTTTCCTCAAGAAATGTTTTAAATGAATTTTCAAAGACTTCTTTAGAAATTTTCAATGTTATTTTCAAATAAAAGGATTTTGAAAATGCTTTATTAAATTGATGTTCAAATAAATTCTATTTTACTAAAGAAATGTTCCAAGTGATATTTCAAAATCATTCTCCATAAAAGAGGAAATATTTTCATATAGTTTATACTTTACTTGGGATATGATCCAAGGAAACCACTTTCATAATTTATTTTAATGGTTTGTTTTTAATATGAAAAGTATTTAATGAAATCAATTTCTATTCAATAGGTTATACCATGATAATATAATTTTGAAACCTACTGCTTTTCACGGGTTATGTTATGGTATAATGATTATGAAACATGTCTCTTTTTCACAGGTTATGATATGATGAAGTGTTTATGATACCCATTTCATTTTATAGGTTATGTTATGATGAATATTTATGATCTTGTGGATCATTTATGTATGAATATTATGTAAGGAGTGGAACCTATATATCCCTCTAATGAATTTCATAAATATTTATATATATTATGAGATAGACATGGCTAGAACATGGATTATACCCAACATAGTAAGGGACTTTTTCCATTATAAAGGTTTGGGGAGTAAACCTGTTCCACTATAAGGAAAGGGATACGACTGGGGATGGTGGTGTGTCTCACCCATTAGGTGTACCCCCATAATGTGCCCTGATTTGTTCTGTTGATGAGACTTAACTTCTAGTGAATAATTTTATATTATTATGTGTATTCCATAAATCTATTTCTTATGCTAATATTATGCTCACATGGATCATGTTCTTTGATTATCTTATCATTTTGGTTTTATTAACTACCAATATTTATTCCATGAATCATGACTAAGATCATTGATATGTGGTGTATGGTTTTCAAATGTTAATATCTTGTTTTTATACCCTTTTGATAATGTTATTCTTACATATCTCCTTCATTTACCCTTACTGAGCATATGAGCTCACCCTTTCTTGTGTTTCATTTCCCATTATTAGGAATAATGGTTTTAAGTAAGAGTAATAAAGGGAAGTATTTGTGTATAAAACATTAAATATATTTCCCTTAAATATAATATTGTGTTCCAAGTTTCCAATGGCGTGAAAATATTATAGTCCTTGGACATGTGTTTTAGAAATGTAATGAATATTCATTGAAAAATATGTAATATCCATGTATGTTAAGCCAAGGTCTATATAGTTGGTATCAAAGAAAATGATTAGTAAAACTTTAGAAACTGTAATAAGAAAACATTAGTGATATCCCTAGGGATATTTCTAAGAATCTATCTAGGGATGTCTCCATGGTTAAGTCTAAGGATGAGATAAAGTATATAAAAACTTCCAGGAATTTTGGTAAATGATAGAGTGAGTGGTTTCAATGAAACACTTACATTTCATGATATTACAAGTTTTTGTTGATCTTGAATAGATGTACCTAGGGGTAACAACCCTAAAAAACCATATTGATCTAGACTCAATCAGAAACTATTGCACAATAATGGGTATTTCTACATAGCCGGTTTGACACTCCTTGTTGATATTATTTGGAAATTCACAAACTCTTTGCCAACCCTCATAAGGGATTTAAATAGATTATGACTATGAATGACCTCAAATAAACCTAAGGTTTCGTATATTGAAGAAGAAGGTGTCATGATAAAGAAATAATATAAGTGATTTTCTTGATTATTTGTTTTCCCATTATGATTAGTGTTTCTCACACTATGATTTTTGGTTTTAGTCCACATTAGGAACCAGAAGAATCAAGGTTAAAATTGAATGTGATGGAAAATTTTTTGATGAGAAAATAAATGGGATAATTATTGGATTAAAGGATGTTGTGGTTATTTCTCTTCCATTTTCATGGAACAATAATAATAATGTGTACCCTAACCAACTCTTAGACTCACAAAAGAAGAGAAGGAAATAGTTCGTTGGGTGTTCGGGTATCGAAGACCATAGAGGAAAGAAGATTCAGTTTCCTATGTGTTGAGAGTGTGGGAGAAAACAACCAAGTGTATGTCTTAGAGGAACAAGAAGATGTTTTTACTAGGGAAATGAAGGTCAAAAAGAAAGTAAATTTATAGTAAGAATGTTGATTTTAGTTAATGTAATGGATGGGAACATTGGCCTTCCTAAAGTGTCATCAATGGATGAATGCTTTAAATGTGGAAAGTAAGTGCATTAGGAAAATCAATTTCCTTGGGGTAAATATTGTGAAGAAAATTAGAAAGGTGGTATGAGTAACTGTTACTTTGCAAATGATGAAGATATATCAAATGAAATGTGAAAGGAAAGAATTGTTATGGAATAATATGATGAATCTGCATCAATTTTTTGAGAAGTGAGACGAATGAATAATTTATTATAATTAAAAGATTATATTATATGAATCCTGAAATATATAAGTTGTGTTCAGTATAAGTTTTTCATTAAGGATTTTAATGAATATGTATACTGACACTGATGGACTAGAAAAGTGAGTTAATATCAAGGTGATATTTTGATTAAGGGAAGATAACCCTTATCATGTTCCTAAGGATGAGAAAATGAAGTTTAGTATGGATAAAGAGATGGGTGATATGAAGAAAGTAAATTGGATAATATTGATGACATCAAAATTGATAAATGATTTTTGAAAAGTGTTTTATGTTATCATTGATGAAGATTACAACATTTTTGGATTAAAGTAATCTATCCAATAATCAGTTTTCTATGAAAGAAATGAAAAAACATGTATGTTTTCAATAATGATTTACGGTAATTTAATTTATTACCACATTTAATGAGAGTAAATGAAAAAGGTATTCAAATGTTTGGTATGTGAAAATCAAGAGGTACTTCATGATACATAGGGGATCAATGTTAATCTGATTTTGAGAAATTTAGTGACTTTATTTTCAATGTTTTGTGGTATCATTTTTTAGAATGGTCAAAAGGGTTAATTATTTCTGAAATATTTTAGGTTGAAATTTAGATGAGGCATTAGATATTAATGTATTACTTCAAAATATAATGATTTATACATATTGGATAACTCACGCTAACCATTTTTAATTGATGATAATTGATGGTAGAAATAATGACTTATCATTCTATCTATGGATCGTTTGATACATTAGATCTTCAGGAAAAAAAACACTGTTATTTATTGGAGTAAGAGATGAAGTGGAAATATATTAAGTCACTAGAATAGAGTGAGATTTTTCTTATAGAATGGAATGAAATCAAGTAAGTATATCTTCTCAAAATAATTATTCAGCTATAGGAAAATGTTCTTGGAATAAAATGTTGTCTTGTTATCATAATTTTTTATGATTTCAATGACCCTTTTGAATCCTATTTTGTTTATGGATTTTTGATCATTAATTATCTTCTGACCATGTTCTCTATCACTATCCATTGGTATTTGGGTTTTAAAATTCTCTTTTATGTCCATGTTTTCACATTCCACCTATATTATCCTATGCAGAAACCTAGTTAGGAGTTACTTTGGGGAACTATTATGTTTAAAACTTTCCATTTTAAAAGGATGCTTTATATTTCATTTTTAAACTATGGGTTTATATGAAAGGAAATTTCAAGTATTAGAAAATTTATGAACAAAAAAAAAATTGAGGGAGAAATTAAATTTATTGGGGGAAGAATGTAACACCCAAAATTTTATGCATTTTTTTGAATAAATTAAAAATCATTGATTGATTATGTTTCATGCTACACCGAGTTAATATTTATTTATACACAACAACAAGTATGGTTTTTACTACAAAAAACAATAATTTTATCTTCAGGTACATCCAACACTATTTTTTTTTTGTGTTACACACAATACTGAGTTCCCTCGATAGCTTGTGTTACACATAAGACTGAGTTTTACCAAACTAAAATATACTATAAAAATTACAATACAATATAATAGTTTTATCCTAGTCGGTGGAATGGACATAATGAATAGAATTAAATAACTTGTAAAAATATGTTGTTTTCACGTTTTTATTTTTTATTTATTTATTAGAAATAAAAAAATAATAATTTAAAAAAAAGAAATGTATTCTGAAAAAAAATCTAAAAGAAGGGTTAATCATGCTGGGAGAACATAATTTAAAGTTAAATTTTTTTCACTTTTAGAAAATATATTTGAAAAAAAAACATAAATTTTTAAATCATAATGTCAAACTTTTCTTAGGGTTTTTTTGGGTTTTTTTCTTAGAAGTTTTATTTTTTGATAAATAATCTAAAATACTAATTTTTAATTGAAAACTGCCTTTTCATCAAGTTTATTTATATAGTTAAATTAAACTATAAATTATTTTTAAAGTATAATTAGTTCTATTATACATATATTAATCCATTGAAGTTCATTTTACTCAATTTAATATTGAAATTGGATATAAAAGCGATGTAAACTTTTGAACATTATCAGTTTAGAAATCTATTTTTCGTCGCGTTTATAGGATTAATTTTAAATTAATTTTTTCCACTTATATGATTATAATTTAGAAAAATATATTCCATTTTTTGAAAAAAGATATTTTTAATTTCTAATAAGTCCAAATTAATTTATGACCAAAATTATTAGTGAATATAATTAAAATTAATTACAATGAGTAAGGAAAAAAATGAGTTTACTTGGTTGTTAAACGTAGAATATATTGTTTATTAATGACGCAAAACTTATAAAAATACATTTTTATTGAACTTTTTGTACCCTTGTGACATTTGGCTCAAATTTCATGAGTTTTTGGGACATATTTACCTAAAAATCACCCATATAATTAAATAAGTGATGGAAAAGACATAAATGAACCATTTTCTTTTTAATTTGTATACATTTTTGGAATAGGGAAAAACTACATAGGTTTGGTTATAAATATTGTTTTTTAAAATAAATGAGTTTTTATTGACATGATATTTTTTTAATGAAATTTATCTGTAAAATGATTAAATTAAATTCTTAGGAAACACCAACACAGTGATTGTTTAGTTAATAATTAATTAAAATAAATGATATTAGAAATATTAAAAGTGAGGTAAATTGAATGAATTATTGTCTAGAATTAATTTTTTAGATTAATATATCATGTTACATAGGTTTTAAATTAATATATTTAAATTCCATCATTGTGTTTATATTTCATAATTCAAATTAAATAAATAATGTCAAATTTGACATTTATGTTATTTTAAAATAAATGATATTTTATTAAATGATTTAAAATTTTAAAAAATCATATATTCTAAAATTTTATTTTTAAATGTTAATAAATATAATATATGGTCCATTTATGGACCAATTTACCTTTTATAATGAACATATTTACCACTAAATAGTAAAAACATTATGATCACATTTAAGGTTAAAGTAGTGTTCTTTCTCATTACGTGTGAATCTGTTAAAATTAATTTCCAACAGATATAAAATTTGTATTTTATAAATTATATATCATTTTTTAGAATAAATGGGTCTAAATTTTATAATAATTCTCATTTTAATTTATTCTTAATGGATAAATAACATTGGTAAGAAAATTAGTTACGTTAATAAACCCCAAAATGGTAATAATTAGAAAACATATAAGTTAAGGAAGAAAATTATAAAAATGCATTTATTTTTATGTATTTGGAGGTTTTTTTATCAACCAAATAAACCCTAAACTCCATTATTATTCAATTTTTCTTCCACATGAGGTAAGGGATACCTCCCAATAGTGAATACTTTTGAGTATTTACAAAAATACCCCTCCTCCTCAACTATAAAAAAGAACTCACTCCCCCAAATTATTCACATCTCAAAATAATTTTGGATCGAACAATGACTACCCAAATCACTTCTAAAAAAACTTCCAATAATCCTAAAATACTTATTTTAGGCATAAATCCAACCAAGAAAGTCTTTTCGTGCAAACCAAAAGGAGATACCTGAAGAAGTGATGACATTCATCAACAGACGTTTTTTGTTTTATTTCTTCCTCAATAGCCTTATATTGTTTTTATATCATGCTTATATGATAACCTCAGTACCTTAAATATACTTATATTTTTTTATGATAAGGTAATTACCTACAACCACACACAATTCCATCAAATGTGTTACGAAATCACCATTCGTGTGTACGACGGACTACTACCTCACGAACCAATGTTTTTTTGTTTTTCCATTACCACCTTTATTTGGTGGGAATAGTGATGGAAATAATATTTATATATTATATATATAATATTTTTTATTTCTTTGTTCTTATATAATTATTATATATAACATATATTCATGATTTCCATTTTTTGGGAATATGATAACATTGTTCTTGTATACGATGAACTACTGCCTCGCAAAATAATGTGATTCAATCGCACTTTACATGGAATGTATTAATAATGGTTTTAATAAAAATATGTGATAAATATAAAATAAAAATAATAATAGAATACTAATATCTATAATTTATTCTTCTTTCTTTAATATATGACAAAAAAATGGAAGCCGTGTTCTTGCGTATATACGGTTTACGATCTCCATGAATAATGTAATTTATTTCCTATCACTCGATTTTATGGATTACTATAAATGAATATATAATAAATATATATTATTTTTATATCATTTATATCATTCTTGAGATTATGAAATCCTGATCTAATTAAGAGTACCAAGAATAACAAGTCAAAACATGTACAAAGAACAAAGTAGTAATTACACGATACATAACTTTAACATAGAATTGTTACTAAACTGGTTATATAAAGTCATAAGTAAATAATATAAGGAATTATATATATGAATATGGTTATTTTATATATTTATAATAAAATTTTATTTATTATACATGATTTTTGAATGAGTATGATGAGAATCGCGACTTAAGGAAAGGGATTCACATCTCACTTTTACTTTATGTGAGACACATTCTATTTTCCCCACCACTTTCTTCTTTTTGGTTAATATAATTCCCATGAATGTAATTTATGATTATTCTGAAAAAATTATTTCTATTTACATATTCATTTCAGGATATCTCTTTCATTGAGTTTACATTTCAAAATTTACCGAATCGATAAAGGATTTTGTCTCAATTTTCATTCATTGAGATGTATGTCATGATATGCACTTATATTATTTCATGAGGTGTATATACAAACAATTTTAAAAGTTAAATAATTAATATTATTTTTTTCATGATATTTTATTCTTCATGTAATGTTATCCTTTATTGGGGATTATGATTCAGTGTTACGAAAGTTGTAAGAGTTTACTGCTAAAATCAAATATTTTATTAGGACTGATTTTTATTATGCTTCTATTAATTAAATATAATGATCCATATCTCAATAATTTTATTTATTTTTCTTATTCTCTAGTTTTTCATGATATATTCATGTAATTGTACTATTTTCCCAATCTTTGGTACTTAATATAATTAATAAAAAAAATTTGTGAAAATATGACTTTGTTTCTCTCTTCGACCGGAAATCTGTTTTCTTCCAAAAAATGTTTTATAAAAATGTTTTTCAGAATGATTATAAATTATATTTTACGATAATTTTCATGGAAAATTATTTTGAAAAAATATATATATGTTTTTGAAATTGTTTTAAATTATTTTCAGAGCTCATTTTATATGTTTTAAAGGTTATTTTAAAAATAAAATAATTTTGAATGTTTTTATATTTAGAAATTATTTTAAATTATTGTCTAAGCTTAGAATAATGTTTAAACATGTTATTATCAATGAAAAGTATTTTTAAAATGTTTTATGTTTTAAAGAGTTTTATAAATTATTTTCAAAAAATCTTTTACAAGTTTCATAGTTTATTTTTAAAGAAAAGTATTTTTAAAATGGTTTAAGTTTTAAAAAGAGTATTAAATGATTTTAAAAAATTTATTTATAATTATAAAAGGTTATTTTCAATGAAAAGTATTTAAAAGGTGTTTTATTTTTAAAAATTAATTTTACATGGTTTTCAAAGAATCCATTATAATTTCCAAGGATTTTTTCAAAGAAAATGGGTTTCAAAAGGTTTTAAATTTTGAAAAGAATTTATCAAAGATGAAAGTATATTTTACTCAACAATTTCCTTAAATGAATTTTCTAATAATTCTTTTTATGTTTCCAATGATATTTCCAATGAAAAGGATATTGAAATTATTTTTTGAAATTTATTTTAAAAAAGTCTATTTTCCTTGAGAAATGTTCTATGTGATATTTCAAAATCCTTCTCCATATAATATGACATAATTTTATATAGTTTATTCTTTAATGGGGATATAATCCAAGGAAACCACTCTTATTCTCTATATTAATGGTTTATGTTTAAGATGACAATTTATTTATGAAACCCATTTATTTTTCATGGGTTATACCATGATAAAATTATTTATAAATGTTCTTCTTTCCATCAGTTAGGCTATGATATAATGATTATGAAAAATATATCTTCTCACAGGTTATGACATGATGAAATGTTTATGATACCGATTCCATTTCAAGGTTTATGATATGATGAATGTTTATGATCTTGTGTCACACATATGTATGATTATTATGTGATGGGTGAGACCTATATCTCCCTTTAATGCATTGGGTAAAGGTTAATATATCTCATGAGATATACATGGATGGAATGGGGAGTGAAACTGATATATTAAGATACTTTTTCTATTATTATGGTTTGGGGAGTGAACCCATTTCACTATATGGAAACAGATGTGATTGGGGATGGTGGTGTGTCATGTCCAGTAGGTTTATTATAACAACCCTACACTTTTTTTTACACTTAAACATAATTTATTACATAAAATATTCACTTTATGCAACACAAAATATCAAGAGTTCTAGTGTATTTGGGGCTTAGGAACATTACATAATAACTTAAAACATGAAATTTTCATCTTTATTGAAAACTTCTTTTACATGACCACACACATTCCTTCGTACTTATCATTGCATGAGATAACCCAAGGACATGCATAAGAAAAGGGTGATCTATAAAGCCTAGTAAGGGAAGAAACAAGGCATAACAGTAACAATATAGTAAATGTTAGGAAATAGGAATATAAATGGAGCATAATAGAAACATGAACATAAAGGCATGATATAGCATGATTATTGTAACATGGAAATGTGGCAACAACATTGAAAATGATATTAGTATGGGCCAAGGATCATTGCATATGGAGCATGAGTAAAGACTAATTTCACTTGAATTAGAATGATTAAACTCTCATTACACTTAACATATCATGATACTAATCTTTACCCATTGAATTGGAGTGCTATTAGGGTGCACCCTTCTTAATCATTTCATTTCATGCATAAGTGTGCCACATGGATCATATAACATGGATTCATTAAACATAATCATTTATTCCATGACAAAGGGATTTTTAATTTATACATGAAACTATATAATCAATCAGTAAATGTGCATAAAGGCGAATACCCTTTATAGAGAAATGGGCATGGTATTCACTACACAATGACTTTGGCTTGAAAATCATGGTGCAATTTCCGCAGCATAATGGCATGACATAGGAATTCATAAAATTTGTTGATGAGAGAGAAACGGGTGTCTCATAATATGTACATGAAATGAACAGTAATGGGATCCTATATATACATGTCCCATCATATGTAATGGAATTTAGATTCATAATACAAAATAATTGCTTTAATGTAAATGAGGAGAGATAAATCCCTTATGGAATTTCGGCATGGTAATGAGTCTACATAGGAGGAATTAATGAGAGAGAAAGGGGTATACCATCAATAAAACATAAGGAGGGATGTATGGGGGTGGTGTGAAATAATACCCCAACATTTGTAATTGAAAATACTAGGGAATAAAAATATAATGAAACTTGGACAAAAATGAGAGAGTAAGAAACCCCATACTTGGAAGTGTGATCCCAAAGGCTTGGGAGGGGATTGAGAGAGGATTCCTGGGAGCTTGGGGAGACTTAGTAGGATACTAAAGAGAGTATATAAGGGTAGGGACATGATAAAAGTGTTTTTAGTTAAGAGAAGTGGGAGCTTTGGTGGGTTTATATAGGAAAAGAGAGGGAATTCTTTATTATTAAGGTTTTGGACACCACACATTAAACTAATAAAAACCACAAAACAAACCATGGTTTTTGCCCATGGTTTTTTTCCAAAGGGGAGTGTAAAACATTATTTTATAAGTCCAATGGCCTAAACTATTAAAAATATTAGGATTTCTTATGTGTAGGTGAGTCACACACTAAAGGAAGTCATTTTAAAAAGATAAAATGTTTTATAAGTCTTGGAGGATCCACTGGCTTTGTAGAATAAATTAAATAAACCTAAAATAACATTATATTAAATCTAAAACATATATTGTCTGAACATCCCATTCATTGTATATTATTACATCACAATTGGTTCATTATGATGTCATAAAACACATTATATATTTAAATAGTAATTATTTTTTACCGAAAAAATAGAATGTCTTAGAAATTTATGAAAAATTCACCGTTGGATAATTTCGACATCTTGATTCCAAAAATAATATTTATTTTATCTAAATAATTTTCTAAATGGGTGAATTTTTACTTTTTAAATTAAAACCAATATTTAATGAAAATTCATGGGTTTTGACAAAAACAGTTTTTAATCCTTTATAAAAATTACAGTTGTATTCATAAAAATTATACGATCCTTTATATTTAATATAAATTAATTTAATAGTAATATTTTATTAAAATATTATTTAATTCAAAAACCCATTAAATCATCAAAATAGGTTTTTTAATTGAATATTAACTGAAAATAATATCAGTGGATTAAAAAAATTATAGTATAACAATAATAAAATTAATATATATTATTTATTCTATACAAAAATAATGCACATAATCATAGTGATAGGGTCTTGTTACATAAACCCTTAAAAACCCGCATAAGATATAAGGGTAAGGTGTTCGATGGTGAAAGACTCTTGGGGTGGCTCGAATAACATTTCTCAGGTGGTAATATCTATTAACTTCCACTTCTTCCATAGGCAATTAATTTCATGCTTAACATATTGAAGCTTGTCTTGGGCTTGGTCAAGAGTAAAGATTAGTGGCACTACCTCCTTTCCGATCTCTGAAAAATAGGCTTCGTATGGAGAAATTCTACTGGATGAGGCCATCACTTCGTCTGGGGAAATTGGATTTGTTAAAGACCTATATTTATACTAATCATGTGATCACTATTCAACAGCTATATTAGCAACAGTTACATTTCTTAATGATATTTTAAAATCCAAATACATAAAAACAAATAAGTGCATATGTTTTATATAACCATTTTACATAATAAGAAATTTAAATAGATCAAGAGTAATTCTCATTAATAAAATTTTGGGTCATTACAATCTTCCCCCCTTAAGAAATTTTTCCCCCAAAATTTCTTTTTCCCACACTAAAACATATGTGGGTAACTCTACTTCATCACTTTCTCTAATTCTCACGTTTCCTCTTCAAACTTTTTGTTTCTCCACAACATCATAACGATGGGAATTATATTATTTTTTAAAACTTCTTCCCTATGATCTAATATTTTCATAGGCTTATCTTCATAGGTGACGTCATTCTCTAATGGTACCACCTCTATATTGAGTACATGCGATGGGTTAGGTATTTACTTCCTCAAGAGTGATATAAAGAACACGTCATGTACTTGAGATAGGTTCAGTGGGAGTATTAGTTGATAGGTCACTGCTCAAATGTGATCAAGGATCTCAAAAGGGCCGATGTACCTTGTATTAATCTTTCCCTTCTTCCAAAATATCATAACCCTTTTCCACGATGATATATAGAGGAATACATTGTATCTAATATCAAACTCTAGGTCTCATTGACGATTATCAGCATAGATCTTTTTTCAACTCCGAGAAGCTTTAATGTGCTACTAGATGGTCTTAACCTTCTCCACCATTTCTTTGACTGTTTCTAGACCTAGGAGTTTTCGCTCCCCAACTTCATCCCAACATGACGGTGTTCTGCACCTATTCCTATACAGGGATTCATAAGGATCCATTTGGATTCTTGAGTGGAAAATATTATTGTAAAATAACTCAACCAGAGGAATATATTGATCCCATCCCCCTTTGAAGTCCATTGAGCATGCACTCAATATGTCTTAAAGTCTTTAGATAGTCCACTTAGATTGGCCATCAGTTTGAAGATGGTAAGTTGTACTAAAGTTTAGCTCAGTATTCAAAGCATATTGAAGACTCTTCTAGAACATAGTGGTGAATCTTGGATCCCAATAGGATACAATAGATAGTGGTACTCCATTCAGCCTTACAAATTCTCTGATATATATATGTTCCAGTTGATCCATTGAGAAATCCTCTCTAATTGTAATGAAGTGTGTAGAATTTGTAAGACAATCCATAACAACCTAGATAGTATTGTTTACTTTGTATGTATTAGGATGTCTAGTGACAAACTCTATGGTTATGTTCTCCCATTTCCATGCTGGTATAGTTAATGGTTGCATCATCCCCTTAGACTTATTCCTCTTAGCCTTTACTTTCTGACATACTAGGAACTTTGTTGTATACTCAATGATCTCTTTATTCATGTTATCCCACCAATAATGCTATCACAGATCTTGATACATATTTGTGTTTCCTAGGTTAATGGATAAATTTTACTTATGTGCATCATCCAAAAGTTCATTATTTAACTCTTGATTTGGTGGAACACATAGTCTTGTCCCAAATCTCACAATTCATTCTTCATTAACATTGAACTCCAAGGATTTCCCTATTCTGATAGTTTCCACTTTCTTCTAAATTCCCACATCACCCTTTTGAGAATCCTTTAACCTATCAAAAAGATATAGTTGATCAATAATTTGTGAAAGGATTGATGATGTTCCCTTATTTATGATTCTCATGTCCATATTCATCAAATCTAAGAAGATTGGATCATTTTACATTTTCATCAATGATAGAATTGATGGTCCTTTATACTTAGATCATCTTACACCTTGTTCGTTTTCCCAGGGTGATAATGTATTGAGCAGTCATAGTCTTTGATCAGCTATAACCATATTCATTGGAGAATGTTTAACTCTTTCTGTGTGAATATATACATGAGGCTTTTTTGATCTGTATATATTCCACACTTCTCCCCAAAGAGGTAATGTTCTAAATTTTTAATGTGAATATTACTACATCCAAATCTAGATCATGTGTTGGATATTTTTTCTCATTAAATTTCAATTTCCTTAAATCATAGGCAATGAATTTTTCATTTTTCATCAACACACATACCATGCCCTTCTTCAAAGCATCACTAAATACCACAAAAAGTTCCCCACTAGTGGGTAGTGTGAGAACAGGTGTATTTTTAAGCCTCTTTCTCAACTCCTTGAATCTCTCTTCGCATTCATCACTCCTAGAAAACATGACTCCCTTCTGAGTTATCTTGGTAATAGGGTTTGACAATCATAAGAAATTTCTCACAAATCGGTGATAATATCCAACTAACCCAAGGAATCTACGGATATCTGTTATTGATGTTGGCATTAGTCATCCCTCAATTGTATCTGTCTTGGAGTGATCTGCATATATCTCATTGCTTGTGATGATATGAGCCAAGAATGAGACATCCTTCAACCAAAACTCACACTTGTTATACTTTGCATAGATCTTCTCCTTTCGAAATTTCTCTAATACAGTGCTTATATTCTCCTCATGCTCCTCCTTGGTTTTGGAGTGTATTAGAATATCGTCTATAAAGACTACCACAAATTTGTATAGGTAATCTCTAATGACTCTATTCATCAATTCCATGAATATTTTTGGAGCATTAGTGGGTTCGAAAGGTAGTACTGTGAATTCATAGTGCCTGTATCTTTTACAAAAAGTAGTTTTGGGGATATCCTCCATCTTCACCCTTACTTGGTAATATCCCGACCGAAAATCCACGTTAGAGAAGTATTGTGCTCCACATATTTGATCTAACAAGTCATCAATTCGTGGAAGATGATACTTGTTCTTTATTGTGATTTTTTTGAGCATGCGAGAATTAATGAAAAGTGTATTGACCCGTCCTTCTTCAGGATAAATAGGACTGGTGCATCCAATGGTGAAGCACTTTGGCGTATAAACCATTTATATATATTCTTCTGTAGTTGTTTCATCAGCTCCTCAAGCTCCAAACCAGCCATTCTATATGGAGTCTTGGATATTGGTAGTGCCCCAGGTATAAGATCAATTTATAATTCAACATCTCTTCTAGGATGAAAACTTGACAATTCCTCAGGAAACACTTCAGTGAATTCCCTTACAATAGGAATGTCATCAAGGATGGTTGCTTCCTTAGACTCAATCATCTGAGAATGATACACATGCTCATAGGGTAGTAATATCCCCATTTGAGATAATGGTACTAAATAAGATTCATCATCCTCCTTTCACTGGTACAGAATTGGGGGTCGATTTTCCATATAGATATTGATTTCCCTCTCACAGAAATTTATGTTGTCCTCATATAAGGAAATACAATCCATGCCACTAATTGCATAAAATTTCACCAGAGGTAGTATAAAGTGGATTTCTAAGAAGCTAAATCCAAAAATTATGACAAGGGAGGAGTTATATTCATGGGATGTAATGATTTCCCCATTTTTTGTTCTCACTGACATATTTACTTCCATGATTTGTGTTTGTATTCAGATTGTTCTACTAAAAGTTTGGGACATAAAAGAATGTGTAGAACCAGAATCAAAAAGTAAATTTTTAATTATTGAATTAATAAATAGTGTATTTGTCACAACTTTATTTTCGAGGTCCACTTATATGGTAGTGATAGAAAAAACATTCCCTTGATGCCTTGTAGGTTACTTGTTTCCTCTGAAAACCCTTGGCTTAGGGCACTGGTTTGCAAAGTGGTCTGGTTATTTTCATTTGAAGCAATAAACAATGTTTTGATGGTTGAACGAATTGTTCCACCCCTCTATCGTAGATGTGGGTTTTTCTTTTCGACGGTTAATGGAAATGTGCTTTTCTCGTTCACACTTAAATCATTTCCTCATCCCCATTAGGCAATTTTTAGGGTGCTTATTTCTGCACCTTTGGAAAGTGGGGTGCTGGACTTTCTTATTACCATTGGATTTATCAATCATAAGTACAGAATTAAAGTCCAACATACACTTATTATCCACATGATACCCCTGAGATTCGTTAATCTCCATTTTTACTTTGAGGGAACATCGAACAATTTCATCATAGATCTCGAAGTCATGGATCACTATGTCTTTCCGTATGCTAGGTTTTAACCCACTAGAGAAGCGGTAAACCTTGAATTCAGTGGTAATGACAAAACTGGAGTCATATCATGCAAGCCTTGTGAATTTTGTCTCGTATGCTCTGATGGATTTGTCGTTTTTTTCATGGGGTAAAGGAAGTCATTTTCCCTCTTAAGTCAGAGGGTACGAGGAAAATATTTATCAAAAACATTTTCTAGAAATCATTCCATTCCAATGCCTCGATCTCCTCCTCAGGCTTCATATTTTTTAACAATTTCCACCATTGATCAGCTTCACCCTCCATACGATAAGTAACCAAAAGTACCTTCTCTTATTTAGAACATTGAAGGATGGAGAATATATTCTCAATGGATTTGATCCATTGTTAAGAAATTGAGGGATCATATGATCCATTAAAATTAGGAGGCCTTTTTCTCATGAAACTCTCTATTGTGGCTTTTTCTTTATGAGGGGGTTTTAACGTTCCACTTTACCCATGTTTCTATTCAAAACTTGATTTAACTCAGAGAGTATCATGACAAAGTTTGTGATTCCCACTCCCATTTGATTGGTCATCTCATTAGAACAATCATCACATTGATCTTCGCATTGGTTGTTAGCCTGAGTCCTCCTATTATCATCCATTGGCTTGGATAAAAGGAAGGTTAGCGGTAACACATAAAGGGTAATCCAAAGAAAAAAATGGATGACCTATAAATTACTTTTATTTCCTTAACATATAAATTTATAGGGTTCAATCTATGTTATCCATGATCTACTTCCCAACATATATTCTTAGGGGAATTTTTGTATTCCTATAATAATGGTTTGTACTAAGATTATCAATTTACCAAAGCATATCCCTCAAGAATTTCATAACCAAGAGTGCCGCAAGGCCCATTGTCGTGCACTAGTTCTTGTTCAAGACTAGCTCAAAGCGGTTTTTTTGGGTTTTACCCCTAGATATATCTATGATAGAGATGCCTCTACCTACTCTTATTCAGAAAGGGATGTATTTACATGATAAACTACTTACTTAATAATCACCAATGTTTATGGTTGTCATTATTATACTTAGTCTTATACCTATGTATTTCATTATGGTTTTCAAATCCTAATCCCAAAAAAAACTAAACATATCCTCTAATAACGACTATAACAACCCTACACTTTATTTCACACATAAACATAATTTATTAAATAAAATATTCACTTAATAAAACATAAAAGATCGATAGGTATAGTGTCTTTGGGGATTAGGAACATTACATAATAACTTAAAACAATAAATACACATCTTTATTGAAAACTTCTTTTATATGACCACACACATTCCTTCGTACTTAGCATTGCATGGGATAACCTGAGTAAATGCCTAAGAAAAGGGTGAGATATAATGCAAAGTAAGGGAGTAAACAAGTCATAACATGAATAATAAAACACATTTTATGTAACATCCCAAGTAAGTAATGAATAATATATATTCTTATCTATGTCTATTTATGAATTAGATAGTGTTTTAGAGGCTTAAAATGAGAATAAATCCAATCTTTAGCATGGAATACACTAATATTTTTATAAGATTGTTTTACTGCCTTTTGATGGAAAAACATTTTTAAATCAAACTTTTTACAATTTTATAAGCCCTATTTGTCTAAATAAACTTATTCTTTATTATTGGGACATTATTATTTACTTTGGGTAAATTTTTGGTATTTTTCCGATAAAGTTCATTTTTTAAATGAATAGTGAAAAATGTTGTATTTTAATTCAAAATCTATTTTTAATATAATTTATTTATATGATTAGTTTATCTTTTGATTTGGTTTTAAAGTTAAATTATAATATATTTTTACCATTTAATCCAATAATGGTTGTTGGAATTAATTTCACTTTGAAATTGGACTTCAGCTATTGTCAATCTTTTGATACTTATTATTTCATAAAAACACGCTATTTGCTCTAACTGCGGGAATTAATTATTAAATTAATTAATGAAACTTATATGTTTTAAATTTTGTAAAATAGACATCATTTTTGAATTCGAAATATCACATATAGCTTAGGCTGAAGTATTGGTATTTTTCTGAAAAACATCAATTTTTGATGAATAGTGAAACCACTAAGTGGTACTTAAAAAACTGATTTTTTCATTTAAATGAAACTTTACCACTTCTGTGTTTTGAATTTCAAAAAAAAAAGACATAAATGGTTGTCATTAAGAAGTAAAATTTGGTTCAATGGGATTAAAATAATTTTTTGTTGAATATTAACATTTAAGTTTTTAATCGCGATTAGAGGTAATTAGTGCAATTTAGGGCGAAAATGATATTATAATAAAATGAAAATACCTAGACACATGTCCTACCCTTATTGTATGTGTCATGGACGACCATTAAAATCCATGGGTCAACTTGGGGACCCCATGGAGCCACTTTGGAAGGAGAATGACATTAATATCTTTTTATTTAATGTTAAAATAAAAATGTCACAAACATGTATTTTTTTACTAAAATAATTTTTACATTTGGTTATACAAGTCAGATTTTTGACTATAAATAATAATTATAAATCTAAAAATATTTCCCAGATCATAGTATTTTTTTATAATTTTTAGACATTAAATTAATTAAATTATTTATGACATGATGTTGATGCATCGATTACCTCATTATTTAACGATTTAAATAAAATGAAAAGATAATGTAAAATCTAAGACTTGCACTTGTCAAAAACATATTTTATGGGTATATTTTGAACCCTTATCACCTTATACTCGAATTATATCAATGTGGGACCTTTTGAATCTGAAAATCTCATTTTAAAATAAAGTAACATTTCTTTACTTTCCAAGAGTGCCCCTCCTCTCCTCTTATAAAAGGCCCCAACCTCTACCTCCTTACCCACACTTCCAAGGCCTTTGGCTCAGCCAACCCCTGCCCATTTTGTCTCTCCAAATCCCTATATAACTCTTAGAAGCCTAAATTTGGTCAGAAGTCTTCCCAAGGAAGCCTTTGATCTCAAATCAAAAGGAGTTACCCGTTTTAAAGGTAGTGTTTTCTCTTGTGTTCTTATGTTTTATTTTGCTTCTCCAACCCTATAAACTCTTATTATTCATTTCGTTTGTAACAAAACCAGTATCCTAAATATACTAGGATGTTGTTATATAAATTATTCGAGCTAAACTTACACACACCTATATCTAATGGTTAAATAACATACTGTTTCTGTGGATGGAAAATTTCTGCCTCACGAAACGATGATTGTTCAACACTCATATAACACCTTCAAAGATGGTCATTAAGATGTCACTATATTTATATATTATATATAATATGTTTATTCTTTACCTAAGCTTATGTATTTTTCATTTATGGAATACCTTTATGGTTACCATTATGGGTAAACGCGATATCTTCATTTTAGGAAGTGCGGACTACCGCCCCCTCAAAGTGATTTGATTTCGTTAATTCCATATGTGGGAAGTATAAAGGATTTAATTAATGGTATTATATATGATATTATACTAGAATTGTAATATACCTTTATATAAATATGATTCTATTCCATAAAATATGAAATAAAAATGAAAGTAGTGTTCATGCGTACGTACGGCTTACCGTCTCCATGAACGGTGCATTTCATTTCTTACCTCTTGACGTTATGTAATATTATAAATACATGTATATACTGGATATATAGGATATATATGATATATACATCATGATTATAACTTTGGATATAATTGATACATGAAAACCTTGTAATTATAAAGAGCATATTTTTGACTCAAGTACTAATGATCGTTAAAATGACCGTTATTAACTTAAATAATTGCATAGTGTTCATGAAATGGTAATAAGTGATATAAAAGGAATAATGAACTTGAAAAAGGTTCTAAATCATGTAGAAATTAACTCATGATTATTATTCAGGAGGTTAAAGAATGATCGAGTCAAGTTGGACACGAGGTCAGGGAACTTCTTAACCCAATTTCCATTCATTGGGTTAATCTCCTACTTTCAAATTATGTCGTGATATTATTATGTCCTATCTTGTATTTGTACTTTATTTATGTAACGACCCGAAATTTTTTTAAATAAATTTTTTTTTCCTAATTTTATGTGTTATTGTTATACTCAACAAAAATGTTTCATTTGGTAACATGAGTATAATTAAAATGAGACTGTTGGGTTTTAACTGTTATTTGACCATTGGTCAATATGATTGCTGGAAACTAAACATTTTGACTATTGTCTCTAAATACAAGCAATCTTGGTTAATTAATATAGAAAGAAGATTCGATGGCCTCACCCAGTAGTCTTGGACCGATCGAAGCCCATCTAACAGAACTTGGGAAGGAGGTAGCACCACTGGGCTTTGCTCTGGACCAAACCCAAGCTGAACTTCATCGTATAAAGCTAGAACGGGATCGCCTTCACGAGAAGTTCAAACTGATAGAAATTACTACTCGTGCGATGTTGGCCGAGCCTCCCTCGGATTCTCTCACCTTAGCACACCTTACACTTAGGTCCTATGCTGGTGTGATAAGGGGCTATGTAAGGAGACCGTAACTGTCTTGTGTAATCCTTTGTTTTAAATAAAATTTCGATTTCTTTTATGAATTTTCAAATGACCGGATAAATATAGTATGCAAATTTTTGATGAATTTTAGAAAAAGGATATTTTAAATATGTTTATGTAAACCCTAAATAATTAAAAATGTGTAATGATTTTCAAAAAATGGTCTTCTGCAATTATGTTCAGTACTAAATTTAGAGTCTAATAAGATCAACTTGATTTTTGATGAATAGTAAATTATGAATAGTGATTTTATGATTAGGATTAATAATGTGTCCAAATGGATTAGTAATCTCACTTAAATAAAGTATTAAAATAAGCTAGGCACTTTGATTAAGTAATGTGATTCAATAAAATGGTTAAATAACGGTTTCATAAATTATTATTCAAGTATTAGTTTTTTCAGATGAATAGTGTTTTTTAATTAAAAATTTAATTAAAAATAATTAAAAAATTATTTTTATAAAAATGACTTTATTTTTGAACTCAGAGCATCAATATTATGTTATGGTAATTTTTGGGGATTTTTCTGAAAAAAATGAATTTTCGGTGAATAGTGTATTTATTTAAAAATAAAATTAAAAATATTTAGAATTTTTTTTTATAAAATAGAGTTCATTTTTGAAATCGGAGCATTTATATTTAGTTAAGGTGAAAGTTTGGGATTTTTCTGAGAAAGATGAATTTTTCAGTGAATAGTAAAAATGCAGTTTTAGGGTTTCGTTATGTTTAATGACATCATAATTGTGTCATGATGATGTCATGAGATCTTTTAAGGGTTTGCCGGCCAAGGGTGATGAATTATTGTTTTGGGGGCCCCATGTGGCCTAACTCCATGATAAATGCCAAGGGAGAGCACATGGGTTTGAGAAAAGCACATGTGAGGTGTCCCTTGGCCATTAATGCCTTGTCCCCTCACTTTCCCTATAAATACCAAGCCCTCCATTCATCCATTCGTCTCCCCACTCATTCCCAACGAATTTCTGGTCTCATTACCTCCCAAGGAGTCCTCCCAAGGTGCCCCCAAGCCCTCAAGGTCCCAACCTTTGAGGTTTAAGAGTTACATTTTAAGGTAAGGGATCCGACCTCTCTCTTTCTTTTCAAGTAATCTCTTTTATGTCATTTCTTTTATACTCCATGTT
This sequence comes from Viscum album, assembly GCA_963277665.1. Classification (NCBI taxonomy): domain Eukaryota; kingdom Viridiplantae; phylum Streptophyta; class Magnoliopsida; order Santalales; family Viscaceae; genus Viscum; species Viscum album. The sequence continues at coordinate 933,340,272 of OY728136.1, read as the reverse complement.
CTTATGTTGGAGGATGTTCTTTTATATTCATCCTACTGCCTATTTCATGTTCATATGATGAGAGACCCCCACCTTTCTCTCATCAATTCGTTTTAAGAATGTTTAGGTGGCGCCGTTAGGCTGCCGAAATTTTAAGGGATTCTTTCACCTTCCTCGTTTTCAAGTTCTATTTTCATTCAAGTCTTTCATGTTCCTTTTTATTATGTTGGGGTATGATCTCTAAATTATCATACTGATCTTTTATGATCATATGATGAGAGACCCCATTTGATCGCTTCAATTCAGTATTTTGAAGTTTTAAGTGGCGCCGTTAGGCTGCCGAATTTTTAAGTGGTTCTTCACCCTTCTCGTTTTGAAGTTCTACTTTCATGTCAATTATTTCAAGTTCCTTTTTGTTATATTGGGGTATGATATATATATATATATCATACTGGACTCTTATATTCATATGATTAGAGACCCCATTTGATCTCTTCAATTCAGTATTTTGATGTTTTAAGTGGTGCCGTTAGGCTGCCGAATTTTTAAGTGGTTCTTCACCCTTCTCGTTTTGAAGTTCTACTTTCATGTCAATTATTTCAAGTTACTTTTTGTTATATTGGGGTATGATCTCTATATATATCATACTGGACTCTTATGTTCATATTATGAGAGACCCCATTTGATCTCTTCAATTCAGTATTTTGATGTTTTAAGTGGCGCCGTTAGGCTGCCGAATTTTTAAGTGGTTCCTCACCCTTCTCGTTTTGAAGTTCTACTTTCATGTCAATTCTTTCAAGTTCCTTTTTGTTATGTTGGGGAATTATCTCTATATCTATCATACTGAACTCTTATTTTCACATGATGAGAGACCCTATTTGATCTTTTCAAATCATTTTTGTTGATGTTTAAGTAACGCCGTTAGGCTGCCGAACTTTCATAAGAGAAATCTAATTTTTTTTCTTCCTTCCATGTTTTTCATTTCAAATGGTATGTCCTTGAAATTTCATTACCATGATCATGTATCCTTCTTATTCTGTCCATGTACTATTTTATGGGTCATTTATGAATGTTTGACCCATTTTACCTCTCTTTTAATGTCTTCTAAAACCTCGGAACATTGCTGTTATGCTGCAGAATTTCTGTCTCAAAATGTCTATATTTTTTTCTAAAGTTATTTTATTTTATTAAGTGAATACTCAAAGCTCTTATTTCTATAAGGGTATTCACATATCTATCAAAATTTTCTATTTTAAATTCTGGGATTTACATACATGAAACCCTCTCTCCCCTTCCGTGGGTTTAAAGTGACGTAAAGATCATGTCTTTAAAGCAGTTTTTAAAACGTTATGATTATGAAATGAAACCCATTTATTTTATGCTATATGGGTTATTTATGAAATGTTTGATGATTATATATGTGGCTCACATGATAATAAAGGCAAATTTAAGGGTGCGCCCTGATAGCGCTCCAATGCATTGGGTAATGATGTAACCACTAGAGATTACAATTTTCACGATACCTTGGTGAATAACCTTGGTAATTTTCAAATGACACCTTGGGGATGGACCTTGGTGATATGTTCATGATTGTCTATGTTAAATTATGTAGCCACATCTTCAATTTATGAAAAAGTGTTATTTTTATTATGATATGCCTCATGATTTCATTTTCATGCCTTAAAGTTCTTTTCATGACTTTATTGATGTATCTCAAGTTCATATGTAAAATGTTTCACTTGTTTCCCTTGCTGGGCCTTCTGCTCACCCTTCCTTTTGATGTATGTCCCCAGGTTATGAGATGCAGTAATGATCCTAGGGTGAACATGAGGAGAAGCCTTTCAAGTGTTTAAGAAGATTGTTTTTTTGTTTCATGTTTTATGTTCCTTGTTTCCAAGACACTAAACCTTAAAGATCCTCAGTTCCGTGTAATGGAATGAAAGTTATGTTATAAAAAGACGGGATGTTATAGTTGGTATCAAAGGATGGTTTAGTTATTTGTGGAAATTAGGATATGAAAACTCTAGGAAGAACCCTATAGAAAAGTTTAATATAGGAAATCTTCCTGGTATTTTGGTGAGTATTGAGTAAGGGGTTGCCAAGCAAATACATCCCTGTCTGGATACGAGCAGGTAGAGGTGGCTCTGGCACAGATGTACATAGGGGTAAAACCCGAAAACACCGCTTTGAGCTAGACTTGAACGGGAACTGGTACACGACAACGGTCCTTGCTGCACTCTTGGTTACGACACTCCCGGGGGATATGCTTTGGTAAATTCATAAGCTTGGTATGAACCATTGTTAAAGGAACAAAGATAAAATAAAATAAAGGTTCACATAAGAATATATGATCATTCATAACCTAGATGGGAACCTAGGAGATCACAAGTTAGGGTATACCTTTCATATACAAGTTATCCTTATATGCTTTCAGTTCCTTTTCATGATTATTAGCTAAGTACTTAAGCCCCTAATTATCCTTTCTCTTCTTAGTTAATGGTGGGAAATGGAAGAACATGTTCCGACAACCAATGTGATAGGAAATGCGACGATTTTCGTATTAATATGACAGGGATGATTAGGGGATTAAAATATGATTATTATTTTGGAAGACGTTCATTATTTTGGGAACCATATTTGATGGAGGTAAATAGATTACTACGGTATTTTCATTGAGGAGTAAGGTTGACTTATATTTTGAAGAATCGATGAATTTATGGTGAACTTATAGTAATTTAGGTTACTTATGGGAATGACTAACCTATCTTGGGTAAAATATGTTTAGGTTAGCTACTTTTTTTTAGATGTTAGGAGTGGTTGATGTTGTCTGGAGATGAACAATGAAGTTGTTTTGGAAGACTATGTTATCAAATCCTTCTTGTATTTGGGTTTCAATCTTAGTTTGGTTTGTTTTGAGGAATTTTAAGGACCGTTATTTATGGAATGGTCTATGATGAACTTTGGGTAGTACCATGGAACTTTGATTATTTAAAAGTAGTTTCCATTCCTATGGGATTCTTTCTTTTTGAAGAGTTGTTTTACCTTAACCTTTCTGTTTTTTGGATAATGTTTAAAGATAGAAGAAATAGATAGTTAATCTTTTGTAGATTATGTGATTCTATAGAAGATGATTCTTGTGCTTTTATGAGACCAAGTGTTTTTGAATTCTCATCATTTGGAGAAAAGATTAGTGTTGGTAGGGACTTGTTAAAGGATGAAACTCTACTTGAAGGTAGGTATATTTTCTTATGTTTTTGTTCTATGTAGTAAATGAAATCCTCAAAATTATGAAAAGAAGCGTAAAACAAAAATGTTGTTGGTTTACGTTTCCTACTAGGTAATCAAAGACCGTTTACACACATCATAAGTTTGGGATGTTCTCATGGTTAACTTTCTCCTAATCATGTTCTCTATCACTCTCCCTCAGAACTTGACCCTTTGTTTTCTCCTCCATGTCCATGTTTTCCTACATGGAACCATAGTGTGGGTTAACTCGGGTGACCTTTGTACTTCCCTTTCTTTATTTTAAAGTAATAGTTTTACTGACTCCTTTTCCGATGTGGGACTTTCAATGAAATTTCAAAACCCAATTTTAAAATTGCGAGGACGCAATTTCTTAAGGGGGGAAGATTGTAACGACCCGAAATTTTTTTAAATAAATTTTTTTTCCTAATTTTATGTGTTATTGTTATACTCAACAAAAATGTTTCATTTGGTAACATGAGTATAATTAAAATGAGACTGTTGGGTTTTAACTGTTATTTGACCATTGGTCAATATGACTGCTGGAAACTAAACATTTTGACTATTGTCTCTAAATACAAGCAATCTTGGTTAATTAATATAGAAAGAAGATTCGATGGCCTCACCCAGTAGTCTTGGACCGTTCGAAGCCCATCTAACGGAACTTGGGAAGGAGGTAGCACCACTGGGCTTTGCTCTGGACCAAACCCAAGCTGAACTTCATCGTATAAAGCTAGAACGGGATCGCCTTCGCGAGAAGTTCAAACTGATAGAAATTACTACTCGTGCGATGTTGGCCGAGCCTCCCTCAGATTCTCTCACCTTAGCACACCTTATACTTAGGTCCTATGCTGGTGTGATAAGGGGCTATGTAAGGAGACCGTAACTGTCTTGTGTAATCCTTTGTTTTAAATAAAATTTCGATTTCTTTTATGAATTTTCAAATGACCGGATAAATATAGTATGCAAATTTTTGATGAATTTTAGAAAAAGGATATTTTAAATATGTTTATGTAAACCCTAAATAATTAAAAATGTGTAATGATTTTCAAAAAATGGTCTTCTGCAATTATGTTCAGTACTAAATTTAGAGTCTAATAAGATCAACTTGATTTTTGATGAATAGTAAATTATGAATAGTGATTTTATGATTAGGATTAATAATGTGTCCAAATGGATTAGTAATCTCACTTAAAGAAAGTATTAAAATAAGCTAGGCACTTTAATTAAGTAATGTGATTCAATAAAATGGTTAAATAACGGTTTCATAAATTATTATTCAAGTATTAGTTTTTTCAGATGAATAGTGTTTTTTAATTAAAAATTTAATTAAAAATAATTAAAAAATTATTTTTATAAAAATGACTTTATTTTTGAACTCAGAGCATCAATATTATGTTATGGTAATTTTTGGGGATTTTTCTGAAAAAAATGAATTTTCGGTGAATAGTGTATTTATTTAAAAATAAAATTAAAAATATTTAGAATTTTTTTTATAAAATAGAGTTCATTTTTGAAATCGGAGCATTGATATTTAGTTAAGGTGAAAGTTTGGGATTTTTCTGAGAAAGATGAATTTTTCAGTGAATAGTAAAAATGCAGTTTTAGGGTTTCGTTATGTTTAATGACATCATAATTGTGTCATGATGATGTCATGAGATCTATTAAGGGTTTGCCGGCCAAGGGTGATGAATTATTGTTTTGGGGGCCCCATGTGGCCTAACTCCATGATAAATGCCAAGGGAGAGCACATGGGTTTGAGAAAAGCACATGTGAGGTGTCCCTTGGCCATTAATGCCTTGTCCCCTCACTTTCCCTATAAATACCAAGCCCTCCGTTCATCCATTCGACTCCCCACTCATTCCCAACGAATTTCTGGTCTCATTACCTCCCAAGGAGTCCTCCCAAGGTGCCCCCAAGCCCTCGAGGTCCCAACCTTTGAGGTTTAAGAGTTACATTTTAAGGTAAGGGATCCGACCTCTCTCTTTCTTTTCAAGTAATCTCTTTTATGTCATTTCTTTTATACTCCATGTTCTTATGTTGGAGGATGTTCTTTTATATTAATCCTACTTCCTATTTCATGTTCATATGATGAGAGACCCCCACCTTTCTCTCATCAATTCGTTTTAAGAATGTTTAGGTGGCGCCGTTAGGCTGCCGAAATTTTAAGGGATTCTTTCACCTTCCTCGTTTTCAAGTTCTATTTTCATTCAAGTCTTTCATGTTCCTTTTTATTATGTTGGGGTATGATCTCTAAATTATCATACTGATATTTTATGATCATATGATGAGAGACCCCATTTGATCGCTTCAATTCAGTATTTCGAAGTTTTAAGTGGCGCCGTTAGGCTGCCGAATTTTTAAGTGGTTCTTCACCCTTCTCGTTTTGAAGTTCTACTTTCATGTCAATTATTTCAAGTTCCTTTTTGTTATATTGGGGTATGATATATATATATATATCATACTGGACTCTTATATTCATATGATGAGAGACCCCATTTGATCTCTTCAATTCAGTATTTTGATGTTTTAAGTGGTGCCGTTAGGCTGCCGAATTTTTAAGTGGTTCTTCACCCTTCTCGTTTTGAAGTTCTACTTTCATGTCAATTATTTCAAGTTACTTTTTGTTATATTGGGGTATGATCTCTATATATATCATACTGGACTCTTATGTTCATATTATGAGAGACCCCATTTGATCTCTTCAATTCAATATTTTGATGTTTTAAGTGGCGCCGTTAGGCTGCCGAATTTTTAAGTGGTTCCTCACCCTTCTCGTTTTGAAGTTCTACTTTCATGTCAATTCTTTCAAGTTCCTTTTTTTTATGTTGGGGAATTATCTCTATATATATCATACTGAACTCTTATTTTCACATGATGAGAGACCCTATTTGATCTTTTCAAATCATTTTTGTTGATGTTTAAGTAACGCCGTTAGGCTGCCGAACTTTCATAAGAGAAATCTAATTTTTTTCTTCCTTCCATGTTTTTCATTTCAAATGGTATGTCCTTGAAATTTCATTACCATGATCATGTATCCTTCTTATTCTGTCCATGTACTATTTTATGGGTCATTTATGAATGTTTGACCCATTTTACCTCTCTTTTAATGTCTTCTAAAACCTCGGAACATTGCTGTTATGCTGCAGAATTTCTGTCTCAAAATGTCTATATTTTTTTCTAAAGTTATTTTATTTTATTAAGTGAATACTCAAAGCTCTTATTTCTATAAGGGTATTCACATATATATCAAAATTTTCTATTTTAAATTCTGGGATTTACATACATGAAACCCGCTCTCCCCTTCCGTGGGTTTAAAGTGACGTAAAGATCATGTCTTTAAAGCAGTTTTTAAAACGTTATGATTATGAAATGAAACCCATTTATTTTATGCTATATGGGTTATTTATGAAATGTTTGATGATTATATATGTGGCTCACATGATAATAAAGGCAAATTTAAGGGTGCGCCCTGATAGCGCTCCAATGCATTGGGTAATGATGTAACCACTAGAGATTACAATTTTCACGATACCTTGGTGAATAACCTTGGTAATTTTCAAATGACACCTTGGGGATGGACCTTGGTGATATGTTCATGATTGTCTATGTTAAATTATGTAGCCACATCTTCAATTTATGAAAAAGTGTTATTTTTATTATGATATGCCTCATGATTTCATTTTCATGCCTTAAAGTTCTTTTCATGACTTTATTGATGTATCTCAAGTTCATATGTAAAATGTTTCACTTGTTTCCCTTGCTGGGCCTTCTGCTCACCCTTCCTTTTGATGTATGTCCCCAGGTTATGAGATGCAGTAATGATCCTAGGGTGAACATGAGGAGAAGCCTTTCAAGTGTTTAAGAAGATTGTTTTTTTGTTTCATGTTTTATGTTCCTTGTTTCCAAGACACTAAACCTTAAAGATCCTCAGTTCCGTGTAATGGAATGAAAGTTATGTTATAAAAAGACGGGATGTTATAGTTGGTATCAAAGGATGGTTTAGTTATTTGTGGAAATTAGGATATGAAAACTCTAGGAAGAACCCTATAGAAAAGTTTAATATAGGAAATCTTCCTGGTATTTTGGTGAGTATTGAGTAAGGGGTTGCCAAGCAAATACATCCCTGTCTGGATACGAGCAGGTAGAGGTGGCTCTGGCACAGATGTACATAGGGGTAAAACCCGAAAACACCGCTTTGAGCTAGACTTGAACGGGAACTGGTACACGACAACGGTCCTTGCTGCACTCTTGGTTACGACACTCCCGGGGGATATGCTTTGGTAAATTCATAAGCTTGGTATGAACCATTGTTAAAGGAACAAAGATAAAATAAAATAAAGGTTCGCATAAGAATATATGATCATTCATAACCTAGATGGGAACCTAGGAGATCACAAGTTAGGGTATACCTTTCATATACAAGTTATCCTTATATGCTTTCAGTTCCTTTTCATGATTATTAGCTAAGTACTTAAGCCCCTAATTATCCTTTCTCTTCTTAGTTAATGGTGGGAAATGGAAGAACATGTTCCGACAACCAATGTGATAGGAAATGCGACGATTTTCGTATTAATATGACAGGGATGATTAGGGGATTAAAATATGATTATTATTTTGGAAGACGTTCATTATTTTGGGAACCATATTTGATGGAGGTAAATAGATTACTACGGTATTTTCATTGAGGAGTAAGGTTGACTTATATTTTGAAGAATCGATGAATTTATGGTGAACTTATAGTAATTTAGGTTACTTATGGGAATGACTAACCTATCTTGGGTAAAATATGTTTAGGTTAGCTACTTTTTTTTTAGATGTTAGGAGTGGTTGATGTTGTCTGGAGATGAACAATGAAGTTGTTTTGGAAGACTATGTTATCAAATCCTTCTTGTATTTGGGTTTCAATCTTAGTTTGGTTTGTTTTGAGGAATTTTAAGGACCGTTATTTATGGAATGGTCTATGATGAACTTTGGGTAGTACCATGGAACTTTGATTATTTAAAAGTAGTTTCCATTCCTATGGGATTCTTTCTTTTTGAAGAGTTGTTTTACCTTAACCTTTCTGTTTTTTGGATAATGTTTAAAGATAGAAGAAATAGATAGTTAATCTTTTGTAGATTATGTGATTCTATAGAAGATGATTCTTGTGCTTTTATGAGACCAAGTGTTTTTGAATTCTCATCATTTGGAGAAAAGATTAGTGTTGGTAGGGACTTGTTAAAGGATGAAACTCTACTTGAAGGTAGGTATATTTTCTTATGTTTTTGTTCTATGTAGTAAATGAAATCCTCAAAATTATGAAAAGAAGCGTAAAACAAAAATGTTGTTGGTTTACGTTTCCTACTAGGTAATCAAAGACCGTTTACACACATCATAAGTTTGGGATGTTCTCATGGTTAACTTTCTCCTAATCATGTTCTCTATCACTCTCCCTCAGAACTTGACCCTTTGTTTTCTCCTCCATGTCCATGTTTTCCTACATGGAACCATAGTGTGGGTTAACTCGGGTGACCTTTGTACTTCCCTTTCTTTATTTTAAAGTAATAGTTTTACTGACTCCTTTTCCGATGTGGGACTTTCAATGAAATTTCAAAACCCAATTTTAAAATTGCGAGGACGCAATTTCTTAAGGGGGGAAGATTGTAACGACCCGAAATTTTTTTAAATAAATTTTTTTTCCTAATTTTATGTGTTATTGTTATACTCAACAAAAATGTTTCATTTGGTAACATGAGTATAATTAAAATGAGACTGTTGGGTTTTAACTGTTATTTGACCATTGGTCAATATGACTGCTGGAAACTAAACATTTTGACTATTGTCTCTAAATACAAGCAATCTTGGTTAATTAATATAGAAAGAAGATTCGATGGCCTCACCCAGTAGTCTTGGACCGTTCGAAGCCCATCTAACAGAACTTGGGAAGGAGGTAGCACCAATGGGCTTTGCTCTGGACCAAACCCAAGCTGAACTTCATCGTATAAAGCTAGAACGGGATCGCCTTCGCGAGAAGTTCAAACTGATAGAAATTACTACTCGTGCGATGTTGGCCGAGCCTCCCTCAGATTCTCTCACCTTAGCACACCTTATACTTAGGTCCTATGCTGGTGTGATAAGGGGCTATGTAAGGAGACCGTAACTGTCTTGTGTAATCCTTTGTTTTAAATAAAATTTCGATTTCTTTTATGAATTTTCAAATGACCGGATAAATATAGTATGCAAATTTTTGATGAATTTTAGAAAAAGGATATTTTAAATATGTTTATGTAAACCCTAAATAATTAAAAATGTGTAATGATTTTCAAAAAATGGTCTTCTGCAATTATGTTCAGTACTAAATTTAGAGTCTAATAAGATCAACTTGATTTTTTATGAATAGTAAATTATGAATAGTGATTTTATGATTAGGATTAATAATGTGTCCAAATGGATTAGTAATCTCACTTAAAGAAGGTATTAAAATAAGCTAGGCACTTTGATTAAGTAATGTGATTCAATAAAATGGTTAAATAACGGTTTCATAAATTATTATTCAAGTATTAGTTTTTTCAGATGAATAGTGTTTTTTAATTAAAAATTTAATTAAAAATAATTAAAAAATTATTTTTATAAAAATGACTTTATTTTTGAACTCAGAGCATCAATATTATGTTATGGTAATTTTTGGGGATTTTTCTGAAAAAAATGAATTTTCGGTGAATAGTGTATTTATTTAAAAATAAAATTAAAAATATTTAGAATTTTTTTTTTATAAAATAGAGTTCATTTTTGAAATCGGAGCATTGATATTTAGTTAAGGTGAAAGTTTGGGATTTTTCTGAGAAAGATGAATTTTTCAGTGAATAGTAAAAATGCAGTTTTAGGGTTTCGTTATGTTTAATGACATCATAATTGTGTCATGATGATGTCATGAGATCTTTTAAGGGTTTGCCGGCCAAGGGTGATGAATTATTGTTTTGGGGGCCCCATGTGGCCTAACTCCATGATAAATGCCAAGGGAGAGCACATGGGTTTGAGAAAAGCACATGTGAGGTGTCCCTTGGCCATTAATGCCTTGTCCCCTCACTTTCCCTATAAATACCAAGCCCTCCGTTCATCCATTCGACTCCCCACTCATTCCCAACGAATTTCTGGTCTCATTACCTCCCAAGGAGTCCTCCCAAGGTGCCCCCAAGCCCTCAAGGTCCCAACCTTTGAGGTTTAAGAGTTACATTTTAAGGTAAGGGATCCGACCTCTCTCTTTCTTTTCAAGTAATCTCTTTTATGTCATTTCTTTTATACTCCATGTTCTTATGTTGGAGGATGTTCTTTTATATTCATCCTACTGCCTATTTCATGTTCATATGATGAGAGACCCCCACCTTTCTCTCATCAATTCGTTTTAAGAATGTTTAGGTGGCGCCGTTAGGCTGCCGAAATTTTAAGGGATTCTTTCACCTTCCTCGTTTTCAAGTTCTATTTTCATTCAAGTCTTTCATGTTCCTTTTTATTATGTTGGGGTATGATCTCTAAATTATCATACTGATATTTTATGATCATATGATGAGAGACCCCATTTGATCGCTTCAATTCAGTATTTTGAAGTTTTAAGTGGCGCCGTTAGGCTGCCAAATTTTTAAGTGGTTCTTCACCCTTCTCGTTTTGAAGTTCTACTTTCATGTCAATTATTTCAAGTTCCTTTTTGTTATATTGGGGTATGATATATATATATATCATACTGGACTCTTATATTCATATGATGAGAGACCCCATTTGATCTCTTCAATTCAGTATTTTGATGTTTTAAGTGGTGCCGTTAGGCTGCCGAATTTTTAAGTGGTTCTTCACCCTTCTCGTTTTGAAGTTCTACTTTCATGTCAATTATTTCAAGTTACTTTTTGTTATATTGGGGTATGATCTCTATATATATCATACTGGACTCTTATGTTCATATTATGAGAGACCCCATTTGATCTCTTCAATTCAGTATTTTGATGTTTTAAGTGGCGCCGTTAGGCTGCCGAATTTTTAAGTGGTTCCTCACCCTTCTCGTTTTGAAGTTCTACTTTCATGTCAATTCTTTCAAGTTCCTTTTTGTTATGTTGGGGAATTATCTCTATATCTATCATACTGAACTCTTATTTTCACATGATGAGAGACCCTATTTGATCTTTTCAAATCATTTTTGTTGATGTTTAAGTAACGCCGTTAGGCTGCCGAACTTTCATAAGAGAAATCTAATTTTTTTCTTCCTTCCATGTTTTTCATTTCAAATGGTATGTCCTTGAAATTTCATTACCATGATCATGTATCCTTCTTATTCTGTCCATGTACTATTTTATGGGTCATTTATGAATGTTTGACCCATTTTACCTCTCTTTTAATGTCTTCTAAAACCTCGGAACATTGCTGTTATGCTGCAGAATTTCTGTCTCAAAATGTCTATATTTTTTTCTAAAGTTATTTTATTTTATTAAGTGAATACTCAAATCTCTTATTTCTATAAGGGTATTCACATATATATCAAAATTTTCTATTTTAAATTCTGGGATTTACATACATGAAACCCGCTCTCCCCTTCCGTGGGTTTAAAGTGACGTAAAGATCATGTCTTTAAAGCAGTTTTTAAAACGTTATGATTATGAAATGAAACCCATTTATTTTATGCTATATGGGTTATTTATGAAATGTTTGATGATTATATATGTGGCTCACATGATAATAAAGGCAAATTTAAGGGTGCGCCCTGATAGCGCTCCAATGCATTGGGTAATGATGTAACCACTAGAGATTACAATTTTCACGATACCTTGGTGAATAACCTTGGTAATTTTCAAATGACACCTTGGGGATGGACCTTGGTGATATGTTCATGATTGTCTATGTTAAATTATGTAGCCACACCTTCAATTTATGAAAAAGTGTTATTTTTATTATGATATGCCTCATGATTTCATTTTCATGCCTTAAAGTTCTTTTCATGACTTTATTGATGTATCTCAAGATCATATGTAAAATGTTTCACTTGTTTCCCTTGCTGGGCCTTCTGCTCACCCTTCCTTTTGATGTATGTCCCAAGGTTATGAGATGCAGTAATGATCCTAGGGTGAACATGAGGAGAAGCCTTTCAAGTGTTTAAGAAGATTGTTTTTTTGTTTCATGTTTTATGTTCCTTGTTTCCAAGACACTAAACCTTAAAGATCCTCAGTTCCGTGTAATGGAATGAAAGTTATGTTATAAAAAGACGGGATGTTATAATTTATGTGTACTTATATTGAAAACATATAATAGATCTATTTTACTTAAACAATGATCATTGTATGGGACTTCGTCTCAATCTCCATTCATTGAGGCATATTTTGTTTTATACACAACCTTCTTTTATACGGTGTATAAACCCCTTTGACTTCTACATTTATCCCAAAGGTATATTTTTTATACGAAGCGTTTTTACTAAACAAAAAAAGGGAATTTGTTTTGTACGTATGCGGCGACACCGACTTCTCCGCCGCCATGACCATTATTTGAGTTTTGTCTTCCTCCACAAGCCATAACTTTTTTAAAAAAATAAAAAAAAAATACCATGTTTTACTTTTACTTTATTTTGGTATTGGAAATTGTTTTCATAATGTTTTTATATCAATGTGTTGTATTGATATCTTGTGATTGAAAAGTGTAAATGTTATGTTTCCTTCATGCATGTTTTATGTGATACGATTATGTTATGGTTCTTGAGCATTATTATGAAGACGGGTGGTTATGTGATAAAATACGGGCGGGTGAGCCCGATATAGCTCTACAATGCATTGGGTAACGCGAAGGAGTTAAACGTTAAGGTTTCTCCGAATAGATTTAGGGAATATATTGTGATGGGTATTCCAAATGTAACCAAGAGGGTTACTCTCTACGTAAGAATGTTATTAATACCTCAAGTTAACTTTATGTCTTATGATTTCTATGATTTATTCATAATTTGTATGAGGTATGTTAAAGTGCTTATGGTTTATGGGTAAAGTATGATTTCATTCTTATTTATATATGTACTCATGTTTCCTTTCCATATTTTTAGATCCCTTACTGAGCTTTTTATGCCATCCAATGTTTTTTGAAATGTTTTTCACAGGTCAAGGGAAGGGTACATGATATGGTGGTAGTGTCAAAGAAGTGTCAAGAAAGAATCCATGTTTTCTTTTAAATATGTTTCCGTTGATGGGAAAAATGAATACTATCTTTATGTAACCACTTTGATTAAATGTGGAATGTAATTCAATTTTCATGATCTAATTCTCTAAAACTCTAAACCTGAAAAGATCCTCAATGTGTAATCTTGTAATAACTCAAGATTAAGTAAGGTTTAAGGGTGGGGACTTATAGTTGGTATCAGAGGTCAGTTTAGATAACATTAGGATTTATAATTTTATTAAATAATTATCCAAAAATATATTTTTTTATGGTATGATTGAAATGATAGATAATTTGAATATTACCATGTCGCTTCATCTAAGACAAGTTTGTTCAGAATGGTTTTCTGCAGAGGAAATAGGGAAGCAGTGCTAGGAAGGCATACAGAAGGAAATGACCTTCCAAATCATCATCCTGAGATGGTCGGAATTGGAACTGAACAGCTTGTTGCAGTAATAGCGCAACTGAATCAAGCGATAAATTGTGGCGGTATCCATGCACGAGATCATCCAGATCAACCGCAGAGGAACATGTCAGTGGTGGAACATTTCATGAGGAAACATCCCCCATCATTCAGAGGATCATCTGACCCTGTGATAGCTGAAGGGTGGATTAAAGCACTGGAGAAGATTTTCGATGTCATGGGGTGTTCAGAAAATCAAAAGGTTAGTCTTTCTATTTACCGTTTGGAGGGTGAAGCAGATCAGTGGTGGTCGATGGTTAAAAATATCAGGGACACTGATGAGATTGATTCTCTCTACTGGGATTAATTCAAAGGTATGTTTCTTGAGAAGTATTTTCCTAAGGTTGTTTGACTTAGGATGGAAAAACAATTCCTAGAATTGAGGAAAGAGTAAGACTCAGTGGCTGCCCATGAAGAAAGGTTCACTCGATTGGAAAGGTATGCTCCAAATTTTATCTGAAACCTTGATAGTAAAATCAATTGTTTTTACTCAGGATTAAAGCCAATATATCGAAGGGCATTAGCTTCTCGTGAGTTTAAAAGTTATGAAAATCTTGTTTGATGTTCTGAGAATGTGGAAATGGAGTTTTCTGATGATCAAGTGTTCTATAACAACCAGCAGAAGAAGAGACTGAGGTGGCAGGAGAAAGGAAATAATTTTTCAAAAAGGTCTGACGGTAAGAAAACTAAGTTTCCAGTTTGTGATAAATGTGGTAAAAGGCATGCTGGGGAATGTCTTCTAAATTCTGGAAAGTGCTACTGATGTGGCAAGATGGGACATAAGGCTCGTGATTCCACTGAAAAAGATCAAGGTGATGGTAAGTCCAACTTCGATTTACAGTTAGTGAAATTTTTTAAGTGCAATGAGATGGGTCACTATGAAAATGAGTATCTGACAAAGAGGTCGAGTGATGTTAAACAATTAGACTACAAGTAGAAAGGGGTGGTGAAATCCTTTGAAACTACTTCAGCAGATGTTGGGCCATCAAATGAAGTTGTATCAGGTACTTTGTTTTTTTTCAGATTATGCCAGTGTGTTGTTTGATTCAGGGTCTACACATTCTTTCATCTCTGAAAACTTTTCTAGTAAAATGGGAATATCATCTCAATAAATGACTCCTGAACTTTTGGTAAAAACACCTGGGGTAAATGTTGAGGAAAAAAGAATTTATAAGAATCTTCCTATCCTTATCTGTGGAAAGAACCTACTTGCGAACCTTATTGTTTTACCTCTAGTAGAGTTTGATGTTATCCTAGGTATGGATTGGCTCTCTATTTACCATGATAAGACTGACTATAGAGCTAAGGAAGTTTATTTTCAGAAAGACTTTTAGTTTGTGTACAAGAATGAACCCTTACTGTTGATACTATATAAAGAGGCTGAGAAACATGTAAAAGATGGAAATGAATGTTACCTTGCACATATTGTTGAAAACAAAGGAACTGTTTAGATTAATGATGTGCCAGTGGTAATGAGTATCCTAATGTTTTTCCTGATGAGTTTCCTGGAATAATACCAGATCGGGAAGTTGAGTTTACTGTAGACT
Source organism: Viscum album (assembly GCA_963277665.1). NCBI lineage: Eukaryota > Viridiplantae > Streptophyta > Magnoliopsida > Santalales > Viscaceae > Viscum > Viscum album. Next base: position 933,324,876 of record OY728136.1, on the reverse strand, counting down.
TAGTTCCAGATGCTAACCCAATTTCAAAACCCCCTTATCGAATGGATCAAACTGAACATTTAGAGTTGAAGGGGCAATTGAAACATTTATTAGAGAAAGGTTTCATTCAACCTAGCACATCACCATGGGGTGCTCCTGTTTTATTTGTTAAAAAGAAATACAGTTCTATGAGACTTTTTATTGATTATAGAGCCTTGAATAACATCACTATTAAGAACAAATATCCTTTTCCTCATATTGATGATTTGTTTGATCAGATCCAGGGAGCTCGGTTTTTCTCAAAGATTGACCTGAGATCGGGGTACCATCAGTTGAATGTAAAGGAAGCCGATATTCCGAAGACCGCATTTTGTAAAAGATATGACCATTATGAATTTGTAGTAATGCCTTTTGAGCTAACCAATGCACCTGCTGTATTCATGAACATAATGAATAGAATTTTCCATGAGTTCTTGGATAAGTTTGTGGTTGTTTTCATTGATGATATTTTGGTGTTTTCTAAAAGTAAAGAAGAGCATGAAAGACATTTAAGAGTTATTTTTCAAACCTTAAAAGAAAAGAAATTGTATGTAAAATTCATCAAGTGTGAGTTTTTGTTGCAACAAATTTCTTTCCTTGGTCACATTGTTTCTAAAGATGGGATAACTGTTGATCCTGCAAAAAGAAAGGTTGTGGAAGAATGGACAAGACCCAAAAATGTAACTGAGATTTGTAGCATCCTTGGATTGACAGGATATTACCGAAGGTTTGTTAGAAATTTTTCATGGTTATCTAGTCCAATGACTAAGCTAACTCGGAAGGGTGTTAAGTTTATCTAGAAAAAAGAATGTGATGATTGTTTTCAGGAACTGAAAAAAAGATTGGTGAATGCTCCAGTTTTGGCACTACCTTCCAGGAATGGTGAATTTTTTATCTATAGTGACGCTTCATTGAAAGGACTTGGTTGTATCCTAATGAAGAAGATCAGGTAATTTCTTATGCTTCACGTTAGTTGAAGACTCATGAGGTAAATTATCCTACACATGATTTGGAATTAGCTCCTGTTCTTTTCGCTTTAAAAAATTGGAGGCATCATTTGTATGATGTAAAGTGTGAAATATATTCCGATCACAAAAGTTTAAAGTATATATTCACTCAGAAAGAATTGAACATGAGACAGAGGAGATGGCTATAATTAATCAAGGATTATGATTGTATAATTCATTACCATTCGGGAAAAGAAAATAAATTGGTTGATGCTTTGAGTCGAAAAAGTAATGCTTCATTAACAATGTTGTGTTTGGAACATAATCCTTTGGTTAAGGATTTGATGAAATTTGGCATAGATGCTTTTGGTGAAGGATGTTCTTCTGTTTTGTTTCAGGTATCTGTGAAATCTTCTCTATCAGATAGAATCAAGCAAGCACAGAAGCAAGACAGTGAGTTGCAGAAAAAGGTAGAGCTGGTTCTGAAGGGTAAGTTGCCTGAATTCAACAATGATAATGATTTTGTTTTGATATTTGGGAAGAGATTGTGTGTGCCTTGTGACTCACAGTTGAAGAGAGAGTTGTTATGTGAAGCTCATAGTTCTCCATTTTCAGTTCATCCTTGCAGTAGTAAGATGTATAGAGATCTTCATGAGTATTACTGGTGGGATAGAATCAAAAGAGATATTATTGATTTTACTGTGAAGTGTTTGACTTGTCAGAAGGTTAAAGTAGAGTGGAAATTACCGAAAGGGATGCTTCAGCCTTTACTATTTCCAGAGTGGAAATGGGAAAATATATCCATGGACTTCGTTGTGGGATTTCTGAAGACATCTTGAGGAAATAATGCAATCTAGGTTATTGTTGATCGCTTGAATAAATCTTCTCATTTCCTTTCTATACGAGATACTTTTTCCCTTGATCAACTTTCCCATTTGTATCTTAAAGAGATAGTCAGGTTACATGGAGTTCCCCTCTCCATTATATCTGACTGTGATCCCAGGTTCACTTCTAACTTTTGGAAAGGCCTTCAGAAGTCGTTGGGTACTGAATTAAAGATCAGTACAACCTTTTATCCTCAATCATATGGGCAGTCAGAACTAAAAATTCAGACTTTGGAAGATATTTTATGTGCTTGTTCGATGGATTATTAGGGAAGTTGGGACCAACATCTTTCTTTGGTTGAGTTTTCTTATAATAACTGTTTTCATTCTAGTATACAGATGACACCATTTGAGGTGTTATATTGGAAGCGGTGTCGAACTCCAGCTTTCTGGGATGAAGTGGGTGAAAGGAAGCTAATGGGACCAGAATTGGTAGAAGAGTTGGCAGAAAAAGTTCAGCTGATACAGAAACACATGAGAACATCTCAGAGCCGGTAGAAGAGTTATGCGGACAACAGGATGAAGGATCTATCTTTAGAGTTAGGTGATCATGTTTTTCTCAAAGTCTCACCATGGAAAAGTGTGATTCGATTTGGTAAGAAAGGAATGTTGAGTCCAAGGTTCATTGGAACATATGAAATTCTGGAGAGAGTTGGATCAGCTGCTTACCGAGTGGCTTTACCTCCAAGTTTATCTCAGGTACACAATGTTTTTCATGTTTCGATGTTAAGAATGTATATGCCAGATCCATCTCATGTTTTGAGTCTAGAGGTAGTTCAGTTAGAAGAGAATCTATCTTATGAGGAACAACTGGTCCATATTCTTGACCACAGGGAGAAAGTTTTGCGGAATAAGGTTATTCACCAAGTAAAGTTTTTGTGGAAAAACCATATGGTTGAGGAGGCAACATGGGAATCTGAAAATGCAATGAGGGCTAAATACCCCCACATATTTGATAAGTAAATAAATTGTGGGGATTCAATTTTCTAAAGGGGGGAAGGATGTAACATCCCAAGTAAGTAATTAATAATAGATATTCTTATCTATGTCTATTTATGAATTAGATAGTGTTTTAGAGGCTTAAAATGAGAATAAATCCAATCTTAAGCATAGAATACACTAATATTTTTAAAAGATTGTTTTACTGCCTTTTGATGGGAAACCATTTTTAAATAAAACTCTTGAAAATTTTATAAGCCCTATTTGTCGAAATAAAATTATTCTTTATGATTGGGACATTGAAATTAACTTTGGGTAAATTTTTTGGTATTTTTCTGATAAAGTTCATTTTTTTAATGAATAGTGAAAAATGTTGTATTTTAATTCAAAACCTCTTTTTAATCTAATTTATTTATATGACTATTTTATCTTTTAATTTGGTTTTAAAGTTAAATTAGAATATATGTTTACCATTTAATCCAATAGTGGTCGTTGGAATTAATTTCACTTTGAAATTGGACTTAAACTAGTGTCAATCTTTTGATACTTATTATTTCATAAAAACACGTTATTTTCTCTGACAGTGGGAATTAATTATTAAATTAATCAATTAAACTTATATATTTTGAATTTTTTAAAATATACATCATTTTGAATTCGGAATATCAAATATATCTTAGGGTGAGGTTTTGTATTTTTCTAAAAAACTTCAATTTTTGATGAATAGTGAAACCACTAAGTGGTACTTAAAAAACTGATTTTTCGTTTAAATGAAACTTTACCACTTCTGTGTTTTGAATTTCAAAAATCTGACATACATGGTTGTCATTAAAAATTAATATTTGGTTCAATGGGATTAAAATAATTTTTTGGTAAATAGTAACTTTTATGTTTTTAATCGCGATTAGAGGTAATTAGTGAAATTTAAGGAAAAAATAATATTATTATAAAATGAAAATACCTAGACACATGTCCTACCCTTATTGGATGTGTCATGTCCGACCAAGACAATCCATGGGTCATCTTGGGGACCCCATAGAGCCACTTTGGAAGGAAAATGACATTAATATCTTTTTATTTAATGTTTAAATAAAAATGTCACAAACATGTATTTTTTTACTAAAACAATTTTTACATGGGGTTATACAAGTTATATTTTTGACTATAAATAATAATTGGAAAGATAAAAATATTTCCTACATAATAGTATTTTTTTATAATTTTTAGACATTAAATAAATTAAATTATTTATGACATCATGATGATGCATTGATTACCTCTTTATTTAACGATTTAAATAAAATGAAACGATAATGTAAAATCTAAGACCTACACTTTTCAAAAACCTATTTGATGGGTATATTTCGAACCCTTATCACCTTATCCTCGAATTATATCAATGTGGGACCTTTTAAATCCGAAACTCATTTTAATATAAAGTAACATTTCTTTACTTTCCAAGAGTGCCCCTCCTCTCCTCTTATAAAAGGCCCCCACCTCTACCTCCTTACCCACATTTCCAAAGCCTTTGTATCTTCCAAACCCTACCCATTTTGTCTCTCCACATCCCTCTCTAACTCTTATAAGCCTCACTTTGGACAGAATTCTTCCAAAGGAATCCTTTGAGCTCAAATCAAAAAGAGTTACCCGTTTTAAAGGTAGTCTTTTCTCTTATGTTCTAATGTTTTATTTTGCTTCTCCAACCCTCTAAACTCTTTTTATTACTTTCTTTTGTTACAACACCAGTATCCTCAATATACTAGGATGTTTTTATATGAATTATTAGAGCTAAACTTACACACACCTATATCTAATGGTTAAAGAACATACTGTTTCTGTGGATGGTGAATTTCTGCCTCACGAAACGATGATTGTTCAACACTCATATAACACCTTAAAATGTGGCCATTAAGATGTCACTATATTTATATTTTATATATTATATGTTTATTATTTACTTAATATTCTGTATTTTTCATTTATGGCAAACCTTTATGGTTACCATTATGGGTAAACGCGATATCTTCATTTTACGAAGTGCGGACTACCGCCCCCTCAAAGTGATTTGATTTCGTTAATGCCATATGTGGGACGTATAAGGGATTTAATTAATGGTATTATATATGATATTATACTATAATTTAATATACCTTTATATCATTATGATTCCATTCCATAAAATACAAAATAGAAATGAAAGTAGCGTTCATGTGTACGTACGGCTTACCATTTCCCTGAACGGTGCATTTCATTTCTTACCTCTAAATGTTATGTAATATTATAAATGCATGTATATACTAGATATATATGATATATATGATATATACATCATGATTATAACTTTGTATATAATGGATACATGAAAAACTTGTAATTATAAACAGCATATTTTTGACTCAAGTACCAATGATCGTTAAAACGACTGTTATTAACATAAATAATTGCATAGTGTTCATGACATGGGAATAAGTGATATAAAAGGAATAATGAACTTGAAAAAGGTTCTAAATCATGTGCAAATTAACTCAAGTTTATTATTCAAGAGGTTAAAGAACGATCGAGTCAAGTTGGACACGAGGTAAGGGAACTTCTTAACCCAATTTCCATTCTTTGCGTTAATCTCCTACTTTCAAATTATGTCATGATATTATTATGTACTATCTTGTATTTGTACTTTATCTATGTGTTCTTATATTGAAAACACATAATAGATCTATTTTATTTAAACAGTGATCATTGTATGGGACTTTGTCTCAATCTCCATTCATTGAGGCATATTTTGTTTTATACACAACCTTCTTTTATATGGTGTATAAACCCCTTTGAATTTTATGTTTATCCAAAAGGAATCTTTTTTATACGAAGCGTTTTTAATAAATGACAAAAGGGAATGTTTTTTTTTTGTACATATGCAGCGACAACGACTTATCTACTACCGTGACCATTATTTGTGTTTCGGATTCCTCTACAAGCCATACCTTTTTTTTGAAAAAGAAAAATAAATACCATGTTTTACTTTTACTTTATTTTGGTATTGTAAATGGTTTTCATAATGTTTTCATATCAATGTGTTGTATTGATATCTTGTGATTTTTTAAGTGGAAATGTTATTTTTCCTTTATGCATGTTTTATGTGATACGATTATGTTATGGTTCTTGAGAATTATTATGAAGACGGGTGGTTTCGTGATAAACTAAGGGCGGGTGAGCCCGATATAGCTCTTCAATGCATTGGGTAATGCGAAGGAGTTAAATGTTAAGGTTTCTCTGAAGAGATTTAGGGAATATACTGTGATGGGTATTCCAAACGTTACCAAGAGGGTTACTCCATGTGTAAGAATGTTATGAATGCCTCAAGTTACCTTTATGTCTTATGATTTCTATGATTTATTCATAATTTGTATGAGGTATGTTAATGTGCTTATATTTTATGGGTAAAGTATGATTTCATTCTTATGTATATATGTACTCATGTTTCCTTTCCATATTTTTAGATCCCTTACTGATCTTTTTATGATCATCCCAAGTTTTTTTAAATGTATTTCACAGGTCAAGGGAATGGTACATGATATGGTGATAGTGTCAAGGAAGTGTCAAGAAAGAATCCATGTTTTATTTTAAATATGTTTCCATTGATGGGAAAAAATTAATACTATCTTTATGTAACCACTTTGTTTAAATGTGGAATGTAATGCAAGTTTTATGATATAATTCTATAAAAATCTAAACTTGAAAAGATCCTCAATGTGTAATCTTGTAATAACTTAAGATTATGTAATGTTTAAGGCTGGGGCCTTATATTTTAGGAAATAGTAATATTAATGGAGCATAAGATAAACATGAACATAAAGTCCTGATATAGCTTGAATATCATAACATGGAAATGTGGAAACAACATTTAACATGATATTAGCATGGTCCAAGGATCATTGCACATGTAGAATGAGTAAACCCTCATTGTACTCTAATTATCATTAGTAAACCCTCATTGCACTTGACATATCATGATACTAATCTTTACCCAATGCATTGGAGCACTATCAGGGCGCACCCTTCTTAATCATTTCATTTCATGCATAAGTGTTCCACATGGATCATATAACATGCGTTCATTAAACACGATAATTTATTATATGAAAAATCAATGTGGAATTTATACATGAAACTATATAATCAATAAGTAAATGTGAATAAAGGTGAATACCCTTGATAGATAAATGTTCATGGTATTCACTACACAATGACTTTGTCTTGAAAATCACGATGCATTTTTGACAGCATAACATCGTGACATAAGAATTCATAAAAATGGTTGATGAGAGAGAAAGGGGTGTCTCATAATATGTGAATGAAATGGACATTAAGGGGTTCCTATAGATAAATGTACCAACATATGTAATGGAATATATATTCATAATACAAAATAATTGCTTAAATGTAAATTAGAAGAGAGAAATCCCTTATGGAATTTCGGCATGGTAATGGGTGTAAATGGGAGGAATTAATGAGATATAAAGGGGTATATAATCATTAAAACATAAGTATTTAATTATGGGGAAGGTGTAAAATCATACCCCAACATTGTTAATTGAAAACACTTGGGAATAGTAATATAAAGAAACTTGGAGAAAAACAAGAGAGGAAGAAATCCCTTACATGGAAGTGTGATTACAAAGGCATGGGAGGGGCATTAGAGAGGCTCCATGGAAACTTGGGGCACCTTGGGTGGATACCAAAGATAGGAGGTAAGATTAGTGACATGATCCAAGGTTTTTGAGTGAAGAGAAGTGGGAGATTGGGTGGGTTTATATAGGAAAAGAGAATGAATTATTTATTATTTAGGTTTTGGACACCACACATTAAACTAATCAAAAAAACAAACCCTTGGTTTTTTACCATGGTTTTATCAAAAGGGGAGTGGAAAAAATTATTTTATATGCCAAATGGCCGAACTTATTAAAATATTATTCTTTCTTGTGGAGGTGAGTCACACTCTCAAGGATTTTTAAAAAAAAAAGACAAAATGTTTTATAAGTCTTGGAGGACGCACTAATGCATTGTAAAATAAATTAAATAAATGTAAAATAACATTATTTTAAATCTAAAACATATATTGGCCGAACATACCATTCATATTATTTTATTGCATCTCTATCAGTTAATTATGATGTCATAAATCACATTATATATTTAAACAGTATTTAATTTTTACCCAAAAATTCGACTGTCTCAGAAAATAATGAAAAAATCACTATTTGATAATCACGACATACTGATTAAAAAAATAAAATTCATTTTATCTAAATAATTTTCAAAATATGTTCATTTTAACTTAAAATAAAAAATTATATTTATTGAAAAATCATGGGTTTTGACAAAAAATATTTTTCAAACCTTAATGAAAATTATAATTGTATTCATAAAAATTATAAGATTATTTATATTTAATAAAAATTAATTTAATAATAATATATTATTAAAATATTATTTAATTAAAAAAACCCATTAATTCATCAAAATATATTTCTTAATTTAATATTAACTGAAAATACTGTTTGTTCTTTAAAAACTATTTACAATGTAACAATAATAATATGAATGTATATTATTTATTATGTAAAAAAATAATTCACATAATCATAGTACAGGGTCTTGCTATATAACCCTTTAAAACACCCTCATAAGACCTAAGGTTAAGGTGAGCCATGGTGATAGACTCTTAGGGTGGCTCAGATAACATTGCTCGAGTGGTAATCTCTATTAACTTCCACTTCTCGCATAGGCGATTCCGTTCATGGTTAACGTGTTGAAGCTCGACTAAGACTTTGTCAAGAGAAAATCCCAGTGATGCTACCTCCTTTCCTATCTCTAAAAAATGGGATTCATATGGAGAAATTATACTGGATGAGTTCATCACTTCCTTTCTCTGAGTAAATTGGATTTGTTAAAGACCTATATTTATTCTAACCATGTGATCACTTTTCAACGGTTATATTAGCAACAGTAACATTTCATAACGGTATTTTAAAATCCAAAAACATAAAACCAAGGAATTTAATATGTTTTATATAATTATTTTACATAATAATACATTTAAATATATCAAGAGGAATTTTTATTAATAAAAGTTTGGTTTATTACATTTATCCCACATGATGTGCCCTGATAGGTTTTGGAAATGAGCCTATCCTTCTAGAAAATGATTTTATATGCTTATTGGTTTGCCATAAATATTCGTCTTATGTGGATTTTATGCTCTCATGGATCATGTTATTTTATTATCTTACCATTAAAGTCTCATGAAATTCCAATATTTATTCAATGACTCGTGATTTTGATCTTTTATATGCATGGTGTGGTTTTTGATTATTATCCTCATGTTCTCTTTCCTTTATGTTCATGTTATGATTACATTTCTCCTTTATTTACCCTTATTGAGCATCTGAGCTCACCCATTATTATGTTTCCTTACCCCAAGTTATGATGAATTTTTTTGTATATTAGTACTAAAGTATAAGATCTTTGTGGTAAACATTGAAGATCTTTCACAGGACTACAAGATTGTGTTCAAATTTTACAAAGGTGTTAAACTACTACAAACCCCGAAAATGTGTATGTGTAATTTAATAATATTAATCTAAAAAGATATAATATCCATGTACGTTAACATTTTTTCACTATATGTGTAATGAAAACTCATTCATCATTCTGAAGTTGAATGCGATGAATTGAGAATTATTTGGTGACCTGAGTATGTCGATTTCATAATGTGAATTGTTATCCATGCTTATTGAGGATGAGAAGTTTTCTGAGGGGAAGATTTTAAGAACCGACATCCATATGGGTTGAAAATTATAGAATGAATTTGAATTTTTTAGTTGGTTAATAGCTCATTTCAAGGATTATGACTTAGAACAAGATTCTAAGGGTTTAGAGGACCCAAAATTGTGTTTTTGGATGCGGTTCAAGGCTCATGTGATAAAATAGGGGTTCTAGAGGCCATTGGAGGAAGGTGGGAGGGGTGGGGTGCAGTAGGGGCCTATTATAGTCCCTTCACATGATGAAGTATGGATTCATAGAATGATCTTTTTTGGTAGTTTTTCGATTCATTTTACGAGTATATGCATAGAATAAACCCTTTGGTCACATTTTGGCACCCTATTTTGGGGTTTTCAAAATTAAATAAATGGGGATCACCTCCCCCTCCCCCTTCCCTCACACACACTCTCTCTGGGACAATGGAGGTCATGAAGAGGAGATTCAGTGACCAGTTTTCAATCTCTCTTATTCCTCTTTATTTTAGGAGGTTCATGAAAGTGTTTGATAGAAATCATAGGTAAGATCCTCCCTCCTCTTTTTCTCCTATTAATTTTACCCTAATTTAATGGATTTCATATTATGGGTTTTGAATAATTCCAATAAATCATGGTGAAAATCACCCTGATTGATGGGACTATCGTACTACATGCATAGAGGGTGTCAAGAGACGATATATTCCTCTATTAATTCATTATTTTGACAGTTTTGTGGCATTATGTGGATTTATTTATAGTTTTTCTATAATTTTAAGTGAAACTGGTATCAATTTTTCTACTATAGGTTAGGTATTTTCCTCATGCTTGTTTTGGGGGGGGGGGTATAGTAGGCCCTCTAGGTGCAGTTGGTCGAGGTTTTGGTAATGTAGTGGTGATCGATGAGTTTTTTGAAATTATTCCTGATTTTTTGAAATTAAATAAGTGTTTATAATTAATTATTGTTATTTATTTCTCATTTATGGATTTTAGTAAGAGACCAGGTGGTGTAATGCGCTTGTTCGGGACTTGGACGAGCATGGGAAGTGAGATTTCGAGATGAGGATTGAATTGAAAATATTCAACTGAAGTAGATGTTCATTAAAACATTCACTATAGAATTTTTTTTCTTTTCATTTATAATGCTTCTAACATGTCATCGCACCATTGAGGGTGTTGTCCATATTGGTTTAAAAAATGGTTAATTTAAATTGATCGGTTAATTTAAATTAAATGGTAATTTAATTTCAATTTTTTAACCTATGTAAAAATCATAGAATAAAATGAATAAATTTTTTTTCCATAGAGTACCTAGAGCACTAGGTCAATGTCTTAACCACGAAAAGATAAGGCATGGAATAAGATGATTCCTAGAAACTTAAAACCCGTCAAGAGGGTGTCACAAATCAAACCGGAATAACATCCAAATTGACACCTGACCTGGCCCATGGCATGGACCAAAAGGCATTTCCAATCCCCTTGGGATGTAAAATACTGATTGGGTATCAACAATACACTTTGGAAATAATTTTTTACATTAATAAATCAATAAACAACCCATAAAAATAAAACATCACATAATTGATAATTATAACCAAATGACATACAAAAACTTTCAGATTCAATGTTTTACAACATTAACAAAGACAAAAAAGTACGAAAATGGCAATGGGATAACCAAAACATCCCAAAAACCTCTGAGTAACAAGATGGTCATCACTCTAAATCCACCACCACCAACACCTAAAGGGAGTGGAACACTAGCAACCAGGTCCACTATCATCACCACAGAACATCTTGTCTTTATCTGAGTCATATATAACAAATTCTACATACACCCAAAGGTGTATATAGGGTGTTAGCCAAATATTAGTAAGATTCAACCCAAATAAAGGATTCCATTAAATACCATAATAAGATAAATCAACATGACCATTTTATTATAACATTGGAAACATTCTCAATAACCATTTCAAAGGAAACATTTTCATGAAAACCCTATAAAGGAAATCATTTTCTCAAAATAAACATTATTTTAAATTAAACATACACAAGGTCCACTATATACTGATAATTATCACCACATCACATAAGAAACATATCACAAGAGAGAACCATAGGAAAATACCTATGGGTAACTATTACTAATGGGACCCTATGAAACTCATACCTTAGTGATCAAAATCCTCTAACCAGAACCAACATCACTCCCATGCATGAGCCACTATAGAGTATCCCTTCCCAAGGTCTAGTGGTCTCCATATCATAGATTAAACCCAATAGTATTCTCATGCATGATCCACTACACGGAATCCTATCCCAAGGTCTACTGTCATGTGATCATATCACATTTTTAGTTACTATTGTATCATCAATCAAGATAGAAGAATTCTATCCTTGACCAATTCTAAACCAACTAGCGTACTAGTTCTAGTCCACCCACCTAGATACCCATGATTCCCTTTGTGCTCAAATTATATTTCACATATCACATAAATCATCACTTTTATATACACATTAAAAGTATCATGAACATGTATGAAAATTACCACTTTGTCACAATGCACATTGATACAATTATCGAGGCTCACATGGAAACCACCATTTTCCATAAACAAAACCACCTTCATTTTCACATGCATACCAAAACCATTTTAAAATACATTTTTCACCACTTTCAATACTCATAAAATCCATTTGAAATAAAATAAAATGGTAACATAAGAAATATAACATTTATATGGGAAAATCCCCTTTCAAATCCAAAAACATACCACAACAACTTTGTAGCATGATTCATATCACTTTCACAAATAAAAACCACATTTATGGTGCACAAAGAAAAGTCAGACATGAAAAAAATTAATTTCTTTTTAAAAACCAACATTCTAAACATTCTCCCCTCAAGTTCCTCTGAAAACACATTTTTTACCTCTCGAAAAAGGTATAAAACACAATCAATAAGCACAAAAATTAATCACATTTGAAACATAAACAATTTATTTTATAAAATCAACTTTCACAACATATTCATCTCAAAACCTTTTTAAAACATGTTTCTCACAACACCAATAATCCATAGAACGCATTTAAGAAACCAAGAAAGTTATCTGAAATTATCTAGTAATGTAAATGCATGAAACCACCTACGTCACACTTGGAAACATTCATAAACCAGTGGAAAAATAAAACCACACCACCAAGAGACTTTATAAAGGGAATATCAAATCACATACATCATTATTTAACCCCAAAACTCAGGTTCAACCCCTCATAAGTCTAACACCCCACTATAAAAGAAGAACCCAAAGTGGAAGGGAGAGAAACCTAAGAAGATGGAAGAAACCAAGGAAGAAATGACTTGATGATTCCTTGAATATCCAAGGCCAAAAACAACCAAGGACTGATTATTAAGAGGTCCCAGAAGGTATTGAGTGAGCTCCGAGGGATTAAAATCCTATTTGGATAAAATTATGGGCTATTTAGGGTTAAATTCAATAATGTAGAATGAGTAATTTTCCCATTTTTAATGACCCATATAGGTTGCATGGTTAGTCTGAACTGTTTAACAAACTATGCAACAATCAGGCATCTCTCACTATCCAAGAGAAACATGCTTTATGGTCATCCAACATGGTTTTCTAAGTAGTTTGTAAATTTTGAATCCCTCACTTTCTAAGAGTAATGAGGCTACATGGTTTCTTGTAGTTTGCACATGGTTTACCCTATCCATGAGCCACCTGCAGTCAAACCCAAAAACTCGATTTTTCTCCAAACACGTATGGGGAGATCAAGGGATAAATACCATAAAAAAAGTAAACAAAAGAATATATGAAAACAAATTCATGGGTTTGATAATTCTCCTCACCATGAAAAATTTTCAACCCTTAAAAGGCCCTCCAAAATCTAATCAGAAAACAAAGACAGATACTCCTCTTCAACCTAATACTTCTACTCAAAATTATCATGATCATCAATCCCATTCTTCCAAAGAACTCATACTAACAGTATGTACTTTCTATAAAGATATTTCTCTTAATAATCCAAAATTCATACTACCTGCAGAAACACCAAAAAATCATACTCTAATTCAAACTCTTTCCCAATTCAGCACATGAGATGGATCTAGATTATACTTTTTCAATTGTGAGACATGGAACACATCATGAATTAACATCAACTGGGAAAGAAATACTAACCAATATGCCACCTTATCGACTCTCCTAGTGATTTCAATAGGTCTTACATATCTCATAATTTTTTTCCCTTACTTTTCTATATGACAATGACCCAAATAAGGTACCACTTTCAGGAACACCCGGTTACACAAAAAAACTCCAAATCTATGAACTTGTGATCATATTAAGACTTATGAAGGCTCTATGCAATCAATAAATGTTACTTTATCAACTTAATATTATTATATATTTCTTGTAGAAGGCTTGGTCCCAACAATGAGGTCTCACCCACCTCATCCTAAAACAATGGGTACTGACATGCCAGAACATAAGTTTACTCTAAAGGAGACTTTCGAATTGAGGATGGGTATCTATTATTATATGAAAAATTCCCCAACCTCAAATTACTATCACATTTTCCTATAAAATCCAAAAACACATTCCCAGATAATGTCTTCTGAAATCTAATTCTCCCACTCTGTTTGACTATGTGTTTGTGGGAGGTATGTCATACTCAATAAGACATAAAACCCATCACCTTTTTATGGATATCCCAAAACTCAAAGGTAAAGTGAGTGTCCTTGTTTGAAAGGATTTTTGACGGAACACTATGAAGCCTCACTATCTCATGACTGTACAACTGACCCAACTCATCCACTTTGGTTGAATCCATGATCATAATTAAATGGGTTGATTTGGTGTGACATTCAATCACTATACAAATGGAATTCCATCCCTAGAAGAAAAATAGTAATTTTCCCCTTTTTAATAACTTAGATAGGATTTATTGTTATCCTATAGTGTTTTCCAAATATTTTGGTAATCATTCATCCCTCATTGTCCAAGAGGAATGAGATATCACTTTTTTAAGAGAATGGAACATGGTTTCCCCTAACCATGATCCAATTGTACGCCACCTGCTACCAAGCCCAAAACTCCATTTTTTTCCAAAAAACATATAGGGAACTCAGAGGAAAATTAACATACCAAAAATAAACAAATGAATACTAGAAAAAAAATCATGGGTGTGAAAATTATCCCTACCGTGAAAACATTTCATCCCTATAAAGTCAATCCAAAGTATGGTCAGAGAACAAAAAAATGTATACTCCTCTTTAATCAATGAATTTTGATCCCAATTCACATGATCATCACTACCACGAAGCCAGAGAAATTAAACTAATGGTATGGACATCCCATGAAGCACTTTGTCCTGAGAATACATAGTCTGCACTAGCCACTCAAATATTGACAAATAAGACTCCAATTCCAACTCTTCCTAATTCAGCATATGAGACAAACCCAGATTATACATTTTCAATTGTGAGACATGGACTATGTCATGAATTGAAATCAGCTGGGAGAGAAATTCTAACCATTATTCCACCTTACCGACTCTCTCATTGATTTGAAAATTTCTAACGTAACTCTGCATTAACTTCCCTTTATTTCCCAATCGATGAATACCCAAATGAGGTGCCACATTCTGGAACACCTGACCTCCCACATCAAACCCTAAATATCGATGCCTATGATCATCATAAGACTTATTTTGTATCTTTTTCATCAAAAAATGATTTATTATTAACTTAAATTTATCAACAGTTTCCTATACAAGGATCGATCCCAACCAGGAGGTCTCACCCACCTCATCCCAACATAAAGGGGACCAAAACAGCTGATCATAAATCCCCTCAAAAGGGTCCATTTGAATTCAGGACTGGTAACTGTTATTGTATGTAAAATCCAGCAATCCTCAAATGATTATTCCATGATTCTATGAAATCCAAAATATGTTCTTGGAGCATGCCTTTCAAAATTTGATTCACCCACTCTTTCAAACTGTCCATTTCAGGGTGGTATGTCATAGTCAATGTGAAATGGAACCCCATCACCTTTTTATTGAATTCCCAAAATTGTGTGGTAATGTGAAGGTACCTGTTTGAGATGATTTTTGATGGAACACCAAGAAGCCTCACTACCCCCTAAACATACAACTAAACCAACACAACCACTTTGTTTGAATACATAATTGAATGAAATGTGTTGATTTGGTCAGATGGCTGATCACTACCAAAATGTAATTCCATCCCTAAGGTGTATGTGGTAATCCAACAATAACGTTTATGGTGATCTCGTACCACTTTCTGGTAGGAATGGGTAGCAGATGAAGTAAACTAGAAGGTATTTTGTGCTCTGCTTTAACCTACTGACATGTATAACACTACTATAAAATGTCAGCTACATCCTTCCTAATACCTGTCCAAAAAAACTATGGATGCACATCACAAAAAATCATGGTGGAACCATGATGAATGGACCCCTGAACCTAGTGGATATCCTACATCACCACCTTCTATAACGACAATGAAACCATGAATAAAACTCCAAAGAAAAAAAGCTCACCCATGAGACAATTTCCATTCACAAGGCACATACCCACCATTTAGGTGCTACATAGAATGCTAGAAAAGCTCATCACTTGGATGATCATGTCCAATCATCTCTATAGGGGAAGGTTTTAACTATACACTTGACAAGAATTCCCCTCCATTGTGCTCCTTGGACTCAAGATTCAATTTAGAAAAAAAGACCCATCAAGGCTCAGTCATCACTGGACTCCATCAATTCTTGGAATGGAACTTTCCTAATTAATGTATCTTCAACCACATCATTTTTAGTTGGGGTATACATAATTTCAAAATCAAAGCACTGAAGGTACTCAACCCAAAAACGCTCCCTCAGATTCAAATAGTCATTTAATAATATATAGGACAAAATCTTATGATTCAAATAAACCACAAACTTCTCTCCAAAAATACGATGACGCCACATCATCAATGAATTCATCACTACCGCTAACTCCAAGTCATGGGTTGGGTAAATCTTTTCATATGGATTGAGTTTGTGTAAATCATATGCCACTACATGGCCATCCTACATCAACACACACCCAATTCCCATAACTGAACAATCATAGTAGACCACATACCCTTTTATAGATTTTAGAAAGATCAAAATTGGGGTTTTGGTCATCCACTACTTTGGATCTTCAAAAGATTCTAGACATTTAGAGTTCCACTCAAACATTACCCTCTTCTAGGTAAACATAGTAATGTCAAAAGTAAGCTAAGAGAAATCCGTAATGTATTTCTTGTTATGCCTAGTCAGGCCCAAAACACTTTTGATTTTAAAAGATTTCTTTAGCTATTCACATGACATCATAGCACTGATCTACTTGGGGTCCACCAAAACCCCTTATTCCAAGATCACGTGACCTAGAAACTTCACCTCCTTGCTCAAAATGTATCACTTATAAAACATTTAAAATAGGATCAGATCCTAAAGGGTTCCTAGAAAAATCCTCAAATGTTGTTCATATTCCTCCTTAGTCCTAGAATAAACCATGATGTAATCAAAAAATACCAAAAAAAATGAGTCAAAATACCGATGGAACACCTTGTTCATAATCTCCATAAGGACAAGTGGAGCATTCATCAAATCGAACGTCATGAAAAAATACTCAAAATGGTCATATCGGCTTCAGAAGGCTGTTTTTAGAACATTCTCCTCTCCAAATCTGACTTGGTGTTACTCCGAATGCAAATAGATCTTGGAGAACCACCTTTCTCCCTTAAGATGATTAAAAAGGTAATCAATAAGTGATAAAGGGTACTTGTTCTTGATCTTCACCATGTCCAGCTTCTATTAATTGATACATAACCGGAGATATCCATCCACCATTTTCATAAATAGCATTGGGGAGGCCCAATGTGAGATGCTCAGGTGAATGAATCCTTTTTATTCCAAATAATCTAGTTTTACATTAAATTCCCTTCAACTCTATGGGGGTCATTTGGTATGAGGGAAGAGATATCGAATTTGTTCCTGGTGCCAAATCAATGGTGAACTACACATCTCAATCTGGGGTTAAACATGAAAAATTATGTGAAAATACCTCTGTAAACACATCCACTATAAGAGGTAATCCATATTATAAATAGTTGAATAGCCCGAAGGTCTTTTTTTATTTTTGATAATCCACCTTTCAAGGGGTGAGGTGGAACCCTTACAAGGACTGAAGGATTAGACACAATTACATAACCCATAAGTCTCAGAGGAAATCACCCAGACAAGACTTCTTGGAACTGCTCCTCTCTAGAACATGTCGTGAAATCAACACTCCCCCTTCGCAAGGATGGTCAGCTAGCTATCATGTGTAGAGCTGCACAGGACTGGTACTGATAGCAATTCCATACACTCTCCTTCTTCCAAATCTGGTTAGCTCTACTCTGGTGAATGTTCATGATCTGATCCCCATCTGGATCCTTGTCCATTGTAGTCTTACTAGTATATCTACATATCCATGTAGCCCAAAGACCATGGGGTGACCTGAAGAACTTGAGGAGGCCTGAAGTCCTTGAGAGACAACTAGCCCAAAGGCCTTGGGTGGCCCGAAAGCCTTGCAGGGCCCGAGGACCAAACTGGTGGCCCAAAGGCCCAGATGGATGAATAGTTCAAGCTGCTATAGTACCAAAAAATACCTACAAAAGTGCCTGCTACAGTACTGCTACAGTATCACAGATATATGCCTCCACCTGGATTTGATCTTCAGTCTCTTGGATTCACTTTCTGAGTCTTCACCAATTGTACTGAGGCTCATGTGTAGGTAATCCATATTATAGACCCCTATCATCATCCAACAAAATGAGCAATGAGATCTAACAAATGAGATTTCCAAATTTTGGAAGTGGAGGTCCATCACATCCTGACTAAGGATCCTATTCACCCTGAAATACCTGGGTACTTCCATTTGGTTCCACAAAACATACAAGACCCTAATAGAAATCTATGTTCACATGAAAATTAACCATCAACTCCATACCGGGAATCGTGTCAAATGGGTCTGTTTCTAAAACAATGAAAATCCACTCCAACTTGACTACTGAAACAGTAAGTGCATAAGATGAACACCTGAAACCCTTCTCTCACCTCTTACCAAGTAGATTCACCAGCTCCATCATGTAAGGCATAACCTCAATTAGAAATTTTTACACATCCACAAGAAGGGAATAAATAAAAGAGATAGAGGTACCAGTATAAAATAGAACAACAGCTAATGATGATGCAATATGAATGGTACCTTGAACTTTCATAGTCCCTTCATCTAATTCCAATGAATCTCTATCCACATAATAAGGATTCCTTATCTCATCCTAAACCTGAGAACAACCATTGACCTATGGCTCTGTCCTAAACTGACTCTTCCAAAAAGAGAATCCAACCCTACCTCCATAAACAACCCACGAAAATAAAACATCACATAACTGATAATCATAACCAAATGAGATACAACAACTTTCATATTCAATGTTTTTAAACTTTAACCAATACCAAAAGTACTAAAATGGAAATAGGATAACCAAAACATCCCAAAAAACATATGAGTAACAAGAGGGTCAACACCCTAATGCCACCACCACCAACACCTATAAGGAGTGGAACACTGGAAACCAGGTCCACCATCACCGCCACAGAACATCTTACCTTTACCTGAATCGTACATAACAAAGTCTACATACACCCAAAGGTGTATGTAGGGTGTGAGCCAAATCTTAGTTAGATGCAACCCAAATAAAGAATTCCATTCAATGACATTATAAGATAAATCAACAAGATCATTTTATTATAACTTTGAAAACATTCTCAAGAATCATTTAAAAGGAAAAAATTTCATGAAAACACTTTAAAGGAAAACCTTTTCTCAAAATAAGATTACTTTTAAATTAAACACACACAAAGTCCACCATATACTGATAGTTATCACCACATCACATAAGAAACATATCACAACATAGCACCAAGGTAAAATAATTATGGATAACTATCGCTGATGGGACCCAATGAAACTCATACCTCGGTGATCAAAATACTCCAACCAAAACCAATAGCATTTCCATGCATGATCCACTAGAGAGTATCCCATACCAAGGCCTAGTGGTCTCCATATCATAAACTAAAACCAATATTATTCTTGTGCATGAGACACTACATGGAATCTCATCCCAATGTCTAGTCCCATGTGATCATATCACATTTTTTTGTTAGTGTTGTATCATAAATCCTAATAGAATAATCTTGTCCTTGATCAATTCTGAATAAACTAGTGTACTAGTTCTAGTCCACCCACCTAGATACCCCAGATTCCCTTTATGCTCAAATTCCATTTCACATATCACATAAATCATCACATTCATATACACATTCCCATCATCTTGAACATGTAAGAAAATTACTGCTTTTTCACAATTCACATTGATCCAATGATCATACCTCACATTGAAACCACTATTTTCCATATAGAAAACCACCTTCATATTCACATGCACACTGAAACCATTTTAAAATAAATTTTCCACCACTTCCACTACTCATAAAATCCATTTGAAACAAAATACGAAGGTAACATATGAAATCTAGGAATTTCCATGGGAAATCCCATTTCAAATCCACAAATATACTAAAACTACATTATAGCATGATCCATATCACTTTCACAATTCAAAAACCACATTTAAGGTGCACAAATAATAATCCCACATGAAAAAAACTCTTTTTAAAAACCAACATTCTACAAATTCTCCCCTCAAGTGCCTTTGAAAATAAATTTTTTACCTCATAATAGGTATAAAACACAATCAAGAAGCACCACAATGAAAAAAACGTGAAAAAAATGTAATTTATTTTATAAAATCAACTTTCAAAACATATAAATCTCAAAACCTTTCTAAAACATGTTTTACACAACACCAATAATCCATTATACATAATTAAGAAACCAAGAAAGTAATCCAAAATTATCTAGTAATGTAAAATCATGGAAACACCTACCTCACACATGGAAACAATCATAAACTGATTGAGAACCAAAACCACACCACTAAGAGACCTTATAAAGTGAATATTGAACCATAGACATCATGATTTCACCCCAAAACTCAAGATTGACCCCTCATAAGTCAATCACCCCACAAGAAAAGAAGAACGTAAAGTGGAAGGGAGAGAAACCCAAGATGACGGAAGAAACCAAGGAAGAAATTACTTGATGATTCCTTGAAGATCAAAGGCCAATACCACACAAGGATTGATGCTTAAGAGGTCCCATAAGGTGTGGAGTGAGATCCCAGGGATTAAAATCCTATTTGGATCAAATTAGGGGATATTAAGGGTTAAATTTAAAGAGTTAAAATGAGTAATTTTCCCTTTTTTAATGACCTAGATAGGTCACATGGTTAGCCTAAACAGTTTACCAAACTATGAGGGAATCATGAATCCTTCACTATCCAAGAGAAACATGCTTCATGGTTATCCCACATGGTTTTCTAAACAGTTCGGAAATTTTGCATCCCTCACTTTCCAAGAGGAATGAGACTGCATGGTTTCATGGAGATTGCACATGGCTTCCCCTAACCATGTGCCACCTGCTGTCAATCCCAAAAACTCCATTTTTCTAAAAAAACATATGGTGAGATCAAGGGATAAATACCATACCAAAAGTAAACAAAGGAATATCTGAAAACAAAGTCATGGGTTTGAAAATTACCCTCACTATGAAAAAATTTCAACCCTAAAAATTTACTCCAAAATCTGATCAGAAAACAAAAATGGATAATCATCCTCAACCCAAGACTTCTGCTCCCAATTCTTAGTCTCATCAATATCATGCTTCCAAAGAACTCGGGAAAACAGTAAGGAAATTCCATAAATATAATTATCCTGAGAATCCACAATTCTCACTGGCCACTGAAACACCAACAAAACAAACTCTAATTCCAACTCTTCCCAATTAATCACATGAGACAGATCCAAATTACACTTTTTCAATTGTGAGACATGGAACACGTCATGAATTAAAATCAATTGGGAGGTCAATACTAACATGCATGCCACCTTACCGACTCTCCCAGTGATTTTAAAAGTATGAAATACCGCAACATTTTCTTCCTTTTCTTTCCCAAATGACGATGACCCAAATGAGGTACCACCTTCAGGAACACCCGATCACACACAAGAAACTCCCAATCTCAGAACCTCTGATAAGCATAAGACTTATGAAGGATCTATGCCATCAATAAATGTTATCCGATCAACTTAACTTTATTAGAAATTTCTTTTACAAAGATTGGTCCCAATAATGAGGTCTCTCCACCTCATCCCAAAACAAATGGGACTGACATGACAGACCACAAGTTTCCTCCAAATGATCCATTCAAATTAAGGACTGGTAGCTATTATTATATGAAAAATAAACCAACCCCAAATGACTAACCCATGATCCTATAAAATACAAAAATAAATTCCCAGATAATGCCTTCTGAAATCTCATTCTTCTAATCTGTTTGACTCTGTGTTTGAGGGTGGTATGTCATACTCAACTTGACATGAAACCCATAACCTTTTAATGGATATCCCAAAACTCAAAGGTAAATAGAGGGTCCTTGTTTGAAATGATTTTTGACGGAACACTATGAATCCTCACTATCTCATGAATGTAAAACTGACCCAACTCATCCACTTTGGTTGAATCCATGATCAGAATCAAATGGGTTGATTTGATCAGATGGTCAATCACTGCCCTAATATAATTCCATCCCCAGAAGAAAAATAGTAATTTTCCCATTTTTAATAATCTAGATACGATTTATAGTTATCCTATAGGATTTTCCAAATCTTTTGGAAATTGTATATCCCTCATTGTCCAAGAGGAATGAGGTTTCACTTTTTCTTGGAGAATGGAACAAGGTTTCCCCTAACCATGCTCCAATTATGCACCACCTGCTACCAAGCCCAAAACTCCATTTTTTCAAAAACATATAGGTAACTCAAGGGATAAATAACATACCAAAAATAAACAAATGATTACTTTAAAAAATCATGGGTGTGAAAATTATCCCCACCATGAAAAAATTTCATCCCTAGAAAGTCAATCCAACATATGATCGGAGAATAAAAATGGATACTACTCCTTAATCCGCTACTTTCAATCCCAAGTCACATGCTCATACGACCATGAAAAAAAAGAAATTAGACTAATGGTATGGACTTCCCATGAAGAAAAATTTCTTGAGAACCCACAATCTTCAATATCCACTGAAACATTGACAAATCAAACTCCAATTCCAACTCTTCCCAATTAAGCACATGTGACAGATCAAAATTATACTTTTTCAATTGTGGGACATGGACTATGTTAGGAATTGGCATCAACTAGGAGATAAATTATAACCTTTATTCCACCTCACGACTCTCTTGGTGATTTCAAATGGTCTAACATACCTCTACGTTAACTTCCCTTTCTTTCCTAGACGATGAAGACCCAAATGAGGTGCCACATTTTGGAACACCCAACAACCCATAAAAACTCCCATGTTCAATTCCTATGATCATTATAAGACTTATTCTAGATCTTTTCCATGAAAAAAAATTTCCTTATTAACTTAAATTTTTCAAATGTTTCCTACAAAAGGATTAGTCCCATCCAAGAGGTCTCACCCACATCATCCCAACATAAAGGGGACGAAAACAGATGATCATAAATCACCTCAAAATGATCCATTTGAATTGAGGATGGGTAACTTTTATTATATATAAAATCCACCAAATTTCAAATGATTATCCTACAATCCTATGAAATCTAAAATATGTTCTTGGAGCATTTCTTACAAAATTTGATTCACCTTCTCTTTCAGACCATCCGTTTAAGGGTGGTATGTCATAGTCAACGTGAAATGAAACCACATCACCTTTTTAATGATTTCAAAAAAATGTGAGGTAAAGTGAAGGTACTTATTTATAACAATTGTTGATGGAATAACATGAAGCTTCACTATCTACTGAACATACAATGGTCCCAACTCATCCACTTTATTTGAATCCCCAATCAGAATGAAGTGTGATGATTGGGTTAGATGCATGATCACTACCCAAATGATATTCTTTCCCTAAGGTGTTTGAGGTAAGCCAAAAATAATGTTCATGGTGACCTCATACCACTTTCAGGTAAGAATTGGTAGAAGATGAAGCAATCTGGAAGGCCTTTGGTGCTATGATTTAACGTGCTAACATGTATAACACTACTATAAAAGGCATCTACATCTTTCCTAATACCTATCCACCAAAACTGTGGATGAACATCATAAAACAACATGGTGGAACCATTATGAATGGGCCACTAATCCTGGTGGATATCCTACATCGCCACCTTCCGAAACGACAACAGAACCATGAAGATACCGCTAAAGAACAAAGCTCCCCTAGGAGACAATGGACATTCCCAAGGAACATCCCCACCATTTAAGTACTACATAGAATGCTGGAAAATCTCATCACTTGGCTAATCCTATTTAATCATCTCCATAGGAGAAGTTTTTAACTAAACACTTTCCAAGAACGCACCTCTACTATGCTCCTTGGACTCGAGATGCAATTGGGAAAAAATACCCATAAAGGCCCACTAATAATTGGACTCCATCAATGATTGCATTGTAACTTTACTAATTAATGTATCTTCAACCACATTATCTTTACCTGGGGTATACATAATATCAAAATCAAACCACTGAAGGTACTCAACCCAATGATGGTTCCTCAGATGCAAATATTTCTTAAATAATATATAATACAGAATCTTATGATCCGAATAAACCACAAACTTCCCCCAAAAAATATGATGATGCCACATCGCCCATGAATTCATCACTACTGCTAACTATAAGTCATGGGTTGGGTAAATCTTTTCATGTAGACGCTGTTGGTGTAAATTGTATGCCACTACATGGCTATCCTACTATTGGAGATGGTGTTCTAGAACCAACTACTTTGTACTTTATTCATTAAATAAAAGCCTTATCACATCATGATTGTTCTTCTACGTGACATGTCATGTGATAATTTCCTAAGGACAGCTGTTACATTAAAGGGTCGTAGCGGATCCCTGCTATGATGAGAACCCGGAAGTGTCATAACACTGTTCTTGAATGTATGTTCTATGGCCAGATGATATTATTTGAGGGACACAAATAATACAGGTCATTAGGGGTGAGGACTCATAAAACTTTGAGGCACCTTCTCATGGTGTGCGCCCTTGGTAATATCCAGGAGTATTTTATGAGAATGAGACCCGCCAGTAGGAAATCCTCATTTCATAGTGTCATTGGATGTTCCTATCTACGGACGTGTGTATTGATCCTTAGACTTTAAGATTATTATTAATGGGTATTACAACTCACGCACTTAGATGTATTGACAAAAATTGTGACGACACACTGTTCGCAGCGAGGTAGGATATGTTGGGTGAGTCACGGGTAATACCGCATTAATAGATAATGCGAGAAAGGATTTGTCCCTTCCGTTCCATAACGGAAGTAGATATCTCAGACCCTTTGATGGAATTGATATAGCCTAAATAAATCCATGGCCATGGTAAGGTATGGGAATGTTCAATTCCAGGAAGTCAAAGAAAGAATAGTTAACCACATGGGTTGATGGCAATAGCATGCAACCCGCTTGATTGGAGATATCGAGACAAAGGGATTATATTACACGGTAAGCGTTCGTAGGAGGTAACACGTCATTGCGGCGTTAACTTCTTTCTCTATGGGTGCCTTGGCGTGTTGCTAGACGCTAACCTTGGACTTTAGGCAGGCTCAGCCTAATGCCACTGAGAAAGAGGCCTAGAGGGTCACACACTAAGTGTGTCCATGTATCTCAGTTAAATATTAATTTAACAAGTTAAATAAATATTATTCCCGACTGTGGTTTAATAATTATTTAAGGATGTCTGATCGCATTTATTTTGACACTAGTTATTTGCGAGAATATATTGTGGACAAAATAATATATTTATTAGCGAGTAATGCAGTTAAATTTATTTAAGAAATAAATAGTCATTACTGAAGGTCTAATAAATGTGGTGGAGAAAAATGGAAAATAAAAGTACACGCCGTGTATATTAAATATACATGTCGTGTAGTTTTATGGAAAACAAGTACACACCGTGTATTAATTATTACACGCCGTGTAGTTTTTCCAGTTGGGATTTTGAGGATTTAATATTATTTTATTAAATGATATTTATTATAATCAGCATGGGCACATGTCAAGGAATTAATAATTCGACATGGGGGGGGGGGTTTCAATAAGAGTTAATGAAATAAATAAAACGCATAACGTGTTTATTTATTGTCATGACTCTATTAACCTCAAACATGATTATAAATATCCTCACAACCACAACATTTTGAAGAACCATTTTTGTGCACAACAGATTTGGAAATACTCTCAAGACAAGAGAGAATTACCTTTCCACCAAGAACGCCCTCACGTTACGAGAGAAAGATCCTCCACCGGATCATTGCTGTCGAAGGCGGACATCGCAAGTGAAGGTTCTTCCACACTAGCACCCAGAGATCTCTTCGGCGACGTCCGGAGATACGTGACTCATGTGTGGATCACCGCTAGAGGAATCCTACACTTGGATTCTACGACGCAACGACGGATCACTGAATCGTGACCGGACACATCAACGAAGAAATAATTCCAACGAGGTAATTCTTATGAATTAATTAAATTAATTATAATCAACATATGATGATCCTCCTCAAGGGTTTTGGGACTCTTCTTTTCTTTTCTTTCTTCGTTCTATTCCGAAGATTTGGCGTTTTATATCGTGACGGATCTCGGATTGAACATTGTTTAACAAAAAATTAAGTTGGGCAAACCCCCCAACGCGCTTCCGCTACGCCCGGAACCTTCAAGTGGTATCAGAGCGGTCATATCGTTGGTTATAATTATTTAGTTTTTCGTTAGTGATTTACGCATTTAATAATTTAGTTGTTTCAATTCATGTTTAATCGTTCTGGAAATATGAATCTCGAGATCTGTTCCTCCTCCCTCGTTTCCCGTTCACCTCACAGAAATGGTTTTTTTCATTTAATTTTGATTAAAATAAAATAGAGGAACTCATCCGGAGGAGCCAAACGTTTCTGGCCATATAACACCAGAATACACGGCGTGTATTCGGAAGTACACGCCATGTAGTCTAGGTTCAATGCATTGACTGATCCGCCAAATCAGGCCATGTATTGGATTCTTTCTAAGAATTTAAGACACCGTGTGTTGACCAGAAATAGGTGGCACACGGTTTCCGGAATACACGTCGTGTGGTCCAATGAACACGGCGTGTAGTCCCTTTGGGTAAGGGTTGGGTCATGTACTCCGTACACGGCCTGCCCGGCTAGAAACCATGTAATTAGGAAACTACACGGCGTGTGTCCCACTGTACATGTCGTGTACACTGAAAATTTCCGAAGTACATTAACACGCCTTATCCCCAGGCGTGTACTTCGGATAGACGGTGAAGAAAAAGTACACGTCGTGTAGTCGGAACTACACGTCGTGTACTCACCCAAATTACGCAGATTTATTAAAATTTATTATTATATTATAAAAACCCTTGAGACGTGTACCATGGTGTAGGCGTAAAGCTGAGGCACAACACGTGATAGGTGTTATATATATATATGTTTAATTTAACCTCTGCGTAATAAATGGTAATTCACCGGGTTGCCTCCAAGGTACAAGTTACGTACAAGGATAATTTTAAATGAATTTATTTGTTTAAAATTTTGATGGATGAGAATCTCAAGGAAATTCAGAAAAAGGGATTTAAGATAAAAGGATTGATTAATTAAAGATAATTAATTGATTCGAGCGTGATTTATCTTAAACAAGAACAATTATAGAATTTAATGCTAGTTTTATTTATGCGTAAATATCGTTGCATGTATGGATGATCATGAGCTAGACCAAGACCTTTGTATGTGAATGGTTTATTTTAATTTATTCATTTAAATTAAATTTGTTGGCCTGCGAGCCATCTCCTCATTAATATGTAGGGCCTGCGCGTCCAAGGATTCTTTTATGTAAAAACCCCCATTTTCCCCTCACCTGTGTGTGAGATAAATGCATATGTAATTTATGGAGCTCCCAAGCTAGTGGAGGCGGCTCAAGTCAGGAGCCAAGGTGAAACCAATCCAAGGAGATACAAAGGTGGACAGGTGGAAAGCTGTAAACACGAACCCGGAAGGTTCAAGGTGTTTCTCCCCTAGGTCTTGGGTTAGTTTATCAACCGCTAGATAAACTAACCAATAGAAAAGCTCATGATCATACCATTTATTTTATTTCTATCAGTTTCATGGTTTATTTATTGTGGGTGTGTTGTCACGATCACACAATTAATGAATTAAACGAGCATGCAAGATGGAACTAAAATAAAATTGGCCTATACGTAAATATTATCTTAGACATGGTTAATCACTTAAGTATATCCCACTTAATATTAAGAAGCATGTAATCAAAGATAATAAAATGGAAATTTACGTATAAGGATAAAATCCCTCAAAATAAATATTAATTCGGCATAGCCTTCCATAATCTTGGTTAGAATCGAACCATAGTTCAAAGTGCTTGACCAACCCTAGTTGGGGTGCTTTCAATTGTCGAGGAATTCTAATTCAAGGTTTTGGGTTGACTTGACTTGGTTTGCATCAAGGGTTGACTGCCACAACAGGACTTGGTGTGACCAAGAGGCAAAGGTTGAGGAAATCCAAAAAGGATTTCAGGATTGGGGAGTCCACTCAGCGGATCAAGGAACTGTGAGTTAATAGAGCTGGCATTTGGAATTCCTACCTAAAACCCTTCAAGTTGCTTGACCAACCCTTGTTGGGGTAATGCGAAGGGCAATATGGATCCTTGCCACTAGAATATTCACGCAATAGAATATTCTGAAGTCAATGGTGAGGGCTATTGGATTTCGATAAAATAGTGGGAGACTAATAAGTATTAATTTATTTATTTGTCTCAATTTTTATAATAAAGTACTAAACCTTTGCTCATCTTAAATTATAGAAATGGCAAGAAAATGACTTCAAACATATCATTGCGCACCATACTCGAAAAAAGAATACCTTCTCACCAGCACCAATTTCCAAGAGTGGCAGAGGCGTTTACACGTCGTCCTATGCCACAAAAGAAAATTATATGTGCTCGAAGAGCCTATTCCAGTTGCACCTGGGAAAGAGGCCAGTGATGAGGAATTATCTCTCTACATGAAACACATGGATGATGCCACAGATGTCCAGTGTTTCATGCTATTGGCCATGTCTAATGAGCTCTTTAAGCAACATGAAAACATGGATGCATATAGCATGATGTCTCACCTTAATGATATCTTCCAAGAGAAGGAGAGACAGGAGAGGTATGAGATCTCCAATGCTTTGTTTACCACAAAGCATAGAGAGTCTGCGCCAGCTGGGCCTCATGTGGTCAAGCTTATTGGCTACATTGAACGCTTGGACATCTTAGGGATTAAATTCCCCGATGAGTTGTGTACAGATCTCATCCTATCATCATTGCCCAAGACCTTCTCTAGCTTCATTGTCAACTATAACATGAGAGGCAATGAGAAGAGTCTATCGGAGCTTCTGACCTTGATTCACCAGGTAGATAAGGACATGGGGCGTGACAAACCCGCGGTCCTTATGGTGAACAAGAAAAGGAAGGACAAGGCAAAGGGGCCAAAGACTTATAAACGGTCTGAAGCCCCCGAGCACCGTCCCTCCAAGAAGGGGAAGATCCAAAGGCAGGGCAAGGAACGGGAAGCAGTGTGTTTCGCATGTGGCAAGCAGGGCCACTGGAAGAGGAACTGCACCCAGAAGCGTGGGAACGCTGAAGGTGCGTTCGTTATCGAGTGCAATCTTTCTATTTCTACACATTGGGTATTAGATAAAGCTTGTGGGGCTCACATCTGTATTCAAATGTAGGAACCAAGTAGATTTAGAAAGATCGCCATAGGAGAGGTGGATCTTCAAGCTTCCAATGGCGCAAGGCTGGCTGCGTTGGCTATTGGCGACTATCACCTCTCATTGCCAACTGGCATGATTTTGGTTTTACAAAACTGTTATTTTGTGCCTAGTGTTACCAAGAACATAATTTCTGTATCTTGTTTGGATATGGATGGATTTATTTTCATGTTTGGAAATAAGGGTTGTCTCTTTTATAAGAACAACGTATGTTATGGTATAGCAAATTTGAATAATGGTTTGTATGTATTAAATTACGAAAACCAAGTGTTGGCAATCGATAACGAAACAAACTCACATGACTCATACATCACCCAGTTATGGCATCACCGCCTTGGTCATGTGAACGAGAAGCGCTTGACAAAGCTCTACCAAGATGGCTATTTAGACTCTACTGAGCTAAAACCACTTGATAGATGTCACGCTTGTTTACAAGGAAAAATGACCAAGCCGCCTTTTGGTGGACAAGGTGAAAGGGCCACAGAGCTTCTAGGATTGGTACACACAGATGTGTGTGGACCATTTCCAGTAGAAGTTAGAGGTGGATATTCATAATTTATTACTTTTACTGATGATTTGAGTAGATATAGCTATGTCTACTTAATGAGGTATAAGTCAGAGTCCTTAGAGATATTTAAGGAATTCAAGAATGAATTAGAGAATCGACATGGTAAGAAGTTAAAGAAGCTTCGATCGGATCGATGTGGAGAATATCTGAACCAAGAGTTCATCGATCTTCTACAGGAGTCTGGGATTCTATCTCAGCTCACTCCTCCTTATACACCACAGTGGAATGGTGTTAGTGAAAGGAGGAACTGCACCTTGTTGGACATGGTGAGGTCGATGATGAGTCATGCGGATCTTCCATTATCCTTTTGGGGATATGCATTACAAACTGCAGCATACACTTTAAACCGAGTACCAACTAAGGCGGCAAATGGAATTCCATCCGAGTTATGGAATGGAAGGAAACCCACATTGTCGCGCACACGTGTATGGGGATGCGAGGCGTTTGTTAAGGCCTTCTCAGGCAACGAACTAGCACCCCAGGGCACGAAGTGTATCTTTATAGGATATCCCAAGGGGACGAAAGGATATTACCTATATAACCCCCAGGAAAAGAAAGTGATTGTCGCCAGACAAGCCATCTTTCTTGAGAGGGAGCACATCCTCAAGAAGGATAGTGGGAGTAAGATTGACTTCAATGAAGTTGATGCTCAAGATACACAGAAGTTGGTATAGGAAAAAGTTCCACAGGTCCCCGTGGAAGAGGTTCCAGAAACACAAGTACTGCGTAGGAGCTCAAGAGAGGTAAGGGAACAAGAGAGATTTGGTTTCCTAGTCACCGAGGATGGTGAATCATTATTGTTGGACAATGCTGAACCTCTCTCCTACAAGGAAGTAGTAGAAAGCTCAGAAGCTGCAAGATGGCTAGAAGCTATGAATTCTGAGATGGATTCCATGTATCAGAACCAAGTTTGGGTTCTGGACGATGAGCCAGTTGATGTAAAGCCTATTGGATGCAAATGGGTATTTAAAAGAAAGATGGACATGGAAGGTTAAGTTAGCACCTATAAAGCAATTCTAGTGGCTAAAGGATTCTGACAGCGTCAAGGAACTGACTATGATGAAACCTTCTTGCCAGTTGCCATGTTTAAATCCATAAGAATCATACTTTCCATAGCAGCTTACCATGACTACGAGATTTGGTAGATGGATGTCAAAACATCATTCCTTAACGGGAACCTACAGGAAGATGTCTATATGACACAACCAGAAGTGTTTGTGACACCAGGTGAAGCCAAACAGGTTTTCAAGTGTCAGAAATCTATTTATGGATTGAAGCAAGCATCCAAGTCATGGAACATTCGATTCGATGAAGCCATAAAGGAATTTGGTTTCATTAAGAATGAATGTGACCCATGTGTTTATAAGCGGTTTAATGGGACTATGGTCATCATCCTAGTGGTATATGTTGATGACATATTGCTTATTGGAAACAACGTACCAGCCTTACAGTCAGTTAAGGACTGGTTGAACAAGTGTTTCTCCATGAAGTACTTAGGAGAAGCAGCCTACATTCTAGGGATCAAGATCATTCGTGATAGATTCAAGAGGCTGCTTGGACTAAGTCAGGGTACATACATTGACCAGATACTAAAGAGATTTAGTATGGAAAAATCCAAGAGGGGATTGGTTCCAGTGTCACATGGCTTACATCTTTCTAAGAAAATGTGTCCCCAGACACAACAGGAGAAAGATAGGATGAGCAAGATCCCATACGCTTCTGCTATAGGATCCATCATGTATGCCATGTTATGTACCAGGCTTGATGTTGCCTATGCACTGAGCATGGTAGGCAGATATCAAGTAGATCTAGGAGAACAGCATTGGACTGATGTTAAGACTATCCTTAAGTATCTGAGAAGAACTAAGGATATGTTCCTGGTGTATGGAGGAGACGAGGAGCTGGTCATCAGAGGGTATGATGATGTTGGTTTTAAAACAGACCAGAATGATCTGAAGTCGCAATCTGGATATGTTTTCTGTCTCAATGGAGGAGCTGTGAGCTGGAAGAGTTCAAAGTAGCCAGTTGTCGCCGATTCTACACCGAAGTCCGAGTATATAGCGGCTTCTGATGCATACAAATGAACCGTTTGGATTCGTAACTTTGTCCAGGAGCTTGATGTGGTTCCTAGTAGTAAAGATCCCATTACATTGTATTGTGATAATACTGCAGCGGTGGCTCTGGCAAAAGAACCAAGGTCACATCAACAGACAAAGCACATACTCCATAAGTATCACCTCTTCAGGGATTTCTATCAAAGGGGTGAAGTTGCAGTGAACAGAGTGTCCACGGAAGAGAACGTGGCAGACCCCATGACTAAAGGCCTATCTCGGTAGAAGCATGAATATCATGTGAGAGCTAGCGGGTTAAAGGTTGTTAGCAGTTGGCTCTAGTCCAAGTGGGAGTCTGTTGGAGTTGGTGGTCTAGAACCAACTACTTTGTACTTTATTCATTAAATAAAAGCCTTATCACATCTTGATTGTTCTTCTGCATGACATGTCATGTGATAATGTCCTAAGGACAACTGTTGCATTAAAGGGTCGTAGCGGATCCCTGCTATGATGAGAACCTAGAAGTGCCATAACACTGTTCTTGAATGTATGTTCTATGGCCGGATGATATTATTTGAGGGACACTAATAATACATGTCATTAGGGGTGAGGACTCATAAAACATTGAGGCACCTTCTCATGGTGTGCGCCCTTGGTAATATCCAGGAGGATATTATGAGAACGAGACTCGCTAGTAGGAAATCCACATTTCATAGTGTCATTGGATGTTCCTATCTACGGACGTGTGTATTGATCCTTAGAATTTAAGATTATTAGTAATGGGTATTACAACTCTCACACTTAGATGTATTGACGAAAACAGTGACGACACACTGTTCACAGTGAGGTAGGATACGTTGGGTGCGTCACGAGTAATACCGCATTAATAGATAATGCGAGAAACGATTTGTCCCTTTCGTTCCATAACGGTCGTAGATATCTCAGGCCCTTTGATGGAATTGATATAGCCTAAATAAATCCATGACCATGGTAAGGTATGGGCAAGTTCAATTCTGGGAAGTCAAAGAAAGAATAATCAAGCACATGGGTTGATGGCACTAGCATGCAACCCGCTTGATTGTAGATATTGAGACAAAGGGATTATATTACACGGTAAGCGTTCGTAGGAGGTAACACGTCATTGCGGCATTAACTTCTTTCTCTATGGGTGCTTTGGCGTGTTGCTAGATGCTAACCTTGGACTTTAGGCAGGCATAGCCTAATGCCACTGAGAAAGAGGCCTAGAGGGTCACACACTAAGTGTGTCCATGTATCTCAGTTAAATATTAATTTAACAAGTTAAATAAATATTATTCCTGACTGTGGTTTAATAATTATTTAAGGATGTCTGATCGCATTTATTTTGACACTAGTTATTCGAGAGAATATATTGTGGACAAAATAATATATTTATTAGCGAGTAATGCAGTTAAATTTATTTAAGAAATAAATATTCATTACTCCAGATCTAATAAATGTGGTGGAGAAAAATGGAAAATAAAAGTACACGCCGTGTATATTAAATATACACGCCATGTAGTTTTATGAAAAACAAGTACACGCCGTGTATTAATTATTACATGCCGTGTAGTTTTCCAGTTGGGATTTTGAGGATTTAATATTATTTTATTAAATGATATTTATTATAATCAGCGTGGGCGCATGTCACGGAATTAATAATTCGACATGGGGGAGTTTTCAATAAGAGTTAATGAAATAAATAAAACGCGTAACGCGTTTATTTATTGTCATAACTCTATTAACCTCAAACATGATTATAAATATCCTCACAACCCCAACATTTTGAAGAGCCATTGTTGTGCACAACGGATTTGTAAATACTCTCAAGCCAAGAGAGAATTCCCTTTCCACCAAGAACGGCCTCAAGTTACGAGAGCAAGATCCTCCACCGGATCAAGGCGGTCGAAGGCGGACATCGCAAGCGAAGGTTCTTCTGCGCTAGCACCCGAAGATATCTTCGGCGGCATCCGGAGATACGTGACACACGTGTGGATCACCGCTAGAGGAATCCTACACTTGGATTCTACGATGCAAAGACGGATCACCAAATCGTGACCGGACACATCAACGAAGAAAGAATTCCAACGAGGTAATTCTTATGCATTAATTAAATTAATTATAATCAACATATGATGATCCTACCAAGGGTTCCGGGACTCTTCTTTTCTTTTCATTATTCATTCTATTCCGAAGATTCGGCATTTTATATCGTGACGGATCTCAGATTGAACATGGTTTAATGAAAAGTTAAGTTGGGCAAACCCACCAACGCGCTTCCGCTGCGCCCGGAACCCTCACCTACATCAACCCACACCCAAGACCCATACCTAAACAATCACAGTAGACCACATACCCTTTTCCAGATTTCTGCAAGATCAAAACTGGGGTTATGGTCAACCGCTAGTTAAGCTCCTCAAATGATTCTAGACATTTAGGATTCCACTCAAAGTTTACCCTCTTCTGGAATATGCATAGTCTTGGAAAAAGTAATCTAAGATAAATCCCTAATGGATTGCCTGTAATACCTAGTCAGGCCCAAAAAAATTTTGATTTCAAAATATTTCTTTGGCTATTCCCATGACATCATAGTACTGATCTTATTGGGTTCCACCGAAACCCCTTATTCAAATATCACATGACCTAGAAACTTCACCTCCTTGATCAAAAATTTGCACTTATAAAACATTTCAAAGAGGAGATGATCCTAAAAGGTGCCTAGCACAATCCTCAAATTTTTTCATAATCTTATTCAGCCCTATATTAAACTATGATATAATGAAAAAATATCACAAAAAATGAGTTGAAATACTGATGGAACACCTTGTTCATAAGTTCCATAAAGACTGATGGAGCATTCATCAAACTGAAAGGCATGAACAGATACTCAAAACAGTTGTATCATCTTTGGAAGGCTGTTTTTAGAACATTCACCTCTCTAAATATGACTTTATATTAATCAAAACACCAATAGATCATGTAGAACCACCATTCCACCAAAATATGATTGAAAAGTTCATCAATAAGGGAAAAGGGTAGTTGTTCTTAATCTGCACCATGTTCAGCTTCCAATAATCAATACATAACCCAATAGATCTGTCATCCTTTTCTATAAATAGAACTGGGGAGGCCCAATGTGAGATGATCAAGTGAATGAATCCTTTGTATTCTAAATAGTCTAGTTGTACCTTTAATTCCCTCAACACTATGGGGTTCATTCAGGATGAGGGAAAAGATGTTTACTGTGTTCCTGGTGCTAAATCAATGGTGAACTACACATCCCACTCTAGGGTTAAACCTAAAAAATTATGTGTAAATACCTCTGGAAACCCATCCACCAGGAGAGTTAATCCATATTATAGACCGCTATCATCGTCCAACAAAAGGAGAAATGATATCTAACAAATGAGATTTCCTAATTCTAGAAGTGGAGGTCCAACACCTCCTGACTGAGGATACCATTCACCCTAAAAAACCTGGGTAATTCTATTAGGTTCCACAAAACATTAAAGGAGATAATAAAAATTGATGTTCACATGAAAATGAACCATCAACTCCATACCAAGAAGCACGTCAAATAGGTCCATTTCCAAAACCATGAGAACCCACTCCAACTCGATTACTGACACGGTAAGTGCATAAGATGAACACCTAAAACCCTTATCTCGCCTCTTACTAAGAAGAATAACCAAATCCATCATATAAGGGATAACCTCAGTTAAAAATTTTAACACATCCAAAAGAAGGGGAGAAATAAAAAAGATAGGGGTACCATTAGAAAACATAATCACAGCTAATGATAATGTAATAAGAATGGTACCATGAACTATCATAGGCCCTTCATCTGATTCAAATGGTGCTCAATCCACAACATGAGGACTCCTCATCTCAGCCTAAAACTGAGAACAACCATTGAACTATGGATCAATATTGAATTGAATCTTCCCAAAAGAGAATCCAGTCCTACCGCCATAACCTCCAAACCGAGAACCCACCATCCTAGATAGTTCTGAATGGGTTGAAAACACATCAAAATAAATATATCCTACACCACTCTAGTATGGGTGCACCATCTTGAAAATCGAAACAATTGTAACATTGTTTTATAAATATGGTAAGTCCTAGGTGGAGATGAACATGGTTATCTCATGTTCCATGCCTTACCACACTAGTGGCACATGACTGATCCAGCACCTGAAGCCACAGACAAAGATAACTGAGAAGGATGTCATGAACTACCCCTCTCCCCCCCCCCCTCTTCTCCTACTAATCCTATTTCCTCTTCTTCTTAAATTAACTATTACTTCACACTACTGAAACCACTCTAGAGAAACCATAAATTCCTCTATGATCAATTTATACCATCATAATCCCCTCAGAATATGTATTCAACTTGAACAAGAATATAGGAGATTGGATTTCGGAACACAGCCCCATCTTGAAATTTTGAGCCTTCAGTTTCTCATTATAAACTATATCATGTATGAACTAAACCAACACTAAAAAGTGGTTAGCATACTCCATCACAGTTTGGTCTCCCTGGAAAATATCTAAAAACTCCTAAGACTTGGAGAAGGCCAAAATATCAAGACAGTTTTGCTCGTTGAAGAAAACCTTGATATATTTACAACTTATCTACTCATGCCTCCCAGCTTGCACCACTCAGTCACACAAATTTCGACTGGGACCGTCTAGTATAAATGAATAATTATTCACCCTAACTACCTTAGGAGTGTTAAGAAATAAAAACGTCCTCTCTATCTTTTAAAGATAATCCTAATCTCCTTAGGGATCTGTGAAACCCTAGAAAGAAATATTATTATTCTTTTGGAACTCTTGAGATTCTTCATTTCCAGGACTTTCTTCATATTCTCTAACCTGAGCAGAGCCAGTTCCCACTCTCTACCCCAATGATTGGATATCCCAATACAGCTTCCACTAGTCTCTGATCAATTGGTGGTGGAGAAATCTCTCCAGACTCTTCCTTCGGTTGCACATGAATTCTATAGGGAGGCATCTTTCTACAAAAGGCAATAATAATAAGGTAAAACCATCAATACTAACATCAACATAACATTCTAAAATTTTTAATTACAACATAAATTCCCAAACACTTCCATAAATCAAAAAAAACTATATCCAACACAATAACAAGAAAAAACATAACCACTCCACCTCCACCCATTCTTCATATATAGTCGGCAGTCTATACACCTCACCTAGAGGAGAATCCAAACCAATTCCCAACATCCCATGGGACCCAAGTCCTGTGAAAAGATTTGTTTTCCTAACACCCCACATGAAACCAAAACCTCAAACCACAACATTCCTAGCTCTATTTTATAGAGAATATTCCCAAATAATGTAACCCAAAAATATTTAAACCTACTCTGATACCATTTTTTCATGAACAAATAAAGAGTTCCATCCATATCAACACCAAAC
This sequence comes from Viscum album, assembly GCA_963277665.1. Lineage (NCBI taxonomy): Eukaryota > Viridiplantae > Streptophyta > Magnoliopsida > Santalales > Viscaceae > Viscum > Viscum album. The sequence goes on along the minus strand of OY728136.1, from coordinate 933,287,117 downwards.
CCTACTTGTTGCATGGCTAAAATGGAATTCAGGATCCCCACTATATGGAAACTAGTTATTGGGGATCAATAATACATTTTAGAAATGATTTCACCCATGAATAATGAAATAATTAACCCATGATATTAAAACATTACAAATAAGATAATTATAACCAAATGAGATACAAAGTTTTTCATATTCGATGTTTTACAACTTTAACCAACACAAAAAATATCACAATGGAAAGCGAAGGACCAAAAAAATCCCCAAAAACTCTATGTAATAAGAGGTCTATCACCCTCAATCATCTACCACCAAAACCTGTAAGGAGTGGACCACTTGAAGCAGAGTCTACCATCACCACCATATAACATTTTTCCTTTACCTGGGTAATATATAATAAAGTATACATACACCCAGATGTGTGTATAGGGGTTGACCTATAACTCAAGAGGATTCCACCCAAAATAAGGATTTCATGCTATAACATTAGAAGATAAATAAAAATTCACATTTTTATAAGAAATTTCAAAACATATTCTTAAATCATTTCAAATGAAACATTTCAAATGAAACATTTCCAAGGAAGTTTTGTTATGTAAAAAATTTTCTCAAAATAATCTTGCATTGAAATTAAACAAACACAAGGTCCACCATATACTTCTACTTAGCACAATATAACATAAGAATCATATCTCAAGAGATCACTAGGGGAAAATCTTTATGGGTAACCAGCACTAATGGGTTGCTATGAACCTCATACCTTGGTTATCATAATCCTCCAACTGAAACCAATATCATTACTATGCAAGAGCCACTATAGTGGATCCCATCCAAAGGTCTAGTGGTCTCCATATCATAAACTAAAACCAATAGTGTTGCATGAATGATCCAATAGAGTGGATCCAATCCTAAGGTCGAATGGTCTTCGATCATATCACATTTTTATTTAGTGTTGTATCATAAATCCTTCTAGAATAATCTGGTCCTCATCCACTTCCAAATCAACTAGGATACTAGTAATATTCCACCCACCTAGATACCCATGAATCCCTTTATGCTCAAATTCTATTTCACATATCACATAAATCATCACTTTCACATACACATTCCAATCATCCAGAACACACAAGTAAATTACCACTTTATCCCAATTCACATTGATCCAATGGTCAAGGATCACTTGTAAACCACCATTTTCCATAAAAAAATCACTTTCATATTCACATGCACACTGAAAACATTTTAAAATAAATTTCACTTCACTTTCATAACTCATAAAATTCATTTAAAAACACATCAAGAAGGGGGTATATGAGGTTTCATGGTTTCTTAGAGAATGGTACATGGTTTCCCTTAACCATGTGCCACCATTTTCTGAGCTCAAAAACTCTATTTGTCTCCAAAAACTTATAGGGAACACAAGGGATAAATACCAAACCAACAATAAACAAAGGAATACCTAAAAAATCATGGGTATGCGAGAGGGAGTGTAATGTGATATGAGATGGATAGAATTGGTGGGTTGAGTGAGGACCCCTGATACATGATTATCCTAGGTGGATAAACCTTAGAAAAATTAGACATGGGTTGGGTGAGTGAGGAACCCTTATATAACCTTTAATGAAGATATAATACCTGGTCCATCTTGTGAGATCATTGCCCATGAGGAGTAACCTTGAGGCCTATCAGGATGAATAATGAATTTAATGATTCCATAGTACGGGATGTCCGCTAAGCAGCGAGTATTTACCAGAGAGACCAGTAGTGATTGATGAACATGAGTAGGATGCATTTATTATAGTTATTCCCTACGAACACTGTGGGTGAACCTTTGAGAGAAACAACCTTATTGGGTATATGCATCTATGGTTAGATATTGTTGTGGGTGGAACCTAGTATGGCATCCCACCTTTTTATTACAAAACTTTTCATTACATTTTACAAACATATTATCTTTAAAGTCTAGTGTCTTGGAAATCAGGAACAATATACAAGAAAACATAAAATATTATTCTAATAAACTTGTAAGGCTTTATCATAGGTTAATCCTAAGTACAATCACTACATCTCATAACCTGGAGACAAACATCAAAGGAAAGGGTGAGCAAAAGGCCCAGTAAGAAAAACAAGTGCAACAGTTTACATGTGATCTTAAGCGATATTAATAAGAACATGGGGAATATCATAAAAGAGTGATAATAAGGCATATAATAGAAATAATAACTTGAAACATAACTTGAAAATGTGGATAAAACATTTAATTTAGACATTCATGAATATATCACCATGGTCCATCCCCAATGTGTCATAAATATTACCAAGGTTATTCACTAAGGTACCATAAAACTTATCATCTCTAGAGATTAAATTCTTTACCCAATGCATTGGTTCAATATCAGGGAGCACCCTTAATATGTCTTTATTTTCATGTGATATACATATATCATAATCAAACATTTTTTAAAATAACCCAAATATAATAAAAGAAATGGGTTTCATATAAAAAATCATGACCTTTTAAAAAATGCTTAAAACAAGATCATTATGTCATTTATAACCCATGGAAAGAGAATAAGGGTTATATGAATGCCAATTACAGAATAATATATATCAATTTTATGTCTTGATGAATACCCATAGAAATGAAATAGGTTTGGGTATTCACATAAATAAAATAAGATAATTTATTGAGAAAAAGAGGGAGATTTTGAGATGAAACTTTTGTACCATAACATCTATACAACAAGGTCTTATAAAACATTATAAAGGGAGGGGAAAATGGATACTCACTCATTAATAGATCGTAATATAGTATAGGGACAAAATAAAATGCAAATAATAACATGGTATGTATGTTTGAATGACATGAAACATGAAAAGGAAACTTCAAAGAAAAGAGAAGATGTGATTTCTTTTACAAAAATTTGACCGCTTAACAATGTCACTTAAAAACCTAGAAAATCAGTTGATGAGAGTAGAAAGGGTCTCTCATAAATTTTACATGAAATGTAAATAAATAAGGATATAAAATAACATACCACCACATAATAAAATGGAAACTAGAAAACATAACATAAAGAAAGTCATGACTAAAAGATGATGGTGAAGGGTTCCCTTACCTTGAATAGTAACTTCAAAAACTCAAACGTTGTGACCTTGGGGGGCATGAGGGAACCTTGGAAGGACTCCTTGGGAGGTAAAAGGACCATATATTTATTGATTATGAATTTTTAAGGAAATGAATGAAGTAATGGTTTGGTATTTATAGCAAAATTGGGGGAATATTTTATTAATTTCCAAAGGACACCTCATTAGTGGTATTTGAAAAACCATGGGCTTGCCCAAGGTATTTTCCCATGGTATTGGCCACTTGGGATACCTTATAACATATCTTACTATTCACAAGTAAAACAAAATTATTACATCATGAATACATCCTTAATGATGTCATTAAACATACTGAAACTCAAAAATGTATTTTTTCAATTCACCAAAAATTCAACTATTTCATAAAAATCCCAAAAAAATACTGTAAACATTTTTTTACATGTAGAATCCAAAAGCGAACTCCATTTTATAAAAATAAATTTCATTTTAAATTAAATTAAATAAATAAAATACTAATACTTAACTAATATTTTCTAAAACGTTTATTTACTTATACTATGATATAATTATATCACATTACCACTTAAGATGTCCAAACCATATTTATACCTCCTTAGGTGATGTAATAATTCCATCGGTAAAACTACCATTAATATGAGTAAATTTAATATTCAAAAGGGTAAACTTACAATTCACTAACAAATTATTTTGATCTTATTCAACTACATTTTTCACCCTTATTACAACTATGTATGTTAGATTTTTGAAAATCATTTCATAGAAAGATTTATTTAATAATAAATTTTTTTACTATTCATAAAAAACACTATTCATCAAATACTATTCATCAAAAACACTATTCATAAAATACTATTCATCAAATTGAAACTTCTTAGAAAACTTCTAAAAATTCATCGTAGGTTAATTTTGTCATTTGAAATTCAAAAATAATGTTTATTTTACCATAACAATTCTCTATGTATGAGAAATCTTTGAAAAGTACAATTTTTACTTCTAAAATCAATTTATCATATTTTTCTTAATTAAACATATACTTTATTAAGAAAATCTATTCCTAAAACAGGAATGATGAGATAACAATTTTATTTATACCAAGGGATTACACAAAGTAACTAAGGCCTCATTACATATCCCGTTATAACGCCTGCATAGGACCTAAGACTAAGGTGCGCAATGGTGATAGAATTTTGGGGAGGCTCAGACAACATTGCCCAAGTGATGATTTCTATCAGCTTGAAATTCTCCTGTAGGTGATTGCGTTCAAGCTTTACATGTTGAAGCTCAACTTGGGCTTGGTCCAGAGAAAAGCCTAGTGACACAACCTCCTTACCAAGCTCTGAAATATGGGCATCGTACGGCCCGATTTTACTAGATGAGGACATAGACTCCTCTTTCTATATTAATTAACAATGATCACTTGTATTTATAAACAATAATTATAATGTTAAGAGTTTAGTTTCCAACAGTCATACTGACCAATGGTCATATAATAGTTGATACCCAGTGGTATTATTTTAATTATACTCACTTAATTAATTAAAGGATATAGTTTTGTTTAGTATAAAATAAAATAAAATATAAATTCAAGAAACAAATATTATTAAAAAAATTAGTTTGTTACACATAGAACTTGAAACAACTTGTAATCTCAAAAAGGAATGTGTTTTAGAGGATGGGATTGGGTGTTTGACTATTGCCTGCCAATTTTTTATATTACTTTTGATATGATATGTGATTTCCCAATATACCATGGAATTGACCATTGGGCCTGGAACTATTTTGATTTCTCAAGAGAACTAGGAATCACCAATTAACATGGATGTGGCCTTGGTATACATGGTATGTTTAGGATCCAGTATCATGGTATATTGGGTGTGTATGCCTAGATTGGATAGTATCAAGTGATTTTGTTAAAGTGGGAGTGGATTCATAGAGTTGGTACCTGGGATATATCATTGGATCATGTGTTTCCATGTATATAGGAATGCCTATAAAGTAAAGGATTCTTATGATATTATGATACCATTATTCATGTGTGGGTTTTAGGATTTAAATGGAGATAGTACTAAACCATTAAAATGCCCACAATTCCAATTATTATAATGATGGTATGAGGTATTGTGTGGGTGTATATCCCAAACCATAGATGTTGGAAATCCCATGGTTAATGGTCAAATCCCCTTGATCGATTCATATGATACCCCCAAGGATCATGTGGATACAACAAAGATGGTTTAGTAAAGGAGTTATGAGATATTGGATATCTAAGAGATTGAATATGGTATCTATTTAGGGTATTCCATTTAATTTTCTAGGTCACCAAGGAACCAATCATTCCTGGATGTATAGGATTTCCAAGCCCCCCCTCCCCCCTCCTAAGAATCAGATATTGGAATGACAGTTATGAACACCCAGGTACTAAAATGGGGTTCAACCTAATGCATTGAAGATTATGTATTCCTAGTGATACCCAAAGGTCTACTACTCATAATGATGGAGGTGTGGGAATAGGTTCTATAGTGTGTGGGTAGAGATTCATCTAAAGTGATACTCATGCCCAAAGGTGCTTTGGAACTGGTCGAGACAGGTATGGTCGATTGAGGTCATGGACATGAGGATCAAAGATGATTTTTGGTCTTAGCCTAAGTATATGTGTATTCCCCTAGAGAGGTTATGATATGGTGGTTGGCATAGTCCTCGTTATGTGCTCAAAGAAATTTTGGCATCTTGTTAAAGAAGGAATTGGTGGTGGTTTTGTTTATTTATGTATAATCATTGTTTATTTATATTGAGTTTGTCACATGCACTTATCACTACATTACTGGTATAGTGTGAGACTGAATTGGTGGTTCCCTACTGATTTATTTACTCACACCATCGTTAAGAATCCATGTAACTTTAGTACCTTAGAATCTCTCAATTATTGTAGGGGCATGTTTGGATGAGGTATGTGATCATGTATTCGAGCTAGATTAGCTCGGATGGGATTGGAGAATGGATTGTGGTATATCTAAATGATGTATTAAGCCATAGTATTTTTCTTTTTTCTTTTTTTATCCTATTTATGTGATTATTCCAATGGAATATTGTCCTTGTATTCCTTTATACATGTCTTTCATTTTGATATAGTATATTCAGTTTATTTTTTCTTTTTCCATTCTTTGACTTGGATGACGCTTGGTTGTTTACTTATGATTGTGTAATATGGTATGGGGGTATAGTCTCCCCAAAGTACCTTATCATACCCCCACTATTAGTTGGTATCCTCTAAAATTCTAGGAGGTTCACCTGAGGTCATGTAGCAGTCTGTCTTGGATACTGTATGGAGTCATCTAGGGTGGGGTGTTACATTTCTATTCAATATTTGCAGAAAATTTTCAATTGAATTTCACATTTCCAAACTTCATGTTGTGGGTTCACTAAGAGGTGGTGAATCAATGGATAGTATTCTGATATTTTATTTTAAGATTTCTTATGAAATTAATCTCTATCACTTTTTAGGGTGAGTAATACCACTTCTTAACTCACATTCCCCAATGAAAGAAATAAATAGATACACTTTATGATTAAGGTTCACTACATAAAATGAGTAGTTAATCCTTCTCTTGATTTGGACTCACCTGAGGCCATAAAATATTCTAGAATCACCATCATTCATACAAATGAGTAGGGTATATCCTTTAGTCATGATATAATAAAATCATCCATATTTTCTCAAGAAAGGTCCCCTGATAAAAATCCAATGTTGTCTTGTATTTACGGAGGCGAGGATTATCCATATTCCTTTGATGATTATCACCTGACAATATTATATTAATCTGATACTTATTCTCTATAAGAATATTTTTGAATTATTTCTTTCTTTATCACCACATGTCACAGTTGTGATGATCACACACATGAACAAAAACTATGCTCTTATTTCTATTAGACTTCATTATCATATACTTTCACTACATTAAAGAACTCTATTCCTCTTCCTTTATTATATGAAAAAAATCACAACACTCTCTCTTCCAAGTTTTACTATCTATATTGAATAATTATATTGATTATTATTTATTTATAATTTATTGAAAAATAACTTCATGTGAGACCCTATTCCTATTTTATCTTATATAGTTGTAAAATAATCGTCACATTTGAATTTGAATTTTAAATTCAAATTCAAACATTTAACTTCCTTTAATCACTTTTATAATTTTTCCAAATTAATTTTGATCCAAATGATCATACATGGCCTTTTAGTTACTATAGATATGAAATATATATGTTACAGAACAATTATGAGTATCCATTGATTTATCAGTATACCCACATCATTAGATACATACAAAACTTGAACTCCACTCTATTCATGGATATCACTACAACATTTTCCACACCATTGAAGTCCAACTATACTAAATTGATTCAAAAACCTCTCTCAATATTCTCAAAACCATGACATGTTGTCCACTCACCATTTTAGATAGGTACTTTTTTCTTACACCATGACACGTACCATGGTGTGATTCTACCAATTTCAAACATCAAACAACTATCTAGTTTTTTCCTGTTTTCTAGGAACAACTCCTCAACATTTTGAGGATTTCTAAAAATGGACTCCAATAAAAAACCACAGAGTGGTCTTCACCTTTTCACTTCCAATAATAAATAATCCACATATAAAAACTCTAACCAAAATCCATGTTTTTTCACTCCATGGGAACAAGTATTCCATAATTTTTTTAGGATTCTCAAAATATTCTCCAAATATTCCCCATGATATGGACACCCCCATTTTTATTCCAAAATTCTAACACTTCTTCAGTCACTATAATGAACTCCATGGAATATTATAGCTTGTTTCTTACTCTAAGGAAAACTCTCAGCAAAAATACCTTGTGAAATGCTCACTTTAATGGTGGTCTCCCCACTTTCCTACTAACACAAAGTTCCACAACATGTTCTTCATAACACCGTGTAATAATCTAAACATCTGCCTTAGATAATGGAAAAACAAAACACCCATGTTATATGAAGATTTTATAATTTCTTTTCCTATATAGTCACCACACACATTTTTGTTACCAACATGAATTATTTTTGTCACATGTACCAAAAACATCTTCAAACAACTCTATTCAACATCTCACCAACTACCATGATCTTCCAACCACTCTAAACCCATGGAATGAACATCACCTTAAATGAATCATCATGAAATACCCATGTTAGAACATGATTTATGTGTTAATAAGAAAATAAAATGCAGCAATCATATCCAAATCATCTTATCTTCACTTTTTATTAAACTTGGTGGTAAATAATATTAAAAAAACTCTTGGGATCAACAATATCCCCCTTTGGATTTTATTTGAAATCAAGGAGCATAAATCACTTTAAAACCCATTATACTTATCAATAAATCATAATTCAATAATTATAAGGCTACATGAGTAAAATTAGTGTATGAAATAAGAACATTGAATAATAATATTTTGATTTCTATAATAGAGACTTATATACACTTCTTCACAACCCTTGAAACATCTCAATACCAAAACCATTTTCTACAAACATAGAGTTAAACAGATAAAAGTTGTGAATGAAATACAATACTTATTTTATTTCTCAAAACATTCCCTTGAACATATGTATGAAATTATCCATAAAACAATTCTCACTAAACATGTTAGAATAGTTTACATGTAGACTTTTTTATCTTTCCACTTTTAAAAAACTCACTCTAAACACATTCTCCCCCTAAATAAAAATTTTATCTTCTATTAGGTAAAACAAATATCAATGGATCACTCATCCTATAAAGTCTATATCTGCATTTTTGAATACATAAAGGTAGTTAAACATAAATGTATTTATGTCATCATTCTCCCCATTTAACCACAATAATCCAAATAATAATATAAGAGAGTTGACAAGAACTTTATACCATAGAACTTAGTCGATGAAGACCATGAATTATTCCTGAACCTCCATATCTTGGTACAAAATTCACCCTTTGACTAAAAACTACTTTGATAAGATAAGTTCTTCTTAAAATCTAATTTCATATTAGGAGAAATCATATTCTTTTTTATTTTAGTAAAGTGAAATTTTAATTCATATTTATTTATTTTATTCATTTCTATAATGACTACACTGTTATCCAAAGATGGAAGCACCTTCTTATTCACACCTTCCATGATTTATTCTTTTTTAGATCTCACCTTCAGTATACATGTTTTTTCACCCATTATGTATTCAAAACTCTCTAAAGTCTTGTAAATAACTTATTTTTTATTCTTACAAGGCATCTTATTATTCTTCACAGTTTCCTTAACATTAAATAATTTACCAAAAGTATGTTTTCATATTATCACAATGAATCTATCCTATAACTTCTTAATACCATGTTATTTTTTTAGAAAAAACCACTTGATGGTATTCATCATAGATTTCTGAAACAATTATTAAATTGGGTTTCAATTCATTAAAAAAAAGTTGTATTGAATTCCATAATGTCTTATCCAATGATTTTTTAAAAAAATTCTTCTGATTTTGAGTAACCCACTAACAAAAAATATTATAAATAGTTTCTTATACTTATTAACATTTTTAGGACATTATAATCACATGTAATATGAGATGAGAATCTACTATACAATATCCATGGATTTTTTCTTTTGTGATGTTTTTTCTGGAACATTGAAATTCATATCCTTCTCCTTTCCTTTCATGTTATTCTTCTTAGACTTCTGAATATTAATTTTATACTCAATTAAGATAGTAATATGGTGATATATTCTTCATATTGGTTACCCAGATACCCATATCTTCCACATGATTCGTCCAATGGTTAGAACTTGTTTCCATAATTTATTCAAGAATTTATGGAATGATTTTGAACATTTATCTTATCAGTAGGTTGAACTTCCATCAAACATTGACTCCTATAACATGTAAAATTGTAATAATATTGATAATCAAACCAAAAAATTATTTTTAAGTTATTAAATCCTATAAAGTTCCATGATTAACAATAAAAATCAAAACATACCTCATAAAAAAATCAACTTACTAGATTTTGAAACATGTATTTATTATTTATTTTGGTCATTAATATTATATCTATTTTGTGAACCAAAATTACTGTAACACCATAATATATTATTATTCATCCAAATATTATTTCCATCACTTTTTAAATAAAAAAAGTTTAGTAGTTTTTTCATTAAAAATAGTTCTCCCTAAATTTATTTATTTCTTAGAATCTTATTATTTTTTCACTATCTTAGCTTTATCCACTTATAGCCTTTAGTCATTATTTTCACCAACATTTTCAAGATCTATTTAAATATTTGAATATAAACTTTGTTTGCATACTTTAACTTCTTCAATTATATTATTACATGATATTTATACAACTTCATGAATATAATTATGAATTTTTTATTGATCTTATCCAATTCATATTATACCTTGATAAATTTATATTCCACAATATCAAGATCATTGTCATTTTCATTGACCTTTATTTCAAAATCAATATTTATTTTCTTATATACGACAATATGCTTCTTCAATATATCAATTTCGGTAATCAATATTGACTCCTTCTAAAACTTATAAATTTTATTATTAACAGATGGTTAATAACCCTTATTCATGTTCTTCTTCTTTTTATCTAATTGAGAAATCTACAAGAGACACTCTTTGAGTCCCTGTTCAGCAATGAACTCTATTTCTATCTCTTACTCGCTTTCATAATTTCTCTTATCATCACTTGTAAATCCCTATACACTCACATATGTATTAAATATCCTTACACTATATTCACTGGTTTGATTCAACATCGTCATCATCCCAAAAACTATCACTATCATCAAGACTAGATAATAAATTTTCCTTATTTCATTTTTGTCAAATTATTACCTTTCCTCTTTGAAGAATTTTTTTATGATTTCTTCTTCAAGTAAATTCGTAGTTTTCATTCTCATCTTCACTCTCTTCACCTTCATTTTATTTTTGCCTTATACATTTTGTAGTAAAATATCCAATACCACCATAGATGAAACATTTTAAAGGTAATTTACTATGAAATTAACCATTTCCTATTTGAAAAATTCATGAGTTAATTAACATGATTTTTTTAAAAATCACATAAACAACTTCATTTGAATCTAAACATATACTTTCATCTTCAAATTATTTCTTAATATTCCCTTTATTAAAATATTTTAATAATATTTTATTAGTTTCCTTGAAATTATTATTGAAAAAAAAAATCTCCTTTATTTTTCATAGTTAAAAATAATTCTATGAATAACATATATTAGAAGTGTCCATGGATCAAGGTATTCAGGTTCCAAAACCTTTTCATCAAATATTTTTGGAATGATACATATTATCTTCTCAATAACCAAAATGTCTTCAAACTTCCAACCAAAACATTTGATGGTGTTAAAATTTTCATTTAAACATATAAATATGTCATAAAATTTTTCATCATCTTATATCATGAGATATTCATAATTAAATCTCCAAAAATTTATCTTTACTTGATTAAATTTTATAGGTGAATATGTCATCAACTATTTCATCATCGTGAATTTTGATATCTTTATACTTTAATCTCCAAACATATTGATTATATTGATTTGCATTTTCATTACTTTTCAATACATTATCTAATTTATCCCAACTTTATTTTTCTATATTTATCCCGTTGATATTCAAAAAATCCTTCTATGAAAGTGATAAAAATATTATTCTATGAATGGTCATAATTCTATAGACTCTTCCTTTCAACTATTTTCATATTAGTACCATCAAAATGAGGAATAAATCCATTAGAGGTAGCCTGAAAAACATTCAAAATGATTTAAAAAATATGGAAGCATTTGATCTTTCCATATATAATAATTATTTCCAATAAAGTGGGAATCCCTTTTTAGTTCACTGAATTCAAGTTATCCAACTTTACAAAAAAACAGGGAGTAATTATTCAACCAGATAGAGAGGATTTCTTGAAATAATTAAAACACAAACTATGTTTAAAAATATTTAATGCAGGGAACATTTATTTTATGACCTTTAGAGGAGATTGGGTTACTTTGATGCAAATTGATATTCCTAAAAAATGTATAGGTTCACTAATAGGGGGTGTGAATTATTATACATTAGTGAAAACTTTCATATTATTATTTATTATGAAATAAACATATTTCACTGGTTAGGGTGAGTGATCACACTTCTTTACTCATTCACATCAAGAAAAGTAACAAATAAAGATTCTCAATATATAAGGTTCACTAATCAAAATGAGTTTATAATCTTTCACATGATCGAGACTCACATGAGACCATTCAATCCACTAGAATCATCAATATAGATATAGATATAAATGAGAATGTTATATCCTTTACTCGTTATACATGGAAATTAGCACTGATGTATCCTAAAAAGTATCACAATAAAATGAAATTGAGTTTTCTATTTTATTTGAGTCATGTATTATCCTTCTTCATATGATGATTATCTCTTGACAATATTATAGTACTCCCATACCTATTCACTATAAGAAAAAGTGTGACTTATTTCTTTCTTCCTCACTATATTTCATAGTTTTTATGATCATATAGAAAAACCAATAGTGCTTTATTCTTTATCTTATTTTTCTTCTTGTACTTACATTTCTTGAAACTACTATGTTCATCTTCTTTAATTTTGTGAAAACTGTTTCATACAACACTCTTTCTTCCACACTACATTATCTCCCCTAAATTATCTTGATGATTATTCTTTCTATTCAATTCATTGAATAATACATTCATGAATGACCGTATTCTAATTTTATATTACAAGGAAGCAATAGTGTCTTAAAAAATGAATTTTAATTCTAAATTTAAATTCAAACTTCCAACTGCTATCAACCACTTCTCAATTTTTTCATAATTATTTTTTTCCCCTGGATCAAACGTAACTTATTAGTCACTATAGATATGTCTTGGAGATGTTATATATTCAGTATGAGTAGAACTTAATTCATCAATAAATCCATGTCATCATATATAATAAAAACTATAACTCTTATCTCACCATGACTATCACCACAACATATTGTACAATGTTGCAACCCTACTACACTGAATTGATTTAAAAATTACTCTCAATATTATCAGCACCATGTAATGTTATACACTTTCCATTTTTAATAAATAATTTTACTTAAACATGGAATATACCATGGAATGAAGCTCCATATTTCAAACTCTAGAAAACTACCCATTCATTTCCTCCTTTCCAAGAATAAAGCCTCGACATTTTTGAGGATTTATCAAAGTGGTCACAAATGATGCACTATTTTTTGGTCTTCACCACTTTACTTATGAGAACATACACTCCTCATTTCAAAACTATAACACAAATCCAATTCATTTCACTCCCTATGAACAAGTATTCCTTGAAATTTTGGGGACTTCTCAAAATGACCAAAAAAATCACCACAACATGTATCCCCATTTTGATTCCCAGCCACCTCCTCTATTTTCATAACCATAGAAACCTCCATGACATATTTTTTATCTTATTTGACATATTTAAATCTATTAAAAAAGATTCTATGTGAAATTACCATTATATTTATGGTCTCCCTATTTTACTACCAACACAATGTGCCATGAATTTTTCTCTATATCACCATATAATAATTAAAATATATTCCTCCAACATCATCTTACAAACACAACTATATTCTATGAATATTTTTAATTTCCTCTTCCCAAATAGTCAACATTCCTATTTTCCTTAACACAATGGCATAGGGATTTCACCTATACCAAAAACATCTTCAAACAACTCTCTTCAACATCACAACACCTTACATGATCTTGAAATCACTTGAAAACATCGAAATAAACATCACCATAATGGAATTACCATGAAAAATTTATGTTTGAAAATGATTTTGGTATTTAAAATAAAATATAACCCTCCAATTATATCCACTTAATCTTTTATTCACTCATTATTCAACCATGAGATTGAAAATCTCTCAAACAACTATAAAGATTGAAATATACTTTGTCTTTTGATGAAACAAAAATAATATAATCTTGATTTAGTGTATATCTAGCCTTATATTTGTTAAATTCATGAATTTATGAATCTATATTATTAGGTTCATTATGATTAATATTTTAAGGTACCATGTTTTTTCAGACTTCAATTTTGAGGAGAAATTTGAATTGTTTTTCCTTCAGATTACTATAAGGGGGAAATGGCCTTTTCCCCTATAAGATGATCTCGAATAATTTCTTATGACCACTTTGTTGGAACCAAGATAGGGTGTTTTCCCTAGAACAAGAGTTTGGTAGAAAAATGAGCTGTTGAAATTTTGGGTGAATAATTAATAATTAAAATTTAATAAATTAAATATTAAATTTTTCACGTTGGTTCGTTAGGCTATAAATTTTTTAATGGAGTTTTGTATTTATATTTTGTCTCTTCCATTGATTCCAAAATGGAATGTTTTTCCAAGGCGTGGCATAAACCTGGGTTGGGCACTGAGGCCAGCCTGGGCCCCTTTTTTTCTTTTTCATTTTTTTCCTCATTTTCTTTTTCTTTTCTCTTATTTCCTCCTATTTCTCATGCATGCCTCCTATGAAGCTCCTCCTACATTTATCAATTAAGAGAGAATGGAGAGGTAGATGGGGGAGAGATAAAAGGTAAGTTGGGTACCATCACGGAGCTCTTGACACATTAGATTGATGTAAGGTAGTAGTGGACCGTGGAATCGATCCAAGCTTCGGTGGTTTCTTCCTAAAGGTATGACCCCTTATTTTTTTGCTTAAAAAAACATTTAAATTATTAATTTCATGTTTTTAAATCCTTATTATGCTTTTATGAGATCTCTAGTGGTCATCTCTATGGTTTTGGGGGTGAAAAGGGGAGTTTTGGGCGATCTTGAGGGTTTTTTATTCGAAAAAAAACATGATAACATGGAGTGTGGTTGAGGGGAACACGTGATGTGTTATTTATGTTTGGGGAAGATAATGTTTAAGGAGTACGAACCATGTACAATGGTGTACACACCATGTAATGAAACTCAACTGTGTAACTGAGTATTCGTCCAGGGTTACCCATGTAAGGGTACATGCTCGGGTAGAGTACATGGATAGACCCCGTGTGGTCACACATCATGTACAAAATACATGACCTAGCCAAGTAGATGGCCAGGACAATTGTGGTACATGGGCATGAACCCCGTGTTGGGTACACATCATTTACCCATTTCACAGCCCATGTACCTGGGTTGTTTACATTCCCAGGTCGACGGGAGTACACACCCATGTGGCGCACTTAGAGTACACATCGTGTACTTCCACTTGTAACCCTTTGAGGGTTTTTTGTGATTTCATTCCCTGATTTCATAATTGGATCCATGAGTAGTCAATTTTATGTGTTTTTTCATGTATAAAATTATGGTGAAACCCATGGAACATTATGAAGAATCATAATGGGTGTTTTGGGATTTTTATCTAAATGGAGAGGTTCTTCCTCTAGCCTTTGAGTTCATTCATTTCATAAGGTAGAGACTTGGTGTGGATGATTGGTTGGATGTTCAGACCAACCTAGTTGAGAACATTACTTGAGATGAGCTATGATCTATCTCTCATGATGATGCTTTTGAGGATGTTCCCCTTGTGAGATGTTCCCTTCTGTCCTATGATGATGTGAGACCATATGCTTCTAAGGTCCCATGAGGGATGCCTTTTCTTATACACTGATCTACGGAGTCCCTTGTTGGATCCATGTACTTGTTTATCATTTCGAGGATCCACATTGTAGGATGCCTCTATTGTTTATCTTTTCAAGGATCCCCATTGTAGGATTCCTTTGTTTTTTATCGTTTGGAGGATCCCCATTGTAGGATGCCTCTGTTGTTTATCATTTTGAGGATCCCCGGTGTAGGGTTCCTTAGTCTTACTAATTTTTTAAAGGAACCCTATTATAGGATGCATCTATTTATTACCATTATAGGATCCACATTGTATGATTCCTTGGTTTATTACTATTAGAGGAACCCCATTGTAGGATGCCTCATTTTTTACCCTTATTTATCCCTAGTTGGGTTCCTCTTTCAACATTACAACTTAGGATACCGAGTAGGATGCCTCTTCGTGCTTGTCTTGAGAGACCCAGTGGGTTCCTTCTATATTACAAACTAGGAGCTCTTACATTAGGTTTGGGTAGAGATGGTGTCTTAGTGTCACCTAGAACCCATGCGAAACTAGTATGCCCGTGGGTCTGTGGTTGGAGTGTTGGGTTGAGATTTTAGGCCACCCTCACTCATTTATTTATATCTAGCTTGGTTTTGTTGATGCTTCAGTTTTTACAAAAGGTTATTCCAGGATGATGGATATTGAGCCTGACATGAGGAATTTTTTTTGTTGGGATGCCCAGACATGATTTCCTAGGATCCAAATTCTAAGTCATGATTTTGTGATGTTTTTCTAGTAAGAGAGGTGGTACTTGAGACTTTGTTATTGATCCTTACAAGTTGATTTGTATGACTTGAGTGATACATGGATTCCATTATGTATTAATGCCTTGGACAGACTCATTATCTAGTGATATGTAGTGGGCATGATTACGATCTCCTAGGCTTGTGATGTATAGGTGGGTATACCCATATCATATGATGAAATTTTTTACATTAATGGGTATACTCATGTGTGATTCTTGAATGTTTTGATATATGTCATGGACTAATCTCCATGGATCTGGAACGCAGTAGTGGATGCCTTTTGTTGAGTATACCCCTTGGTATTGATTCTATGGGATTCCTCGGGCCTTTCTACCCAATGGATCCATATAGGATGAGCACAATAGTTTTTATTACCTTATGGTTGTGATTCAGCTAGGTGAAGCACGTTTCTTTTTCATATAGTTATAGAAACACATTTATATGCCATAAACCATCCGACAGGGCCCCTTTCGTGACTACCCAAAGTCCACCTTCCATATGACAGGGGCTGGAGACTAGCACCGAATAGGCATATCCCAATAAGGGAAGGAATTTACCTTTAAACCTGTAGACATGAAGAAAGATCACACTATAGAAAGTAAACACAATATAAACCACAACTGTTACTGAGACAACTACTGATATTACAGTAAAAAATGAAAGTAAAAAGGGGCTAGAATACAATCCCAACAAAAGAAAAATGGAAAACAGCAAAGTACAAAATATCTTTGTAAGATGTACTCAAAATCAACTAACCTCTAGGGTAGGCATTGAGTGGCTGCTGAAAGCTATAGAAGTATGCTCGTCTGTCCCATATCACAAAGAACTACCTGGTCCCATACCACCAAGGTCTCTATAGAAGCATTCGTTCATCTCATCTCACTCAGTACCACCTAGTCCTGGACCACCATGGTCTATGTCAAATCATCCATCACCTGCATGAGCCACGACACATGTGGGCGAATACCGTTGAGGGGTGAGTCACACAATAGTCAGTAGGTACCCCAAACCACAAATGAAAGACCACAAAGGAGAGTATTCACAAGGTACTATCAGTACACCATCGAGTAGAGTACGCCAAGTACACCAAGTACACCTCTGAGGAGAGTACTCCAAGTACACTAAGTACACCACTAGGTAGAGTACCCCAAGTATACTAAGTACACCACTAAGGAGATTACACCAAGTACACTAAGTACACCATTGAGGAGAGTACCCCAAGTACATGAAGTACACCACTGAGGAGAGTAAAACAAGTACATTAAGTACCCCAAGAAGCATGATCTCAATGAAAGATAACGAAGGATGATCACAAAGGAGGAAATCTCACACTAGGTATAATCTAGAGTAAGGAAAGTAAGACTATCAGTCGCATCATTAAAAACCTTGGGTTACTGGTGTACTCCTCCCTTAATGAGTATTGTGGGTATGCTGGGTCACACAGAGTCTCTCCACACTGTGGGCATGCCAGTTCACACAGAGTCACTTCCCCTTAACCTTGGAATTCTGTGGTAATCATCCCTAATGAGTATTGTGGGTATGCTGGGTCACACAGAGCCTCTCCCCACCATGGGCATAGAGGGACACATAGAGTCTCTTCCCACCTTGTCCATCATACTGAGGTACTCCTCCCCATCGAGTATCGTGGGACTGTGGGGTCACATAGAGACACTCCCCACCATGGGACTATAGGGTCACATAGAGAAGCTTCCCACTATTCCATTGTAGTTGATCTACATAGGGTAACTTGTCAGTAGTCTTCATGTCTCAGTCAACCGTAGGATCTCCGTATGTAGTGTGCTTAATTCCAGGAGAACCCCTACTCAAACCATCTATCATATTTCAACTTACATGAAAGCCTCCTTAGAGTAATCCAAAATATTTGTCTCATCATGAGGGTTCCAACACCACAAACAACTCTTTAATCAGATGATCGGTTTAAAAGTTATTAGCATTTTAATAAATAGGGGTCAGTTACATCTATTCCTAGTCTGACCCAGTCAAACTGATCCAACCAACCCAACGTGGGGGGCCCCACTGACCTGACCCAGGTTCGACCCGGTCCATTGTTTTGTGGGACCAACCCACTGAGTGGCTGGTCCAGCACGCCCTCTTCCCCGCCCACTGTGTGGTCCGGTTCTCTCCTTCTTCGACACCTTGATGGCATCTAGCTTGTGTGCCACATAGTCGGCCGATGGCATTTGTACCTTCCCCCTACACACAGTTGAGGGACCACGTGCCAATACCCTACGTTGTGACTCCAGCTACGACGTGCTCCACCGACGCGGCTGAGGGTCACATCACCCATATGCCAGCTGTCGGCCCACTGTCGGCAGCTCTTGCCACACTACTGCAGCCCGCTCCATCTATGTTGATCTCTTTGATATTCTGGCGGGTTTATCCACAGACCATCGGGTCTACTCTGGTGGTTCGTTCTTTGCGTCGTTTGCGCTTCCGGCCTCTGTGGGGTACCACCTTCCCTACTAAGGCCTTGAAATCTCTCCACCTTCAACTTTGAGGTTTTTCCATAATGAACACACATAGAGGAGGGTCTTAGGCCTTATTCATGTTGGACCATGCCCTCTGTGTTAGAGTTTAAATCAGGAGGAGGTTTGGGATTAAAATTATACTAAACAAATAATTAATCTCATCACAAAAATCCCAAGAAAAGGGAACCCTCCCACAAGAACAAGAGATTCATGGATCAAACTATTTGTGGGTTGATCCGTGCTCATTTTCTAAGAATGAAGAATGAGAAAAAATGAAATTAAAATAAACACAACCCCTTCCACGTTGGAGTTCTTCATTGAAGAAATTCATCTGGTGGGATTCTGTTGGAATTCATCCCTCTCTGGTTCCATTCTCGAGGTGTGTCAATGTTGCTGGAAATTCACACACCTTCCTCATTCATCATTGGAGATGATTTTTCCCTATATTCTTCATAGTAATTCCAAATTTGATTCCCGAACATGGTAACTCATTAAAATAAAACATGTCGTAGTTTTCCTATTACGATGTGTCGTCACGTCGTTACGTTGTTTCAATTATGAAATAGTGTATCTATTACGCTTAATTTAATTTTTTGTTATGAAAAACGCTTACAAGACATTAATGAGATTCATTTAATGTGACTCATCGACACTTTGTTGTTGCACCGTAGCACTGGCCTGCCACCGCTCAATGGTGAGGAAAATAAAATAAAATAACTTTTTTACTTATTTTATTTCTCTTCTGAAAAATTATGAAAATTATCTTTTTTAAATGGCCAACACCAGTTGAGGTTAGGTTCTTTATTAGGTAATTTCACTATTCTGGATATAATGATGCCATCAGATTTTCAACTCAGGCACCATTTTAGAATTTTCTAAAACCATGCATGTGGACCATTTTAAATTGTTGAAGAGAAAAGGTCCAAAAACTATCTTTCACTCTCAACCCATCTTGGTCGAGGTTAAGATAAACCTAAGGGAAAAATTCCCTTAAGATCCCAATAATAATATTGTATTTCTAATCCAACTTACCATTTTTGAATTAAAATAATTTTAAAATAAAATAATTGTTACTTAATTATTTTATTTACAGCCAATAACTAACTTCTACTATTGGATCACGTCGGCCAATGCTAGGATCGGTCTAAGGAAATAATAACCTCACAAGAACAACAGTGGTATCATATTTTTAATCCAAGTAACCATTTGGGAGTTATAAGAAATTAAAAAATAAAATAATTATATTTTATTATTTTATTTACAGTTATTCCATTTTTTGGTTTTCTCACTGGAGGCCTATGCTGACTACATTTGAGTCATGTCTAGGGTAAACCTGCTATCCTAAATGCAACGATTACCTTAGATTTATGATTTGAGATCCCATTTATGAGTTATTCCACTTTTTTAGGAAAACCTATCACACACACTATTTAAAAATTTAACATTTTTTTACAGATCATTTTGGGAACTTCGGTCCTCAGAATCACACTCTGCCTCAATACCTAGTCTCAAAACAGTCCCATTTAATTTTTAAAAACATAATGGGATCTAGGGTATTACATTACTCCCCCTTTAGGTCTTTACATCCTCATAATCCAAAAAATTGGGTTACTGGGCATGAATCTGAGCCTCTCACTCCCATATTCTCTCCTAGAGATTCATTGCTGCCAATAAACATGCACTAGAGGAATCAAATGTCCACAAAGGATCCTCCTATATAAATCCTTGATCTCTATTGGAAACTCTGCAAAATTCATCTCATCATAAAAACTCTTGCATGTAGAGGCATCTCGATCCCTCTACTAAACTCTGCTTCTTGTTTGTTAAGAAGTGGGCTGAATCGGTGAGTCGGTCAATGATAACCCATATGGTATTGTGTCTCCTGGACATATGTGGTAAACCCATCATGAAGTCCATCAATATTCCATTCCACATCCACTATGGTACACCTAGGGGTTGTGCCAAAATTGTTGGAACTTGGTTCCCATCCATCACTTGCTGACAAGTGAGGAATCTGGAAACAAACTCTGCCACTGCCTTCTTAATCCTCGACCACTAGAACGGATGTTGAAGGTCTTAGTATGCCTTCACCTCACATGGATACACTGCTAAAGGGGTATGTATAGAACTTTCTCAACACCTCCTCCTATAACTCCATTAGTACTATGTTGCATACTATGAAAAGAACAATCTTCTCCCTACCTTTCGAATATCCATCAAGGGAATTCCATGTGGATATCTGGGCATGAGTGGTCTTGCATATAGAATCTCTAAGTTTCACCTTCATGACTCGCTATAAGAGTGAAGGGGAAACCACCATCGACCGAAGATAGGTTTCCTCATCTCTATCTATAAAGGATATCTAAAGCTAGGAAAAATGCTCTGAGGCCTCATTTAGTAGATGTGAACTTGATCTCCTGTTGAGAGAATATTTCACCATGTTCCCTATCCTAGGAGTATATACTATCTTGAAGTAAAAGTCCTAAAGGAACACTAGACAATATCACAGTCTCAAACTAATATCTTTTGAGAGAATATATACTTGAGACTCTTGTGGTCAGAGTAGATGATGAATCGGTCTCCCATAACATAGTGACTCTACATCTTCAGTGTGAAGACTACCGCTGCCAAATCAAGGTCATGAGTTGCATAGTTCTTCTCATGTAGTATCCTGTTTCATGAGACAAAATCCAAAACTACTTTAACCTATATCAGGATATAGCCAAACCTGGTTCCTGATGCATTAAAGAACACCATGTAGTCAGTGCTCGCCTCTATAAGTCTCATGATAAGAACACTCGTCAAGCTCTACCTTACCTTATGAAAGCTCTGATGGAATATTTCTATCCACACAAAGGGTTTTCCCTTTTTCATTAATACCATCATGGGTGTTGCTAATCTGGAGAAGTCAAGTATAAACCTTTGATAGTACCCAGTTAACCCAGGGAAACTCTACATCTCGGTAATGCTCTTGGGTGGATCCCCAGAAATCACTGCCTCTATATTTACTTGATCCACCATAACTCTAACTTCTAATATGACATTTCCCAATAAGTGGAACCTTTGTATCCAGAACCCACACTTTGAGATCTTATCATTGGTCTGGTTCTCTTAGATTGTGTCCAGAGCCATCATTAGGTGTATCGTGTGCTCCTCCTCTAACACTGAATACACTAAGATGTCATCAATGAAGACCACTACAAACTAATCTATGTAAAGCTATAATATCATCTTCATAAGTCTCATTAACACATATGCGGCTTTCCTCATGCCAAAGAACATCACTAAGTACACGTAGTGGCCGTAGAAACATCTGAAAGTTGTCTTTGAGATGTCTTAATCTCACAATCAAATCTTGTGATATCCTGATATCAGGTCCATCTTTGAGAGCCATCATGCTCCCTTAAGCTAATCAAAGAGGTCATCAATCCTTGGTAGAGGATACTTTTTCTTCACAGTCAGCTAATTCAGGTTCCAGAAGTCCACGAATAGCCTCTAGCTTCCAATAGAATCTTGGAGAACAACAGTGGGGCCTCCCATGGTGAAACACCGGGCCTTACGAACCTTATCCTTTGGAAGTACTCTAACTATATCCTCATCTCCCAGAGAAATGTGGGATCCATCTAATATACAGGTGTAGATATTGATGTCATATAAGGGTATAGATCAAAGAATAAATTTAACTCTCTATGAGGAGGTAGTCTTGGAACATCCTCTAGAAAGATGTCATCATACTCGTCTAAGTCTCTGAGACTGATGTCAATTTCCTTCTTTCCCAATGCTAACATCCACTGGTTGTATCTGCTCAGCAAAATAACTTTCAACCATAATGGTTCTCTTTATCACCCTATCATAAGTAGGAATATTAAAAGGAAGGGTGTTGTCTCAGATATCCCTAAAACACATTTTTCTCAGAGGCCCAATCCCTAAATCACTGATCGTATAATATTCATCGAGTACCTAGAAAGGTTGGTACACCTCGATGAATACCCAGCTACTGACATGTCATCCTGTTGAAGCTATGGATGATTTGGGCACACATAGACCTTATCTTTTATAGAAAGAGACCCTTCTTAGAGAGGGGTTATCAAACTCTTTACAAGGAAAAGTCACCTCATCATAAGATTGGGTAATCTAATCCTCGTCATCACCATGTTGATCCATGTAGAAGGATCAATACCAGGACTAGCATTTGATCTAATGGTGCACTAACTAGAAGGAAAACGTGGTCACCACCTCAATCCAGTCCTTAGATGCCTATGGGTCGGGCTCACCTTGGAACCTGAGTGTTCTCTTTCACTTAAAATCATGTAAGGAACTTATCCTACATGCATTATCTTATGGTAGCGCCGGTAGTAACTACTAACCAACGGGTAGTGCTAAAGCTGGGACACTGCCCGAAGGTTCCATCATGGGAAACAATCCTTGTACCGAAGCCTCATCACTCTATAGACCATCCTTGTGGTCACGCATTAGAATCATGTCTATATGTATGCATGGATTCATCTTGAATGAGATAAAGATGAACCACGGTCAATTTATTAAACCTGTTGAGTTGACTCTGACACAAAAAGATCAAGAGAAAACACTCAAAGATTCATACAATCAGTGTTTTCATGTACCTGGTTTGAAAACAGAATTCAGGGTCATGTTGTATGGATATGTCGGCCATCGCACCAACACTATACTCTCTAGCCTAAAATATGATGTCAAAACACTTAACACTATTTCCCCATTGAAATTTATAGACTCTTAGTTCTTCTCATAGAACTAACCACTCTAATACAACTTTCTCATGACCAGTCCCCTAGGGCCCATGTCGTGACTACCACAAGCCTGCCTCTTATAGGCCTGGGCCTGGTGAATAGCACCGAATATGCATATCCAAAGAAGGGGAGGAATTTTTCTTCAAACCTATACAAATGTACAAAGTTAAAACTACGGAAAGTGAGCACAAAGTAAACCAAAATTTTCATTGAGACAAATACTAAGAGTACAACACAAACTGAAAGTAAAAAGGGTCTAGAATAAAAACCCAATAAAAAAACTAAAAATAGTAAAGTACAAAAGATCTATATAGGACGTCTGCAAAATAACCCCACATGTAGGGTGGGAAAGGACTGACAGTTAGAAGTTGTAGAAGTACCCCTATCCATACCGTCTCACTAACCACCACCTAGTCTCAGACCACCATAGTCTCTGTTGAAGCATTTGTTCGTCCCATATCACTAAGCACCACCTAGTCCTAGAACACCATGGTCTCTGTTGGAGTTTTCATCACCTGCAAGGGATATGACATGTGTGGTCAAAGCCCATGTAGTGGTGAGTAACACAATACTCAGTAGGGAACCCAAACCACAAAGTAACGACTAAAAAGTAGAGTATGCACAAGGTACTTTCAGTAAACCACTGAGGAGAGTATTCCAAGTACACTAAGTACACCTCTGAGGAGAGTACACCAAGTACAATGAGTACACCACTGAGGAGAGTACACCAAGTACACTAAGTACACCATTGAGGATATTACACCAAGCACACCTAGTACATGACTGAGGAGAGTACACCAAGTACACTAATTATACCACTGAGGAGAGTATACCGAGTTCACTAAGTACACCACAAAGCACGATCACGTAGCATGATCACAAAGCAAGACAACTCACTCTAGGTATAATCTAGAGTAAGGAATGTAAGACTATCATTTGCATCATTGAATAGCTTGCGATGCTGGCGTACTCTTCACCCAATGAGTACCTTGGGTATGCTGGATCACACAGAGTCACTCCCCACACTGGGCCTATCAGGTCACATAAAGAATCTTCCCCTTAACCTTGTACTATTGTGGTACTCATCTCGAATGAGTACCATGGGTATGCTGGGTTAAACAGAGCTGCTCCCCACTATGGGAATATCGAGTCACACATAGCTTCATCCCATCTGGGCCGTCATGCTGAGGTACTCCTCCCCATCGAGTACCATGGGTCTACCGGGTCACACAGTGCCACTACCCACCATGCACCTTTGGGATCACACGGAGCTTCTTCCCACTAGGCTATCATAGCTGATCCACACAGGGTTGATTTTCAGTAGTCTCTAGGTCTCAGTCAGTCATAGGATCTCCGCACATAGTGCAATTGATTATAGGAGAACCGATCCTCAAGCCATTATTCATATTTCAACATATACAAAATATTCCATATATTATTCCAAAATATCCACCTCATCGCGAGGGTTCTAACACCACAAAAGGCTAGTCAATAGAAAGTCTGGTTTTAAAGTTATTGGTGTTTTAATAAACATGGGTCATCGGAATCCGGGCTCGATTCGACCCGGTCGGACTGATTTGACCAACCCTGGCCGGGGGGCCCACCAACCTAACTTTGATATAACCTAGATCCAGATCTAACCCATCCCTTTGGGCAGCGGGTCTGGCCCTCCATCTGCTCAGCCCACTGGGCGGGATGGTTCTCTCCCACCCTGACGCCTCGATGGCATCTGGCTTGTGCGCCGTGTGGCCGACCGATGATGTCTGCACCTTCCACATATAGGCGGTTGAGGGTTTGCGTGTGTAACACATCATGCTTCCACTGTATGTTTCCCCTTGAATAATGCAATAGCTTGCACTGTACGCAACTTCGAGTTCTAACACAACACGATAAATCAAACTGGCCCTTTTAAAAGCTGTTATGAATAGTAATGTCCACTTTTTGAAATTTTATTTTTCAAAATGGACTTCATTTTTGGTTTAAAAATATCAAAATAATCTTCAGGTGAATTTTTTGTATTTTTCTGAGAACTATCAATTTTTGATGAATAGTGACAAAAAACATTGTGTTATTGTTTAAAACCGACTTATATTTAAATAATTATTTATTTTAAGTAAAAATAGATACATAATACCTATATTATTTCAATTTAATTCATTGTAGTCTTTTTTTATAATAAAAATAGATGTATAAAATTTTATGGAACTTTTACCGTCTTTTACCCATCTTTTAGGAGCATTTACAAATTTGCATAAAAAATAATTTTACTACTTCTGTGAATTAAAATTTAAAAGTAAGAGAGAAATGGTTAACATCAGTAAGTAAAATGTGGTTCAATAAGTTGAAAATAAATTTTGGTGAATAGTGACTTTTGACTTTTATTTACCACGGTTAAAAGTAAATAGGGTAATTAAAGGTAAAAATGATATTATTTATACCCTAAAACATGTTTTAATTCTATTGGATAAAATTATTTTGACGAAACACATCCTTTTAAATAAAATATGATCTTCCAGGTCAACTTGGATTATACTAGGAAATTTATTATTATTTAATTTAAAGAAGAGTTAAAAGTGTTAAATTCATGTTTTCATAACTAAAACATTTTTAATATTGGGTTATACATAATATAAACTAGACTATAAATATTCCATAGAAATTTAAAAATATTTCCTATATAATGGTATTTTATTCATAATTTTTAGACACTAAATAATTTAATTTATTTATGACACAATGATGATGTAGTAATTACATTATTAATGAAAGATTAAAATAATTGATGTTATAAATATCCAAATAAATGTAATTTTATACTTTTGATTAATTAAAATAATTTTATAGGTTAATATGGCATTTTATAGTAGATTAAATAATTTTTTTTATAATTTATCATGATGTTATGATTTTCACAAAAATCAAACACTAAATAGTGTCAAAATTGACATAAATGAGTTTTTAAAACAAATTTTATATTATTAATTGATATGATATTCCTAAAAATATAAGGTTTTGAAAAAGTACTTATATAAGGTTCAATATATCAATAATGAACCACTTGGGGTTCTATTGGAAGTTTATAGTATGTTTATTAACCATATAATATAAAAATACAAAGAGACGTGGTAAATGTCAAACTATTTACCTAAGAGGTTAATCAAAAAGATAAGGTTTATATAGTGACCTAAACCTATCTAAAACCTATTGTTTGAGATTAATTAGACCCATCCCCACCTTATCCTAGAAATAAATCCTTTTAGAGCCTTTATAAATTGAAAATAATTTTATTATAAAATAATATTTCAATATTTTCCTTGGTGCCCCTCACCTCTCTTATAAAAGGGTACTTATCCATCTCTCAAAATCACACCTCTAAAGCCATTTTGTTCGGCCAAAACCTGACCAAATATCCTTCCAACTTACCTAAATTCAGACTACATTCCTTACAAGTATCATAAATCCAACCTAAAGAGCCCTTTTGATCAACTCAAAAGGAATCACCTGAAGAAGAGGTAATAATTTCACCACCACTTTCAAAGTTATTTTCTTCTTCCACTTCCTCTTTCTTTTTTACATACCAAAATAATAACTAAAATAACATCTACATAATTAGATTTTATTATGAATATTTTACAACCATATTCATTATTTTATCCATCCTATGAATGACAAAGTCACCACACATGTGTACGTATGGCTTACCGTCTCCACGTTGTGGTGTAGTTTGTTACTCAACACTTTAATATTTGGATGAATATAATAATGAGTATAATTGATTTAAATAATAAATATAACATGCTATTGATTCAGTATATATGATATACCATCCAATTATATATGATTTCACCATCAAAATAATGATATCGTCGCTCGTGCGTACGTACGGCTTACCGTCTCAACGACGCGATGTGATGTCATTCCCCATCATAACCATTCAAGACTAATTTTCATTTAATGATTAAAAATAATGTTTAAATACATGATATAATTCTGGATATTAATAATATACATCCTATATATAACAAACATGACATACAAAACAAAGTATATAAAGGAAAACGAATCAGTTAATACCTGAAACGATGATACTACTAAAATAACATTAACAAAGAAATATTAGAAGATAATATATGATATCATATTAATATATATGGTTATTTTATAATTTAATAACAATTATTTCACCATTATACAGGAGATTAACCTAACCTAGACCAAGTAAAAGTACAAGGTAAGGGTTAATTTCAAAATCTCTTTATTATCTGAGGTTGTTTATATGTGAGTATCAACTAGGACCGCTTTATCATCCATATCCGTGTTTTCATAAAAATGCATTTCAAAACATTTTTACTAATTACTAGAATAAGGGTTAATGTCATTTATACCTTTATCTGACCTTATATGTTTTTAAAGGAATCTTTCCGTCATTTTCCAAACAAGGTATTTTATGACCTTCTTCGATGAATTAAGGTAAGAATGTTTTTTTAACTTATACGGCGGGTGCAGATAATTTCCACCGTTATAACACCTTAAAAACTTCCCTTACAATCTTATAAGAATATTTCCAAAATAAATGTTTTCTTTTATAATTATGTTTCCTTTAAATGGTTTCAAACTAAAAAGAGGTATTTCTTTAAAATAACTTTCATTTCATCTATGTCAACATTCTTTGATGGATTTTAAACTTGTTTGAAGTTGATTTTTTATGATACAACTTCTATATTGTATTGAACGTTTTGTGATATGTTTGACTATGGATGTGTTATTTTTATACCATTCATGGTTTATGGATAATGTATGAAAATTTCATATACTAGTTTTAATATGAATGTTTATGTTATGTTTAAACCCTTTCATATGAGGAATGCATTGGACTTAGTAAGTGATGGGTGAAGCCCGCATAGCTCCTAGATGCATCGATAGGTCTCATGAGACAAACTAGTGTCTTGGCACAAGGAGTTGACAAAATATCATTTCTAGTCTTGGCACAAGGCATTGAATATGTGGTTATGAAGTCTGGTATTATGCATTCCATCATTATGAAATTGGCTATTGATATTGTATGTGATTATTTGACTAGTAGAATATCCATGTGAATGAGTAAATGGAATTATTTTGATTTATATTTTCCATATTATAATGAAGTTTATGTTTAAAAGGCTTATGTTTTAGTCTTATACAATGCCTTAAATGTTATACTAATTTATGAAATTCTCTACTATATTGTTATCCTTACTAAGCATATGAGCTCACCTCTTTATATGTTTTATTTTTTCCAGGATGCGAATAATTATATTATGAAAAATCTACAAGGATTGTCTAAGGGATATGAATGTGGCCAATGGAGACAACGTTGTTGTTGTTTTTCATTTTATAATGTAATGTAAAACTTGTGAATGTATCTAGTACTCCCAAGGCTACTAAACTGATCGGTCATTCGGGACATGATTCCTTGCATCATGCCAGTGTTATGTAATAATGCATTGGCTCCGGGTTCGGGAGTCGGGGCGTTACAGCATGCCAACTCCTTGCATTGCGGCTCGATCCACGGCACGCTCCACCGATGCGGTCGAGGGCCGCATCCCCCGTATTCCAACCACCGACCCACTATTAGCAACTCTTGACACACCATCGCAGCCCGATCCGGCCCTGACACTCCCTCCAGTGTGCCATCATGGAACACCGAAAGGTTATTTTGTGAACCACTAGTTCTGCTCTGGTGGTATGTTCTTCATGTCGTCTGCGCCTCCAGCCTCCGTGGGGTACCACCATCCCTGCTAAGGCCTTGAAGTCACTCCACCATCATCTTGGAGGTTTGGCCATAAAGAATTCACATGGAGGAGGGGTTCGGGCCTTGTTCATGTCGGATAGTGCCCTCTGTATTAGAGTTTAAATCAAGGGGAGGTTTAGGATTAATGTTCTACTAAAAAAATAATTAATCTCGGTGAAAAAAACCCATGAAATGGGTACCCTCCCACAAGAACGAGTGATCTGCAGACTAACCTATTGGTGGGTTGATTTGCATTCATTGTTTGAGAATGAAGAACTGGAAAAATGAAATTAAAACAAACACAACTCGTACCTCGTGGGATTTCGTCATTGAAGTGATCTATCCGTAGGGATTTCATTGGCATTCATTTCCCTCTGGTTCCATTCTTGGGGCGCGTCGATGTCTCTGGTGATTCTTTATCATTCATAGTAATTTGTTAGAGAGGATTTTATCCATAGGTTCATCAGAGGAATTACATGTTTGATTCCCCAATTTGTAATCTCATTAAAATAAAACATGTTATATCATTTCTTTTACGTTGTGTTATCGCGTTGTTATGTTTTTTCATTTATGAAACATCTTATCTGTTACACTTCATTTAATGTGCCGTTATGATGCATGTTTATGCTCCATTAATAGGCTTTATTTAAGGCGACTCATCATCTCTTTGTCGTCGCACTATAGCACTAGCGTGCCAACGCTCAACGGTGAGGAAAAAAAATAAATTTAATTTTTTATTTATTTTATTTCTCCTCTGAAAAAGTATGAAAATTATCTTTTTCCCTCAACCCACACCAGTCGAGGTTAGTTCCATTCATAGATAATGTTTTCATTCAGGATGCAATGGTTCCCTCATATTTTCAATTCGGCCACCCATTTAGATGTTTTCAAAACTGCGGACGTCAAACATTTTAATTTGTTTAAGAAAAAGTCTAAAAACTATCTTTCACCCTCGACCCGCGCCAGTCGAGGTTAAACTCTTAATAAGGAAAACACGCCCTTAAAAGATCAATGGTTCTATAAAATTTATAATAAAAGATACCATTTAGGAGTTATAAGGATTTAGAAATAAAATAATTGTTACATAATTATTTTATTTACATCAAAAACTAACTTTCACTATTGGCCCCACCGGCCAATGTTAGCCTCTAACTAAGGAAACAATACCCTCACAAGCTCAATGGTGGTCATGTATTTTCAATACAAGTCACCATTCATGACTTATAAGAATTTGAAAAGTAAAATAATTTTATTTTATTTAGAGTTATACCATTTTTGGTTTTTGTCATTAGAGGTCTATGCTGACTAAAATTTAGTCATACCTAGGGTATAACTGCCATCTTGAATGCAAAAGTGCACTTAGATTTCTTATCCGAGCACTTGTTTAAGTGTTATTCTAATTTTTTAGGAAAACTGCTCAGGAGCACTATTTAAAAACTTAAAATATTTCGATGGATTATTCCAGTAACTTTAGGCCTCAGAATCACACACTGTCTCAGTGCCTGGTCATGAAACAATCCTATTTAATTTTAAAAAAAGTAATTCGATTCTAGGTATTACATTATAGGTTGCTTGTTGGGGTGGCCTACTGAGATTCTTTATCACCCCCGTATGGGCACCTTAGCGTATGAGTAGACATTATGTCTATTTATTGGTGGATCATGAGCTGCATGGTGGATAGGGAAGAGGCACAATGATTTATGGTCGAGTGGAGCTGATTGAGTGGGTTTTCTTGATTTGGATGGTGTAGTTAGACACGGTCTGGAGACCAGGTACGTGACCTGGCTCGGAGTTAGTAGTAGAACCTTGACCATTAATTTCAGTTTATTTTGTACTTGTATCTATATTGTCAGACTAATGGGTGACAAGTGTTGTATTGTATTTCATAACTATTTTTGATTTTATAGTATTTCATTTATTATAACAACATTTTCTTTTTTAGTTGTTTAATTCTTCCATTCTTTTTTTACTTTCCACTATGTATGATACTTAGTTGTTTCTTGTTGTTTTATTACTCGAATATGAGGTCATATTATACCCACTATAACCTCATAGTCCCTCACTTATTCTTAGAAGCATTTGGTGTACGAGGAGGTGTACTTGACTCCTAGTAACCCACCATCTCAGAGCACCAGTTTAGTGGAATCTAGTTTGGGATGTTACAAATATAATATCTATAATTTTTTCATGTTTCACAAGTCTTATCCTTTAAAATTTATATTTCACCAACTTATCATGTGTATTTTTTTAAATCTAATGTGAACTTATTTAAATGAACCTATCATTCATTACATTTTACCATAAATTCTCGTGTTCCTTTTCATTTACTTTGGTGTTCTCCTTTAGTCCATCATTTATCTTATTCGACTTGTTAAATGAGATTTTCAAAATTTCAACTACTTTTACCAATAATAACTCCCTTTATCATTGGAATTTCACATCATAATTTTATTTTTGAGTCAACTTCACAAATTTCATATTTTATTTCTATAATTCAATGGTATTCACTTTTATTCCATTAATTCCGAATTCGACATGAATTCTGTAATTATTTTTCCTTTTTGTTACTAGAGAACTCCTAATCATTCACTTTAGAAATAAATAATTCTTTACTATTATCCTTAACTAATTAACCATCTTCAATTTTATTGTTATCACTTTATTCATTATCCAATTTGGATAAGTTATTCCTTTTATTTACACTAGATGACCTTCTTTTTTCCTTTTGAAAGAACATTTATTTCTTTATCCTGAAGTATTATTCTCTAAAAATCGGCTTTATAACTCAAAATCATTATCATGTTTATTTTATTTTATCTTTGGGTAATTATTATAAAATCAATCAAATTATGTAAATTTAAATCACATCAATGGAATCTTACCATGAAATTTTAAATTTCTTCTTTGAACCTTAATTGAGATAAGTAACATGATTTTGTTAAACATAACCTTATTTTATTTATCCAAAATATAAATATAACCCTATTTATTGGCCTTATTTTAATTCTTCCCACCCTTCATGTCTTTTAATGAAATTTATTTCTCACCCAAACTACTATTTTTGAAAGAACCAACTTTCCTTAACCGATACACAATATAAAACTATGGAATTCATCAAGTGGAAATGAATTTAAATCATGATCTTAAAGTGATTAAGCTTTTATTTCAAATCTATTAAGAAAGATACGATGTAACTTCTTGAAAAACATACTATCTTTTAGAATTTCTCTAGAACCTTTTATATATCTGAAAATTTAATTCGCAATAGTTAATAAAACATCTTATGTTTCTCATTAAAGTATATCAATATATTCAAATTGGTTGAGATCAATTTGAAGCTTTAATTTAGTCTAGTTTTTCTTTTATTAATATTTTAAAAATTATCCCTAGTACCTTTATTTTCTTTGATTCCCTTAAATTTTATGAATTCCTTTTCTAAAAATAAGTATAAGAAAACATTTCTTACAGGAATTTCGATCTCAAAGTTAGTCCTATAAACCATAGTTATTACATAACCTTTCATATTGGTATTAAAACCATAAATTAAAATATCTAACACATACATACACAATTGTAATAAGTATGACAACATTATGTCTTTAAAAATAATGTAATTTTTCACAAAAAAATTGGAACACCTTTTTTCCACTAAATTGATATTATTTATTTCATAAATAGATTTAAAAACATAAAATCATATTTAATATAAGACAACACACTACACTAATAATAATACAACTTATGTAGGAATCCAATATTGGAATGATACTAGTTGAGGCCTCCCTGGTTGAGGTGATTACATAACATTCACTAAGAGAGGGTGAATTGGTGAAAATCTTTTTCCCTTCAATAATTTGATTAACCTATATTCAATATTTTTTAATTTATTAGATTATATTTCTAATTGTATTAACCTTTTTATTGATGGAAGTAAAAAAATAAAAGTAAACAAGACCAAAAAACACCCATGTACACATAATTCAAAAGGAAAATATCGTAAATATAAATAAGTTTTGTATTATCATTCACTTATTATAGCGAAGTATTTTAAACTTTCAAGTGATATTGCACATATGTGAAATCAATAAGAATTAAATCAACATGTATGATCTTCCGGGACATTTCATCACACTAAAACTACATCCTTTTAAAAATAATTTTAAACCACATTATTTAACAATAAAATTTCATATTTGTTTCTTTAAAAACAATAAGAAAATCTCGGAAATATAAATTCATACACACAATTCAGAAGAAAAATATAGAAAATTAAAATTATAAATGTATGATCTTTCACTTATTATAGTGTAGCCTTTTAAATTTTTAGTTTCTCTTGAAAATATGTGAAATTAGTAATAATTAAATCAATATGAATGATATTATTGATCATATTATCACATTAAACCCACTTCCTTTTAATGAGAATTTTCCACTACATTCTTTCACTCCAAAATGTCATATTTTTTACTTTAAAATTAATAATAATATATTTTGATTTTTTTCATAACAAAATTATAACACTTCTTACTTTAAAGTAAAATAATCAATATCAAACCAAAATTTTCATCATTTATATGTTTATAAAATATTTTTAAGCTTCTATAATATTCTTCATGTTTCCCATTAAACCTTGAATCAATTATCTCTCAATATATTTCAACATTTTATACACATTAATTACTTTTTTTCTCATGTATTCTAGAAATACCATAATTTTTTAATTATTATTTACAATCTTATGATTTTTTGGTAGGGGATGAAGGTGATTGGGCTAATCATAATGACGTGTATATCCCACCACAATCCTAAGAAAATATTTAAATGTGTTTACACTATAGAACATTCACAACCATATTTCAGCATGAATTATATCATAACTATGAGATTTATTTTATAGTAAAAAAAAACATCACCAAACTCTTCATCAACAATTTATATCATTCCTAATCTTACATAGTGTGTTCTATAAAATTTTTATCAACAAAAAATGACTAATTCGGACATTTTTTTAATGAAAATGAAAACTATTATAAATTGAGGTCATGTATTATTTCCAAATGAAGACTTTATTGAATGCATGTCTTCTTCCTTCCAATTATATATTCATAAATCATGATGATACATGATATTCAATCACTTTCCTCAAGCATGGAAAAACATATTAAATTAATTATCAAAATTTAAATACCCGTTTCAAATAATCTATCAAATCTTAGAATGGAAAAAATATTATCAAAAAAACATAAGAGGATGGTGAAACCTCATACAAGGTATAAAGGGTATTTAAAAGACCCTATAATATCAATACACAAAATCTCTATCATTCTCAATGGTTTATCCTCAACATGGAACCCCCCCCCCCCGATTATTGGAATCCCTATATATGGAAAACTTGCATAGAAGGGAGAGGGAGAGTGATAACATAAGAATGAAAAGGGAAATAAGAGAGAAAATTGATAAATTTGGAAGTTTATACCAAACTCCATACTTGTATCTATCTCTATGGTGGAAGGTATGGAGGTGACGTTTCTCCATTGGCCGCAAGATTTTGACCATAATTGAGAAACTAATGGAGAGAGTTCCATATTTATAACCCCCCATGTTATATAAAATAATAATATAACATAATAATAATGATAATATTAAAATATAATATAATAATAGTAATAGGGAAATAAATAATCCCATAAATCCTCATCTCATAACCATATAATATTAAGACCACATTCAAATCCATTATCAAGTATTTAAAATAATAATAATAATAATAACAATGAATAAAATACAAAACACATATCATATTTATTTCATAAAAATATAAATTAAAATATCTAAAATGTAGATTTCCTATAAAAAAACATGTAAAACATCAAAATAATAGCCTAAAAGCATTCCATATAATGTTTATTTGAAGACGTAGGGACTTTAAATCTGAAAAAAAATGATTTGGGTTATTTTTCCTGGATGTGTGATTGTCATGCAGTCTCTGGACCATGAACCATACCTTGAAACACCAATTTTTTTTAATAAATAAATAAATATGTATTTTATAAATAAAAAAAGTGGGGCATTATGATTCTCCCCTTGTAACACTTTCCACCCCTGAAAATTCCCAAAATTTTAATTCTTGAAAATCTTATTTTAGCCAAAAAACAAAAACACCATCTAGTTTTGAAAAAATTACATTATGAAAATATTAATTTTATTTATGATATACCAATTCAAAAAACCTCATTCACAATTCCATTCTCATTTGGTAACTCCCCAACATGATGATTTCTTTATAATTTATTGAACCATAAACCACAAAGAAAACACACATTTCACATTTCATTTAAAACATTCACTGGACTCGTGAAATTTAAATTTGTAAATATTATATATGCTTCAATGTAACTAATTTTATTATAAAATAAATCACATTAGAAAACAATTTATATACCACATATCTAATAAAATACTATAAGCCTGAGTTTGAAAGCAAACTAATAAAAATGAAAAAATTATAAATTACATTTTAGAACATTGAATATTCTAGATAATAAAAAAATAATATATTCCAACATAAAGACCATTTTTTTGGACATCCACACCTTTTTTTAACTTGAAAAAAAAATCTTATGTACATCTGATAGCTAGGGGATTAGTTGATTTTGGTAACCTTAGTTTGATATCTTACAATTCTAAAATGGGTACCCATATAAAAATTTAAGGAATTCTAAAATTTTATTTCTGTTATCACCTTATTTAAATAACTCTCAGATAACTAGAGACTCAAGGGAGGTTTTAAAATTCATTTCATAATCAAAGATGTAATTTTTTACATGATGTAAGATTGGTGGAATTACTCCATGTTGTATTCGCATTCATGGTAATGCCACTATCCCAAAATACAACACACATGGGTAGGGTGCACAGTTGGGGCAGTATGAACCCAACCATGCATCATAAAATGGTTCACTTTGTGTGGTCTAAGGGACCCTGATTTAGACTATGTAAATATACTATAAATTTTCCATTAATCTAAAAGTGATCAGTTGATTCCCATTTTTATAATATCAACTCTCAAATTTCTTAAGCCCTTCAAGACACTAAAAAACTCAGACAATTATTTTTTAGTTTTTAGAATATTTCATAACCGAAATTCAGATGATATTTTTTAGATTAAAGTATTATCTCACCAGATATGGATTTATGCATATTTAATAACTTTTGATAACCATTTTGTTGTCATATATGGAATTATCTATCATTATATTTATGGATATCATGATATGCTAATGCATCGGGATTGAAAATATCAAATTCATTCTCGAGAGTAAGAGATGAAGTGGGAATTGATCAAGGTAAAAATAAAGGGAGAGATTGTGAATATATGATAGAATAAAATCTAGTAAGTATAAATTATTATGAAAGTTCTTCAAATTTATGGAAAAGGACATTGAAATAAAAAAATTTATCCTAGTACCTTCATTTCCATTAAATCAAATGGACCCTTAGAGAACTACATATTTATGTCTTTGTGATTATTAAATTTATCTTAACCATGATCTCTATCACTATACAGTATAAATTGATATTATATTTCTCTTCCATGTCCATGTTTTCACTTCCCACCTATGTTATCCTATGTGAGAAACCAATTATGAGTTACATTGGGTGACCATTATGGTTTCGACTGTCACTTTTTAAAAGAAGTTTTAGTATTCATTTTTACAATGTGGGTTTCTATGAAATGAGCTCTCAAGTATTAATCCTTCGATATCCCAAATGAATTTTGAGGGTGAAATTCATTTTGAAAGGTGGTAAAACATAACACCCTGATATTTTGGAATTATTGTTTGAATTAATTTAATCATTTTCATATTTAATATATCACATAATACTTAAAAAAATTTATTATTAAATCACTAATTTTGGCTTTCATTATATGGAAACGAATGTTATCATGCACTACATGCAACATAAATTTTATCATTAACTATACACAACACTGAGTCGGATTTCATTACACGCAACACTAAATTTCTACGAAACAAACTTTTATTATTATAATTATTTAAACGATATAATTATAACATATACATTAAACATGGTAATATTAACAGTAATAAATAATTTTTTAATATTATTTATAAATGTTTTATATAAATAAAACAGATTATTAATAAGCCATAAAATTTTTAGTAATGTTTTTATATGTTTGAAAGTACTATTTTCTTAAAAGAACATCATTTCATGTCCTTCTGTGAACAATAATAAAATTAATTTTAGACTATTTTATAAATTTATTGAGATAAAAATAACTTAATTTTTTAATTTATAATTAAAAAATTATCTTAGGGTGATTTTTTGGGATTTTTCTAAGAAACTTCATTTTCGGATCAATCGTGAAAATACTGCATTTTAATTCAAAAATGCGTTTTCTTATAATTTATTTAAATAGTTAAATTATATTTTATGTTTGTTTTAAAGTAAAAATATATAAATTATACATCTTTTAATCCAATATATTTCTTTTTAATCATTTTTGTTTTGACTTTAGATATAAAATGTTAATGAACTTTTGAATATTCTCACTTTAAAAACCCACTTTCTCGCTATGTCTACGAGATTAACATTTAACTTTATTTTTACACTTCTATGAATTTAATTTTGAAAAATTTACATAAATGGTTAATAAATATAATATTTATATTCCAATAATATAAACATAGTTTTTCACCAAAAAAATAGTGAAATAGATTAAAATTTAATACTGCAATTAAGGTAAAATTAATCTTAATTCGAGACTAAACCATATACTTAAGGGCCAAACTGACCTATTAAATTTTCCAAAACCCATTTTATGGCCATATTTATTCCATAAACCTTATTTTACTTAGTTTTTTTATTTTTTATAACTTTTTAGGAAAAAATCGGGGTATTCCTAACTTGTTCTCAAAAATATGAATTGTGTCCCCTCCCACCCTTATAAAAGGCTGCCACATCTCCCCCTTTTTAACACATATCGAACCAATTAGGCTAAAAAATATCTTCAAAATTAACTTCCCAAAATATGACCCTTTCTATTTGAATCCTATATTTTTTCTTAAAACAATCCATGTAATCCCTTTGATGAAAACCAAAAAGAGTCACCCAAAGAAGAGGTAACATCCTCCCTCAAGCTCCTTTCCTTTATTTTCTTTCTCCACCTCCTCAATTAATATTATTACAAATTTAAATAATAAAATTATTATCCCAAATATACTAATAAGTTTTTATATTAAGGTTTATACATTCACTTACACACACTTACATCTCATTGGTAACGAACATACCATTTTTTTGTACGGTGAACTACCGCCTCACAAAATGATGTTGTTTGTTTTTCCTTTACCACCTCTCATGGTTGGGAATTATGAAGGAAGATATATTTTTATGTGATATTTATGAATTATTTATAATTATTTAATTATAATATATAACATACCTTCATTTTTCAATTTTGTGTGAATATGATAACTTTGTTTCATTTAATTTATTTCTTTCAATATGAAAATAAAATGGATATAGAGTTCATGTATACGTACGACCTGCCGTCTCCATGAATGGTGTATTTCATTTAATATTTGTATATTTTAAAGATTACTTTAAATTTTTATATAAAGAATATATATGATATATAGATCATGTTTTAAATTATTTAAAAAATTAAATCATGATCTAAGTAAAATTATTGAGAATAAAAAGTCAAAACATGTATGATAAAAAATGCGATTATTACCCAAAATGTTTCTTTAACATGGAATTGTAAACAA
Source organism: Viscum album (assembly GCA_963277665.1). Classification (NCBI taxonomy): domain Eukaryota; kingdom Viridiplantae; phylum Streptophyta; class Magnoliopsida; order Santalales; family Viscaceae; genus Viscum; species Viscum album. The sequence continues at coordinate 933,247,665 of OY728136.1, read as the reverse complement.
ACGGGTAATATAAACTAGTAAGTGAGTCATATATAGTATTATATATTATAATTTGGTTCTTTGGTATATTTATAATAAACTTATATTTATTATACATGAGTATTGAATCTGTCCAAATAAATTCAAGATTTTAGGTAAGGGGTTTTCTAGTCTCACTTTTATTTTAGTGAAATTTATGACTTCTTCACCACTTGTTTATTTTTTGTGATGTATATATTTACTATGTATATATTCTATGATTATTATCCATAAATATATTTTTACTTACATATCCATTTTATGATATCTATTTCATGGTTTTTATGTGGAAATTGTTACCAAATCGATAAAGTAATTTTCTCTCAATTTTCCTTCTTTGAGAGACATGCCATGAGTTTTAAAAATAATATTTTCAAAAAAAAATTAAATATGATTTCAAGGGAAAATTATTTAAAATTGTTTTTTATGTTTTTCAAATAATCCTTTATAATTTTTCAAATTCTTTTCAAAGAAATAGTTTTCAAACTGTATTTATAATTTATTTAAAAGTATTCAAAGTGTTTTCAAAGAAATGTTTTTACAAAAAATTCAAGATTTATTTATATGTTTTCAAGTTTATTTTATTATAAAATGGTCTTTAAAAAGTTTTATGTATTAAAAATAATTTTTCAAATAATAAATTATATTTTTCTCAAGAAAAGTTTTTAAAAGATATTTCAGAATTATTTTCCATCTAAGATGGAATCCGTTGGTGTTACTAATGTCTTTTTGGGGAAATGATCTAAAAGTTCCATTAATATTCTTTCTTTAAATGGTTTATTTTTTGGTGGAATGGTTTTTATGAAACTTATTTCTCTTTGATGGGATACATGTTTATGAAACCCATCTCTTATTCACGGGTTATATGTCTATGAAACCCGATTCTTTTCATGGGTTATGATTTTAATGAAATTATTATGAAACTCATCTCTTTTCTCATAGGTTAAGATATGATTACATGTTTATGGTACCCATTTCATTTCATGGGTTATGATATTAATATTTATAATCTTTTAGCGTATTTATGTATGATTTCATTATGACATGGGTGGGACCTATATCTCCCTCAAATGCATTGGTTAAAGATATATATCTCATAAGATAATGATTAGAATCAAGTTTATGGGATTGATACACTATTAGAATATGGGGAAACTCAATCCTTTACAATGAAAAAACTGTTAGTGAAGATGTTGGTGTGTCCCACCCAGTAGGTGTTGTCCCCGTGAATATGGGAAGATAGGGAAACTTGGTCCACTATGGGAATATGGAGAAACCCAGTCCACTATGAGAAGATGGAGAAACCTGATCCCTTATAAGGAAATGATTTTATCTGGGGATAGTGGTGTGTCCCACCCAGTAGGTGTAGTCCCCATGAAGTTCCTTGATAAGTTATAGCATTTTACCTTGATTTATAAGGAATGATATTACATTTTTATGTGTATTCCACAATTCCAAGTCTCAATCCTATGTTATAATTTCATGGATTATGCTCTTACATTAGGACTCATTCCTTATGAACTGCTAATATTCGGGCCACAATTTAGGTTTATGATCTTTTATATACTTGGAATACTCTTATAATATTGTGATCACATTCTCATGACCTTATGCCCATATTTATACATACATATATATCCCTTGTTTAACCTTACTGAGAATCTAATCTCACCCATTTTTATGTTTCCTTCCCTAGGTTATGAAGATATATTTTATATATGATCTGTCTAAGAGGGGTTACAGTCTTGGAGAACCTAATCGGAGATAATATATCTCACTCATGTACCAACATTTACGTATCCATGTTTCCAAAGTCACTAAAATAATAAGGCCTTTGGAATCTATTTTTGTAATGTTTTAAGTATTCTTTAATTATGTTGTAATTTCTATGTATGTTAATACTATGTTGTTATAGTTGGATCTTTTCACTTCTCCCTTTTCCAACAGCCTTCGATTTCTATATGTGTTATGACCCGTTATATTCTATGGTATGGTTTTGATTAACCAACACTTTTACCTTTCTTTAACCCAATGATTCTGAATATTCTTTCTCATACTTGTCAAATATTCCTCTATTAGGATGGATTCATGGGATCACTACCTCGTCCTTCTTTCACTCAAATATACACCAACCTTGATTTGGAATCGTGATCTGATTTTCATACTTTTTGAAAGTAGAAGGGTCATCCTTTGGATCTATGATGATGGTTCTCTATGTTGGGGAGGAAATAGTTCTATCCCAGGATAAAAACATGATTATGGAAAAAAATTGAGAATCCCCTACAAAAATATTAGTATAAAAAATAATATAAGAAAAAAATAAAGGAATTTATTTTTAATAAGGAAATACCCTCCAATGTATTGGATTAAAAAACCATAGTAAATCTCAAAGAATTCCACTAATAATAAGATATTATACAAAAATTCAATTAAAAACATGATACTTGAATTACAATGAAAGTGTATAAAACCTATGTGAAAAACCACACCCCAATACACCTCCATAATTTATCTGATAATCGTCCATGATAAAACATCACCCATTAGAGATTAAAAAACATGAAATGTCATTACAGAACCTCAAATAAATTATAGTACAACTCAATTTTCTTTCGATCATTGATTACCATTCCCACTATTATCATCAACCACATATCCTCTCTTTATAATGATGCACACCATATATGTTATCATTTTTATATAATTGTATGACACCCCTACTTTACCCTTTTTTATAAGAAAAGGATTCCATGAAAAATTCATGTAGCATTCAAAAACTAATTACATGGGATAAGAAAAATATCCCCCCATTTAAAAATCATGTAGTTCTAGTGAGAGAGTTTTAAAATTTTAAACTATAAATTTTTCTCCTCCAAATACGAGATAAATCCAAATAACACCCCCATTAAACACATCAAAGTATGAGATCTTTTACTAAAAACTCAGTTGGATAGAAAACTAGTTACCATTGCACCAATTTTCATCCTCTTTAGAAAATATGACGATTCTCTTTTATAAATCTAATAGAAACCTGAAATATACCCTAAAAAATCCAAATACAAAAGTATTCCTCAGACTTGTGTTTTTATTTCCCTATTGAAAAATACTAGAACCAAAAATGAATTTCTCACTAATAACATAGATCACCATATAATTAGGATTACCTATAAAAACTAATTTCTCTCTCTATTCAACATCCTCTGAGTAGTCTGTAACTCTTAGCACATCACCTTGATCTTCGATGTCAATTCCTTTTTCACTAGTGGATATACCTAAAGAAAAGAAATGAGGTTTAAGACCTAAAACACATGACCTTATCTTCTTCTACTTCCAAACATTAATCCTCATTATCGATGATCATTGACTCATCTGCAAACGATCTTGTGTGCCAAAAATATGATGAATTCCTCTTTGCAACTACATTCATCAATTTACTACATGCCATTAAATCAATCTTGTAATGTGTGTCATCTATTTTTATAAATTCATATACCAATAATCCCCTTTAAAATTTTCATCTTCCATTTCCAAACAAACTCCTTATCCCCTCATTATAAATAGTGAAAGTAGATAAAAATACGTGAAATATACCTAGAACATGTCATACATCCCACAATAATAGTATAAAACATGCGTACGTAGTGATACAAATATCTCCAACCCAAATGACCCCTGTAGAATCTTTGTGTCCCATATTCAGTTACCAAAGTAACTTTTTTCATATAAAGGAAATAATTCCTTCTTCTGTGTAATATGGTATGAAGGTGCTCAATTCATCACCCAACCATTTTAAATATCTAATCTATTACTATCAATGTTTACTGAATTTAAATCTCCCTTTCCTTGTATAAAACTTATAATATTATACTCAAAATTAATGTCATGCATTTTATTTTCTTCATTATTCTTTTTAGAGAATATTAGTTTCTCTACGCATGACTCTTTCTATTGTAAAAGAAGAACTTGATTTTTATTTTTATCTTCAACTAACCTCTCTGATTACGACATCCATTTGTTACAGCCATAATACCACTATTACCTAAATAGTCACTATCATTGGTATTTTTCTTCGTCACATTCATCAACAATGATGGAATCACATCATCTAAATTTATTGAATCTTTACTAAATAACATTGTGGTGATGTGATTATAATATGAATATGGTGACTAACCCAAGAGAAGCAAAGATTTATGTTCTTCCATTTCAAAATGTAATATTTTAACTTTATCATCGATCTTGACCACCACTAAAGACATATCCATCTTTATTTTAGATAAATCATCTATATAATTACCTAAATATCTATTCAATGACATTAGAAAATTATAAAATCATTTTTTAGACATAAATGATTTTTTAGGGATTTTTTTTTATACCTATATCCAAGATTCACCAATATCTCCTCCGGATCTATCAGATTCACCAGATCCTATAGTATATTATCTTATAAATACATCTGAATCATGTTGTTTCTAACACTATCATATCCTTCTAATCATCATCACACATATTCTTCAACTTCTATGTTTTTTTCTTTAGTTCCTTAATTTTATTCTCAAAAAACATAATATTTTTTACACATTACTTTTATATATTAAAATCATTTTTCACATTAAAACCATTGGACATGGCAGAAATATCTTTTTGTAGTCACTCATATTAAATTAGTAAGAAATAACAAATAACCTCCTTTAAAACCTATTTTTGGGGAGAAAATAGATTGGATCTAGGATAAAAATATGATTGTTCAAAAAAATGTTAGAATCACAAATGAAAATGGAAGAGTAGAAAATAATAGTAGAAAAATAAATGAAGGCATATATTATTAACATAGAAAAACCCTCCAATGAAGAGTATTAAAAAACTATATCAAAAATCCAAGAATTCCACAAATAATAAAAGATTATATAAATCCATGTAAAAAACCCAAAACTTGAATTATATTGATAGCATCGAAAACCTATATGAAATAACACACCTCGATACACCTCTTTATTTTCTCTGATAATCATCTATAAAAAATCCCATCCCTTGAAGTTCAAAACTAAACATGCAAAATTATTTCAAAACCTAAAATAATCCATTTCAAAAACTGTATTTTCGATTTCTCATTGGTTCTCATACCCAATATTATTGTCACCCGTGTATCTTCTCACAATAAAGTTGGACGCCACATATGTGCTCCATTTTTCTCTCATTGTGCAACAACCATACAAACCCATTTTTATATTTAAATGATTCCATAAAAAATTCAAAAATCATTCAAAAAATTAAATGGGATAAGAAAAATAACCCCCCCCCCCCCCACATTTATAATTAATGTAGTTCCAATGGGAGAGTATAAAAAATTCAAACTCTAAATTTTTCTCCAACAAATATAAGCTGAATCCCAACACTCTTCATCTTGGGTTTTGAAGTCCTTGAATATTTCCCATAATCCATATATTGATATTTGATTTAGAGTATACTATCCATGGAAACAATATTTCTATTTTTCATAAGGAAGTTTTCTTTCACCTCCCTAAGATTCCAGAATAAGCCCAATAATGAGGCTTTACTGATTGGAAAATCGATCTATGAAAAGATATTGAGGGTCATAGTGTTAGAGATATAACCATATAAGATGAAAGATAAGTTTTCTAGTTCTCCTCTTGATCATAGGGAGTTTTTATCATAAGATGACCAGTCCTTAGAGGTAGTAGAGGGGTCCTCTAATCAATTCTTAGAGGAATGGGAGGTTTCCTAGATGATTCTACTACACTCAAGATGAAATATTCATGGAGGCTGAAAATAAGAACATTAATGTAAAGAATAAATCCAAAGGGAAATTTAATTTAGTTCAGAAAAGGGGGAATATCCTAGAGCCTCCAAAACCTGGTGATTCTACATTGTATGTTCCTTATATGGTTGGAGAGAGTTCCAGTAATATCATAGATATGCCAGGATTAACTTCATCTAGTGGTATTCAGGGTTTAGTGGGTTTACATAGAGAATTGTATAAAAATTTTATGAAACATGGATCTAGGGGTGTGAAGATTATAACTCTAATATGGATCATAACTTAGTAAAACTCATGATGTAGACCTAAATTCTCATACTAAGGAGGTAATTCAAGATCTTTTTAAATAGATTTATCTTCCATGATTCTGATATTGAATATCATAATTAGTACAATTTATATAAAGATCCTTAATGGAATGTGATAGTGAAATACAGTTATGGGATCACTCAAACATATCAGTTGGTAACTCATAAGATGAGGGGGGTTTTGATTTCTATGTGACTAAAGGAACTAGAAACATTATCAGGAAAGAGTATGTGTCTTCTTGATTTTTTTTGTGAAACTCACCACTCAATGACTTTTATTTTAATAATAAAACAATGTTAATTAGAGTGGTCATATTATTATATAAAATTACCATCATTTAATCTAATATAATTTCCTAAATAAATTAATTAATATTTATTTAAATGACAACTAAATTATTTACATTGGACCATTAAACTCTCCATATTATCCTATAACATTTATTAAACCTTAAATAATAAAATATGTATCCATTTGATAAAATTAGTAGTATATCCACTTAACTTGAAAATAAATATTTATTTCAATATTCATACAACTTTAATAAAAAATTTATTTTACTATATTCACTAAACATGTGAATAAATAATTATAATTTCAAACACCTTGTGAATAAATCATAAAGAGATAAAATTCAACTCTAATATTATAAACTCAAATATCATGAGAATTAATTTTTTTTATGACCAACTTAACTTAATTAAATATTATCTCAATATTCAAGAATAATTTTTTTCTCAAAATTAAATTATGTAGAATGTAATTATAGGGGGATAAACTAAGTGTTTAAAACTCTACACAACTTTCTCAATGAAAATAGGTAGAACTTACATGAATTCTAATGTCATCATCCCACAACATGTCATGGGACTCATATATAAATAAATTAATATAGAAACTACAGAAAACCTTCCTATAAAGGCTACAATGTAATATAATCCATTTTTCAATAGATATATCATCAATAATAATTCATACTCATGTCATCACCCTATAATATTGATTTATCTTTTACTAACATTCTTAAATGAACTTTTATATAAAATTCTATGATCATGGATTTTTTCATATATTTTCATTTCAATCCAAGGGTGAGAGATAGCATTTTCAATTAAATCAGAAGGGAAAAATTGTTTCTTGACCATTCAACCAAAGAAATATCATTTATGAATCACCAAACATATTTTACCTCTCTATGAACATATATTTTCATGGGTTTCACCCATATAAAAAAGTATGTGATTCATGATATACATTAATAATGATTTCAAGTTAAGGAATAATACACATATTTGTAAATAGTAAAATCCAATTACACATAAAACATTTGTAATTACAATTGTATATTTTTTCCTCATGACCTTCATTCTTGGCGATCACGAAGTATAAAATTCATGGGAAGAGGTCTCAATGTTTATAAGCCTATGCTACCTGATAACCAGACATCATTTTTCTCCCATCCGATTGATATATTTAGATGATATAATATTTTAATAATTTTTTATAGAATATTTATATTATCATTATAATGGGGAACTAATATAACCCTTTGATGTGAAAAATATTTCAAGGAGTATTTTATCTCATTAATGTTCAACAGAAGAATAATCATAATCTAATAAGACACAAACACACAGACATCGGTAATCAAAACTATATAATCAATTACTTTAATAACACCAAATATAAAGGACACTCACTTGAACTAGATCCAAATGCTAAAATTCTTCAACTCATTAACTCTTACATAATATTCATGCTTACTATGAGGTATGAATATAGTTTTAAGGAATTTCATATTTAACCTTGTTTTTGTAATTCTAACTAAAACTTCATTCCATTAAATGAAAAACATTTCAAGAGATGATATAACTAAGTATATTCATGTTTTCTTCTATCAAAAACTTGATATATTATCTTGTTAAATGATTAAAATAATTTTATAATATATATAAAGATATTAACAATATTTATTAATATAATTATAAGATATAGAATAAATATTTATTTTTTTATACTACATCTTTAGTTGTATCAGAAGATGAAACACACTCAATATTTATAGATATGTAAATCACTGACTTTAACAAGTTTATATTGATTATTTTCTCTTTTTGGATATGATTTTAAATAATATTGATTTATATTGATTTTTTTATAAAGAAAAATCCCACATATCCTCATCAACATGTGAATCCGTATAAAAAATATTCTTTTGTGGAATCTCTATACTATTTATTTTATTACATTCAATAAAAATAAATAATACATGTGATAAGGGTGAAATAATGGGATTTATAGATAATTTCTAATCCATATGAAACCCCACCTTTTCTAATTAATCAATTTACTTCATCATCATGAGTGCATAATCACTATACATGTATCAATACTCTAGTTTATAAATATACTTTGAAGTGATAATCTAATTTAGCATTTATTGCTCTATCTTATGTTCTTCGAGATAAATAATCATGGTGTATCCATACATATCCTTATACTGAATCTTCATACCACTAGATATAACTGATAACATTATGCATCAAACAAATGATGAATCCTCTATATTCCTCTTATAAGGATCATTCTAACCCTCTCTCACCACTTTGGGTAGCCGATTAGGTATAGGGGCTCCAGCACATTAAACTTGTCTTCCTATAGTAGTACTGTGCATAATCACTTATACAACAATTGGAAATTTTAGTGGCCGATGACATTCTATTTTTCCAAAACTAATCACAATGGTTCCATGGTTTTATGTCCCATTTTATATAATAAATAAAATAGTTTTTTAGTTATTTATGTTTATTAAAGTTTATAACATAATTAATGATTTAATTTAGTCTCCCACTATTCTATCAAATCCCAACATCCCTCACTATTGGATTCAGAATATCCAGTCACATTGTTATTATTGTGAAAAGGATCCATATTTACCTTCTCATAACCTAAAAAGAGGGCTTTTCAAGTTATTTGAAGGTATTTGGGAAGAATTTATTTTTTACAACAGCATTAACCCAATATTATTTGATCTGTTCAGTAGAGTCCCCAATCCTGAAATATTATAATCAAATTCACTCAAACATGCCTCTAAATTATACCAAGAGTTTTAGGGAAACTCTTATTCATGAAAAATTAGTTATGTTGACCCAAATATTTCAAAAAAAATCCTAATAATTTAATTTACCCTAATGAGGATCAAACTGGTTCTTTGAACTATAGTTGTATTCTATTTTAAGTGATGGAATAAATTCGACTACATAATATTTTAAGTTGATGCATTTGGTAAACTTATATGTAAATATATTTTATTTTATTCTCTTCATTCATGTTAATTTTATATGAAACTTATAAAAATAATTATCCAGGTTTAATAAAATAATTTATGCATTAAATATACTTGTATAAGATATTCTATTTCATCATTTTTATATTTTCTAATTACTTTATGTGAGAACTTATATAAGTAATTAATTATCACAATAAAATAACACTTCTAAACATTATTTTATTTTTATCTATTAATGATTTCTAATTTATTTAAAATATGTGATCCCATTTAATTAATAAAATAAATAAACCATGTATTTCATAAATAAATACATAACCATTACACTTTTAAAAAAATAAATACAAGAAGTGGTTATGATCTTTATCTACTAGTTTGTTTATCAGATGGTGATAAACCAACCTAGACATTAGGTAAAATTACTCATTGATCCTTAACATAGCTCTAGTTGTAGGATCCACCATACACCGGTGTATTTTATTATTTAGATTCATCTCTATGTAGTTCATTAATCATATCCTCTATTTAGTAACTTCATCCTTTACAAATGTATACTCACATACAAATGAGTGGTACTGTGGGTTTTGGGTTACATAATATAATAATTTGCCATAAATCATGTATATAATAAAAGTGGTATGGTTGGTTTTTGCATCATCATATTTAATTTAATAATAATTACCACAAAATAGAAATTTCAATAATAAATAAATAAATAAATAAATCCAACACAAGCACAGGTCAATAAATTCTCACAATCATTCACTACATGTAATAATAACAACATATAATATTTCTAATATTCACATCTAATCATTATTTATAATATAAATTGACTTGAATTAAGAAATTAATTAAAATAAAATAGTAATTTACTTCTTTATCTTTAATTAGGACTAATTTATGGTCTTTATGAAATATTGAGAATCCCGTTAGTTATTATTAGATAAAATAAACATTTATTTAAAATAACTAATTTTACAACACGTACTACAAAAGAAACATGATATGCGCACAATACATAATATTAAAAGCATTTACATGAAATTTAATGACTATACAATATCTACTATCACATGAAACATCATGTGATACACAATGTACCCAATCCGGGTCATTTTTTAAACACTGCACAACATATAGCACTACAAAACGTGTCACTATAAACATAGTGTATTATTTTTCATGGTCAAAACATGTAATCTTCATGGATTTTATGACAATAAAACATTCCATTAATGTATTAAACATGTACCAAAAGAAAGCCGCATGTAATAGATGAAATGTAACTGAGTGTTACACATCATATGTTGTTATATAATACATGTTGTGCGATTAACTGAACAAAATTTTTACGAGTTGTGAAATCCTGAGGGATTCTGAATTTTTTATTTGATGAAGGGTTTATTTTGAGAAATGAGACTCTGATTGGCATTCTAAGAATTTTGGAATCCTTAAAATATTTTTGGCACATGGATTGAAGTTTTTTTCATGGCTTAGCGGTTTTAGAGGATGAAGGTGTGATGGTTGGTGGTTGGTCTATGAAAAAGTAAAAGTAACAGGACATTTACGATATGTAGGGGAATTCACACCATGAATGATCTTTGTGGGGGTATTTTAGGTTGGGAATGGAGGTAGCTAGTATAGGGGAGACTACTTAGGAGGATTCATAATGCAAAACTATGGTTCACACCATGAAATTAACAAGGAAGAGGGGCTTCCCTATGCCTTGATGGGATTCAGGGTGTGAACCCCCTATTCACCTCATGAACCATATTGGGTACCCTCTTCTTTAAGGGTTCTTCTAGGAGTTTTACTAGGGGTCTATTTTAGGAACCCCCTCAGGTTCCTCTTTCTTTTTTCAACTACATAAGAGGGGAAATCCATGTCTGTCACTCTTCCTTCCTTCTTTGATGCCTCTTTAATCTGGGTGGTTCTTTAATGTTTGACATACTAATTCGAGTAGCATCACTCTTCTTCCCTCTCTTTTTCTCCTTCCCTAATCCTCATATGATTTGGTTTGTTTAGTTAAGGATTTAGAGTTGTGATTTATCTAGATCATGAAAGAGGCATCATACTTTATATATCTTTCTTATGCATCCTATAGAGGAAATATCGAGAGGAACAAAAAAATCACCATTCATCATTTTTCATGGGGTATGTTACCCAGTGGACCTTTTTAGGTATTTTAGTTTTTTTATTCAATTTCCCTCTAAATGTATAATTTTATTTGGGGTTTTTTGGACATGTTTTGGGTGTGTTTTATAAGTGGACCACACCACATTACTTATATATTATGTTTTTTGAGGTCACATGATGAGTTTGTTGTTGATTAGAAATTTTTTTATATAAAATGTTTAATTAATTAATCTTATTATATTTATTGATGATATAGTTCCCCATGATTTGTGGTGATTCTTGGATAATCCCAGGAAGTTAATCCTAAGACATGAATTAAAGGATATGGAATTGTTTGAGGTAGGTGACCTTTTCAATACTATATCTCTTGGTCTTTTAGGGATTTTATACTTGTGTTCCTTCAATGGTATTAATGTATATATATTTCCTTGCCTTTTTGAGTTTCCCATAATTTTTTGGAAAAACTTTCATCTACATAATAGTTAACATAGATTGTATATCTTGCTAATAAAGGTACCTGGGTTCATAGTAGATGATGATGGGTGGGATATTTAAAACATTTATCATTGGATTGACGTAACTACATTGACTCTAGTGATGGGAATCACAATAAAAAATTTGAGGGTCTCATGTGAAGGAATCAAGAATAAAAAATAAATTGAATATTTGAATCGATTTATTTGAAGGTGTGTTTGACAACCGCTCATCTCTGGTGACCATTTCTTGTATAAACTAATGTTAGATCCCTTTATATCATCCCCACATACTTTTAAAGTCCATGAGAATGTAGATTGAAAATATTTAGGTTCTAGGACAATGATCTAATGAATCCTTCACCATCCAAATGATCACTACTACATCGTTCCTTCAGTCTCTAATGGAGATCTTGGATTAACTTCTCAAGATGGGAAATTATCTCTATAGGATATGGGATGGAGGATAAAGGATATCTTAAATTCAATTTAATTAAAGGTCACTCAAAAAAAATTCTCCTTATTACTTATATAGTTAGTATTAAACACCCAAAAAGGGTTCCCTAGGCCTTGTATAACTGATTCACACTAAATAATCCATAAATTACATGTTATCGCCAACTAACTATGTCAAAATTTTATTTAAATTTTTATCACTTACTTATAAAATAATTAAATATATTGTGTGATAAAAGAGAGTCATTATGTTTACTCGTTGTTCTCATAAATATTAAATGGATCGTAAATATTAATATATTATTCATTCATTAAATATTTCCACTTATATTCAATTAAAATATTATGAATACTTTTAATAAATAAATTCAATACCAATTATTCTAAACATGAATAAAATTAATTTATTCATTTCATGGTGATCCTTTATACTTGGAAATCTATTTAACCTTAAAGAGGGTCCCACCATGTCTCGTATTCCTATTTATTAGAATTGTGTAAGATTTTGAATATTATTATTAGGTGAACTTCTATACCCTTATATTTAGAGTATGGAATACTATATATAGACAAAGATCAGAATCTATCAAACTATCAATTCCCCTAAGGAGATAAGAAATAGTTATATTAATGAAAACCTCCTTTGAAAACACGTTGTGTGATAAAATATCTTTGTCTTGCGATATCTCATTAAGAGGGACACACACTTGATGTCATCATCATTTATTTATTTATTATTCATTGAACTTACTAGATGGACTTACCTTCTGTTACCATGACCATGTATTTAGCGAAGGTACTACCATCCTAATCAATTAGGCCTGGAATAACACTTCCTTATAGAAGGGATAAATTCATTCCTGATGATTCAATCAATGTCATACCACTAATGACATTCCCAATTCAAGCTACCTCACCATGACATAAATGTCATGGTTTTCATATTTCAATAAATTATGTAATAAAATGGTATACACTAATAATAATCTCAATTGGATAGACTAATACACATTCTTGTATATTGGAACTACCAATGAAACCTGAAATATATGGTGCTTCTTTTTATGGTTTTGTCCTCATAATCTCATCTAATCAAGATCACCAAGTGAAAACTACATAATAATAATTCTCGATGCCTATGATCCCCCATCACCTGCTGGTCATACATCATCTATGTCCTAGTAACATAAAGTATCTAGAGCATAGGACGTAAGTTTAATATTATTGTAATTGTATTTTTAGGTTATTATTATAGGTTAATAACTGTTATAACCTTTTAATACATAACCTAATATAAGGACATTACCATATATATGTAAATAAAGATATATCAACACTATTATGGTATGTGTGCATGCAAAACTCATTGTATACATGATATGGTAATTGAAAAAGTATTATTCAAGTTGGGTATAGGTAATCCACTTGTACAACACTCTCACTTTCACTATATTTAACATAATAACTATCCTTGTTAGCCCTCACATGATATGATCATTCTTCATCTATGTTATGGCGTATAAAATCAAGCCTACCATGTCTCTGTTATGTCACTATACTACTATATACAACTTTACCTCATAATACTCCTCAATAGATCATATCTTTGAGTTTATTCATTTTATCCACCATAAAAACATTATATATTGGCTAGTACTAATATTAGGATATCATACTTTATATTATGATAAAACATTATTTACTAAGTTTGATTCCAAGAACTCGAACAAATCATTGTGTATTTTTTGAATACTTCATCAAAGGAATTAAAAGATATAGCACACTTGATATTTATAGATATGTCTACCATTAGCTTAAATTATCTTCACTTTCTCAATAACTTATCATGGATGTGATATTAGATCATATTAATCAAAATTAATACTAGTTTGTGTCCCCTTAAAACTATTGTCCCTTCCTCTACATGTACTAGGAAAAAATCCATTGTACATTGTCTAGTACTTCTGGATAGTACTATCTACTTTCAATGTAGTTCTCTTGGATTTTACAGATATTCTCCTACCATAAACTATATACTGGAAATATCATTTTTAGTATATAGAATGGAATAATAAATAGACCCATTAATGGAATTTCAGGAATTATACTCACCAATTTAATCTCCTCTTATGTCTTAGAAATTTCTTCTTGGAGAGACTTATTCCATGTGACATTGGTCATAATTACCTCTCGAAGTTTTCCAAATTATATTTTTCAATACATTATTAGTGTATGTACTTTTACTTGGTTTAATAAAACCATCATATCTACTTCAATATATCTCATTCCCTATAACTTATGTTTCTAATTTAAGTTAATCTTAATATATTAACTTTTCATTATAGTATTAACATATTAAAAGACTAAAAAAATATTTTCCATATGTTATAAATATTTTTTTTCTTGGAAAATGATGGAACTCTAAATAACATTTTGTAAACACAAAGATAAAATTAATTCCAAAATATTGTTCTTTGATCTTATTTCTTAATTGAATCCAACATGGTATTTTAGTAACTTACACCCCTTATTGGAATTATATGATGTCGTGAAATATTTCTAATTGTATCATATAGACACTTTCCAAGTAAGTTCATCTTGTTATGCAATGCCAAATAAAATGGTCATAGATATTAGTTATAGTAAGTAGAATTATAATGTATTTAGGAATGATGACTTGGTAAAACCAATCAAGCCTTATTGTTACCATTATAATATCACCAATGTATTGTCTCTCTTCAATACCCATAAATGGATTTACATAAATTGAAGAAACAACCAAAATATAGAATTGAATTTGGTACATGGAATACATTTCCTAAATACATATAAACTTATCAGTCATAAAGGATTACTTCTAAATTCATCCTTGTATTCTCTATTATTCTCAATGAATAATGTATCATAAACTGCTATGAATGTAAAACCACTATTATGGTTCTTTCCTTTATATGTTGTATGTGTCATTAGAACATTACTTTTACTTAAAATCTTGAGATACATTTCCTATTAAAACCACTTATAAATGTATAGGATTAACTAAATCCATGTCAGTCTTTCTTTCACCATCTTAAATAGAGATGATCACCATTTTATCGAAATACATTTTCTGTCTTGCCTATAAATTTTCTAACTTTGGGGTTTCTATAATATCCTTAGAAAACTTTAGGATAATTACTTTATACATACATTGTGTTATCCTAGATGTAAGTTTGTTTATTGACTTTTCATTAACAAAATATTCACATCTAAACACATTATATTATGAAATGGTGGATTTATTTAATATTTTAATTCATATTATATCCATTTTTCATTATAGTTCCCTTATGTTTATGGGATAATACGACTATTTGTGAAGAAATTCTTAAAAAATAATGGAATATTTTTCAACGAATATGAGACTCAATAGTGATATTCCTTTAACATACATCATGACTCTAATGTGTATAAGGAAATGCGATTTTAGAAATTAATCCTTGCTAAATTTTATTGAGAAATGTTTGCATGTAAGACTCATCATCGATCCTCTTTACCAACATTATAGTTTTGATGTGTATATGGAAATGTGTGTTTAAGAATAAATCAACTCTACATTTTTATTATTGATGAATTCTTGGTCAAGATATTATTTGGCACAAAGTCCTGAAAAAATCATATCTTATAACCATAAAAATATTTACCTCACTTCTACTTTCCTTAAAAAATATTAAAGGAATCCTATATAGTATATATACCACTATATTAAGCTTGGAATAGTTCCCTATCTCTGGATTAATTAATCAAAAACGTTTTTGGACAACCTTTATTTCTAAAGGTTTTTTTATCAAAAGTTAAACAAGTATATGTGTGGATAAATCCTAATGTATTTAGCTTTAATGAGTCTAAAACTATTTTGGGTATATCCTCAACAAGTAATTTGTTTCATAAAAAAAGGAATTATCTTTCCACAACTAGTTATAACTAAGTATTACATTTAATATCCATCAATTATCACTAATGGTTCAAGCATTACTGAATAATTATTTGAGTGTGAGACACCACAAACAACCTGAATTCCAAAATTGGAATAATATATCCTTATATATAATGGAAATGTGAGAAATTTTTTTTAATAATCAATAAAATTTCAACTAGTATCACTAATATTAACAATTATAAATTTTTTACTTTTCCCTACTAACTAAGGAATCACCCTTATTAACCACTTAGAGAATTCACCTCACTTCTTGTAATGTTTATATACTTGGTTACTATGGTTGGATAAAAATTCACAACACACATTTAAAATCTAAAAGCCAAAAATTAAAACGAAAACATCACTTATAATTAATGAATATACCTAAAGAATATGTGATTATATTATTCTTCCATCCAATTCATAGAATTCAATATTCTATAGGCTTATCTCATGACATATGAAGCAAATAACCTCTTGTATGATGATAAACCTCATATATTTGAAGGAAGTTGTGAAGGTGACTTTGGAATCATGCATACCATTTTACTTTTAACCTAGTATTTCAAATTGTTCCCCATAAGAACTAAATATTATTATTTTTATAAGTACATATCTTCTTAGAAAACATACCCATAAGATAATGAATAATTTTCTACAATTAATATTCATTTCATAATCCTAAATGAAACTGGATTAATTGGGAGATAAAGATATAAGAATATGATGTATTGAAATATCATGACCCATATTTCAATTTACACATATTCAATATAATCATCATCTCATTCATTTCTTTTGTTCACATTATCCTCTCAATATTGTTGGAGGTGAGTCAACATGTGAAATCATCCATGCCCTTATTTTTTTTCCAAAACACATTGGAAATTGATAATATCATTAATATTTAAACATCAAATTCATTATACATGAGTCTCTTATAATAATCCTTCACAACGTTTCTTCTTAAGGTGGCTCAACAGGTAGAAGGGACTCCAACATATAGAATTTCCAATATCATTGTACTTTGTTAAATTACCTACGATACACATGGAAACTCTCATCAGTGAGGAAATTTTCTTTGTAAAAACTTGATTATAGTAGACTTGTGGTATTACTAATAATTTTTATACAAAATAAAACTTAACTTGATTAGTAATTTATCTTGATTACTGATTAAAATTTATTTATAAATTAAATCATTAGATGTCTCTCTCTATTTTATCAAACTATAGTATCCCTCCCTATTTGATTCGTAATAAATATTTTCTTGAGTATTTTATTAGAATAGATC
This sequence comes from Viscum album, assembly GCA_963277665.1. Classification (NCBI taxonomy): domain Eukaryota; kingdom Viridiplantae; phylum Streptophyta; class Magnoliopsida; order Santalales; family Viscaceae; genus Viscum; species Viscum album. Next base: position 933,229,947 of record OY728136.1, on the reverse strand, counting down.
ATGAAAAAAAATCTTTATAGTCCAAGCTATAGCTAAACCACCATTCAATGTTTTTCAATGTAGGAATTTGAATATCCATCCCCATTAACTCGTGAGTCCTTGTACTGTTGAGTGAAGTATCAGCTGATAAAAATTGAAACCATGATTTACTCGATACTTTACCAGTAAATAGTAATCAAACTAGCTATAGATACTTATTTATGGTCATATTTAGTTAATTCAACCCATAAATTTCATTAGAATTTCCATGTATCAATAGGGACTCTCAACTAGGCCCAATGAGTACCTCATACACCAAATTTTGTTCAAATTCAAATGACGAAAGGTGTTAGGACATAATATTTCTTTGAGGGTTTTTATTATTTTTCAATGAATGAAATCATTTTCTATTTGATATAAATGCTCTATGTGATGGAACTCAGAACTTGACAATGAATTAAATAGAAATCATTCATCACATATTAATTTGATTTAATCTATACATTTTTTTTACTATTTTATGTGATCATGTAAACATTAAGATTCAAAAATAATAATAAACACTTTATAAATTATATTAATAAAACAAGTGATCTTGAGAATTTGGTATTAACTACTAGAAATGTTCCCTATAATAGCAGTTTTGAACTATTGGTATAGATTTGAGAACCATTGATATAGCTTATTCCAATGGAAATCTTGCCGTTATTCTATATAGACATGGGGACTGACCTATACCAATGGTTTATTTAAAACTATTAGTTTATGTGACATATATTAGACCTATATCAATGGCTTATTAAACTATTTTTACAGCTTTCTTTCACCTAGGTATCCAGTAACACCTCGATTCTAAGACCAAAATGGGTATAGAACCAGCACACACCCCAAACACCTACACCCAAACCCCCAAAACAACAACCATAAAATATAGAAAAATTGATAAACAAATTAAATAATTTAACCAATTATAATACACATTTAAAATAGCATATATATTCATTAACATTCAATCATAAAACACCATGTTCCATAAATATCAGTTAGAAATGTAGTGGATTTATCTCCTTATCATGAAAAACAATATCATCATCACCACTATCATTATAACCATAGTAATCATCATCATAATCACTCTCATCCTCACCATCATCATCACCATAACTATCACTATCATTGTCGTCATTACCATCCCCATCATTATCACTACAAAATTCATCATTCTAAACAACCTAGTATCATCATCACCACCACCCGGTGCCTCAAATAATTAAAGCTTCATCAATATGAATGTATAATAAATAGTGGTGGTATCTAGTTTAAGTTATGGACATAACACTCACATAACTTTCATAAATTTATCTTTGGACTTTTAATTTCATACACACTCCTATATGGCTATTTTTTGCATCATTTGCTTCTGTATGAGCCTATGATGCATCTACATGAGATTTATCCAACTTGGTTCTAACATAACTAGAACCTAAACTAGTTTAATATCTTGTGGGTAAAATAGACTTCCCTCGTCAACATCGTACTCTCCCATAGTTTTCATCTACTAATACATGGTGAAAATGATCATTTGAAACAAATTTGTCATCTTTTTTTACATAAAGGGCCTCCAAATCAATTTTTTTTCAAATATAAATGTAATATTTTGTTACAAAATAGATATTAAAATTTGATATCAGAAAAGTAAAACTTATAATCGGTTGTTGAGTCTATTCATTTACCGCATTTCCATATTTCTTCTTTAATCACAAGAAAAAAAATATTTCTTGAGGCACATGTCATTTAATGTTTAATAACACTCTCTTTAGTGAAATTGAATGTAGAAAAACATTTGTCAATAATACTATAATTTAAAAAATTAACTCATTGTAACCAATGTTTAATTAATAATAACCAAAACAAATATAATTAAATTTCATTTAAATGTATTGTATTTTCCCAAATTGTTAAAAAAAATATAATCAATCATACCAAAATGAACAAATTAAATTTCAACAAATTTATATAATTTTTCTACATATCATAAATTTTCATGAATATTTGTGATTATATTTTTCAATTATAAATAAATTTATATATCTCATAATTTTTTTCAACTTATTGAATTGGAAATCATTTAAGTTTATCTACGTTCCATTTATCTGTGATGAATTTTGAATCATATTTTTAGATTCCCTAAAAATTGACAAATGTTCTGAATTTTTTTCTATCCTACAACATTTTTTTTAGATTATCTGTTCTTTTTCTATTTATAAATATCATGTAATACATAAGTCATATTAAAGTGTATTTCATTCAATTGGAAATTTTATGAAATTACCTAAATATTAGTTAATTGGAAAAAATTTGAATGTAACACCCCAAGGATTTACAATATTTTAATGTTTACATAAATTTAATTTTTTTATATATATTTATTTATACGCAACACTATTATAAGCTTAAACTACACACAATTATGAGTTAACTTTCAATACATGCAAGGATCAGTTTTACCTAACAATAATATACTATAAAAATATTATTATTTAATATAATAAGATATAACAAAGCTATTATGTTGGATGTTATTTATATTATTCACTAAAATATAAAAATATGTGGTTGAATTCATTGGTTACAAATTAATTAGAAATGAATATAGTAACTAACTAAATATATACGAAATGTTTTTATAAAGAACTATTTTTATTCTTCCAAAGAAGTTTTATCTTAATAAATTAAATTAATTAATATCAGTAAATTTTATTAATTGAATATATATATATTATATATTCAATAAAATATTTTTGACACTCATCCAATATATTTAATAGGCATATAATGAGAATAAATTCAGTCTTATTCTTAAAAATTGTATTTTTAAAAAAAGAAAATTTTTCTTACTTTTAATGGAGAACCTATTTTAAATCCAATTTTTATAATTTTATATATTATATATGGAAAAAAATTATTCTTTTGAATTTTAATATAGAAAATTTACTTTCTTTTAGTTTTTGGTATTTTTTTTATAAGTTTCATCTTTTAATTAACAGGGATAAAATATTATATATTAATTGAAAACATCTTTTTCATCTAAATAATTCATAGTGTTGAATTATATTTTAATTGGTCTTAAAGTATAATTACATTAATTTTATATCATTTAATAAAATTTAGGTCATTCGAATCAATTTTACAATGAATATGAATATAAAAACATTACAATCTTCTGTGTGTTTTTACTTTAATGACTTGTTTTCTCATTCCATCGACGGGATTAAGTTGAAATTAATTACTAAAAAATTTTGTTATTAGTTTTGAAAAATGGATTCAATATTTTAAATAAGTGGATATAAATTATCTAATTTTTTTCATTTATTTTTGAGCATATGAATAGTAAATTTAGTAATATTTTAATTACCACAATTGTGGTAAATCAGGAAATTATGGGTAAAAAATATTATAAAGGCTATAAAATTACTTGTACACCTGTCCTAATTTCATTGGATGAGCATATTTTGCATAAATTAAAACTTTTATATGAAACTATACCCTTTTTAATCCACTTGAATTTTATTATTACATTTATAATATTATATTCCGATAAAATTTAATTTTGTCACACTTTTTCTTTTAAGAAGTGAATTTTTTTAATATGGGGTTATATAGTGGATATGTTAGACTATAATTATCATTTTTAAATATAAAATTTTTATATCTATCATTATAATTATCTTTAATTTTTAAATAAGAAATAATTTAATTAAAGGCTTCATAAATATTATGTAGTAATTGTTTAATTAATGGAAATATCAAATAAATGATCATAAAAATAATAAAATAAATATAATTTGATATTATTAATATAATCCCCAATTTTTTAGATTAATTTTACATTATAGGGGTGTTTTATAATTTCTTTTTTGAATTTATCTTATATTTATGATATTTTTAAAAATTCAAGAAATGAATAGTGTCAAAATTGACATTATTGATATTTTAAAATCAATAACATTTTATTGAATGATATAAAATTTATATAAAAAAACTAACTTTCTTCTAAATTATTTTGAAAAGTATTATAATTTCATGAATGACTCGTATATGTATCTTTTTTCATTTTATAGAAATTATATTAACCCTCAAAGTGTAAATTACATGATATCAAAGTTAGAGTTAAAAGGGCTAACTAAGTGTTAAATCCAAAAGATAAGGGTAATAATGTGACCTAAACTTGTCAAAAATTATTTTTTGATAGTATTTAGACACATAATAATAATATATTCTAAATAAATCACTTTTTATCCATTGGTAATAGGAAGTTAATTTATATTAATTTAATATTTTTAGAGTTTCCAAAAGCGATCCTCGCCTTGATTATAAAAGGGAACCTCCTACATCACTTACTCACACCACCATTAACCTTCTAGATCTACCAAAACCTGCCCATTTATCTTCCCAAAATACTTATACAAGTTATTTATGTTTTGGTTCTCCAAAAATACCTACCATAGATCCCTTAAAATGATATCTAAAGGTAGTCCACCGAAGAACAAGTAATCATTTTTACTAACTCATTCAAGTTCATTTCTTATTCTACTTCCTCATAACGTTTTTTTTCATGAGTGAGTAATAGATAGAGTATAATATATATTATGATATGTTATTATGGTTATGGGACAACCATATTCCATGTTTTATCCATAATATGATAAGAAAAATCACTACATGTGTGCGTACAACTTACCATCTCTACATTGTGGTGTAATCTGTTTTTCATAACCACTCTACTTGGATGGGTATAATGATATAAATAATGGATATATATTATATTTATGAAATTATATTGATCCTGTAAAAATAAATATATCATAAAATTCCATATATTTTCACTTATTAAGTGAATGATTGTGGAGTTTGTGCGAACATACGGCCTACCGTATCCATGATGTGATGTGATTCATTTTCCATATCCAACATTAAAGAATGGATATAATATTTTATTTAATATTAAATAGGATATTTATAAAATTAGTATCATTATGGATATTTTGGATATATATATATATATCCTATGAAAAATAACTGATACTTTTATGATAAAACATGCATAGGAAATGAAGCAGTTTACACCTGAAACAATGGTAATAATGAAATATTATCAAAAGAAAGTTGATAAAATAATATATGAAGATAATATATGATATTATAAATATGAATAAGTTTCTTATATAAATTAATAATGAGTTTATAAAAATTATGCATGAGGTCAAAGAATGTACAACCAAAGAGGAAGTCTGGGTAAGGGATTTTTGTCTCACTTTTATTTACGTGGTACACATGTTATATACACTACTTATTTATTTATTGTGGTGTATATACTTCCCACGAATGTATTTGATGACTATTACTCTGAATATTATGGTATTCTAATATTCATATAATTTTCTTTCTTTCATGGGTCATATGATTCTGCTTAGTATAAAGTGATAAGAGTTATTTCACATTCTCGTTGTTATTCGGGATTGTTTCTGTTTAAGTATTCATTAGGGAATATTTCTATTCTATGTTATTGTTTTCTAAAAAAAATTCAAAAATGATTTTTACTATTCTCCAATGATTTTTAACCCATTTTAACTTTTTAAAAAAATCTTTTAAAGGAATATTCCTATCATTTTAAAAAACAAGGTACTCTATAAAAGTAAAATGAATGTCTTTTAAACTTATATGGCATGGACGGAATTTCCCACCATCGTGATTCCCAAATGTTTTGAAGATTACCTTAAATGTTTAAAAGTTTATTTTAAAAATATTCTATTTTGTAAATGTGTGTCCTTTTAAATAATTTATTACAAAGTGATAATTATTTTCTCATCTCGCTTTTACTTTCATGAGATATAATCCTTCATCGCTTATTTCTTATTTGTGGTATATGTATGGTATACATTGATATATCATATAATAAATATACTTTTCATCATTGTATTCAATTTTTTCAAAGTGTTATGGTACACTATTATTTAAAACATATTTTTTAGAATGATTATTTGATATATGAATAAGGATTTGGATGGTACGACACAAGTTGGAGACTGTTTGAAGTAAGAACCTCATTCTATCGATAGTCTCGTGAGATGAATTAGTTATCCAAATCAGATGGGTTTCTACCTGATATGTTATATTATCTTGTGAAATTTATTAGCAGTAAAGATACCATATACTAAGGAAACATGGAATCTAATAATTAAGCATTTACTCTATTAATAATTCAATTATTTTTATTATTAACCATGATATTATTACAATGACATTATTTATGGATGAATTTCATTCTCATATTATTGATTAAATGGAATTACTTTTTCATATTGATTATGTCTTATCCTGTTATTTTAATGTAATGTGTTCCCAATTATATACTTTATCATGTTGATTTATTCTCATTAATTCATTATAGATTTTACTTTACTTACTCTTATTAATTATTTGATCTCACCATTTTATTTGTTATATTTTCCCTAGGATATGAAGATGAAATTTTTGAGTGAGTTCATGGATGAAAATTATTTTCCTTTTTGTGTCTTATGTTTTAACAATGTAATAAGGAAAACCATTTATGTATGTAATTCTTCAATACTATTAAACTAATTGGTATTTTGGGATATTATTCTTTATAATCATTCTAAATTAATTAACTAATGTAGTAGTTCCAGGCTTCTAGGACTAAGGAATTATAGTTGGTGTTAGAGAAAGTTTAGTGGCAACCTTGGGAATGACATTTATAAAAACATACATTAAGGAACATAACCCATTGGCTTAGTATGTGTGAAAAAGTTATTTAAGTAATAATTCATTTTCATTTTATATAAATATGATTAAAGGTAAGGATAGCCATAAGGTATTATATAATATTTGAATCTAAGATAATTATTGGTATTTATACTATTGGTAATGAAAAATGAATCATATGACATAGCCATTGTGGTTACAAAATTTCTTTAATTATTTTGAAGTTATTTTTAAATATTATTATCAAATTTTGGGATAATATTAATATAGATTTATAAAAATTACAATGCACATGTTGGGTGACAACCCATCATATTTGTCAAGGCAACAAAGTTTGAACCCACAACCAAAGGGCAACAAGGGTGCAGTGCCTACCACTAGCCTATGTGAAGTCCCAGTTTATGTGACATTTTTTTAGTTAAACTATCTAATGGATAAATTTTATTTTTATTTTAGGGACATTTTTTATTAAATAGATTACCTTGGTATTGGAAAATTATTTTGTGATTAAGTGATTAATGTTATTTTGGAAGACATTCACTGTTTTGGGAACCCTATATGATCAAGGAAAATAGAATACTATAGGATTTTATTTGATAAGTAAAAGTTGAATTATATTTTAGAATAATATAAAATTTTATTATAGACTCATGGTGATTTAGGTAATTTATGAAATGGTTAGCACATCTTAGAGATTATGTGGTTTAGGAAATTAAATTTTTGTTATAAGACATTAATATTCATTAATGTTATTTGGAATACTATATGATAAGATACATATAATTTTTGGGTTTAAATATTTTTCTAGAATATTTTTGAGGAAGGATATTTATTTACAAAATAATCTATGTTGAGTTTTGGGTATTACCGTTGAATTTTAGAGATTGAAGTTGTTTTCATCATATAACTCTTTATTATTTTTGGGGAATTATCTTATCTTATCCTAACCATTTCATTTTTGGTTAATGTATACCAACAGGAGGAATAGATAGTTATACTTTTTGGGATTTTTTGATCCTTACAAATTGATTGGAAATCTTCAAGAATGAAAAAAATCATATTAAATACTAATATTTTGGAGAAAAATATGAGTTTCAGGTGGAAAATGATTAAAGTATGAAACCCTACTTATCAAGTATGTTTCCTTAATTTGTTAGTCTAGGATGTAAGTGAATTCTTTAAGACTAGGAAAATAATTTTATACTAAAAACATTGTTCATTTAATTTTCTTACTGATAAAATCAATGGCCTCTTTAACCCAACACAAATTTATGGTCATGTGATGGTAGACTTTCTGATATCCATGTTCTCCATAATTTTCCATTAGAACATGATATTCATATTTCTCCTCCATATACAAGCTTCCAATAATGTTCTCTTGTTTTAAACCCTAGTTTTGTAGTGACCTTCTCCTTTCCTTTTCCCTATTATTATAATATATTTTATTAATGCAAGGAATCAATGTTTTATTAATGGAAATTCCCCTCTTATAATTATGTCACATAAAACCACATTAGGTAACAAAATGCCATTCCATGCTTAAATGAACTACTAAATATTATGTGAACTTTATTGACTAGTCGTTAAACATAATTTTTCTACGTTTATGTTTTTTATTTAAAAAATCTAATATACACAGTTGTGATCAGTAAGATATTTGGAGTCTGATAAGACAAACTTAATTTTTGATGAATAGTAAGATACCCTTATGAATAGTTATGTTTCCCTTATGAATATTAATATGACCCTTATGAATAATAAATCAACCAAGTGAATAGTAATAGTACCAATGATAGTATAAATAAACTGTATCCATCTTATTAGTTATAATACAATATAATTATATCATATTATAAGTAAATAAATATTTTTAAAATTATCAATTATGTGTTGGTATTTTTATACGTCATAAATATTTTATGATTTATTTAAAAGAAATTTTATTTTAAAAAAAGTATTAATAAATTAATGTTTTGATTTCTTGTTATTTTAATATAATTTAATGATACCTTATGTAATTTTTCAAAGTGTCATAAAATTAGTTATAATTTTAAAATTAGAATTTTCCAAGTAAACGATGCTTTAAATTAAAAATTAAATTACTCATATTTAGAAAATATGTACATAAAATGGAGTTCATTTTTAAATTCTACACAATGAAAATTGTTTATGGTGATTTTTTGGTATTTTTTGGAAATACATGAATTTTTGGTTAATAGTAAAATACGACAATTTACAATAAATGATAAAAACCTGAATTTTTGTGTCATGCTTGAGTCATGGATGATGTAAGTGACCATTATTTCAAATTTACATGCACTAATTACTATATTTAGTCATAATAATCCTCAATATCTCTTTTCTTGAGAAAAATAATAAACTAATGATTAAAATAATAAGAAAGCAACCCTCTCCTCCACTATAAATACCACCACTCACACCCTCTTCTCTGCACACCTCTCAAGATTTAATACTTGCCTATATTTTGACCAAAAACCTTACCTAGTCCCTACCCCACATCCATCAAATATTTTTCTCATCAAAATACCCATATTTTGTTCCTTGAGGAGAATTCAAGGGGTAAATCCTCTCTCCTTTCTTTTAATTTCCTTTCAATTTCAATTTCTTTTCTTATTCTCTCCTCACCACTCTTTATACAAATATATTGATAACTCTAGTACCTAAAATATAATATAATTATATAATTTTAATGTAAGATACAACATTAAAATCCTCACACCCTCTCTCTTATCTTAAAACTTAAATCGTTGCCTGTGAAGTGTCAATTTAGAGATATCGTGGGTGATGAACTTTGATTTTCCATAAATGTCTTCAAGGATGATAATAAAAACATTAAATTGGTGAAAAAATATTTTAATGTTTATTTTTTGACCCCTTTTATGTTCTGTAACTAACCTATACACATAATACTAAATGATAAAACAAAACAAGTTCATTGTGATCAAAAACTACCAAAAATTAACCTAAAACGATCATCATTAAATTTTATCTAATGAATCATCCTAATGGTATATAAAAAAATCCTTCATAAGATCAATTAAACTTATATAATATCATTAAAATCATATAATAACAATTCTTTATGTCGATATGCATCTTACATGAACATCTATTCATGTATACAAGTGGACCGACCATGAAAACTAAGAAAAACAAACACTCTCGAACAATGAATTCAAACTCTACAAAAAATCCAAAGGATTATAAAAGAACATAACAAAACTATTATTAATCATAATAATGTATAAAAGGTTATTTAATTGTTAATTAATTAATATAATGTGATTATATAGGATATTAATGTGAAGGAATCTTTCAGACAAAAGGTAAGGGGATTTCTCGAACCAACTCTCTTTCTTTTGGTTTTCCCTCTTTCACACCATTTTAAGTATGGTTATTCGTTAAAACTTATTTATTCATCATTATATTATATTTTCTGAAATATACCTATTTTATACAAGAGTTTATGACAAGAACAATGTTTTCCAAAAGAACTATTCTTTCAGAACACACCTTTTACTTCTAACTCACGGTTGATGATTCTTATATCAAGTATGTTATTCCCCCTTTCATTTCGGAACCCAATGTTTATGAATGTATGATTATGAGATGAAACTAATTCATTCACATGAGTTATTAATGTTCATGATTGATATATGTTCTATGTGGCATTCATAATAATGTATATGTTCTGATATGACGGGTGCGCCTAGAATTATATAGCGCTCCAATTTATTGGGTAATGTGAAGAACCTCATGAGTAAAGTGAAATATGTGTGAACATGATGATAGATTTTTTTAAAACTGTGTTTGTTAGTTGACCACTAGCACATTATGTTTCATTTTAATTATTTTCCACATTCCAATTATTCTCCTAATGCTTCCTCTCATGATTATGATCTTATGCCTATGTTATGATGATAATCATTATACTAAACTCGTGTTATATTGTTTCATGTTATTAAATATCAACTAACTAGTATTTTATCTCACCCATTTTTTGATGTATATCAATAGGTTACTATTTGTACTAAGTATAATTCAATGGGCCAATAAGAATCTAGAGAAAAAGGAATTAAATAAATATTTATGTTTTATTTTGTAAAATTTATATATGGTCTTAGTTTTTTCAAGACACTAAAACATTGGATCCTATTTGTGTAATGTTTTTATGTTTTTTATCTTTAAAATGAGGTTATAGTAATGTAAGAAAAAGTAGGGTTTCTATAGTTGGTATCAGAGGATGGTTTAGTTAATTTGGGAATTAGGATTAAATTACCTTAGTGAAAACTTTTAGTATGAGACTAATTATAAGTAAGCACCAAAGATGAATTGATAAACATTAGGATAACAAAATATATACATTTATACTTATTTTCACAAAGGAATAAATTATATATTCATGATTTCTTGACTTGTGTTTTGTTCTAACCTTTTTTATTTTTGAAAATGGTGGGAACCAAGAGAAACCAGGCCAACAACTCATGCAAGGGATAGTTCTTTGATTGCCCGAACGACATCCCCAAAGCTTTGGGAGGTGGAGTTCGAAATTTTATGGTGATTCTTACCCAGATTTCTCAGGTTATGAAAAATGAACTAAATAATGTCGATCACTCTCCTTCCCCATGGAGAGAGAAACTGGCAATAAATTGTTTAATGCAATAAACACCACCAATATTTAGTAGATCTTCTAATCCACTAGCTGTGGAATAGTGGATTAACTTGATGGAGGAGATTTTCTTCTACACTTCACTGTATTGAGATGGAGAAGGTGAATATTGTTATTTATCGTCTTGATGGAGAGTTCGATCAATTGTGGTATTTGATTAAGGGCACCAAAATGAGGGATTAAATTAAATATATGGACTGGGAAGGCTTTAAGATAATTTTTCTTAATAAGTATTTCCCTAGAACTATTCAAACTAAGATGGAGAAAGAATTCATAGAGCTGACCTATAAAGAAAATTTCACACATATTTTAAGGTATACATTGGGTTTTGATATCAATAATGATAGAAAATTTAATATATTATTTAGTGGTTTAAAACAACTCCTTTAAAAGGCTATTTCAATTAGAGACATTGGGAGTTATAAAGAAGTTATTCGATGTGCTATCAACGTGGATATGGAGTTTGGAGAATGGTCCCATGAATATGGTGATAAGAAACAAAAGATAGAGTTTCAAGATGGGGGATCTAATGAAAAAAGTGGAATGAAGACTCAACCACCCACATGCCAAAAATATGGGAATAAGTGTCATGGGAACTGCCTCAAAGTTCTAGAGAAATGCTTCCAATGTGGGAGAGAAGTCCTCCAAGCCCATGAATGTCGAAAAGGCATGAAAATTCTAGAAAATGTGGTGGAGTAAAAGATAGCACCACCCATGGTCCTATTCTACAACTGTAGGGAGAAGGGGAATTATGCAAGCTAGTGCACTAAACCTCGATTTCTTGAGGGTAATCAGTGACATCAGCCACCAAAGACAAAGGATAAAGGGAAGGCTTATGCCATCACTACTCTGGAAGTGTAACAAGAAAATGAATTCATACTAGGTACACATCCTATTCACTAAATAATAGAAAAAAATCTTATATGATTATAGTTCTACACATTATTTTATATCTCAGAAGTTCTATAGAACTATTTAATCGAATCCCTGAAGCCTTGAAGTAGAGATATTAGTAAAAACACCTAGTGTTGTAATCATTGCAACCCAAATATTGGACTCTTCACCTATCTTTGTATGTGGGAATATTCTTCTATCAAATATTGTGGTACTTATCTTGGTGGAATTTGACGCTATATTAGGGATGGATTGTCTCTCTTTATATAGAAGACATATAAACTGTCAAAAAAAGGAAATAACTTTTCATATTCTGAACCATCCCATGCTCCTCTAAAAATGAAAGGAAGATCATGAATATCATTTGAAAAATCCTTCAATAGTGTGGGTTTTTATTCCCTATGAAGTGTCATACCTCTCTAAAATGGTTGAGTTAAAGGAATTTATCCACCTAGGGGAAATGCCCATCATGAGGGAATATAATGATTTATTTCCTAAAGAGATACCTGGACTACCCCCAAATTGTGAGGTAGATTTATAAATAGAACTTATACCTATAGCTACCCCTATCTCAAATTATCCCTATATTTTGTATCCTATCGAACTTGAGGAGTTAAATAAGCATCTACAAGAGAATTTGGGAAAAGGGTTCATACTCCCTAGTGCATCCTCTTGGGGTGCCCCAGTGCTCTTTGTCAAGATAAAGGATGGATCAATGTGGATATGTATTGATTATAAATAACTCAGTAAGATCACCATAAAGAAAAAGTATCCTCTTTTGAGGATTGATGACTTGTTTGATCAGTGGAGAGGAGATCAGTACTTCTCAAAGGTGGATCTCCATTCTGGATATCAACATCTAAAGGTGAAGAAGGAATATATTCAGAAGACTGCCTTCTGTACAAGGTACAAGAACTACGATTTTTTGGTGATTCCCTTTATACTTACTAATTCCCCTAAAATCTACATGGATTTGATGAATAGAGTCATTAGACATTACCTAGAAAATTTTTTGGTAGTGTTTATTAAAGAAATTCTTATATACTCTAAGATAAAGGAGGTACATGAAGAACATATAAGACTTGTGTTGGTGATATTGAGGAAAAAGAAGTTGTAATCCAAGTTCATAAAGTGTTCTTTTGGGATGCAGCAAGTCACGTTCTTGGGACATGTGATCACAAGTGAGGGAATTTATATGATCCCTTCAAAAACCAAGGCAATTGAAGAATATCCTAGATCCTCTAATGTCACAAAATCCATATTTTTCATGGATTACAATGGTACTATCAATGTTTTCTGATAAATTTCTCATGATTGTTAAGATATATAACTAAGTTAACAAGTAAAGGGGTAAAGTATGTCTGGATGAAAGAATGCAAGGAATGCTTCAAGGAGATAAAGCACAGTTTGAAGCTTACAAGAGAGTCTTGGGTTGTGTACTGATGAAGAATGATAATGTGATAACCTATTCTTCATTATAGTTGAATAACCATGAGAATAACTACCCTACACATTATCTTGATCTAGCAGGTTTGTTTTTACCTTGAAAATCTGGAAACATTACCTCTACGTTGAGAAGTGTGACATATATACCAATCACAAGAGACTAAAGTATATATTCACACAAAAGGATATCAACATGTGTCAAAAGATATGGTTACAGCTAATAAAATACTATTATTTATTTATTCACTATCATCCCAGCAAGGTGAAAAAGGTAGTTGATGCTCTAAATAGAAAAGAACCAGCTACTTTATCTATGTTGGGGATTTAGAAAGAGCATATATTCATGGATATTAAAATGATGGATTTGGAAATTATAATGGTATGGAATAAATCCTACCTTTCCAAAATTATTTCCCAACCATCTACACAAGATAAGATTAAGAAGACACAAAGGGATGATACCGAGATGAAAAAAAGGTGAATGTAGTAAAGGAAAGGAATCTACAAGAGTTCCATATCGATGATGATGGTGTAATTAGGTTTGGAGAAAGGATTTGTGTGCCTTTATCACCCAGTATAATGAAGGATCTATTGGAAAATTCACATAGCTCAACATTCTCTATTCATCCTAGTAGCACCAAGATGTACCATGATCTCCGAGAACACTTCTTCTGGGATAACATGAAGAAGGATATTGTGGAATATATCTCAGGGTGCTTGATATGTTAACATGGAAATGAAGAGAAAAAATGTCCAAATGGATGAAAAAATCATTTCATATACCCATATGTAAATGGCATAATGTCACCATGGACATTGTCATGGGTCTCCCAAATACATCCAAAGGAAATAATGTGATATGGGTTGTGGGATACCGACTCACCAAGACTACTCACTTTATCACTATTTAGGAAGATCTCTCACTTGAACAACTTGCTAAGATATATGTAAAGTAATTTGTGAGAATACAAGGGGTTCCACTATCGATTGTCTCTAATCGTGATTCCAGGTTCATATCTAAATTATGGGGGAGTCTTCAACATGCCTTAAGTGCTGAATTGATTTTCAGCAAAACATATCACCCTAAAACTAATGTCAAATATGAAAATACTATTCAGATAGTCGAAGATATTCAAAGATACTTCTCATTAGAATTCAAATTTGGATGGGATGGGAATCTCTCATTTGTTGACTTCACATACACTAATAGCTTCCACTCGAGTATTAATTTGGATCCATATGAAGCTCTGTATGGAAAACAATGTAGAACTCCAACCTGTTGGGATGAAGTTGGAGAAAGAATGCTACGTAGACCTGATCTTGTACAAGAGATTAAAAAAAGGTTCAATCCATCCAGTAACATATCAAAGCTACTAAGATTCAGCAAAAGAGCTATGATGAAAACTGTCGAAGGGACTTGGAGTTAGATGTTGGAGATAAATTATTCCTTCAAATATCACCATGGAAGAGAGTCATGTTGTTTGGAAAGAAAGGGAATCTAATCCAAAGGTACATTGGCCCCTTTTAGATCCATGATCGCATAAGATTTTGGCCCTATCGGCTTTCACTTCCACGGAATATGGCTCTAGTTCATGATGTGTTACAAATATCACTCATGATAATGTATATACCAGATCCCTCTCATGTACTAAACTCAGAGGTGGTACAGTTGGAAGATGATCTCTCTTATGAGAAGTAGTCAGTAAAGATTCTAGACTGGAGAGATAAGGTTCTATGAAACAAGATAACAAACCTTTTCAAAGTGTTGTGGAGGAACCATAAAAATTAATAAGTAACTTGGGAACTGGAGGAGGTGATGAAGGTGAAGTACCCTCACCTACTTTTGTAAAATGAAATGTCGAGGGAGAAATTTCAAAAAGGGGGAAGAATGTAATGACAAAATTTTTTATTATTGGAAATTCCCTTCTTATAATTATGTTACATAAAATCACATTAAGAAACCCAATGTCAAATCATGCATTAATAAACTAATAAATACTATGTGACCTTTATAGCCTAGCTATTAATCATTATTTTTTCACTTATGTGTTTTGAATTTTGAAAATATGACATACACCGTTGCAATCAGTAATATATTTGGAGTCTCATATGACAAACTTAATTTCTGGTGAATAGTAACTTACCCTTATGAATGGTAATGTCACCCTTCTAAATAGTAATATAACCGATATGAATAGTAAATCATCCAAGTGAATAGTAATTGTACCGATAATAGTACAAATAAAATTTATCCATCTTATAACTGATAATATGATATAATTATATCATAGTATAAGTAAATAAATATTTTAAAAATTACTAATTAAGTGTCGGTATTTTTATAAGTCATAAATATGTTATGATTAATATAAAATAAAAAGTAGTTTCACAAAATGTATTCATAAAATAATATTTTTATGTATTATTATTTTATGAAAATTTTATGAGACCTTAATTAATTTTTCAAAGTGTTATAAAATCAGTTATAATTTTGATATTTGTATTTTCTAAGTAAATAATGATTTTAATTAAAAATTAAATTACTCATATTTAGAATATTATTTTTATAAAATGGAGTTCATTTTTTAATTCAATGCATTGAAACATGTTTAAGGTTAATTTTTGGTATTTTTCCAAAATACTTGAATGTTTGGTGAATAGTAAAATATGATAATTTATGATAAATGCTAAAAACCTAAATTTTTGAGACATGACTGAGTCATGGATGATGTAAGCAACCATTGGTTATAACTCACATGCACTAATTATTGTATTTAGTCAAAATAATCATCATTACTATTTTCTTGAACAAAATAATAAACTAATGATTAAAATAATAATAAAAACACCTCTCTCCTCCATAATAAAAACCACCCCTCGCACCGTAATCTTCTTATACCTCTAAAGCTTTCTGAATTTCCAATATTCTACCCAATACTCTTACCTAGTCCCTCCCCCACGTCCAGGGGCTCTTTTTCTCATAAAAATACCGAGCATAGGTACCTTGAGAAGGATCATAAGAGGGGAATTCAAGATGTAAATCATCTCTCTTTTCATTTAATTTCTTTTCAACTTTAATTTATTTTATTATTATATCCTCACATACCTTCATCCAAATGGTGTAATAAATTTATTAAATTAAATATACTTGAAAAATATCATGTTAATTGAAAATCCAACATTAGACTTCTCCCTCTCTCTCTCTCTCGTATCTTAAAAATGAAATCATCGCTCGTGTAGTACCAATTTACCGACATCATAGGCGTTGAACTTTTATTTTCCATAAATGAATTAAAGTCTTTTAATAAAACCATTAAATGGTTATAAATATATTTTAAAGTTTATTTTCTAACCCCTTTTATGTTATGTAACTATCTTCTACACATAACATGAAATGATATAACAAAACAAGTTTGTTGTGATCAAAAATCACCCAAATTAACCTAAAATGCTCATCATTAACTTTTATCTAATGAATCATCATAATGTTATATAACCAAATACATAATAATGTAATTTAAACTTATATAATATCATTAAAAAAATATAATATCAATTCTATATGTTTATGCACATCTTATATGAACTTCCATTCATGTATACAAGTGAACCCCGATCATGGAAACTAAGAAAAATGAACACTCCCCAGCAATGAATTAAAACTCTGTAACTCTTCCAATTACCTATATGAGAACATAATAAAACCATAATGAATCATAAACATGTATAAAAGGTTATATAAATTTTAATTAATTAATCTAATGTGATTATAAAGGATATTAATGTGAATGAATCTCTTGGACAAAAGGTAATGGGATTTCTCAAACCCAACTCTCTTTCTTTGAGTTTTACCTATTTGACCCCATTTTTAGAATGTTTATTTCATAAAAAAACATTTCTTCATCATTATCTTATATTTTATGGGATATAAATACTTTCTTATAGAGTTAATGACAAACATAATGTTTTCCAAAAGAACGTTTCTTTCAAAACGCAACTTTTACTTCTAACTCATGGTTGATGATTCTTATATCATGTATATTATTCCCAATTTTATTTGGGAACCCAAAGTTTATGAATGTATGCTTATGAGATGAAACCCATTCCTTTACCAAGGTTATTTATGTTCATTATTGATATATGTTCTATGTGTCATGCATGATAATGTAAATGTTATGATGTGATAGGTGTGCCTAGATTTATATAGCCCTCCAACACATTGGGAAATGTGAAGAACCTCATGAGTAAAGTGAAATATGCATGAACATGATTCTATATTTGTTCATTAAAATGTGTGGTAGTTGACCACTAAGACATGATGTTTCATTTTTATGAATTTTCACATTCCAAGTCTTCTACTAATGCTTCATCTCATGATTATGATCATATGCCTATGTTATGATGATAATGATTATGCTCACCCCATATTATATTGGTTAATGTTCTTATCTATCCTCTTATTGGGATTTTAGCTCACCCCTTTTGAGTTATATACTTTAACTTAATAATTGTACTAAGGAGAATTCAAGGGAGAATAAAAATCTAGAGAAGAAGGAATTTAAGAAATGTTTATGTTTTATTTTGTAAAATGTATGTATGGTTCTAGTTTTCCCAAGAGACTAAACCTTTGGATCCTCATTGTGTAATGTTTTTATGTTTTTTATATTTAAAATGATGTAATAGTAATTTAAGAAAATGTAGGGTTGGTTTAATTAACCCCATTTAATATGTGGATTTAATAACAATTGTTTGTTTTCAAATATCAAACTCTAGACTATTGAGATCCAGTTTAAATTTTTAAAACCTAATTTAATTAAGGGGGATAGAATGTAACACCACAAGAATTTATAATATTTTTATTTTGGAATAAATTTAATTTTTTTTGTTGTCATTCTTTATACGCAACACTATAATAAGCTTACGCTGCACATAACAATTAGTTGTACTACATTACATCCAAGACTGAGTTTTACCGAACAACAATATATTATTAAAATATTATTATTTAAAAAAAATAAGATACAACCTAGCCACTAGGTTAGATATTATGAATAATATTAACTAACTTATGGAAATATATTTTTGAATTCATTGGTTACAAATTAATTGGAAATTAATATAGGAACCAACTGAAAATATAGGAAATGTTTTTATAAAAAACTATTTTTATGCTTCCAAAGGAGTTTCGTCTTAATAAATTAAATTAATTACTATTAATAAATTTTATTAATGGAATATATATTTTATATATTCAATAAAATATTTATTACATTCATCCAATATATTTTTTAGACATAAGATATGAATAAATCTATTTTTATGATTCAAAATTGTATTTTTTTTAGGAAATTTTATCGCATTTCAATGGAAAAACTATTTTAAATCCAATTTTTGAATATTTAATATATTATATATAAAAAAATAAACGTATTATTTTAAATAATAGTATAAAAATTTATTTATTTTTCTTTTTTTCTTTTTCGGATAACTTTCATATTTTAATGAATAGTGATAAAATATTACAATTTAGTTGAAAACAACTTTTTTGTCTAAATAATTTATAGTGTTAAATTATAATTTTAATTGGTTTTAAAATATAATTAGACTAATTTTATATCATTTAATACAATTTAGGTCATTTTAATCAACCTTAAATTGCATATTAATATAAAATCATTACAATATTTTGTGTGTTTTCACTTTTATAACTTATTTTATCATTTCTTAAAAGGGGTTATTTGAAATTAATTACTGTAGATTTTTTGTTCTGAATTTTTAATAATGGATTCCATATTTTGAATTAGGGTTCCAAATTAGGTAAATATGTTTTTTTTGGGAAAATTAATAGTAAATTTTGAAATTTTTAATTTACCACGGTTGAGGGTAAATCAAGTAATTATGGGTAAAAATAATATTATAAATAATTAAAAAATAACGTAACACTTATCCTAATTTAATTTGATGAATTTTTTCAACCAATATAATACTTGTACCAAAATTATAACCTATTAAATCCACTTGGATAATTCTATCGCATTTATAATATTATATTCAAAGAAAATTAAATTTTGTCACATTTTTGTTTTTAACAAGTAAAATATTTTTAATATGTGGTTATATATAGGATCTAATCAAATTTAATTATTATTTTGAAATATAAAACGTCTTTATTTATCATTATAATTTTTTTTAATTTTTAGAGAAGAAATTATTAAATTAAAGGCTTCACAAGGATGATATAGTACTTGTTTAATTAAAGAGAATATTAAATAAATGATATTAAAATTACTAAAAAATTATTTGACATTATTAATGTAGTAAAAGAATTTTTCAGATGAATTTGGAGTTATAGTGGTGTTTTAGAAGTATTTTTTAGATTTTACCTTCTTTTTAGGATATTTCTAGAAAGTCAAGTAATGAATAGTGTAAAAATTAATATTATTGTTATTTTAAAATAAATAATATTTTACTAAATGATATAAAATTTATAAAAAACTTAGTTTAGTCCAAATTATTTTAATAAGTCTTATAATATCATCAATGAATCATTTATGGGTCTTTTTTAATTTTATAATAATTATATTAACCATCATTGTGTAAATTACATGATGTCATGTTAAGAGTTAAAAGTGTTAACTAAGGGATAAAGCCAAAATATAAGGTTAATAATGTGACAAAAATATATCTAAAAATTATTGGTTGAGATTATTTAGAATCATAATCAGCTTATATTATAAATAAATCACTTTTGGGTTATTTGTAATTGGAAATTAATTTATATTAATTTAATATTTGGAGAGTTTCCAAAAGTGATCCTCCCCTCAATTATAAAAGGGAACCTCCTCCCTCCCTTACTCACATCAATTTTAGCCTTCTAGATTGACAAAACTTGAAAATTTCTATTCCAAACATCATTATACAAGTTATGCAGGTTTTGGTTCTCCCAAAAGACCTATCATACATCCCATAAGGAGATAACTAAGGGAAGTTCATTGAAGAAGAGATCATCCTTTTTAATAACTCATTCAAGTTCATTTCTTCTTCTACTTCATATTCATCAATTTTTTCCATGATAAATTAATATATAATATGATATTTATTATTATATGTTATTATGGTTATGTGAAAACTATATTCTATGTTTTATCTATCTGATAAAAATCAAAATCACCACATGTGTGTACGTACATCTTACCATCTCCACATCATGGTGCAATCTGTTTTTCATCACTACTTTAATTTTATGGGTATAATGAAAGAAATAATGGATATATATTATAACTATGAAATTATATTGATCCTTTAAAAATTAATATATTATGAACTTCTATATACTTTTACTTATTAATTGAGTTATACCTTCTCTCATGCATACGTATGTCCTACCATCTCCACGATGTGATGCGATTCATTTTCCATATACAAAAATCAAAAATGGATATAAAAATGTATTTAATGATTAAATTATATATTTATAACATTAATATCATTATGGAGATTTTATATATATATACATATATCATTTTCAAAAGAACTAATACTTTTATGATAAAACATGAATAGAAAAATGAAGTAGTTAACACCCGAAAAAAGGGTAACAATGAAATATTTTCAAAAAATAGGTGAGCACAAATGCTCAGTAAGTGTCATTAATATCACTTATTAAATGGAATGTTTTTTCCTATTTGAGATCACCCTTTAATTTATTCTATTTTCCCCATGATATGAAGATGAAATATTTAAATGAGTTCAACGATGAAAATTATTTTCCTTTATTAGGTTTTATGTTTTACCAATGTAATAAAGGAACCAGTTATGTATCTAGTTATTCAAGACTACTAGAATAATTGGTTCTTTGAGATTTGATTCCTGGTAATCATGTTAATGTAATAACACAAGTAATAGGCTTCAGGCTTTTGGGGTTGGGTAATTACACTGAATCTATTTATTAAAGGTTCTAAATATTCACCTAAGATTAAGATGACAAGAATTAAATATTTTCATAATTTTTACCTATTTAAAAACAAGTATTTAATAAAAGTACATTTTTCCTATCTTATTCCAGAATTGTCATCTACCACAATGTTTAGATATAATTCATAGCATCCTTTTTTATTATTTCTTTCAGACACTTCCTAAAAAATAATATTCGGTAAAATAATACAAATTATTAATGTAAATCATCGTAATTTTCAATAAAAACCTAAAATTTGATTATTTACTTAAACTCATTAATCATATGATGTGAAATCATTTCACAAAAATTAGTTTCTTAACACTCATTCATGAGAGTTATAGCCTCTAAATATTTTCCAACTCTAAAAACCCAACCATTATATAATCTCTATTTTTTACTTAATTATATTAGTTGTGCAGTCTAAACAACCTCACCATTTGGAAAATTATAATGAGATTCATACTAAAAATTTCATTCACATAAATAAAATAATAATATAAAATTAAATCTAATAAATTTTTTTACCTATATTTTATCCCAATGATTATACTTTACTTCATTTTCAAGGCGTCGTCGAGAGAGTTGCTTGATGGGAATGATATTAGAGCATTTAAAAAGCATCACCATAAAACTCATGCATTATCACCTTATTCTTCCAATTATTTGATTATATTCATTTTACTCAACCATCAATTATGTGTGGTGGATCCACACTTCATACATTCATGTGTAACCATGTCTTCTTATAGTTTCATATCAAGTTATGAAATCATAAAATTCAAATATTATATTAATATATATTATAATGAAAATAAATTATGGTAAAAATTTACTAGGTTTTTATAGATATATCTCATCTAGGATTATCAGGGGTGCTACTGGATCCCTAATCATTGAGGGTTGTTCAAATTGTGCAGTACCAATGGGTTCCAATGCCCACTAGTGAGGTTCAGAATATGTCGGAGCAGAAGTCGGAGCATGAACATAAAGTCCGAGAGACAATAAAGTATTAGGAAAAGAAGTTGGAATAAATGTCTATGGAAAAGGATAATAAATATATATAGGGATTCGTACTATCATTAGATAAATAAATTAGATATGAGGAGAATCATATGTAAATGGTGGTCACTGTATATGAATTCTAAATATCATGGGTGCCTCTAATAGAACTATAGGGTACGAAATTGTGCTACATGATATATCGAACAAAGGGGAAGGGTGTGATCGAGTACATAGAGTGGTGTGAGTAGCTATATTACACACCCTATCCAATTTTTAGTTTGATAAATACTACCACTAGGTTAGTCATAGAATCATTGTATCTTGGGTGTTGATTCCAAATTAAAATTTTAAAAAACATTAATGGCATGACATTATCTGATACCCTAGGGTGTTACTTTCTTGGTAATAATCTAGTGGTTTTTTACTTTAGTTCTAGGGTGTCTCAGGTTGATTTGTTTACATCTTAGATTCTTTTCATTGGTTCATGGTTTCAGCACATAGTTTGAAAAAAATTCAGTAGAAATCATGCTCCCTATGTAGTGGGATAGAGGGGAGAACATGGTTGGCACACTATTAGGGAAATGGTGTGAGATAAACATGAGACCTTTGTGGGTCTTGAGGTACTAATAGATTCATGTTATGCATATATTTTGCAAAACTGGACAATATATCCATGAAACCTTCCTAGATTGGGGTCTTTTGGTCTTTTACTATAATTTTTAATTAGTGGATTCTACCCCAAGCCACCCCATTCAAAACCCATGAACCCAACTCCTGTTATGGATCTATATCCCTCTATGAAGCTCCTACTTACTGATCTAAAGGTGGTTTCTTGGTTATTCTCCACCAAGATCAATATGTATCACCACCTCTATTCTCTTTCCTTTGGTTTTTCTAATTTTATTCAAGTTTTCTAATCCTAATGGTCTCGATTCACTGATTTTAATAGATAAGGTTGGTATAAATTGGTGATTTTTGTTTTAAATGGTTGTGAACCATGGTAGGAGTTCCTTTTCAATGGATTTCATCGAAGGGGACAAGGTTCTACCAATTGTGGAATGTTTCTTCATTTAATTTTCTTTCATTTAAGAGTTCCATTAATTCTTCTGTTTTTTAAATTCATGTTTACCATATATAAGTGTTTTATAAATTATCTAGTTTTTATTTTCTAAATATTTCTATAACATGGTTGGGTTTTCATGTGGTAATGGCTGGAATTCCATATTTAAAATGGTGTTTTAGTGTAAATGGGGTTTTCTAAGAATTTTTCATGTTTGATAAAATTACTTGAATGTTTTTTAATGAGAAAACATTTTTTTGTTGTATTTTATGCCAAATTAGGTTTTTCAGAGATGGGTACCCTTTTTGTATAAAGGGTTTTCAATTGTTTTGAAAACGGCGGTGTGGTTTTATAAATTAAAATAGAGTTCCATTGATTTGTTTTGTTTTAATTATTGATGAATTTTCGTTATTTGGGATTATTATTGGATTATAAATTATTCAAAAAGGGATTTCCAAATGTGTATGTTAATATATATATATATATATATATATATATATATTGAAAAGTGTAATTCTAGTTGGAAATAGTAAATTGATATTAATTATTCCCTGGTTGAGCACCCCTTGTGTTATTGATGATGTTTATAATTGTCTATTTGATGGGAAATTTTATTTGATATTCATGTTCTTTTCATGTATTGGGATTATTATAAGTGTTTTATGTGAGTTGTAAATTAATTGATTGTGGTTTTAGCCCTTGGGTATTTTTTTATTAACATGTGATGAAATTTTTTGTTCATGGACGACCTCCTATAATTATTCCATGGGAAAACTGATGGTACTAAGTCATAAGTATTAGGGTGGTTTTTTTAGTTGATATTTACACACTGGTTAGTCCCTCCTTATTTATGCATAACACATGTCTTTGGTACTGTCACCTTGGAGACTGGTTAGAGTGATTTGATTGAAAGATGTGTGACTGTTAACCTACCAGCAGTAGATCAACCTGTTCGTGTCAATTTATTTTTCATTAGTCTATACAATGTTTCCTCATTATATTTATCATATATTATTCTTATATATATATATATTCAAGTGTGTTTCTTTTATTGTATGGACTTGTTTGATGTGTTGATACTTTTATGGAATTGATCTTAATATTTAATATTTTTCTCCATGCCTTTTTTTGAAATTATTTATAAACTACTATGTTTTTGTTTTATTACTGTTATACTTATTTCCTTACTTACCTTTGAGTTGGGTGTGTAAAATCTTTTAATAGGAAAATGATGAAATGGTTTTCAAAGAGTTTTTTTGTTCGCACTTTTGATTATTTGAAACCACGTTTGGGTTTATTCTCAAAAGTGTGATGTTTTAAAGATAATGGTTAGGGGTTTTCCTTATAATTATATTTGTTTTCAAAATCACCATCCTTGAGAAATGATTTCTAAAAATAGAACACTTTGAGGATGTGCATGCTTCATTTTTATTATTATTTAAATACTTTGTAAAAGAGAATGAAAACCTATTTTTCCACACAATGTTTTCAAACTAGAATAATTGGTTTCTTTATAAAATAAATGAAATTAAATCATGGTGGTATCCTTCAATATTCATCTCACACTCTATATACTCATGTTGGTGTGTATTTAGTATTCATTTCTTTTGCAAGTATCTTCGGGTCTTGGTATTTAGGTTGGATCTGGTGTAATCTTCCTTGGGATGTTGAAGGATGTTGGGACCATGGTGGTGACTTAAGATTCCCATGGACATTGTTATTGATCTTAAAATCTCATGGAACTGGTTAAATCAAGTTTTATTTAGGTCTCTTTGGTATTTTGTATCATTTCTTTCAACTTCAGTTGTAGTTTTATAACTCTATTTTATTTAGTTTTTATTGAGTTGTCATTTGGATCATATCATTGTCTCTTATTAAAGTTGTTCCATACATAGATATTTATATTTGGATTCTTTAAGTGTAAACAATTCCCAATGGTTTTATTTGAAACCGTTGACATTTTTTCAGTTTAGGGGGAATGAGGATGCTCCTCAGGTATGTCTTGGGCCGATTCGGGTTCCAGTTCCGAGGGTGGACTAGAATGGTTCATTACAAAATGATATCAAGGGAATAAAGTTCTTAATAGGGGAATAAGTTCCTTAAATTAACCTTATTTTTATTTTGTTTAAATGATAAAAAGGATATAGGATCGTAGGGACTCAAGTGGTGGGTCTGGGTAAGTTCTTGCCCCACATTTCCTTGGGTCAAATCCTGAGCTGGTGGGGATGGTTGGGAATTTTTCTCTCATTTCTTGATTTATGGTGTATTTTTTCTGAGATATTTTTTATGTATTTATATAAATTTATGTTGTAGGAATTCCATGGTACAAATCTTAGTAAATTCCACATTTCAAATTGAATTTGGAAGGAATCCATGGGCGCACTTTTAAAGAAAATTTTCTATAAAACTATGTGAAGCCTATGAAAAATTATCAAGAAAAAATCAAGTAACACTCACATAGTTGGAACACGGTATGAAAAATCATGCTTTCAAACTTTATAATTTGGTGAATTTTGGTAAATTTTATTATTTTTCCTTCTTTCTATATTATCAGTCCTTGTGTTTGATTGGTCTTACTTATTTATGTTTTAGTGAAGTTTTTTTTATTTTGAAAGCTGTTTAAAATCAATATTTTATGCCATGTAATTTGACGTTGTTTTGAAACCCATGTTTTTGTTACTTTTGTTTTTTTTTGGTAAAAAATTTAACTTTATATTTTTTTTGAGCTGAGATGGTTTTCAAAGAAACAAATTTATGATCCTTGAGTGATGAAATTATTTAAATGTTTTGAGTATGTTGTAGTGTTTTATAAAAAATATTTAACCTTGATGAAATTGGTTTGAGTAGAGAGGGTGCTTTTAATGTTTTAATTATTTCAAAATACTTTGGGTTGGGATATAAAATGTTCCTAAATATTTTGGTTGGAATTTTTAAAATGAAGTTGTGACATATATTTGGTTACTTAAATTTTGTGTTTCACTTGTGTGTATATTTTGGGTTATTTTTTATTTTTTGTCTTGTATTTTTTGTAGTCAATCTATTTGACTGATATTTTGTTTATTGATGTTTTTAAATAATTTCCCATGAAAGAAATGGAAATTTTAGAAGGTAATTTCTTATGTGGTTTTCTAAGTGATCTAGGAGTTATCTTTTTAGTTTTTGACTCTACCTAGACTCATGATAGAGTGGAAGTTACATGTTATTTCTAGCTCATTGATCAGGAGAAAAAGTTATTAAAATAGTATCCCTAGTTCTTCTATGGGGATTAATGATCCTATGAGGAGATTTTGTGTCTTTCTCAGGTTGAAGAGATTTTAAATTTTCTAAAAACTCCTCAAGTCTCTAGGTTGAGGTGTATCATTACTTTGTTCGAATGTTCGGGCTTGGAGTGGTGGAATCTTTTCATTCATGCCCCATCATTTGAGGCTCTATATTGGGGATGTTTCAAGGATACCTTTATCCATTTATTTTATCATAAAATATTTAGAGATGAGGAGGTGATGGAGTTTTTGAGTATTCTCTAGGGTGATCATTCATTGAATGAATATATCGAGTGTTTTTCTAGATTTGTGCCTTTCCCTATAGATTTGGTTACTGAAGATTCAAAGAAAGTGTGGCTCTTTATTGGGGTCCATTGTCTAGATCTACATTTTTTATTGATTTAGTATATACTAACTACTTATATGAAACATATTTAGAATTCCTTCATTTTGGAGGATCTCTTGGTAGGGAAACCTATGTATGGAGATTCTTTGTTTCACACTAAAACTATTAAGGATGATCTACATAGAGACAAAGGGAAACATTGAATTTATAAAGATATGGAGCTATATTATCAACCCATTATTCCTATTTCAGAAAAAAAATCTAGTGGTGTGTTTACAGTGTGGAAAGTTTGGACACATTTTACCTTCTTGTCAGCCAGCTCCAAAGTCCTTCCATCTATGTGTCTATCCTGGTAACATTTAGTGGTTTTTCAAGATGGTTGGGTATTGGAAGAAAAGACTCTGACCTAGAATGGAAATTATAAGTTTACCACATTTTTTCTTCTATGGTAAAGTTATAATTTAAGTTTTTTGTTGGGGGAATCATATTTTGTGGTTTTACTTCTTGGTTTTTCCCTTCTACCATATTTCATATATCTAATTTATTCTTGTATAATGGATGAAAATAGACTTTGACCCTATTATTTCAGCTTTTAATATGTTTAAGCCTTGTTAATTCTAATCTATTTTTTATTCTTTTGTTCATGAGTTTGGATAGGTAAAGAACCCTGGGATCATGTATGGATACTTAGGGTATAGCTTAATTTATGGTTGGGCTAGGGATTCTATGGGGTTTCTTTTTCCATTATAGTCACCATGAGATGTTACTCCAATGAGTTAGATCTAGAAACCCATGTATTCTGACTATGTAATAGTGGTTAGATCCCTATAATATCTTTTAGAGGATTGTTTCCTATTCTTTTTATCTCTATTGGTATTTGGAGAATTCCTTTTTGTGAGTTTGAGAACGCGGTTTCCTATGGAATCCTCTTGATTCATTGAAAGAGGATATCAACTATATAACCATTTTAGATTAATTCTAAATGTTATGGAGACCTACGAAAAGTCTCTGTGTGTTTTTATCCTATTTCTATAAGGTGATCATTTAGGGTTCCTTCAGTTGGGATGTGTTGTCATTTAGTTTTAGTGACCTTGGATGTTTCATAGGTGGCGTTTAAGTTGTGTCCTATGATTTATTTTAGAATTAAAGTTGCTCTTAGAAGAAATAGTGGATCTCTTAGTAATCCTAATTTCAAGGAAGATCATAGTAGTGGTTATCCCAATGTACTTTTTTGTATCGAATGTATTCTTTTGTACCTTCACTCTCATTCAGTGGGGATTTTTCTTCATGGGTCTTCTTGAGAGTATCTATTTTGGTGAATTCTCAATTTTCTTATGGTGGTTAACCTAGGGTTGGGTTTTTTGGGTCTCATTCTCTTGATTTTGAGGTTTTGAGATGTATTTTATTGCTTTATTTTTTCTTATATGAGATAATTGTGGGGAGATTTTAACACCTTAGGTATCACATTTTCTGTAATAATCTAGTGATTGTTTTTACCTTGGGTTTGGGGTGTCTCGGGTTGAATTTTAGATGTTTTTGATGCTTTTCTTAGGGTGCATGTTTATGTCACATGTTTTGGAAACCAAGAAGTTGAAACTATGTTACCTATGTGATGGGATAGAGGGGATAACATGGTTGGTTCATGGTTAAGAAAACCATGAGATATAACTGTGCGACCTCTTGGGGTATTGAGGTTGTGGTATATGCTTGGTATTTTAATGGTTTTGAAAACTGAGTGATACAACCGTGTGGTCTACCCAGTGTGGGGTATTTTGGACTTTGACCCTTATTTTTATTTGGGTTATTCCACCCCAAGACACCCAATTTGAACCCCATGACCCCAACGCCTCACATGGATCTCTCTCACTCTCCCTAGATCCTCTTTAGTGATTTCAAGGTGGTTTCTTGGTTATTCTTCACCCAGTTTAATAGGTATGATCTCATCTCTTCTCCTTCCATTGGGTTTATCCTTTTCTCCAACTCCTTTAACCCTAGTGTACATTCATGGATGATTTTATTTGTTAGGGTTGGTATAAATTAGGGATTTTTTTTAAATGGTTTTGATCCATGGTAGGATTTCCTTTTAGGTGGATTTTTTCAAAAGAAACTAGGTTCCACAACTTTAAGTATGTGTTTCCATTTAATTTCATTTTATTTAAGAGTTATACTAATTATTGTATTTTCAAAATTCATTTTTACCCTAGATAAGTGTGTTATGGATTATCTAGGTTTTATTTTTTAAATATTTTCAAGACTTGGTTGGGTTTTCATGTAGAAATGGGTGTAATTGAACATTTTAAATGGTTATTTGGTGTAAATATATGTTTTTATAAATTTTCCATTATTGATAAAATTACTAGAATTGTTTATAATTATCAAATAACTTGTCTATTGGGTTTTAATCCAAATTTGGATTTTCAAGGAAGGAACCCCTTTTTTTATAAAGGGTTTCAATTATTTTCAAATGTGTGGTGTGGTTTTAGAAAGTGAAATGGAGTTCCCTTGATATGTTTAGTTGTGATTATTAATGAATTTGTTTTATTTGGGATTGTTTTTTTTTCTAGTTTTATTTAAGGGATTTCAAAAATTTCATGTTAAAATATATTTATAAATTTAAAAATTGAAGGCCCATTTGGAACATTTTAAGTGATGTTAATTACTCCATGGTTGAACCCCCATGTATTGTTGATGATGTTTATGATTGTTTATGTGATGGATGATTTTATTTGAGATTCATGTTGCGTTCATGGATTAGGACCCTTTTAAAGGTATTATGTGAGATACAAAGGATTTTATTGTGGTTTTAACCCTTGTGTGTATGTTATTATCATGTGATGATTTTTTTTGTTCATGACCCACCGCTTATAATTATTCCATGAGGAAACTGAGGCTACTAAGTGGGAAATATTAGGGTGGTGATTGGATATTTGAGATTTATGCACTCTCTAATCCCCAATTAGTTTAATGTAACACCTATATTTGGGGTTCTCACTAAGGATACCAGTAATATTGATTTAGTTTATAGATTTGTGACTGTTAACTTATAGGAATTCGGTCAACCTATACATGTATTCTGTTTTCCTTTTAGTCCCCATGGTGATTCCTCATGATATGTATCATATTTTTTGATTTTTTTATATATTTTCTTGTGGGTTTATTTTATTTTAT
Source organism: Viscum album (assembly GCA_963277665.1). NCBI lineage: Eukaryota > Viridiplantae > Streptophyta > Magnoliopsida > Santalales > Viscaceae > Viscum > Viscum album. The sequence continues at coordinate 933,199,362 of OY728136.1, read as the reverse complement.
GGAAATTATTTATCCTCGATCCTTTTGTGGAATTTATCTTGATGTTTAATAGTTTTTTCCATCCTTTTGTTGAAATTATTTATAACCTTATATGGTGTGTTTTAGTTTTTTACCCTTATTTCCATGCATACCTTTGATATCGGTGTGTAACATATTTTAAGGGATAAATGAGTAAGTGGTTTTCAAATATTTTTCCTTGGTTTTCAATTTTGATTATTTGAAACCATGTGTGGGTTTATTTTCAAAAGTATGATTTTTTAAAGATAATGTTTGGTGTCTTTCCTTGGAATTGGAATTTTTTTTAAAAAACCATCCTTGGGAAATGTTTTTTAAAAATGAAACTATTTTAGGATCTACATTATTTATGTTTTGATTATTTACATTCTTTCTAAAAGGGAATGAAAATATATTTTTCCATAATTTTTTTTCAAACTATCATAGATGTTTTTATAAAAAATGAAACAGACACATGGTGGGATCCTACTGGCTTCATCTCACACCCAACATACTCTCATTGGTGAGTAAATAGAGTTCATGTATTTTATATATATCTCCAAGTCTTTGTGTTTGTGTTGTGTTATATTTAGTCTTATTTATGAAGTGGATGTATGTTGGGATCATGGTGGTGACTTAATACAAACGTGGAGATGGTGATCGATCCTTTGGTTTGGTAAAACTATTTGGATCAGGTTTTGTTTTTCCTCTTTGGTCTTCTGTCTCGTTTTTTTCAGCTTCCATTGTAGTTTTGTAACTCTATATTATTTGGTTGTTTATTGAGATGTCCTTTGGATTATATCTTTGTATATTATTTTAGTTATTCCTAACTTGGATGTTTATGTTTGGATTCTTTATGGTGAAACCATACCTAATAGTTTTATATGATACCTTTGATTATTGTCATCAACCGGGGGGGTTGAGGACCTCCCTCGGGTTTTTGGTGGTCTGATTCTTGTGGCAAACTTGACTATTTTTTTACACATTATATATTATTAATATATATATATATTTTAAATAGAATATTTTTAGATCCAAAAGGGGCCTAGATACCCTGAGAGGAGGTGAATTAGGGTATGGATATTCTTTTAACAATTCTTCATGCCCCACTGGATCTTGAACTCTTTATTATGAGGGTCACTTTTTCTTCTCTTTAGTGTTTATAGTGGTCGTATCCTTTCCAATTTTATCTGATGACAATGCACTCGAATTATTTCAATATAGAAATCATGAGGACATACAGATTTTTACTTGGTTCACCCTCATTAGGCTACATTCAAGTATTATACAATGTTAATGTACTAATTGCACCAAATTCACTAAGGCTCAGTACCAATAATGATGTTTGGGATAGATCACTTATATACTCAGGCTCATTTCCTTCACAAGGTTTAGGGTCAGATCACTAATTTCCCAAGGGTCACCCACTATGTCTCTTTCTATGGATCACAACTAGTGGAAAGGATCACCATATTCCTCTTCCTTTACTCACTACTATGGAAAGGATCCACACATAGTTTATGGACATTTGTGTACCTTTATTATTTAAAATAAATGCATCTTAAATTATAGGTAGATGCTCCGTTGAATCTCTTTCTTGGTTCCTCTTTCACTTCTATGAAAAAACCTGGATGAAACACTTCCATATTCTAGAAAACAGGAATAGACCAATCATTACTGTAGACATAAAAATTACCTCTTATTTTGGAAATATCTTCAACTAATGCTAAGTCTTCATTTCCCCAATTCGAATGTTGTAGTTAATAATCTACTTCTTCAATTATTGTCGATTAGTGAAGATATTTTATCTACTACCTCTCCTTTATAATTAAAATGTGGCAATGATACTATTCGTAGGGAAATGTAAGTTCTTATCTCCATGTGAAATATTCTAGTGAGATAACCATGTGTGAGTCCCTGATGCATAACTCCTTGTGAGAGATATTGGTGTGTACCCTTGCGTCAGATCCTAGCACAAACCCCTGGTGCCTTATGTGACTCCCCTAGAACGAACCCTCGGTGGCTTTCATGAGTCTCACCTTGTGCGAGTCCCCTAGTGCGAACCCCTGGAACCTTGAATGAGTCCCACTCTATGTGATTCCCCTAGCATGAAACCCTAGTGTGAACCTCCTTCACTACAAACCCTTAGCACAAACCTTCTTTGCTGCAAACCCCTGGTGCAAACCACTTCCTCCGCAAACCCCTAGTGTGAACCTCTTTCTCCATAAACCACTTTCACGAACCTCCTTCTCCACGAAAACCTAGTGCAAACCCCCTTTCACACTTTGCGTGAGTCCCACACTACGTAAGTATCTTCTATGAGTCTGCTTTCACAAGTCCTCTTTTAAAAGTCTTCTTTCACCCTTTGCACAAGACCTTATTTAGATCATGCATAACACTTAAGCAATGTCAATTGCGTATACTCTTTCTCCGCAAACCTCTATTGCGAGATCTCACCATGAGTCTCTTCTCTAGAGAGCTTCATATCAATATTTTAAGCAAAACAATATTCAATCATTAATGACGGGTCTTGGGCTATTCATTGGTGAGTGTCCACATCCTAAATTCCTCAAATCCTAGACAACCACCTACCTCATGGAAATCACATGCTCTGTAAGATCCGGGTGTGTGGTCTACTCGTGCTTTATGTGAGATCCGGGCGTGAGTCCTCAGTCAGCATTCGTACTTAAACTTTGAGATATTCACATATCTACATTCATGATTTTCTCAAGTCCTCAATCAACATTCATTCTTTAAGTGAGTCTCTAGTCCACATTTGTGCTTTCACTTTTCACAATTATAACAACCATGATTTTTATTTCATATTTAAACATGATTTATTACTTAAACATGCACTTAATAAAACTCATAAGATCAAGATTTCTAGTGTCTTTAGGGATTCGTAACATTACATAACAACTTAAAACATGAAATACACATTTAATTGAAAATTTATTTTACATGACCACAATATTCCTTCGTACTTAGTAATGCATGGGAAAACCTAAGGACATACATATGAAAAAGGTGAGCTATAAAGCCCAGAAATGTAATAAACATGGAATAACATGAGGAAGATGATGCATGTTAGTCAATAGGCATATCAATGGAGTGAAAAAAAACATGAACATAAAGACATGATATAGCATGATATTTATAGCATGGAAATGTGGCAGTAACAACAACATGATATTAGCATGAGTCAAGTCTCATTGCACATGTATTAGTATGATTAAAGCCTAATTGCACATGAATTAGCATGAGTAAACCCTCATTTAACATGAATTAACATGATTAAACCATCATTTTCTATGGTGTATCATGATTCTAAACATTAACCAATACATTGGAGTGCTATCAAGGCATACCCTTCATAATCATTTCATTGTTCATGTATAAGTGTTCCACATAGATCATACAACATGCATTCATTAAACATAATAATTTATTATAAGAAAAATTAATGTAGAATACATACATGTAATTCACCAATAAATAATTACATCAGCATAAAGGTAGATACCCTTGATAGATAAATGGGTATTGTATTCACTACACGATGATTTTGGCACAGAAAAATTGTGGTGCAATTTCAAAAGCATAACGATGTCAAATATAAATTTGAAAAATGGTTTTATGAGAGATAAAGTGGTCTCTCATCATTTATAAATAAAATGGAAAATAAGGGGATCATGTAACATAATATCTCAACATATGAAATGGAATTTATATTTATAATATAAAATAAATTCTTTTATTGAAATGAGAAGAGAGAAATACCATATGGAATTTCGGCATGGTAAAGTGTGTACATGAAAGGGATTAATGAGAGATAATGGGGTCTCTAATCATTAAAACATAATAAGTAAATTATTGAGGTGGTGAAAAAATATACCCCATCATTCATAATTGGAAATAAAAGGGTGTCACAATATAAGGAAACTTTGACAAAAAAGAGAAAGGAAGGAACCCTGACTTGGATGTGTGATCCTGAAGGCTTGGAGGAGGCTTCTTATGAGATGGAGGGTGCCTTGGACAGACTCTAGGGAGTAGGGGGAAAAGGTTGGTCAATCTTAAAAGATCTTGAGTGAAGATAAATGGGATATTTTGTGGGTTTATATAAGAAAGGATGGGGATTTCTTTATTATTTTAGTTTTGGATGCTACACAATAAAATATTCGAAACCACAAACCATCCCATGGTTTTTTCCTACAGTTTCTAGAAAAGGGGAGTGGTAAAAATTATTTTATAGTTCTATGGTCGGAAGATATTAAAATATTTCCCTTTCTTTTTTGGAGGTGAGTCACACATTCAAGGAAATGATTTTAAAATCTTAAAATATTTTATATGTCTTGGAGAATTCACTAAGGATTTATAGAACAAATAAAATAAACCTAAAATTACATAATTTTAAAGGAAAAAAATATATTTCGATGAATATACCTTTTATAGTATTTTATTACATCACTATTAGTTCATTATATTTTCATAAAACACATTATATATTTATACGGTATCTAATTTTTACCCAAAAAATCAACTATCTCAGAAAATTATGAAAAAATCACTGTTGGATAATTTCAATGTATTAATTCAAAAAATAATATTTATTTTATCTAAATAATTTTATAAATAAGTGAATTTTCACTTTTAAAATAAAAAACTACCATTTATTGAAAATTGATGGGTTTTGATAAAAATAGCTTTCAACCTTTAATAAGAATTACATTTCACTTAATAATAATTTTAATATCATTTATATTTAATCAAATTAATTTAATAATAATATTTTATTAAAATATTATTTAATTCAAAATCCATTATGTCATTAAAATCGATTCCTAAATTGAATTTAAATATTAACCAAAAATATTATTTCTGCTTAAAATTCATTTACAAAGTAACAATAATAGAATAAAATTTTATTCATTATTATATAAAAAAATAATGCACATAATAAAAATGTTATTGTCTTGTTACATATCCCTTTATTACACCAGAATATTCCCTAAGAGTAAGGTGTGCGATGGTGAGGCTTTCATGGGGTCGTTCAGTGAACATGGTTTGGTAGGTGATCTTGATGAGCTTGAACTTTTCCCATAAATGGTTTTGATCATGCTTAAGTTGTTGGATATTAGCTTGGTCTTGGTCTGGGTAAAAACCTAGAAATTATATCTCTCTCAGAAGCTCCGATAAATGGGCTTCATAGGGTTAGATCCTATTGGTTGAGGCCATCACATTCTTTGTTTGTGCCAAAAAGATTTATTAAAACCCTATATTTATACTCATCATGTGATCTCTATTCAATAGCTACATTATCAACTATAATGATACTTTATGTTAATTAAAATCCAATTGGATATAATAAATAAAAAGGAGTGCATGTGTTTTCTATATTCATAAGACATTAAAAAAAGTTAATTTTAATCATAAATGTTTAGGTCGTTACAACCTTCCCCCCATAGGAAATTTAACTCTTGAAATTTACTTTTCACAAACTAAAATAGATGATGGTAACTCTATTTCATCACTTCCTATGGTTCCTACATCGCTTCCCCAAACTTGTGGTTTCTCCATAATAATTTGATTAGGGGAATTGTCTTATTTTGAAGAACTTTTTATCTATGATCAAATATGTTCACTGGATTCTCCTCATAGGAGAGGTTATTCTCTAATGGTACCACGTTTGGATTGAGTACATGTGATGGGAATGGTATGAACTTCCTTAAGAGTGATACATATAATACATTGTGGACATGAGATAGGTTCATTGAAAGTGTAATTCAATAGGAAACTTCTCCGATGTGATCAAGGAATCAAAAAGTGCTGATATACCTTAGACTAACCTTTATCTTCTTCCCAAATCTCATAAATATATTACATAGATATATTCAAAGGAATACCATGTCTACAACATCAAACTCTATGTCTCATTGATGATTGTTAGCATATCTCTTTTGTTGACTTTGGGAATCTTTGATGTGTTTCTGGATGGTTTAAACCTTACCCACCATTTCTTCAACCATTTCCGGAACTAGAAGTTTCCATTCCCCAACTTCATCCCAACATGTTGGTGTTTTGAAACTCTTCCCATAAAGAGATTCCTAATGAGCCATTTGGAATATTGAGTGAAAAATGTTGTTGTAAGAGAATTCCACCAAAGAAAGATGTTGGTTCCATATGCCTTTGAAGTCCATTGAGAAAGATCTCAAAATGTCCTCAAGTGCCTAGATAGTCCACTCAGATTAGCCATCATTTTGAGGGTGATAGGTCATGCTGAAGTTCAACTTAGTTTGCAGAGAATATTGGAGACTCTTCCAAAACATAGAGGTGAATCTTGGATCTCAATCAGACACAATCGATAGTGTTACTCCATGTAGCCTTACCACTTCTCTGATATATATATGTTCTAGTTTATCCAATTAGAAATCCTCTCGAATTTCAATGAAATGTGAATTATTAATAAGAAGATCCACAAAAACCTAGATACATTTGTTTCCTTTGGATGTCTTTGGAAGTCTAGTGACAAATTCTATGGTGATGTTTTCCTATTCCATGTTGGTATGGGTATTGGTTGAATCATCCCTTTATACTTCTGCCTCTCAACCTTCACTTGCTAACATACCAAGAACTTTTATGTATATTTAGCGATCTACTTCTTCATGTTATCCCAGCAATAGTGCTCTCGAATATCTCAATACATCTTCATGTTTCCTAGGTGAATGGAGAAATTCAAACTATATGCATCATCCAAAAGTTCTTTCTTTAGATTTGGATTTTAGGGAACATATAGTCTTGACCAAAATCTCACAGTTCCTTCTTCATTAACATTGAACTCTAAGGATTTCCTTTTTCAGATAGTTTCAACTTTCTTTTGAATTACCACATCATTTTTTTAGCATCCTTTAACTTATCCAAAAGAGATTATTGAGAAATAATTTGAGAAAGGATTGATGATGTTCCCTTATTTTTTGATTACCATGTACATCTTAATCAAATAAAAGAATATTGGATCCTTTTCAGTTCTCATTAATGATAGAATTTTTGGGTCCTTTCTAATTAGAGCAACTTCCACCTTGTTCTCTTTCTGAGAGTGATAATTAATTTAATAGTTCGAGTCCTTGATGAGATATAACCATATTTGTTGGAACATATTCATATCATTATATGTGAATATACATTATAGACTTTTGTGATACATATATATTTCACACTTCTCCCCCAAGAGATAATGCTTCCATATTTTCAACGTAAAGACTAGAGCTTCCAACTTCAAATCATGTGTGGGATAGTTTTTCTCATGAATTTTCAACTACCTTGAGTCATAGATAATGAATTTTTCATTCTTCATCAAAAAACATCCCAGGACCTTCTTTAAACCATTGCTGGAGATTAAAAAATACCCCCTACTTGTGGGTTGTGTGAGCACAGGGGCAATGAAAAGCCTCTTCTTCTACTCTTCGAAGATTTATTTACATTCATCATTCCAAGAAAACTTGACTCCCTTATAATTTATCTTGGTAAGAGGGTTTTACAGTCATGATAAATTTCTCACACATCAGTGATAATATCCATCTAACCCCAGGAAGCTATAGATATCTGTCACAGATGTGGTACTAGGTCATCCCTCAATTTCTTTTATTTTGGAAGGATACAAAAATATCCCATTTATTGTGCTGATATTACCTAAGAATGATACTTCCTTCAACCATAACTCACACTTGCTTTACTTTTCATAGAGCTTCTCCTTTTTCAAGGTCTCTAGCACAGTGCTCAGATACTCCTCATGCTCCTCCTTGGTTTTGGAGTATATTATAATATAGTATATAAAGTCTAAAAAAATTAGGTAATCTCTAAAGACTCTATTCATCATGTCCATGAATATTTTTATAGAATTATTGAGTCCAAATGGCATAATTATGAACTCATAATACCTGTACCTCATACAAAATGTAGTCTTGGGGATATCCTTCTTCTTCACCATAACTTAGTAATATCCCGATCACAGATTCACCTTCATAAGTAATTTCCTCCACGTAGTTGATCGAATAAGTCATCAATTTGCAGAAAAGGATAGTTGTCCTGTATTATGATTTTGTTGAGCTCATGATAATAAATTTAAAGGTGCATTGACCCATCCTTCTTCTTGATAAAGAGGACTGGTGCACCCCATGGTGAGCACTTGGGCATATAAACCCTTTATCTAGATTCTCCTATAGTTGTTTCTTTATCTCCTAAAGCTCCACAAAAACCATTCTATATAGATTCTTGGACATTTTCAACGCCCAGGGTATAAGATCAATTGATAATTAAACATCTCTCCTAGGAGGAAGACTAGGCATTTCCTCATGAACGCATCAGAAAATTCAATCACAATAGTAATGTCTTAGAGGATGGTTATTTCCTTAGACATAATCATCTAATAAAGATACACTTTCTCATAAGGAATTAGTATCAATTCTTGAGATGATGGTTCGAAATAAGATTCATCCTTCTTCTTTCACTTTTATAAAATCAGGGTTCGATTTACCATTTGGAGAGTGATTTCCCACTCATGGAAATTTATGTTGTCTCTATATAAGAAAATCCATTCCATGCCAAGAATTGCATTAAATTTCACCAGAGGGAGTATGATGTGGTTATATGGGAAATTCAATTCAAAAATTATGATATAGGAGGATTTATATACATAGGATGCAATAAATACCCCATTTTCCATTTTCACCAACATCTCTACTTCCATGCATTGTGGTGGTGTTTTTCTTATTCTACTAAACTTTCTGAATATAAAATAATTTGTAGAACTATAATCAAAAAATTATATTCACTATTCTTGAATGAATAACCAGACTACCTATCACAACTTCATTTTCAGGATTCACTTCGGTGGTAGTGATGGAAAAATCTCACTCTTTATTCCTTGGAGGTTCTTGGTTACCTCCAATTACCCTTGTCTTAGGGCACTAGTTCAAAAATTTCCCTAGTTCCTTGTAGTTATAGAAATGAACAATTCACTAAGATTCGACCAGAGCATTACTTTCCTCTATTACATTGAAGGGATTCTCCTGTTTGAAATTATTAACCAGGTTCCCTTCTCTTCCACACCTATAGTATTTCTTTGATACCCTTAGGCAATTTCTAGGGTGCTTCTTTCTTCACTTTTGACAATGGGGTGCTGAAATTTCCTAGAATCATTGCATTTATCCCTCAAACCACCAGAATTAATTTCCACTTTCTACTTCTTATCCCCATGACACCCTTGAGATTCACTGATCTTCATCTCAAATTTGATGGCACATCGGACAAAGTTTTCCTTTTTTTCTCCCATCGGATTGGGCATCTCATTAGGGTAGTCATTACATTGATCTTCAAATTGGTTGTTCGACTGATTCCTCATATTACCGGCCATTGGCTAGAATAAAATGAAAATTAGGAATGAGTATCTTAAAAAGTTAAACACATAAAGGTTAATATAATTACATTAAAGGGATAACTTATAAATTATATTCATATCCTTAACTGATGAATTTATAGACTTCGATCTATGTTGTACATGATCTACTTCGTAACATATATTCTTATGGGGTTTTCTTGTTCCCTTAATAATGGGGCATACTAAGCTTATGAATTTACTAAATCATATCCCCGGTACTATAAAACCAAGAGTGTACCAAGGCCTTTTTTCTTGCACTAGTTCCTATTTGAGTCTAGCTCAAAGTGATGTTTTTGGGTTTTACCCCTAGATATATTTGTGCTAGATCCACCTCTAATTGTTCGTATTCAGATAGATATGTATTTTCATGAAAAACCACTTAATCTATAATCACTATAGTTTGGGGATTATTTTCTTATAATTAGTCTTATCCCTAAGTGTTTCACTAGATTTTTGTAATCCTAATCGCTAAAAATAACTAAACCTATCATCTGATACCAAATATATCAACACTTCTTTTTTATTTCATATTTAAATATGATTTATTACATAAACATTCACTTAATAGAACTTAGAAGATCAAGAGGCCTAGTGACTTTATGGATTAAAAACAGTACATAATAACTTAAAACATGAAATACACATATTTATTGAAAACATCTTTTACATGAGCATAACATTCCTTCATACATAGTAATGCATGGGAAAACCTAAGGATATACATAAGAAAATGGTGAGCTATAAAGCACAGTAATGGAATAAACATGGAATAAAATGAGGAAGAAAATTCATGTTATTCAATAGTCATATCAATGGAGTGAAAAAGAAACATGAACTTAAATTCATGATATATCATGATATTCATTACATGGAAATGTGGCCACAACATACAACATGATATTAGCATGATTAAACCCTCATTTCACATGAATTAGCATCAATAAACCCTCATTGCAAATGAATTAGCATGTGTAAACCCTCATTTCACATGGTTTATCATGATACTAAACATTAACTAATTAATTAGAGAACTATTAGGGAACACCCTTCATAATCATTTTATTTTCATGTATAAGTGTGCCACATAGATCATACAATACGGATTCCTTAAACCTAAAAATTTATTCTACTAACAACTAATGTAGAATACATACATGTAATTCCCCGATCCATAAGTGCATGATCATAATGCTAAATACCCTTGATAGAGAAATGGGTATCGTATTAACTACATAATGATTTTGGCATGGAAAAATTGTGGTGCAATTTTTGCAGCATAATGACCTAAAATATAAATTCATAAAATGGGTTGATGAGAGATAAATTGGTATATCATAATTTATAAATAAAATTTACTGTAAGGGGATCATGGAACATAATATCCAAATATATTAAATGGAATTTAGATGCATAATATAAAATAAATTCTTGAATTGAAATGAGAAGAGAGAAATCCCTTACAGAATTTTGGCATGGAAACAAGTGTACAGAGGAAGGATTAATGAGAAATAAAGGGATATCTCATAATTAAAACATAATAAGGGAATTATCATTGGTTATAAAAAATATCCCATAATTTTTAAATGGAAATAAAAGGGTGTCACAATATAAGGAAACTTTGATAAAATGTAAAAAGAAGGAACCCTTACTTGGATGTGTGATCCAAAAGGGTTGGGGAGGCTTCTTAGGAGATTGGGGGAACCATTGGAGGACTATTGGGAGTATGGCTCATAGGGTGGTCGAGCATAAAAGATATTTAGTGAAGAGAAATGGGAGCTTGGGTGGGTTTATATAGGAAATGATATGGATTTCATTATTATTTTGGTTTTGGGCACTACACAAAAAAATATTCAAAACCACAAACCATCCCATTGTTATTTCCCATGGTTTCTAGAAAAGGGGTGTAGTATACATTATTTTATAGGGATAATGGTTTAATATATTAAAATATTTCCCTTTATCATGTGGAGGTGAGTCATACTTTCAAGGAAATGATTTTAAAAACATAAAATATTTTATATGTCTTGGAGGATTCACTAAGGCTTTATAAAACAAAATAAAAAAACCTTAAATTACATTTTTTTTAAGGAAAGAAAATATATTTGGCTTAATATACCTTTTATATAATTTTATTACATCACTATTTGGTCATTATGTTGTCATAAAACACATTATATATTTATACGATATTTAATTTTTCCCCAAAAATTAAATTATCTCAGAAAAATCACTTTTGGATTATTTCAATGTCTTAATTCCAAAAATAATATTCATTTTATCTAAATAATTTTCTAAGTATGTGAATTTTCACTTTTAAAATAAAAACCAACATTTATTGAAAATTGATGGGTTTTGATAAAAATAGTTTTCAAACCCTAATAAGAATTACATTTGACTTCATAAAAATTATACTGTCATTTATCTTTAATCAAAATAATTTAATAATAATATTTTATCAAAATATTATTAAATTCAAAAATCTATTAAGTCATCAAAATAGATTTCTTAATTGAATTTGAATATTAACCAGAAATACTATTTGTACTTAAAAATCATTTACAAAGTAACAATAATATAATTAAATTATATTCATTATTCTATAAAAAAATAATTCACATAATAATAATGTTATGGTCTTGTTCCATATCCCTTTATTACACCAGAATATTCCCTAAGAGTAAGGTGTATGATGGTGGGGCATTAATGGGGTCTATAGGTGAACATGGTTTGAGAGGTGATCTTGATGGTCTTGAACTTCTCTCATAAATGGTTTTGATCATATTCAAGTTATTGGATATCGGATTGGGCTTAGTCTAGGTAAAATACCAGAAATTCTATCTCTCTCAAAAACTTTAATAAATGGGCTTCATAGGGTACGATCCTACTGGTTGAGTCCATCACTTCCTTTGTCTATTCCAAAAGTATTTGTTAAAACCCTATATTTATACTCATCATGTGATCAATATTCAATAGCTACATTATCAAGAGTAATGATACTTAATGGTCATTTAAATCTACTTGGATATAAGAAATCAAAACAAGTGCATGTGTTTTCTATATTCGTAAGACATTAAAAGAAAGTGAATTTTAATCATAAATGTTTGGGTCATTACAAACTTCCCCCCTTAATAAATTTGACTCTCAAAATTTTCTTTTCACAAACTAAAATAGATGATGGTAACTCTGTTTCATCGCTTCCTATGGTTCCTTCATTGGTTCCTCAAACTTGTGGTTTCTCCACAACATTTTATGAGGGGAATTGTCTTATTTTGTAGAACTTTTTCTCTATGATCTAAGATCTTCACTGGCTTCTCCTCATAAGAGAGTTTATTCTCCAATGGTACCAATTTTGGGTTGAGTACATGTGATGGGTCTGGTATGCACTTCCTTAAGAGTGATACATGTAATAAATCATGGACATGAGAGAGGTTCATTGAAATTACTATATAATAGGACACTTCTTCGATGTGATCAAGGATCTCAAAAGGGATGATGTACTATGGACTAATCGTTATCTTCTTTTCAAATCTCATAAATCTCTTCCACAAAGATATGTAGAGGAATAACATGTCTCCAACATCAAACTCTAGGTCTCATCGATGATTGTCATCATATCTCTTTTGTGGACTCTGGGAATATTCGATGTGTTACTGGATTTTCTTAACCATATCCACCATTTCTTCAACCATTTCTGTACCTAGAAGTTTCCATTCCCCAACTTTATCCCAACATGCCAGTGTTCTTCACCTCTTCCTATAAAAGGATTTATAAGGATCCATTTGGAATATTGAGTGAAAAATTTTGTTATAAGAGAACTCCCCCAAAGAAATATGTTGGTTCCATATGCCTTTTAAGTCCATTGAGAAAGCTCTCAACATGTCCTCAAGTGTCTGTATAGTTTACTCAGATTGGCCATCAGTTTGAGGGTGACAGGTCATACTGAAGTTCAACTCAATGTTCAGAGAATATTGGATACTCTTCTAGAACTTAAAGGTGAATCTTGGATCTCAATCAGGCACAATAGATAGTGGTACTCCATGCATCATTAACACTTCTCTGATTTATATATTTACTAGTTGATCCAATTAGAAATCATCTCAAATTTCAATGAATTGTGAATTCTTTATAAGAAGATCCACAACAACCCAGATAAAATTGTTTCCTTTCGATGTCTTTGGAAGTATGGTGAAAAATTCCATGGTGATGTTTTCCCATTTCCATGTTGGTATGGGTGTTGGTTGAATCATCCCCTTAGACTTCTACCTCTCAACCTTTACTTTCTAACATACCAAGAAATTTTTTGTATATTTAGAAATCTACTTCTTCATGTTATTCTACGAATAGTGCTCTCAATTATCTTGATATATCTTCATGTTTCCTGGGTGAATGGAGAAATTCAAACAATATGCATCATCCAAAATTTATTTCATTAACTTTTGATTTTATGGAACACATATTCTTGACCCAAATCTCAAAATTACTTCTCCCTTAATATTGAACTCTATGGATTTTCCTTTTCTGATAGTTTCCAAATTCTTTTGAATTGCCACATCATCTTTCTGATCATCCTTTAAACATTCAAAAAGAGTTGATTGAGCAATCATTTGTGAAAGGATTGATGATATTCCCTACTTTATGATTCCCATGTGCATATTCATCAAATAAAAGAATATTGGATCCTTTTTGGTTCTCAATAATGATAGAATTTTTGGGTCCTTTCTACATAGATAATATACAGACTTGTTTGCTTTCTTAGAGTGATGATGGATTGAACAGTCTGAGTCCTTGATGAGATCTGACCATCTTCGTTGGCACATATTCAAATCTTTATATTTGAATATATACTTTATACTTTTTTGATCCGTATATATTTCACACTTCTACCCAAACAGATAATGCCGCCAGATTTTCAACGCAAAGACTAGAGCTTCCAACTCCAGATCATGTGTGGGATAGTTTTTCCCATTAATTTTCAACAACCTTGAGTCATAGGTAATGAATTTTTCATTATTCATCAACAAACATCCCAAGACCTTCTTCAAAGCATTGATAAAGATTATGAAAAGCTTCCCACTTATGGGTAGTGTGAAAAAAAGGGAAGTGAAAAGCCTCTTCTTATACTCCATAAATCTCTCTTCACATTCATCATTCCAAGAAAACTTGACTTTCTTCCTATTTATCTTGGTAAGAGGGTTTTACAGTGATGATAAATTTCTCACAAATCAGTGATAATATCCAACTAACCCCAAGAAGCTCTAGATATTTGTCACAGATGTTGGCCTTTTCCATCCCTCGATTTCTTTTATTTTAGAAGGATCCATGGATATCCCATTGCATGTGGTGATATTACCTTAGAATGATACTTCCTTCAACTAGAAATCACACTTATTGTAATTTTTATAGAGCTTCTCCTTTCGCAAGGTCTCTAGAACAGTGCTCAGATACTCCTCATGCTCCTTGGTTTTGGAGTCTATTAGAATATAGTCTATAAAGTCTATAAAAAATTTGTTTAGGTAATCTCTAAAGACTTTATTCATCAAGTCCAAGAATATTTTTAGAGAATTAGTGAGTATGAAAGGCATCACTATGAAATCATAATACTCATACCTCATACAAATATTATTCTTGGGGATATCATTCTTCTTCACCTTAACTTGGTAATATACCGATCGTAGATCCACCTTGATAAGTAATGTCCTCCATGTAGTTGATCGAACAAATCATTAATTTGTGAAAATTGATAGTTTTTCTATATCGTGAATTTTTTGAGTTCATGATAATCAATGTAAAGGCGCATTGACTCATCCTTATTTATGATAAAGAGGACCGGTGCACCCCAGGGTGAAGAACTTGGGAATATAAACCCTTTATCTAGATTCTTATATAGTTGTTTCTTTATCTACTTAAGCTCCACAACAACCATTTTATATGAAGTCTTGGATATTGTAAACTCCCTGGGTATAAGATTAATAAATAAATCAGTGTCTCTTCTAGGAGGAAGATCAGGCATTTCCTCAGGAAATGCATCAGAAAATTCCCTCACAATAGGAATGTCTTAGAGGATGGTTCTTTCCTTAGACTTAATCATCTGATAAAGATACGCTTTTTCATAGGGCATTAATATCCATACTTGAGATGATGGTTCTAAATAAGATTCATCCCTCTCCTTTCACTTGTATAAAATCAGGGGTCGATTGACCATTTCGAGAGTGATTTCCCTCTCATGGAAATTTATGTTGGATCTATATAGGGAATGCCATCACATGATAACAATTGCCTAAAATTTCACCATAGGGAGTATGATGTGGTTCTATGGGAAGTTCAATCCACAAATTCTGACAGGGGAGGATTTATATACAAAGGATGCAATAATTACCCCATTTCCCATTTTCACTGACATCTCAACTTCCACGATTTTTAGTGGTGTCTGGATTATTCTACTAAAATTTCAGGATATAAAAGAATGTGCATAACTAGAATCAAAAAGTACATTCACTATTATTGAATGAATAACCAGAGTACCTATCACCACTTCATTTTCGGGATTCACTTTGGGGGTAGTGATGAAAAAATCTCACTCTTGTTTCCTTGGAGGTTGTTGGTTACCTCCAATTAACCTTGTCTTGGGGAACTAGTTCACAACGTTCCCTAGTTCCTTGTAGTTGTAGCAACAAAAAATTCACTTATATTAGATCAGAGCATTCCTTTCCTATATTTTATTAAAGGTTTTCTCCTATGGGAAATTATTATCCAGGTTCCCTTCTCTTCCAGACCTATATCATTTCCTCGATCCCCTTAAGAAATTTCTAGGGTGATTATTTCTACAATTTTGACAAGAGGGGTGCTGTAATTTCCTATCATCGTTGGATTTATCTATAACACCCCCAGAATTAAAGTCCACTTTCTGATTCTTATCCCAATGATACCCCTAAAATTTATCGATCTCTATCTCAAATTTGAGGGAACATCAAATAATTTTCTCATAGCTATCAAATTCACATATTTCCAATTGTTTTCGTAGACTAGGATTTATCCCACCAATGAATAAGTCAAATTTGCATTCAGGGGTGATGACAAAACTAGAGGCATACCATTCATGTCTTGTGAAGTTTTCCTTGTAGGCTCTGATGGATTCTTCATACTCTTTCTTGAGGTCAAGGAAGTAATTTTATGATTTAATTTGGAGGGTGTAGGGAAAATATTTATCGATTTTTTTCATAAATCCTTTCATCCCATTTCCTAGATCTCTTCCTCATGAATCATATTTTTTATCAATGTCTACCATTTATCTGCTTCACCCTGAAAATGAAAATCATTTAGAATAACATTCTCTTGTTCATATCATTGAAGGACGGAGAATATATTCTCAATGGAGTTGATCAATTTTTCAATGATTGAGGGATTAGATGATCCATTGAAAGTGGGAGGTATTTATCTCATGAAGCTCTCAATTATGACCTTTTCTTTCATAGGGGTGGTTGGATGTTTCTGTTGACCCAAGTTTCTTCTCAAAACATGTGTTAACTAAGAGAGTATTGTGACATATTTTTCTATTCCTGCTCCCATTGGATTGGGAATCTCATTAGTGCAGTCATCACATTGATCTTTACATCGGTTGTTAGCCTGATTCCTCCTATTACCGACCATTGGCTAGAATAAAAGGAAAATTAGGAATGAGTATCTTAAATATTTAAACACATAAAGTGAAATCTAATGACAATAAAGGGATAACTTATAAATTATATTCAAATCCTTAACTTATAAATTTATATCCTTCGATATAAGTTATCCATGATCTACTTCCTAACATATATTGTTATGGTATTTTTTGTTCCCTTGATAATGGTTCATACTAAGCTTATGAATTTACTGAAGCATATCCCCTGGTACTGTCAAACCAAGAGTGTACCAAGGAATTTTGTCTTGCACCATTTCTCGTTCGAGTCTAGCTCAAAGCAATGATTTTGTGTGTTACCCCTAGATACATCTATGCTAGAGCCACCTCTACTTGTTCGTATCCAGACAGAGATGTATTTTTGTGATAAACCACTAACTCTATAATCACCAATGTTTAGGGATTCTTTTCTTATAATTAGTATTATACCTAAGTATTTCACTAGAGTTTTCTAATCATAATCACGAAAAATTACTAAACCTATCCTCTGATACCAACTATAACAACACTTCTTTTTATTTCATATTTAAACATGATTTATTACATAAAATTTCACTTAATAGAAATTAAAAGATCAAGAGGCCTAATGTATTTGGGGATTAAGAACAGTACATAATAACTTAAAACATGAATTACACATATTTATTGAAAACTTCTTTTACATGATCACAACATTCCTTCATACTTAGCAATGCATGGGAAAACCTGAGGATATACATAATAAAAGGGTGAGCTATAAAGCCTAGTAATTGAATAATAATGGACTAACCTGACGAAGAAAATGCATGTTAGTCAATATAAATATCAATGGAGTGAAAAATAAACATGAACATAAATGTATGATATATCAAGATATTCATTACATGGAAATGTGGCCATAAAATACAACATGATATTATCATGATTCAAAGATCACTGCACATGAATTACCATGAGTAAACCCTCATTTCACATGAATTAGCATGAATAAACCCTCATTGCACATGAATTAGCCTGTGTAAACCCTCATTGCACATGGTTTATCATCATACTAAATATTAACTAATGCATTGGAGCACTACCATGGAACACCCTTCATAATCATTTGGTTTTCATGTATAAGTGTGCCACATAGATCATTCAATGAGGATTCCTTAAACATAAAAATTTATTCTAAATACAACTAATGTGGAATAAATTCATGTAATTCCCTTATCAATAAGTAAATGATCATAACGGTGAATACCCTTGATAGAGAAATGCGTATCGTATTCACTACATGATGATTTTGGAATGAAAAAATTGTAGTGTATTTTCGGCAGCATAACGACCTCAAATATAAATTCATAAAAAGGGTTGATGAGAGATAAATTGGTATATCATAATTTATAAATGAAACATACAGTAATAGGATCATGGAACATAATATCCCAACATATGAAATGTAATTTAGATGCATAAAATAAACAAAATTCTTGAATGTAAATGAGAAGAGAGAAATCCCTTAGGGAATTTTGGCATCGAATGGGTGTACACGAGAGGTATTAATGATAGATAAAGGGATATCTAATTATTAAAACTTAATAAGGGTAGTATGGGGCTGTTAAAACATATCTCATCATTTTTAAATGGAAATAAAAGGGTGTCACAATATAAGGAAACTTTCATTAAATGAGAAAAGAAGGAACCCTTACTTGGATGTGTGATCCAAAAGGCATGGGGGGTCTTCATGGGAGCATGGGGGGACCTTTGGAGGACTATTGGGAGTAGGGTTCATAGGTTGGTCGAGCTTAAAATATATTTAGTGAAGTGAAATGGGATCTTGGGTGGGTTTATATTGGAAAGGATAGGGATTTCGTTTTTATTTTGGTTTTGGACACTACACAATAAAATATTCAAAACCACAACCCATTCAATGGTTTTTTCCCATGGTTTATAAAAAAGGGGAGTGGTATACATTATTTTATAGGGATAAGGTCTGAAGATATTAAAATATTTCACTTTGTTATTTGGAGGTGAGTCGTGCTTTCAAGGAAATGATTTTAAAATCTTAAAATATTTTATATGTCTTGGAGGATTCACTAAGGCTTTATAAAAAAATCAAATAAACCTAAAATTACATTATTTTAAAGGAAAAAACATATATTTTTTCAAATATACCTTTTATAGTATTTTATTACAACACCATTGGGTCATTATAATGTCATAAAACATATTATATATTTATACGATATTTAATTTTTACCCAAAAAATCGATTATCTCAAAAAATTATTAAAAATTCACCATTGGATAATTTTGACTTACTGATTCCAAAAATAGTATTCATTTTATCTAAATAATTTTATAAATATGTGAATTTTTTGTTTTAAAATAAAAACACACATTTAGTGAAAATTGATAGGTTTTGACAAAAACAGTTTTCAAACATTAATAAAAATTTCCATTGACTTCATAAAAATTATAAGATAATTTATATTTAATAAAAGTAATTTAATAATATTATTTTAATAAAATATTATTTAATTAAAAAATTCATTAGTTCATCAAAATATATTTATTAATTGAATTATAATATTAACCAAAAATACTATTTGTTCTTAACAAATCATTTACAATGTAACAATAATTAAATGAAAGTATATTCATTATTCTATATAAATATATTGCACATAATAACAATGATATTTAATTATTGTATATCCCTTTATTTCACCAGAATTGGATCTAACCGTAAGGTGTGCAATGGTGGGGCTTTCATGGGGTCGTTCGGTTAACATGGTTTGGGTCGTGATCTTGATGAGCTTGAACTTCTCCCATAAACGGTTTCATTCATGCTTAAGTTTTTTTATCTTAGCTTGGGCTTGGTCTAGGGAAAATCCAACAAATGTTATCTCCCTAAGACATTTTGATAAATGGGATTCATAGGGTATGATCCTACTGGTTGAAATCATCACTTCCTTTGTATGTTCCAAAAGGATTGGTCAAAACTCTATATTTATATTAGTCATGTGATCACTGTTCAACAGCTACATTATCAATGGTAATGATACTTAACATGTCATTTAAATACAATTGTATATGATCAAACAAAAGGATTGAATGTGTTTTATATATCCCTAAGACATTAAAATAAAGGGAATTTTATTCATAAATTTTCAGTTTGTTATAGTGAGTCTATGTTCATCATTCACGCCTTGCATGAGTCCTTGGAATCGGTCTCAAAGAAAATCATGCACTTTGTAAAATCTTCAATGAGCGTGAGACTGTTACATAATTTCCATATTTTTCCTTCATTTTCATGTGCTTTAGTGATTCCCAAGTGTGATTCCTATACACTATTTGTGCCAGATCTGGGCACAATATCTAGACACAATCATAAGTTCTGTGTGAGATCCCACCATGATATCCAAAGACAATAATGATTGCTATGCAATATCCCTCTGTGAGATCCAAAGATAATCATGTGTGTTGTGTGAGATCTCACCGTGAGACTCAAATTCAGTCACATGCAATCTTAAAATTTTCAATGTTGATGTCTTCTAGTGCATTTGATGATCCATCGTGAGTTCCAAAGATAATCATGTGCATTGCGTGAGATCCCTCCTTGGGATCCAATGGAAATCATGTGTGTTGCACGAGATCTCACTGTGAGACTCAAATTCAATCACATGAACTCTTGTGATTTTCAAGGTTTTTGTCTTCCAATGATTTTCATGACCCATCGCGAGTTCCAAAGATAACTATGAGTGTCGTTCATGATGGCATTGTGAGATTAGTTCAGCACTCATGCTTCGTGAGTTCAGTTTAGCATTCAAACTAACTCTTCATGCCTTCTTTGACAACCAACCTTTGTCAACAACCTCAAACCTTGTCAAAAAACACAATCAACCAAAAAACACCATCATGAGGTATTTTTGGCTAATAATCTACCCCTTTAGGTTTGTTGACAACTCTTCAAATTTTGATACCACATTAAAGATTCTTTCAACGTCTTACAAAAATCTACTTCTTATGATTATGATAGAAATTATAAATGTACTCAACACACACTCTAAGCCCACTTGAGCCATGCTCGGTGTGAGAAACATGAGTATAATGAAAATTTCATCAACGAAACACTTAATTTCATTCCAAACCCACTATTAACCACTCTTCTTTTTTCATCACGTACCTCAGTTATCATGATATATAATCTTTGATCGATCATCTCTAGCATTATCAAAATTAAAACTCCCCCTACTTTGCTGCTCCCCCTATCATATTCCCCCTATCTTGACTAAGACATTTTCTCCCTTTTATAGCAGAATTTATCCCTCTTTGTCAATGAACCCAAAAGTTACTTCATAATGGTCTGGAATATGGTAGAGAACACATATTAGCATATCAGGGTAAAACACATCATACCTTGGGGAGAGGGGTCCCACACCAAACTTTTTCAAGTGTGGGGAGTCGACTGAACTCCAAGATCTAGTAGATGATGTTCAAATGGCTATTTGGGTAAGTCCTTTGTCGAAATGTCTTCAACTTGTTGTTTTATAGGAAGATACTCCACCTTTATAAGTTCTTTCTCCACCTTCTCCTTGATAAAATGATACTTGATTTCAATGTGCTTTTTCCTAGAATGATGGACTATATTTTTCTAATATTTATAGAACTTAAATTATCGCAATGGATTTTGATTGGATACTTATCTTCAACTCCCATATCATCAAGCTACTAATTCATCCATAACAACTATGTGAATTCTTCCTTGGATGCGTTGTATTCATCTTCAGTAGTGCTTAATAAAATGCAGTCATGTTTCTTACTTAGCCTAGAAATACAAAACCTACCAAGACAGAATGTACCATATAACATTTATTTTATGTCATCTGCTGATTTATCCCAATATACATCTATATATCCCAATACTTTTTTTCTGATATTTGTCATTATATAGAAAATGAAATCCACCCTACCTTTCATATACTGAAGTATTCTTTTCACTACAATAATATAATTTTCCTTGGTATTAATTTGATACTTTGATTCTTAACATGTTTAAAAAATAATATATGTTCATGTCACTATTAAGTACAATAGGATTCCAATGATCTGCATGTATTCTATGACATTAAACACTTTTCCTCCATCATCCAATGCCATTTTCATTCGATTAGCCACTAGAGTCATCATCTCATTATAATTATCCATTCCAAATCATCTCATGACATACTTCGACTATTTGGATTGAGAAATGAATGTTCCATTATTTCCTTGTGTCACCTATAAAATGAGGAGAAATTTCAGGCCACCAATCATTAACATTTCAAACTCACTTTTCATGAACTCGACAAACTAATTTCACTAAGATTCATATAATCTAAAAAAATTTATGCTATTGACATATAATAACACCACCATCATTTTATTACTATCATTTTTGAGATATTGATTGTAATTAACTCCACCACACAGAAAGATGATCTTCTTCAAAAACTGATCTATTCTTGAATAACATGCTCTTGGTTATTGTATAAACCCATAAAGCTCCTTCTTCATCCAAAAAAACTATGTTCTCAACTTCATGAATAATAAAACTCTTCTAGTTATTAGGCCCACTATTTATACCCACAACAATTCTTCTTCTCCTAAATAATTTCTTCACATGTGACTGTAGGTTTGAGAAACTTCTCCCGATCAATAACATTTTCCAGTTGTAGCTACCCTCAATAATATTTTCATTGGGTAAATTTACCACTTCGAAATGATCCATTAGCAATATTGATAATCCCACAGAGTTGGAACTCGATGTAGGAAATGAGAGATAAAGTTAATAACATCATCACTATCCATTTTACTCAATTACTTCCTTGAATATCATGAATCCATAGACCATTAAATCCTTTCAAGGAATTATTTTAGATTTCTTCTTAATCTATGGTAACTGGTTTGAATCATTTGAAATTACGGAGCATATCACATCACCACTTTTCATCTTCTGATACAAATTCCCTTTGGATTATATCTACCCCAAAACCTGAAATACTTAAACATAAATTAATATTAGTTATATACATAGGGATATAGGAACCACTAGAATCCTCAAGAAGAGGATTGTGGTCAATACTAATGGATTTCCCCTTTGATACTTTCTTTTAAATCATTGTACTATTTTTGTTCTTATTCTAACTACCCTACCAACTTCAACCATTCTGGCCATATAACTAAACATTCAATTCCCACATGCTTAATCTTCCACAAATATTAAAAAAATTTAGGATTGTACTTTTTTACAATTTTGGGTTTAAACCCATTTTTAGAAATTTCCTTATTTGATTCTTCGCTGAGATTCCATTTTTCATGACTCTTTTTTTGAGGAGTATTTCCATGTGTCATCTTCTCTTTCTTCTTCCTACATTAGAGAACTCATTCAATTTTCTTACCTTCATTCCATATGGTTGAGTCTTCCATTTAATTTTCATTCTTCTTAATCATGATTGGAGAATCTCCTCCCTTTTTCATCCAGGTTTGTTCACATTCTTTCCAAGAAAGTTTTTGTGAGTGTAATAGTGGAGGTGATTGATACACCTTTCATTGAGATTAATGTGATTTCCCTAAGGTGGTAAACCTATTTTTCAAATTATCATATTGTATAATAATATAATCTTTTTCGTTATACACTTCCATTATTGGGGATATCCTTATGGGTTCCTTTTCTTTCCTTTCTTTCTTCCCGCTGCAATGTCTTGCCAAATGCCCATGATTAGAACATATAAAACATCTTCCATTGAAGGTATACCTTATCTCATCCTTTCTCAACTTATATGTTCATGTATATATAGTTCTTCTTCCAAAATTAATCCCTCGGGCTTCTTGGTACATACTCATGGTATGTCCCTACCTTCCACATTAATATCATTTGACAACTACTTTCTTCTAAAAGACTTTTCTTTCACACTTTTCAAGAAGCTTCTACTTATTCACGGATTTAGAAATTTTTCTATCTTCAAAATATGAAATATATTCCAATGACTCATAATAAAAACTTTAATTATGACCATTTATCCCACATAAATAGCACATGGTATCACTATTTCCTATAAAAACCTTTTTATTTCTATCTCTAGTACCTACGGGATTTATCTTATCTCTAAAACTTTTCACATCATTCTTACGATCATGCATGGGACATGGTTCATCATATCCAATACTGGATTTTTTTCAAATTGGATGGACTTTGGGATGAGATAACCATTTCATGTTTTTTATCTGAAGTAGCATATTTTCTTTTCATTTCATTATTACCTATAAAAGCATAATCAAATAGTAAGTTTAGAGCATCCTTCAACTTTAGATTACCTTTAGAGTTAGATTTACCCACTTCTTTCTTCCCTAATTCTATCTCTTCTCCCAATTTTTCAGTCTTCGTATCCCTTTATTTGAGTTCAGCATTAATTTACCTCGTGATATTATTCCCACTACTCATAGAATATTCGAATTCATGGGTGAGCTTATCCATCATTTCAGATTTATTATTTATCTTAGAATTTATCAGAGCAATATAATAATTACAGCATGAATTCTCCTGCTATAGACTTTTACCCCTAAATTAGTTCATATAGTTGTGTATAAATATAATTATTTCTATATTTCATATTATGAATTTATTATGAGTTCAGATTCATTCCCTTTTCATTAGATTTGTTCTTTTCTATCTTTGTAGAAAACATTTGTAGTCATTCATATTTCAAATCATTATTCTATCTCATATCAGTAGCCACATAAATAATCCATTTATTTAATCCTTTTATCTTGTTAGCCTTAATTTACAATGCATGGATATAAATAAGTTTTGATTTAATTTATTCATCCAATTTCTGATCCAATTCCTTTATTTCATGGATAACTTCCACTTTTTCCTTCTTGGAATTTTTTCATCATCAGTAGTTTCAAAATGACTTAGAATGTAAAGTTCTTAACTAATTCTTACAGCATCATTGAATGACTCTATATTTTCACTATATAATTAAACCACACCATTCTTCTGTTCATTAAACTGAATCACCATTTTTCCATAGACACTTCCACATTGAAGAATACCAAATGAATTATTTTTCTTCATTGATGTTCTTCTCTTTTACATGGTACATCGAGATAAGAGAAAACTGATACTTCAATTCCAATGGTAGAGTAAACCATGTCAGAGAAAAAAATCCACAGACATAACATACCCTCTAATACCAATTGTAAGGTGAAAAAGGGACTTAGATACCCTAAGAGGGGGTGAATCAGAGTATCAATATTCTTTTCATAATTATTTTACTTTTGGATATTAAACTATTTATTATAAGGGTCACTTTGTTTTCTCTTTAGAGTTTATATTGGTTGTATCTTTTCCAATTTTATCTGATGACCATGTAATGAAAGTAAAGTAATAAATCAAGCACAAGGACATAGTGACTTTTACTTGGTTCACCCTCACTAGGATACATCCAAGGAGAATACAATGGAAATGTGTCGATTATACCAAATTCACTAAGGCTCACTACTAATAATGATGTTCAGGATATATCTCTTCTATATCCAGGTTCACTTCCTTCATAAGGTTTAGGGTCAGATCACTCCTTTCCCAAGGGTCACCCCCTATGTCTATTTCTCTAGATCACTACTAGTGGAAAGGATCATTGTCTTCCTATTCCTTCTCTCACTACTCTAAAAAGGATCCACACATAGTTTATGGACATGTAGTCCCCTTCATTATTTCTAATGAAGGCATCCTCCACTGAAGGTAGATGTTCGGTTGATTCTATTTATGGGTTGCTTCTTCACTTCTGTGAAAACACCTAGATGAAACCCTTATACTTTTTAGAAAACTAGAACATAATTCTATTTACTGTAGACACAACAATTATCTCCATTTTGGAAATATTTTCAAGTAATTCCAAATTTTCCTTTCACCACATTGACTGTGGAAGTGAATAACCTCTTTATACAAGTATTATCGATTAGTGAAGATCTACTATCTTCATATTCTCCATAATAATTCATATGTGAAAATGATACTATTCATACAAAAATGTAAGTGTGTATATCCATGTGAAATATTATAGTGTGATACCCCTGTGTGAGACCCAGACACATAACTCCTTGTGTGAGATCTTGGCATGAACCCTTGCATGAGATCCTGGCGTAAACCCATGGTGCCTTGCATGAGTCCCACCTTGTGTGAGTCCCCTAGAAAGAACCTCTGGTGCCTTACATGAGTCTCACCTTGCGCGAGTCCCTTAGCGT
The DNA here is from genome assembly GCA_963277665.1 of Viscum album. Classification (NCBI taxonomy): domain Eukaryota; kingdom Viridiplantae; phylum Streptophyta; class Magnoliopsida; order Santalales; family Viscaceae; genus Viscum; species Viscum album. The sequence goes on along the minus strand of OY728136.1, from coordinate 933,173,006 downwards.
GAACCCCCAGCACCTTTTATAAGTCCCACTCTACATGAGTTCCCTGGAACGAACCCCTAGTATAAACCTCCTTCACTGTGAACCCCTTGTGAAAACCTCCTTTGCCGTATACCCCTGGTGTGAACCTATTTCTCTATTAACCCATAGTGTGAATCTCTTTCTCCAAGAACCCCTGGATGAACCCCCTTCTTCGTGAACCCCTAGTGAGAACCCATGTTCTCACTTGGCATGAGTTCCACTTTGTGCAAGACTCTTCCACGACTCTACTTTTGCAAGTCATCTTTCACGATTCTGCTTTTTCTCTTTGTGAAAGACCTTGTTTAGATCATGTACAACACTTATACAATTTCAATCGCATATAATTATTCTCTGTGAACCTCTGTCACAAGATCTCACTATGATTATCTTCTCTAAACAAGCTCCATATCAATATTTTAAGAAAAACTCTTTTGACCTTTAAGGATTTTTCATGGGGTATTTATAGGCAAGTGTTCACCACCTTAATTCCACAAATCACATACAACCATCCACCTCATGGGAATCACATACTCAGCAAGATCCGGGGGTGTGATATGCTCATGCATTGAGTGTTCCTCTTTCAACATCGGCATTTTTCATGAGTCCTCATTCATCATTCGATCTTATGCTTTGCATGAGTCCTTGGTCAGTATTCATGTTTTTCTTGAGTCTCTAGTACACATTCACACTTTAACTTTGTGTGAGTCCCTATTCATCATTCGCGTCTTTCATGATTCCCTAGAGAAGGTATCAAATACAATCATGCACTTCACAATATCTTCAATGACTGCGAGACCCTTATGTAATTTCCATATTTTCCCTTTATTTTCATGCACTTTCATGAGCCTCGAGCACGAGTCCTATTCGTGATTTTCATAATATATAGTAGAGAGCTCCAGTGAAAATCATGGGTACTACACGAGATCCCTATGGGATATCGAAAGACAATCATGAGTGATGCACAAGATCCCCCCATGAAATCCAAGGACAATCATGTGTGACGCACGAGATCTCACTGTGAGACTCAAATTCAGTCACATGGTATCTTGTTATTTTCAATGTTTTTGTCTTCCAATGCTTTTCTTGATCCATAATGAGTTCCAAAAAATCATATTCACTATGAGAGATCCTTCCATGAGATCTAATGACGATCATGTGTGCTGCATGAGATCTCCTCACAAGACTCAAATTCAATCACATGCATTCTAGTGATTTTCAATGTTGTGGTCTTCCAAATATTTTCAGGACCCATCGTCAGTTCCAAATACAACTATGAGTTCCACACATGATCACATTACAATATAATTTCAGTACTTTTACTTCACAAGTTCAGTTCATCATTTGCACAAATTCTTCATGCCTTCTTTTAAAAGCAACCTTTGTTAACAACCTCAATCCTTGTCAAAAGATACAATCAACCCAAAAGCACCATCATGAGGTATATTTGGATAATAAATACTCACAATCAGAAACATAGGAATGACATTATATCTCATGTGATGATTATTTTAAAACATCATCTTCCTTCATATCTCTTTAATGTTTTTTATTTCATTCATTTGAAAATAAATATGCATTTAATTAAAATTTTGTAACCAATATGTAAGAAAAACAAGAAAGAAGTGGTGACATGAAATAAGTAACAAATTCCAGTAATCTTGTAAAAAAGGATATGTAGTGACATAAAATAATCATATTATATTTAGTTAAAAGAATATTAAAACATAAAAGGTGTATCATAGAAAAATAAAGACATCATAATTAGCATATTAAACAAGGGTATGATATATTTTTCTTCTTATATTTCTAATTTTTTGTAACTCAGTTTTGGTTAGGTAATTTGGTTCATTTTGGTCAATTGATTAGTTCATTTTCTCTACTTGGGTTAGGTTTTTTGTTCACATTTTAGGTTAGGACATTTGGCCATTTTTTGGTTAGGTCCTTCCTTTTATTTTATTTTTGTTTTTGACTCTAATTAGTTTAATATGTTTTAGTTTAGTTCATCTTATTTATTCTTCTAATTAGATTGTTTCATTATTTTTATCTTAGGTTCTAACACATCTCAATTAAATACTAGAAAATGTAACTTAAAAAAAAACTACAACTAGTTTATATTGAAAATAAACATGAAGGTTTAGTTAGATACAAAATATTTACATCCAACATTAAATAAATTTTAATAGTACCAACCTAAACAACCCATGTTGAGACAAACCAAAAAACCGAGAATGCATGTGGATGGTTAAATATCTTACCCACTACAACAAAAAATTAATAATAAAATTTTACAATTATACTATTTGAGTCATCAAAAGTAATAAATTGATCAATTCTAATAGGATTAGTGATGGTGTTAATTTCATCCCCACAATCATGATAAATATTTCTTGGGATTAACTAAATAATGACATGAAAATAGGGAATCGAATGATATTTTGCATAATTTTCTCACTAATTATGTCAATACATATGGCTCATTAGTATAAAGAATATGAGTCATGTTAATAACATGAACTCCATAGTCAGCAATAAATGTGTTATATCTTGTCATCGAATTAAACTACTTGAATTTCATCATAGTGACTCGGCCATGAGAGTAATAATTGAATATTTTTATTTTATAAACAAATACATAATAAGATGCAATTTTATATCAAGGAAAACTATATGATTCACAGAAATAGCATTATGTTATTTTAGTTACTATAACAACATCATCTTGTGTTGTCATGATCATTTCACATTAAGTGATAATATATTTGTACCCATTGATCACAATTAATTTAAATCCACAAACCCCAAAATTAGGACCAAAATCCAAAGATCTTATTCCTTTTGATATTAAATCATTAGTTAAACCCAATACTTAAAATATAAAATAAAATAAAAATAACTTAATATTAATTTTTTTTATTTTATTATAGTAATACTTGTACCATAAATTTCAACCAAGTAGATAAATAATTTGGATGAAAATTCTCTCTCATTCTCAAAGGTAATGAACAATTATTTCTATTTATAATATGTTTATATTCCGCTTATAAAAATATAGAAATAGTTTAAAAAGGAATGTAAAATTACATGTAATGATATAACATATACATGTTAAATATACAGACTTGATGCAGTAATTTGAAAAATCAAAATTAAACAAGACTCTGTGATGTGTCATCTCCCAATGGTCAAGGTTTTATGTAGTCAATATATATAATCCAAGAATTATCCCTATCTAATGAAGTGATGGAAAACTGGTTCAATTTTCTCATATTGTTCTTATTTATTTCTCATTGGTCGGTTATGTATCATGGTAACATGAGAGAAATACATTGAATGGAATATATACATTATTGAGATAAGTAACATTTCTCAATAGAACCCTCAGGATGATTCTTATTCCTAAAATAATACTTTATTGTGTACATATTTATTTTAATTAGATACACCCAATGAAAATAAATAGGTACTTAAAGAAGTATTTTAGTTGGAATATGGATAATTATATGTATCATGCATGTGAAAAATGATGAAGGAAAAAATTTCTCTAACTCACAAAAAATTAATGGTTAAACTTCTTACATTTTTTGTAAGAAAAACATGGTCAGATTTTTAGCATAATTATCTATAAAATATGGAACAATAAAATAACTTCCACCTTAACATTATTGGATACTAAATGATATATTTTTATTAAAACCAACTCAAGAAGAATGATCAGATAATCATGAGTCATCAAAAATTTCAACTTCAACTCTCTTCTATTGACCCATTTTGATACATTTCTTGAATGGAAATCATGAACCTTAATAATCCATAGTACTTATAGAAATTGATTGTTTCTAAAGGTTTCATCGCATAAGAAGAACATGGAACTTTCCCTTTATTTTCAAAGGTACACACATGATTTAATTCTGGTCTGACACCCCAATCCACCACATCACATCAAGATAATAAATCATTTTTTATTCCTCATTATATTTATAAAATTTAAAGAAACATTTCAAAAAAAATATTTTTTCAATGAGAATTATATCTAAACAATGATGTCACAAATTTGTTGGATAATAAGGAAACTCTAATAAGATAACTTTTTTTTCCAATTTTAATTGGATTAAGTGTAAACAATCTTCCTATTTTTAGATTCTATGTAACCTTTCATGAATGAAAAATTTATATCTGAAAATTCATTAAGCACATAAATTCCAGACATATACTCAGGTGGATTTTGGTCCCCATGGTATTTTCAAACATTCTACAATTTTTCCTATATGGATGATCAATTGGAAATAATTAAAAATTTGTCATAAAACTACGACTATGATTATATTTAAATATTTTAGATCGTGTATTCTTCATACAAATAGGATAGGGAAGTTTTCCCATCATGCTCTGGCTAAAAATCATTGTAAAAGATGGAAAATTATTTATCATCCACATAAGTCCAAAACACATCAAAAATTTGTATTTTGAATAAGATTTGTATTTTTACACACCAACATTCTAAAGATGATTAAACAATTTAATTAAAATTTTCAAGTATACATCTATATCATTTTTAGTATCAGAATTTATAGATATGAGCATACTCATGAAAGTGGATGGTTTTTTCATACTCATATATAGTTGATGGTTATAAATGTGTATTATTATTGTCCATGTGTTGTGTGAAGTATGAATTTGAAAAATAAATTAAATAATACCATCACAGGGTAGACCCAACCTCACATTATTCACATCATCTGCAAAATTAGGATATCTAGCATCAAATTTTTGTCATGCCAATCCATCTTCAGGATAAACAAGCTCATCATAGTTCATATTTATCTTAGTATCTTGACATCACATATTTCTTGATATATCATCACACATGAAAAAAAATTGGATTCCAAAAAAAAAATTAGAAGATTACTTTTTATGGAACATGATATGGTGTTCCGCTATCATTTAGCTTCTATCGAGATGTGCTACATTTTGTACAACAATTTAGGTCGATGGTTTCCTAACAGAATAAGCTACAATATTTCAGGAAAGTAAGAATTTTGTTTTCAGAAAATCCATGTTGGTCAATTAGATTTCATTCCATATAATGGTTCAAGAGAATCTCTACATTACTTAAAAGTACTTCCATCAAAAATTTAAGAATATAATTGATATAAGTATTACAAATTCCAAACATGGTCATATCTAATTCAGTCCTCTCATTATGTCATAAACATTTTGAGATTTTATTTTTTCCCCATTATGATACATGACATAATAGTAAATTTGAAAACATAAATTTTTTATATGGTAGATAACTTCTTCATGACTTAACCAAGGTTTTCCAACACAATTATAACATGGGAAGTGTAAAATACCTCTTTATAAATATTTGGTAAATTAAAATTCTCAGAAACTCTCTAATATATTTTGAAAATCGATTGAAATCCGATCAGTTTCATACATACAACTTCTATCCATTCCATAATAATGAATTTATACATAATTTTTTAACATTAATTAAATAAGATTGAATTAAAATAAAAAATATACATTTTAATGAAAAATAATAATTTTCACTTTATTTCAATCACTTTGAAAAACATTGAAATAATATTGAAATCAAAACCACTTTAAATCACTCTCCATATATGTGCATAAATAAAAAATTTAACATACATGAATACCTAAATATAAAATAAAATTATTTTATCATGAAAATGGTAATTTGATCAGGGGAAATACCATTTTTAAATAATTCAAACTATATATGTATCACTCGTATCCTTAATTTCATAACAAAATCACATGATATAACAAAATACTATATATATAAAACTATAATATTAAATTCCCTTATATCAATGATTAATAACTATACATAGTACCACACAATAAAGTATATTAATGGAATGATAGACAAACTAGTCCATATAAGAATTATAATATAAAATACAGTAATGTATATCAAAAACAAACCATGATATATATTTTCATCTAAATCACAAAAAATTACAAACCAAAAATGGAAGGAGTTGAGGTTTGTCAACAACTAGATTATTTTAGTAGTAAACTAAGTAAGTATTTAGTATGGAATAGTTCATAATAAATGCATACTCAAAAAAACTCATACAAGTAATAGGGCATAGAAAACATCTCTTTAGACATATCAAAAGAAATGAAATTCTCATTTAGATAAATATTTTTTTCGACATAATTAACATAATTTTAGAAATATGTTCATCTAACAAAAAATACATCAATATCCAACCATTTATTAAAAAAATACCAATCTATATATTCAAACCATATATTAAATTTTAATTCCAAACATGTTTAAGAACTAAAATATATAATTTCAATTATTTAAAAAAATATTGACATGAATAATTTCATAACCACTTAATATATTCATGGATCAAAAAAAGTACTACAAAAAATAACTCAATATTTACCTCATATATCACACAAAATAATAGGTTCAAATTAGATTTATATAAAAGTGAGAGTAACTGAATAAAAAAATACATCACCCAAAATCATATTTATTATGAAATATAATAACAGATATAATCCAATAAAACCCTAATTTAATGAATCGGGAAGAATCCTAACAAAAAATAATCTAGGTTAGTATTTTATGCTTAGGAAAAAATTAAAAGTATGGTTGATATAAGATGTAAAGGATTTGGAACTTCTTAATTTGATGTTCAAGAAGAATGGAATTAAAACAACAAGCGAGGAGAGATTGTTGTGGCTGGGGAATAAATTGAGGGCCCGCTCATGGGGTTCAGTCTGGATGGGAGTGAGGTTGAAGGAGCGGAGGCCATATGGTTAGGTTTTGTAGGTAATGTTATACCAATGATTTTTAAAAATTGTTTTCATATGCATACATTATACCAAGGGTTTTTAAAAACCATTATTATAACCTGATCTATACCAATGGTTTAAGGAAATTATTTGTATATCCTTCCCATAAATAGTTTATACCATTGGTTTTCAAAAACTATTGTTATAAGGGGGCCTACACAAATTTCATTAAAAAACTATTGGTATAGGTTAGTCAGTATAGATCCCATTTCTAATAGTGATTGGTTATTCCATTTGCATTCAATGTATCAACTGTGACCCTAGGGGTAAAATTCCTAGGTCATTTTTAACTTCAATCACTGCTCGTATCCTGGTATAATGAATCCTCATATTGTTTGGAAAACAACCTCATCTCTACATAGTCTGTGTTTTATAATGTCCTCAACATTAAATATTTACTCTTGGTAAAGCACAAAATACCACAAGAATAATACACATGGATGTGCATAACCATATATATATAAATTGGTAAAATAATATGTGAAAACCATCAAAAATAGATGAATTATTATATACATCATACACAATTGAAATAATTAATTAAAAAAATAAAATTAAAATGTATATTGTTCGGTTTATACTCAATATTTTTTGGTATGTAATATACATGAGATATAAATTTAATTTTTCAATAAATTTTAATTAAGGGTAATTTAAAAGAATTAAAATAATTTTATCAAATTTTAATTTATAAAATATTGGTAGAACAATCCCTAGAAAAATGTTAATGCATTCCGAAAAATAACCATGATTTTTCGAGAAAAAAAATTAAAACATTTTTAGGCCCCAGAGTAGTCTGAAAATCCATAAAATGGGAATCTATGCTATATCTAGGCCCATATAGAGATTTATGAGTTGGGCATCCCCCAACCTAGCTAGAGGAAGCACCCTAGTGCATTACACTAATAGGAGGGGAGGGGGAAGAGTGGTGTTCCACTTTCTTCCTTACAAAAAAAGAATAATTTTTTTTAAGATATCTTTTCCCACCATTATTGGTTGATTTTGTTTAAAAGTAACCCCCCCCCCCCATTTGGTGGATTATAGATCATGGGGGCAGCACTGTCACCCGAATTTAAAATAAATAATAATATTTTTTAATTTTTTGTCAATATCCTAATAATGAAGGATTAAAAAATACCTATAAAGAAAAAAACAATAAAATTAGAGTATAAAATATTATAAAATGGACCCCCATTTAGAAATAACTACTCTGGACACCTAAAACATCGTTGGAAACTAGGGTTTCATCAAAAAATCACTGGTGACTGATTCTAGGGAAAATAACGTGTGTGTGTGTGTGTGTTATTCATTTTTAATTACCCTCTAAATCAATTTCAATATGATTTGAAATATTAATGGCTACTAATTGTACATCATTGATCAAATCAAGGCCTAGTTTGGTGTCATGGGACTGTGATGATTCCCTCTACTATAATTTAATGAAAATTTATTTTTTATTTAACTTAAAAATTCACAAGATCCCTTTGATACCAATTGAAGGTATCACAACATGCAGTGGAAGAATTTGGTCTAGAGATTTAAAAAAATTGTCTTCGTATTGATGTATCTATATCATCTCAAGTGATGCACAACCTGATATGAAAGTTGATGATATCGTATGAAGATGTTAAGCACAAAAATTAAATCAAATAATTTCCTTAATATATTTGAAGGTGTTTTCAACAACCACTCATCTTCAATGGTCATTTCATGAAGTTACCAAGGTCAAATCTATCTGTATCATCAAAACATGTTTCAAAGGTCTATGGTAATGTAAATTGTTGATATCTAGGTGCTAGTATATGGATATGAAAAGGCCTTCGATGTCTTGATGATAACCACTACGTTTTCCTTCAATTTTTGAAGGGGATATTGGTTCAACTACTTTGAATGAGAACATATCTCTCTAGGATGTGTGAGGGAGGATAGAGGATCTCTCAAATTATAGTGAATGAATAGTCACTTAGAAAATATCTCCCTCTTTCTTATATAATGGAGATTAAACACCTGAATAGGTATCCCTAACCTCTGTATAAGTAATTCTCACTAAATAAGACATAAACGACACCTTATAACCAACTGTTTTATAAAAATCATTTATAGTTTTATCACTTATAATATAATAAAATATATTAAAAGATAAAATAAAGTCATCAACTAGACTCGTCATTCCCACAAATATTAAACAAACCAAAAATATTAAAATAATATTCCTTCGTTAAATATTTTCCAATGCATTCACTTAATATCTTTTGTATAATTTTAATAAATAATTTCAATTCTAATTATTCTAAACTGAAATAATATGAATTTATTTATTTCAAGGTGATCATTTATAGTCAGACATCTCTTGGACCCCGTGGTGGGCCCACCATGTTCTATACTCCAATTCATTAGAATAAGCCAGACTTTTGAATATTCTTAGTGTGTTACCCTCTAGGAACTTATCTCAATAGTAGTGAATATTAATTATAGACCGTGAGTGGATTCTAGTAACACATAAAGTCCTCTAAGGAGATAAGGACTATTCATTGCAATAACCACCTCCGATGAACACAAACTATTTAATATAATCTCTTTACCTTTTGATATCTCATAAAGTAGGATGTTCACTCGATGTCATCATCCTTTTATAATTTTTTATTCGTTGACCTTATTGAATAGAATTAACTTCTTCTACCATGGCCATGGATTTAGCGAAGGCACTACTATCTTGATCAACTGGGCATTGGATATCACTTCGTTTAAGAAGAGAAAAATTATATCTTGATCATTCAATCAATATCATACCACTAATGGACCTCCCAATTCAAGCTTCCTCACCATAACATAAATGTTATGGTTTTCATATTTCATCAAAGTATGTAATCAAATGGTATACACTTACAATAATCTCAAGATGAGAGACTAATACACAAGGTCATAGACAAGAACTAACAAGGACACCTAAAACATATGGTGTTCTTATATACAGGTCAACCCCCATGATCTCATATATTTTAGATCACTAAGTGTGAAGTTAGTTAGAAAAAGTCACCATGCTTATGATCCCCCAACACCTATTGGTCACACAGCGTCTGTATCCTACCAACATGATGTATCTAGACTGTAGGAAATAAGTTTAAGATTAATGACATGGTATTTCTAGGTTCTCATTAAATCATGTGAATTTCTATAATCTTTTGGTATGATAAGTAATCTAATGAAATTACCATATAAATAGTGGATGTAGAAATATCTGCACTATTATGGTAAGCATATAACAAGCATTACTCACTATATATATGATATGGAAATAAAAAAGGTTTTTTTCAGGTTAGATATATGGAACCCACTTTTACAACATCTAAATAGTTTTATAGTGGTTCCTCAGTTGAATGAGCATCAATGACCCTCTTTATGGTTGTTCAGAGGTGTGTCTTGTATTTTAAAAATTAAAATGGTTTTTCTTTTTAAAAAATTATTTTAAAAATAGGGATGGATAAATTAAATCTAAGGTAAAAGTGGTGATTAATGAATGGGTTTTGAAATGGTATTTAAAAACCTAAATAAGGTTTTCTAAAGAATATTATGATGGTATTTCAAAAAAAGTACAAGAGTGACTAAAATAACCTAGGATACCTTTTAAAGTGGTTTTATATAGGATTTAACATATTTTAAAATGGAAACCCAAGAGTATTTATTGATATGGATTTGGATCATTTTACCTTGTAAAGGTGATAACCTTTTTTCCGAATCTTACGTGCTTATTTTTCATTGTAGTTATGCTTTCATAGTGTATATGTTGATTAATAATGATTTGTTTTGGGTGTGTACATATGTGAGAACTTTGTTTTTTGTACTAAAGTTATGATTTGGTCTAAGTGGATGGGAAAAACACCCTAAAGGGTTAATATGGGTATTGGTATGAGTTTGAGGTTCGAGGATAGGTCTCGAGTGACTAGAGCCATGTGATGAGTTGGTGAGTTGTGAGATAGACTTTGTTCCATTTGTGTTGTTTCATACACATGATTGATGATTTATTTTTCATAGGTGATGGATACTTGTGTGGGAGGGTACTCTAAGCCCTAACCTCCCCATTACTAAGATGGAATTGGTAGGATAACTATAGTAGATATTGGATCCTAGTATTCATGATTTCAGTTCATACCCAGAGTGATAGGGTAGTGGATGTATATGGGGAATTACCATGAGTGAGATTTATGGGTCCACCATTCCTTGAGTGAGAATTCATGGGTGAATAGATATATTTGGGTCCATAATGAGTTATATGGGATCTGATTTGTAATATATTATGGGTTATGGACAGATTTCTCTACCTGGAATAAGAAGGTAGTGGTAGGTTGGTGATGTATCCTCCCTTAAATGAGAAAGGATGGTCAGATTATTGAAATGAGATCAAACATGGATGTCACCCTACATAGTATCATTGGGTTTGGGTTCAGTACATAGTTAGAAACGCTACCTAGAATCATCAAGTATGGGTTGGTATTGTGAAATGAGGTGATTTATTCCTCTAAACATATAGCTGATGTAGGTATGGTCAAGTGTTGTGTTTTCCTAGTTAGTAAATGACAGCATAACTTATATGACTAAATGTGAATTGTTTATTATGATTTCTATGTGGTTTTATTTTTTGAATGCTCATGATTACACTTCTTATATATGTATTTCATGTATATCCACTTTATCATAGAAGCACTCAATATCATTAAGGATCTGTGTATTCCAACTAGTTCAATGGACTCACCCCTACCTACCTACCAACATGGGTTTCGATGTATGCAGGTATAAATTATATATTTTTCATTAGGGATATTTATCACTTGGAGATGGACAAGCGGTATAGGTCTAGAAAATTATAGAGTTCAAGGATTTGTAAGGATGATTATGTGAGTTGGTCCAGAGGTCATATATTGTCTCTTTATTTATTTTTCCTTATATACTAACCAATGATCCTCTGTTTCATTATATGAATGCTTCTTTACATGCTATGTTTATATGTTACTACTCTGTTTTATTTTGATATATTATATATGTATATAACACTACTTTCTATTCTAGAGTATGGGGTCCTTGTCAGCTTCTTATTTTATGTCTATAGGATTTTGGGATTTCTTTCAAAAATATGGGTAATTATCAATTATATATAGATTCTGAAATGACCCTTGAGACTTATATTATAATTTATATTCTCCACATGACTATATTAGGACCTCTTCACTTGTTAGAAGCCTCTATAATATGGGGTGGTGTGCCAGAGGTCATGTAGTGACCTTGAATCAGGTTTTTTTGAGCGATCTGGTCCAAGGTGTTATAAAGTGGTATCAAAGCCTCTATTGGGATGGGGTAGTGTATTTATAGGTGGAGTTAGGATATCAGGACTTGATAGGTAGACCAAGTGAATGCCTAGTTTTCATGACGTCATTTGAAACCCAAGTTATTAAGGGATGTCCAGTTTCGGTACAAGGCCTTCTAGGATGAGTAAGGTGTTGGTCTGGACCCAAAATCCAATGCGAGATGGATGAGACTCGAGATGATTCATAGAGATATATTGGGAGCTTATAATTTATTCATTCATTATGATATTTTCATTCTTATAGCATGATACAAATTCTTATGGGTGGTATTGTTTGACAGAATTATTTATCAAAATCCATTATTAAATGAAGAATCTTATAATTTAATTGATGTTTTATCAATTAAATTATAATGGTATATTAGATTAATATGGATATGAGGGGATTTTTTGATTGATTGTGATGTGTTTGTTTAGATACAATAGGGAAATGGTTTTTTGGATAGTTGGAATTTGGAGTAAAAATTTGTTTTTTGAAATGAAACTCATGAGGTAGCATGAGATATGCATAAATGATTTTAAAAGTTGGTTTTACTCAAAAATGGATTGAAGAGCCAATGGTTTTGAAATGGTTGATATTTTTAGGTTTTGAGAAAAATAAGTAAAAAATCATTTTGGAAGCATTATTTCATGTGGGTTTTGAAATTTCAATTTAAAATGGTTTTGGAAGTGGGGTCAATTGTTTATAAAAGTGACCTTCTGGGATTGGATTTTGGTGATATTGATTTAGATTAAAACCTTTGGATTATAAGAGGTTTTTTGAAAACTTGGGTGAGTTTTTGGTGTGTATAAAATGGATTCAATGGGTTTTTGGAATATGTAATCGATGACTTCATATACTGTGACTTCTTGGATTTTTGTGTTTTATTTGGGGGTAATATAGATTCTTGAGTTTTTTTATCTTGAATTCCATTATTTCTTGTAAACCACAATTGTTATTGGAGAGTGTGGACTTTTTATGATTAGTTGATGGTAAAAAGCTACCGGTGACTATGTAGGTCAATTTGGTGGATTTCTGCAGAGGACGAGGATGATCATAGATGTTGTCTTGTAAATTCAGTGTAAAAACCATTGTTTTTTAATAGATTAATATATAAAGGGATCATGAAAAAAATGTGTACAATGTGAATGAGTAGTCGGATGTGAATTTGGGGGGTTTTTTTATTAGATTCTTTGATGTGATTGTGATGGATTCACAAGCTGGACAACTTGGTGTGTGTTTTATATAGGATATTCCTATGGTGGGGAGAACCACTAGTAATAATAAGCTATTAGAAGTGGGACATTATGTTGGGTAGAACCAAAAGTCTTGATATGAGTTGTGATTTGACATTTCAATTTCTCAGAATTGATGGCTGCATTTGGGAACTTTTTTGGTATTCAGTGACTGTTGTTTCATGTTTGGAACTTAGGTGTGAGAAGAGTTTCCATATACAATATTTATGCATGGTAATGAAAGTGATGTTTAATTTAAATACCACAAACCAAGTATTCTAGAGTATTTGGATAATTTACTAAATTGTTACTATATACAAGTGATCACATCTCAAAGGACCAAATAGTTTACTTGTCTTGGAAAAATAGATACATTCTTGAATATCTAATTACAATTGAAAACATAAAATATAATATATTAATTTCTATAGTTACATAATTTTTCTTATTAGTATATCCCTGCATAATAATTATAAAACATTTCTTGGAATTCTAGGGAAAGGAAACAAAAGAATGGGGTTAGCCCAGATGCTCAGTAAGGGTATTCTTATAGAAAAATCTATCATAGATAAATAAGGAATAATCAATATGGAAAGATAAATATCTAAAAACACATGAAATTTAATTAATAACATGAGCATGAATAAAAATATGGTAGGGATAAATAGTGATCAAATAATTGTATATAATTAATCTCATGAGCATAAAACATATCCATGGATATCATAACTAATAAAATAAAAACAAATGTACATCGATAACTAATATTATAATGAGGTAATTCATATTTTTGAACATCATTAACAAATCTTCAAGGCCTTGTTCCAATATATCTTACATAAAACAATTAGGCCTCATCCAAATACCAAATCTAGTTTGTCTCATCAGACTTACTGATGCATTGAGGGTCTATAGAAGGACCCACCCTTCACTTATTAATTCCAAGTCATTCCTCTTAGGAAAGGGGTAAAACAAAATCATCATAAACATCCATATTGAAAAGCTAGCATAATAAATTTTAATAATTTCTCCACTGTTTGATGAGCAGGATATTCATGTGTGGAATGATCATATGGATAGGCAACTCAAAATTTCCCATCAAGAGCTAAAAGAAGGTAAGATTCCAGCCGAGGAATATCTTGATATTAAAAGATTTATTTTCAATGAAAGATTGAAGATGTGCACCAAATCTTCTTAATCTCTATGATACTTCTTTCAGATCATATTTTGATTATGATTTTACTTGCTGGTTGCATGAAGCTTTTAAGCTAGATGTTGGCAAGAGCAGATTGAAGGACCTCTTTCTGCTGGCCTCATCATGTTCCCTTGGATTTAGTTTTTGTTATATCATATCTGATGTTATGTCTCTGCTTCTCTGATATTCTATTCCTTGTTGGATAGGTTTTGAAGATTGTCCTGTATAGGATTTTGTATCTCCTTTTTTTATGATAGAATTCTGGATTTACTCTGTTTGTCTCTCTTTGATGACTCATGCTTCTGGAGATTCTTTACATATCTTTTGACATGCTGTTTGGACGAGGATATGTCTGATTCTATATCTGGTTGTTTCTCATTGGTCTCACTGCTGAATTATATTGGGGTTTTCTGGACTTGAGTTTTCTCTGATAGGATAGACTGCTTTGTTTTTCTTGACTTGTTTGCTGATAAGTATTCTTCATTCTGATTCTGGAAGCAAGATGAATGACTGTAGGTTGATCTGTCATGCAAAGGATAAACTGTCTGTGTTTGGATAGACTTCACACTTATAGTTTGGAGAGAATTGTAGTATGGTTGGATTGATGGTGTCTTCTTTTGAGTTTTGACTTCATGAAGATTTCTTGCAACTTCTATTAAAATCTTAGTTCTTAATTCTGGATTTAGATCTCTTTTGATGCTGCTCATGAGGTTATCTCTTCTCAGTTCCTGGTTTACATTTCTGATAATTTCCATGCTAATCTTGGCTTTTTACCTTGAGGATTCTTTCTCTCTCTCTGGAACTTTTTGCTGAATGCTGATCATATGCTGCAATGATGGGATTCAATCTTGCTAATGTAGATTGGTTCTCTCCTCTAGAAAGATCTTAGGTAAGGTGATTTTTTTTATTTTGGTTTTGTATTTTCATGAGTCCCATTGTACCCTTGTTGATTCCATGCTGGTGTAAGAACATTACACCTCGTGTTTATATTGTAACATTTTCTTTTAATAAATTCCTTTGATGACCTGAATTGGGAAACCAGTTCATGTCATCACCTTCTCAAAAAAAATTATATGATAAATAATCATGCAATATTTTAGAGTAAGGTTTAAATTAATGAGCGGTCATGATGGTGGGTAATTCTACACATGTCGTTTATGTTAAAAAAACATTCCGTTCACACTGTTGTAAAAAGGTAAAAAATATCTCATTTTAAAAAAACATAAGATGGTTACTCTAAAATAAATTTAAAAATTCAATCATGGGATAAAATTTCATTATTAAATAATTTTTAGGTTTTTGAAAACATTCTTCAAAAATATTTTTGGAAAAAACTATGTGGAAGAAAAATAATTTTTGACCGAAGAGAGAAATAAAGTCAAATTTTATTAAAAATATTTTATCAGTAATATTAAGAACTAGAGAGAGGAAAATTGTACTATTTCTTGAAAGTTTCACAAATAAATATATTATAATAAAATATATTGGGTTTAATAAATAAATATCAAACAATTACCCTAGGGTAGAATAAAACATAAACAATCTTGAATAATTGTGAGATTGTGAGAAAACCCCTAACCTCATGTCTAATTTCTTATATACGTGTCTAAAACTCCTGTATAATAAATATATATTTATTATACATATATTATATAACCCTACTCATATATATCACCCTATATATTATTTAATTTTAACAATTTATCACCCATTTATTAACAATTCATTATTGAATTTCTATTTCGGGTGATAACTACTTCATTTTTAGGTATGTTTTGGTTTGGTCATTTCAATAATTATAATTTAATCATGTTTTATTAATATTAAAAATGTTAATATTTATATAATAATAATATATATTCACTTTAGAGATATTTATATTCATCCATAAAAGTTATATATAGAAAAAGGAATTACACTGTTCATGGAGACGGTACATCGTACGTACGCATGATAGATGTTTTCATTTTTTAATAGATGAAATAAAATAAAGTTAAATAATAATTCACCTTTATGAAATAATTTTTATGTCATATATATAATATATAATCATTAAATATATCCTTATTACTATCTAATTAAAATGGAAATGAAAAAAAATCACATCGCTTTGTGGAGGTGGTAGTCCACAAATACACACAAGCGACATTATTTTTTCCAATGGATTGGAAGGTAATAAGGTAGATATAATATAATAATTAAAGAAGAAGAATTATTTTATAAATATAGTATATAAATATTAAAATTACCAAAATAACTATCTATAAATTACGGTGATGAAAAATGAATTGTATCGCAATGTAGAGATTATAAGTCGTACATATACACTAGTGATACCATCACTTTTTATTTGATGGGAAAAGGAATGGATAATAGTGGTTTTTTAATCCTAAAAAAATTAATATATTTATTATACTTAATTTATTATTTAATGATAAATAAAATATATTTATATGAGGTAAAATAGGAAGTAAAAAAGTGATTGATTAAGCTAATTACCACTTCTTTGAAAGAACTCTTTTAGATCTCCTTTAAAGAACCCTAGGGTTGGTATTTTTGGAATACCAGACCATATAGAACATTGTAAAGGAAGTTTATAAGTGTTTTTAAATGTTATATTCTATCTATATTTCTCAAAGTGGTGTAAATAATAGAAAGTAGGAGTGCCCTTTTATTATTGAGGCGAGGGTCACTTTTGGAATCTCATTAAAAAATTAAAATATAATAAAGTTATTCTCTATACAAAATTCCTCCAAAATCATATTTATTCAAATATAATATATTATGGGGTTTAAATACTATCAAATAATTAAAATTTTATTGGTTTACATGTTTTTTAAACCTTATGTTTTGGTTTTACCCCTTAGTTAACCTATTTTTACAATAACTCTGGTAAAATATTTTTCACTCAAAAATAGTTATAATTTTACATATAAGGTTAAAATTGACACAAAAATTAAAAAGGGATGAAATTTCATATCATATATTATCTACCATGTCATGTTTCAATAATTTTATGAATTTTAAATATTTTAATAAAATAAAATTTCGATAAAATTCCATTAATGTCAATTTTGACACTGTTTAATTAATGTGACTTTAAAGACAACAATAAAAAGGTATAATTAGAATAAAAGAAATTTAAACATAAATAATTTTTCATATTAATGTATAAAATTCATGGAACAATATAAATATCTAAAATTATATCACTTTAAATATCTTTCATATAATTTTTTTTATTTTTCCATTGATTGAATATATATTGTTCTGTAGTTTTGTAAGAATTTAGGGTAATTCTTTAATTACTAAAAAATATTAAAATATCTATAGTTAAATTAATTTCATTATTTCT
Organism: Viscum album; assembly: GCA_963277665.1. NCBI lineage: Eukaryota > Viridiplantae > Streptophyta > Magnoliopsida > Santalales > Viscaceae > Viscum > Viscum album. Next base: position 933,155,018 of record OY728136.1, on the reverse strand, counting down.
AAAATATAAATTAATATACATTTATAACTTACTTTTTTTCTTATGTGGACACATGAGGAATATTTAAAATGAAGAGAGTGACACTTTGTACCATTCATTTCTTTAAATATTATATATATAATTTCCATGGATAAGGTGATAAGGTAAGAATTTCATTAATACAATATGAATTAGGATGAAAATTATGGCCTTATCACTTATTTTTAACCTAGATTAACCTAATTTAACCTTTACAGAGGTGATAAATTTTACCACGATTACTATTCTTTGAAGTGCACTGTGTTGAATTTGTTGTCAATGAGGTATGTTGTTGTCAAGGAATGAATGGATGGATGTCAAGGAGTTTCAATATGTGAATGCCAAAGGTTGTGATGGTGTTGGTGGTGAAGGAGAATGGCCATGGTACTAAGATGCATGTCACTTAGGAGATTCACTAAGTGGTATTGGAAATTGTGGTTGAAACATTCTCCATGTATATCAGACGATTGTAGAACTGATCCTAATGTTTCAATACATGTATCAAGATGATACTAAGTTACAACACTTGAACAATGAATGATGATGGAGCATCATTACATCAGACGATTGTTGAGCTGTTCTTAAAGTTTAAAGAACCTTGTATCAAGATGATACAATGTCACAACAATATCAGAAGACCATGCATTGTCTTAACAATGCATGAGGAGATGAGGAGAACCATCCATAAGTTCTAAGTGGATGAAGTGGATTAAAGAAGTCCATGCACTATCACTTAGTGCATGTGAATCAGAAGAAGATCCAATTGATCTCTGATTAGATCAATGAAGAATGTTGAAGAACATGTGTGATTTATGAGATTCAGGTGAAGAAGTCCCTCCTAAGTATTGAACACATATGGAAGAGGAGATGAAGAAGATTAAGAAGAAACCTTGGGAATTCCATATCCTAAGTAGAGATCATATGAGAGGAGAAATGATGGAATTCTTAAGAAGTAGAAGGAAGATGGCTTAGAGAAGTGGCACTTGGCAATTGGCATGTTTTATATGGAGGAGAACTTTGTTTTTAACAAAGTCTTAATATTTGCCTTAGCCAAAAATATGGCCACCAAGGAGGCCAGCCGAGGGATCACCCAAGGCACATATGGGCCTAAGGCGCCACGCCCATGGGGAACCCTCAAGGCCAAGGCGCTCCCTGAGGAAGAAGGGTCAGGGGCCGTGTATAAGCCCCCGAGGGCACGCGGTGGTGAAGCCCGCGCACCCGAGGAAGCATAGTGGGTGCCAGTAGCGTGCCCACAGGGAGCAGAGAGTGGGCGAAGAGCGCGCCCGCAGGGAGAACACGGTGCGGGGCGGCACCGTGGAGGGAGAAGTTCAATCGAAGGGATGCTGGCAGCGGAACTTTGATAAATCGCGTGGAAATCGCGGGCCGTTTCGATGTGGGACAAACATTTTTGCCGCGGAGCGAATCTGAGCCATCCATCTGATCTCGCGCTCGATCTCCGCCGCTCATCTCATCTGTCGCGCGCCGCGAACTAATCCAGCCGTCCGATGTCTTCTCAACATCGCATCCAACGGCCCAGCGTTCGTCCTCAACCTCGAGCCATGCCAAAGCTTCTCGCATGCGTCCGTCGAACCAGGAGCAACCCGAGCACCTGTTCTTGAGCTCCCGGCCACCATTTCTGAATCCGAAGGCTCCATTGAGCTCGTCTGGACCTACTGAACACATCCATGCCTAAAAATTGGCTTGCATGCGATGTATGGGTGATTTCGGCCGAGGTCGAGGCATGTGAAGCTGGCGAAGGCCATGAGGGTTGATGATCTTCATGGATTGTCTTAAAGTTAGGCCATGCACACGTTCGAATGTGCATGCATGTGAAGAAGGCCGAGGAAAAATAAAAGAAGGAAGAAGCTCGCGTGAAACAGAGAGTAAATTCAAGATTTGGAATGATTTTAAAGAACCGAAACTTTTGAGGATTTGAATTTATATCCCACGCGGATGAACCGAGGCCCTCTACCTATATAAGGAGAGCCCGAGGCATTAGAGATGATTGCTGAAGTTTTATTGAAAACCTGAAGTCCCGCGGAGCACTTTGTGCCTCGCAAAGATGAAGCCCCGCGCAACCCATTTGCGCGGATGTGTTCCTTTTGCGCACTCCTTGCGCGAAAGAAGAAAGGGGAAGTCCCATGCGCGCTTCCCTTGCGTGACAGGAAGAACCCGAGGCCGCATCCTTGCGCGCCCGTGGTTGCATCCTTCTCTGCCCGCGGACTTGCGCGGCAGGAGGTGTTTGCGCGACCCTTGTGTACCTTGAGGACTTGCGCCCCTCCTTTGAGGCAGGAGAAGACCCGAGGCCAAGACTTGTGATTGTGTGCCAAGTGAAGGAGGAAGGCCCTACGGCTGGTGTGTGCAAAGTGAACAAGAAGGCCAAGGCCATACCTTGTGTGTGTGCCAAATTGTAGAACACACTTTGTGTGTGCTAAGTGCAAGGAAGGAGTGCACCTTGTGTGTGTGCCACTTGGGAGAACACCCTACGGGCAGTGGGTGTGCAAAGGTGGAAGGCCACCACATTTGTGTGTGTGCAAAACAAGAGGAAGACCCGAGGCCTTTAGTGCCTTGTGTGTGCACACTTTGAAGAACAAATTAAAAGAACAAATTGTGTGTGCACATTAAAGATGTGGCCGAAGGCTTTGTGTGTGCACAAGAAGTGTGTGCTCACTTAAAAGAAGAGGAGAAGACCCACACAAAGTACAACACACTTTGAAGTGTGTAAGCAAATTGAATAAAGTGTGTGAAGAAGTGAGAAGCTGGTGTGTGCTTAAAGATACTACACCCTTTGTGGGTTTATTGCACCAAGAAAAGAAAGGGAAGTGAATGCATACATGCATTCACGTGCACACGTGAACAGAGTCAAATCAGTGGTGTGCAATTGAGTTGTCCAAGACAGAAGATCTTGAAGTATTGAGAAGGCCATGCAGTCAGTGTATGAGGAAGCAGAGTTGCCATGCACTCAGTGCATGAAGATGATTTGAAGTGAGACTGAGCCAGACTGAAGTGAAAGATATTGTTTGTCTGAGTTTTCAGTATTTGAGAAGAGCCTGATCAACCGAAGTGATCAGAAGTTTTGAGCAAGACCAACAGACCTTATCAGAGGCTGTTGAAGGTTCTTGAAGAGAGAAGCCAGGTCATCCTGAGAAGAAGGAGATAAATCCTGAGCTAGACGAGAAGCCCTGATCAACCACAAGTGATCAGAAGAGAAGAGCAAGGCCAGCAGCCTTTATCCCAGGCTGCTGAAGTTACTTGAAGAGCTGAACAAGAAGAAGAGCTACTCGTGTGACTCGAGCAGCCAGGAGAAGACCCCTGTGAGACTCAGGGTGGAGGAAGTCTGCAGTGGGATTCTAGAGCAGGCCAGTGGGACTCTGGTAACACTTTGGGACGTAGTATAAAGACCCTCCTGTGGGACTCAGGAGAGATACGGTGGGAAGTTGTATCGACCATTGTAATTCTAACAAGTTATAATGGGATAATCCATGCTGGGAGAGCATGGCAAGGATGTAGGCCTTTGGTGCCGAACCTTGTAAATCCTTGTGTCCTGTGCCTTTTCATTACTGCATTATCCGGGAAAGGTTGAGAGACATAAGAAGAGTGGATCGAGGCCTTAACAAGCCATAGGGGTTTAATTGATTAAGAATCAATTAGTATAAAGTTTTAAAGGATCACTGATTCACCCCCTCCCCCTCTCAGTGATTCACACTGATCTGGGCACTTCAATTGGTATCAGAGGGAGGTTCCCTCTAAAAGATCCAAGGGAGTCTTTATGGAGTGCAGATTTGAGGAAATGAGTGACCAGCCTCAAATGGATATATCTGCCAAGACTCAGAAAAATAGAAAGAAGAAACAGGCAAAGAAGATGAGGAAGAAGGTTGTTGCAATCAGAGAAACTCCTTCTATGGAAAGAAATGTGAAAGTCACATCAGATGACAATTCCTTTTATCATTCTTCTGATGAAGCCTGCTCTAGCTGCGATGAAGATGGAAGGAACAATGATCTTCTAAATGCAATCAAATATCTTCAGAAGACAGTCCCCAAGTAAGTGGCAATGTGTATAGCTACATGCCTCCTTGATCTTCAAGAAGAAAAATTACAGCTAGAAGATGAAGCCAATTCTCTGGAAGTCCAATTGGCAAAAAGGGTTGGCATAACCAACACTCTCAGAAAGCTGGTGAAGGCTAAAGACGAAACAGTATCGCTTTGCAATGAAAGATATGAAGACACTACTGAAGAATTGCAAAGAAGCCTTTCTGAGAAAGAATTCTTTAAGACTGTGGTCAAATATGTTTTCCATGCACTGGAAAAGAGGCATAAAGTATCAATGGTTGTCAGAGATGCTCAACTCGAAGAAAAAGTCAAATTGTAAAGGAGCTGGACAATTCATTGCAAGAATTGAAGAAGGTGCATGAAGACCAGATGAAACAACTGGTGGAGAATTGGGAAGGAAAGCTAAGAACTGTTGAGGATGAGAAGAACTCCCTCAATATGAAATGCTTAGAACTAGAGGTGATATTGAAAAATCTGCAATCACCCAAAGCTGAAGCCTCCCAGTCAGCTGAAAGAAGACATGTTGCTACTCAAGTATGCTTTGAGCAGGATGATTCTAAGAGAAAGACATCCTCTAATAAAAGTGCAACATCTTCTAGAAAGAAGGTACCATCCATACCATCTTGTACTGATGCTTCTAATTGTGTTTCCACAAAAAGTATAGGATGGAAGAATAATTCCAAAAAAATATGGATGAAGACAGTAAAGAAGCAGATCTCTCCTGAAACAGCACAACAGGTCAAGAAAAGTACCCTACAATCAGAAGGACTGAAGAGGTCAAGATTCGTGGGACAATGCTGGTGTTGTAACAAGTATGGGCATTGTGCAAAGGATTGTTGGTACAATCCACTGAATGCCAAAGCACAGAGGAAGCCCATGCCAAGGGGGATCAAGCCAGAAGAAAAGAAGCAGCATCCACAGGTCCAGAGACATCTGTTTACTGCAAATAGATTTGGATTACTTGACAACATCTGGGATGATTGCAAAAGTGGTCAAAAAGATACATGTCAATCTCCAACTGTATCCAGAGCTCAAAAGAAGAAAAGATCACAGAACCTGGCTTAGAAAGAATCCTTGGGAAGCAAGCATAAGAAAGTGGAAGATGCTCCCAAGAAGATTATGAAAAAGGAAGAGAAGACCTTGGAGTCTAAATCCAAGAAGGGTGATGCATCCAGAAGGACCACCAAGAATAAATGCTTCTACTGTGGAAAGAAAGGACATATCATGGATCTTTGTAAAGAAGCCATGAAATTAAATAGAAGCAGACTGGACTCAAACAGACAATCAATCCAAAAGAAGCAGAAGGGATTGATTGAAAATAAGTTGCCTAATAAAGGTAGCTTAACAGCATCAAAAGAACCATGTGGAACTTCTAGAACTGAGGCCACACTTCCAAATGACTTGTTAGTCATATGGCCAAATCAGTTGCAACTTGCCAAAGATCTACAAAGAGCTGAAGATGATGTTCTGTCAATTGCTAAGGCAAAAGGGAAGAAGAAGATTTCACATGAAGATGTTTTGAGAACCACACCAGCACAATCATCAGTGAAGATCAAATGTGCAAGTGTGAAGACTGGTGAAAATGGGACATCTCGGTTGAGAGAATCTTCTCAACCTTGTTGTTCACATTGATGAACCAAGGAGGTTCCATCTTATTCCCTAATCACTTGTATTTACATGTGCTGACATTGCAGGGAATTGAAGATGATGATCATTCTTAACTGGAGGATGGTTTGGAAAGAATGGAGTGCACCCCTTGAGGGGGAGCCAATCTGGAGAAGATGGTATTCTAATATTTAATATCATTTTGAGAAAAGTGAAGGTATTCCAATCATACTTTCATCCTTTGTTTCTTAATTGAGTTTATCTTGTCAATTAATGGGGAGTATGGATTGAAGGCAAATGGATGAAAGGGGGAGCTTTATCTTTGCACCTGAACATTCTAATGAGTTTTGTGAAGTTGTGCAGGATTTAGCAATTCATTGTTATATCTGAAAAATTTCAAACCCCTGAAGCATGATTTCACATGTACAGTGAATGTTGGACAGCATTGAGTTCCTTGGTTACATCACTCTTGTTTTCTACACCGGGTTAGCCCAAGTAGACTTAGAGTTGATTTACTAAAGGTTCTTTGCTAAAGAAGAACATGTGACATCATCCCTCTCTTAGTGATTTTGAAGAAAATGCTTTTATAAGGGAGGAAGAGATTTTTGAAGAGAACCACACCACACCTTTGCATTTTATTGCCAATAAGGGGGAGAAATATTGGCACACATATTGACCCATTCATATGTGCTCTAGTGTATTGCCAACAAATACAAAGGGGGAGATTGAAGTGCACTGTGTTGCATTTCTTGTCAATGAGGTATGTTGTTGTCAAGGAATGAATGGATGGATGTCAAGGAGTTTCAAGATGTGAATGCCAAAGGTTGTGATGGTGTTGGTGGTGAAGGAGAATGGCCATGGTACTAAGATGCATGTCACTTAGGAGATTCACTAAGTGGTATTGGAAATTGTGGTTGAAACATTCTCCATGTATATCAGACGATTGTAGAACTGATCCTAATGTTTCAATACTTGTATCAAGATGATACTAAGTTACAACACTTGAACAATGAATGATGATGGAGCATCATTACATCAGACGATTGTTGGGCTGTTCTTAAAGTTTAAAGAACCTTGTATCAAGATGATACAATGTCACAACAATATCAGAAGACCATGCATTGTCTTAACAATGCATGAGGAGATGAGGAGAACCATCCATAAGTTCTAAGTGGATGAAGTGGATTAAAGAAGTCCATGCACTATCACTTAGTGCATGTGAATCAGAAGAAGATCCAATTTATCTCTGATTAGATCAATGAAGAATGTTGAAGAACATGTGTGATTTATGAGATTCAGTTGAAGAAGTCCCTCCTAAGTATTGAACACATATGGAAGAGGAGATGAAGAAGATTAAGAAGAAACCTTGGGAATTCCATATCCTAAGTAGAGATCATATGAGAGGAGAAATGATGGAATTCTTAAGAAGAAGGAGGAAGATGGCTTAGAGAAGTGGCACTTGGCAATTGGCATGTTTTATATGGAGGAGAACTTTGTTTTTAACAAAGTCTTAATATTTTCCTTAGCCAAAAATATGGCCACCAAGGAGGCCAGCCGAGGGATCACCCAAGGCACATATGGGCCTAAGGCGCCACGCCCATGGGAAACCCTCAAGGCCAAGGCGCTCCCTGAGGCAGAAGGGTCAGGGGCCGTGTATAAGCCCCCGAGGGCACGCGGTGGTGAAGCCCGCGCACCCGAGGAAGCATAGAGGGCGCCAGTAGCGCGCCCGCAGGGAGCAGAGAGTGGGCGCAGAGCGCGCCCGCAGGGAGAACACGGTGCGGGGAAGCACCGTGGAGGGAGAAGTTCAATCGAAGGGATGCTGGCAGAGGAACTTTGATAAACCGCGTGGAAATCGCGGGCCGTTTCGATGTGGGACAAACATTTTTGCCGCGGAGAGAATCTGAGCCATCCATCTGATCTCGCGCTCGATCTCCACCGCTCATCTCATCTGCCGCGCGCCGCGAACTAATCCAGCCGTCCGATGTCTTCTCAACACCGCATCCAACGGCCCAGCGTTCGTCCTCAACCTCGAGCCATGACAAAGCTTCCCGCATGCGTCCGTCGAACCAGGAGCAACCCGAGCACCTGTTCTTGAGCTCCCGGCCACCATTTCCGAATCCGAAGGCTCCATTGAGCTCGTCTGGACCTACTGAACACATCCATGCCTAAAAATTGGCTTGCATGCGATGTATGGGTAATTTCGGCCGAGGCCGAGGCATGCGAAGCTGGCGAAGGCCATGAGGGTTGATGATCTTCATGGATTGTCTTAAAGTTAGGCCATGCACACGTTCGAATGTGCATGCATGTAAAGAAGGCCGAGGAAAAATAAAAGAAGGAAGAAGCCCGCGTGAAACAGAGAGTAAATTCAAGATTTGGAAAGATTTTAAAGAACCGAAACTTTCGGGGATTTGAATTTATATCCCACGCGGATGAACCGAGGCCCTCTGCCTATATAAGGAGAGCCCGAGGCATTGGAGATGCTTGCTGAAGTTTTATTGAAAACCTGAAGTCCCGCGGAGCACTTTGTGCCTCGCAAAGCTGAAGCCCCGCGCAACCCATTTGCGCGGCTGTGTTCCTTTTGCGCACTCCTTGCGCGAAAGAAGAAAGGGGAAGTCCCCTGCGCGCTTCCCTTGCGTGACAGGAAGAACCCGAGGCCGCATCCTTGCGCGCCCGTGGTTGCATCCTTCTCTGCCCGCGGACTTGCGCGGAAGGAGGTGTTTGCGCGACCCTTGTGTACCTTGAGGACTTGCGCGCCTCCTTTGAGGCAGGAGAAGACCCGAGGCCAAGACTTGTGCTTGTGTGCCAAGTGAAGGAGGAAGGCCCTACGGCTGGTGTGTGCAAAGTGAACAAGAAGGCCAAGGCCATACCTTGTGTGTGTGCCAAATTGTAGAACACACTTTGTGTGTGCTAAGTGCAAGGAAGGAGTGCACCTTGTGTGTGTGCCACTTGGGAGAACACCCTACGGGAAGTGGGTGTGCAAAGGTGGAAGGCCACCACATTTGTGTGTGTGCAAAACAAGAGGAAGACCCGAGGACTTTAGTGCCTTGTGTGTGCACACTTTGAAGAACAAATTAAAAGAACAAATTGTGTGTGCAAATTAAAGAAGTGGCCGAAGGCTTTGTGTGTGCACAAGAAGTGTGTGCTCACTTAAAAGAAGAGGAGAAGACCCACACAAAGTACAACACACTTTTAAGTGTGTAAGAAAATTGAATAAAGTGTGTGAAGAAGTGAGAAGCTGGTGTGTGCTTAAAGATACTACACCCTTTGTGGGTTTATTGCACCAAGAAAAGAAAGGGAAGTGCATGCATACATGCATTCACGTGCACACGTGAACAGAGTCAAATCAGTGGTGTGCAATTGAGTTGTCCAAGACAGAAGATCTTGAAGTATTGAGAAGGCCATGCAGTCAGTGCATGAGGAAGCAGAGTTGCCATGCACTCAGTGCATGAAGATGATTTGAAGTGAGACTGAGCCAGACTGAAGTGAAAGATATTGTTTGTCTGAGTTTTCAGTATTTGAGAAGATCCTGATCAACAGAAGTGATCAGAAGTTTTGAGCAAGACCAACAGACCTTATCAGAGGCTGTTGAAGGTTCTTGAAGAGAGAAGCCAGGTCATCCTGAGAAGAAGGAGATAAATCCTGAGCTAGACGAGAAGCCCTGATCAACCACAAGTGATCAGAAGAGAAGAGCAAGGCCAGCAGCCTTTATCCTAGGCTGCTGAAGTTACTTGAAGAGCTGAACAAGAAGAAGAGCTACTCGTGTGACTCGAGCAGCTAGGAGAAGACCCTTGTGAGACTCAGGGTGGAGGAAGTCTCCAGTGGGATTCTGGAGCAAGCCAGTGGGACTCTGGTAACACTGTGGGACGCAGTATAAAGACCCTCCTGTGGGACTCAGGAGAGATACGGTGGGAAGCTTTATCGACCATTGTAATTCTACCAAGTTATAATGGGAGAATCCATGCTGGGAGAGCATGGCAAGGATGTAGGCCTTTGGTGTCGAACCTTGTAAATCCTTGTGTCCTGTGCCTTTTCATTACTGCATTATCCGGGAAAGTTTGAGAGACATAAGAAGAGTGGATCGAGGCCTTAACAAGCCATAGAGGTTTAATTTATTAAGAATCAATTAGTAAAAAGTTTTAAAGGATCACTGATTCACCCCCTCCCCCTCTCAGTGATTCACACTGATCTGGGCACTTCATTCTTAATGACAGAAAATAAAAGGGGAATATTTACCAAATTTTAACCTATTGATTCTAAATATGGAATCCATTTTATCAAATTAAATACCTATAATTAGAATAAATAAATTTTCATATAAGTTCACAAATAGTGATGAAAATTGTTGTTTAGAATAAAATAGTATTTAAGTACAAAACTGGATTTATTCTTATCCCATTAATTGTAAAAACATTAGACGAATGGTAAAAAAATTGATTGAATATATATTATATAGATTTCATTAAAATAATTAAAAAATAGTGTCTAATTTAATTTATTAATACAAAAACACATCGTGCATAAAAAAATGGGTTTTCAGAAGAAACATTTCTTTTATTTTCAAATGATTTTCGTTTTTTTCTGATTCATTGTTAACCAATGAATTTATTTTATAAATTTGTAAACCATATACTTCTCATAATTTATTTTGTCTTATTTTTACCCACTAATTTAATGTCTAGTTTATAATGGAATACTATATTACGGTTCATTTAGACTTGGTGTTGCATTTTTTTCCTCTAACAAACATAGTTTCCTCAAAAAAAATATTAGGTTATTACATTCTCCCCCCATCGAGCCTTCAATAAATTGCATCCCCATAATTTGAACTGTTTCTCAATAATCAAGGGTTTGAAAATTAAAAATTCATTTATTTAAAACCCGCATTGAAAATGGGATTGATAAAACTTCCTCTTGAAAATAGGGAATGAGAAATATAAAGGTCACCTAGAATGATACATATATAGGGTTCCAAATATGATAACATTAGTGGGAAGTGAAAATATGGAAATTGAAGAGAAAACTAACACTGAAGTATTAATAGAGAGTGACAAAGAACATGTGCAAGAGAAAGTTAACAACCAAAAAACCATAAATCTGTTATGGATAAGAATACCATCAATTCATTTGAAATGATTGTAATAGGATATCATTTTTTCAATATTCTTTTTCTAGAGTTCATTATTTCCATTACCATCAATACTAATGACATAAAAAATTATAATTAATTAATATCTATCTATTTCATAACCACAATTTCAACATTTGGTTGTTTTTTGATCAATTTCAATTTCATCGCTTACTCTATGAAATGACTATCCAATATGAATTTTTTTTCTTGATGTACTATAATTAACTTATAATGAATCACATATTACACAAAATTATAACAAGTTATTTTGACCATCTCTAGATATTTTCCAAAACCAAAATGGTTACCAAAAGTTATATAATATTTTGTTCATCTTTAAAACCTCAACTATAACACCCAATGTTCAACATAATCCATTTCATAAATGGTTAAACTTAATACCATTCCAAAATATTCATGTCTAAATTCTAAATAAACTTATCATTAATCCAAAAATTCGATCTTAATTATCATATACTAAATATGTGAATAAATTGATCACATATTATCTTAAAACATTGTAATTACCATTAATCCTCAATTAAAACATACAAGTTACCAAAACATAATTCTCTCTTAATTCCTTAAATAAAATATTATATTATCATATATATATCATAAATCCAAAAATGTTGTAAACTCTATCATAAATTACTTTTTCATTAAGTCACTAACCATTTTCTAGGTCACCAATAATATTCCATTTACTTCTTCAATGTAAATATTATCATTATTCAAAAAAAATACTTTGTTAACTCAATATTAGGAACATATTAAGGGTTGTATTTCCATTATTCATGTACTCAATAAAAATATCACCTTACCGCTGAATCACTTTTCTTGGTTATCAATACCATCCAAAATATGTTTTCAAATCAAAAAAAATGATATAATCCTTAAACGTTTCATGATCCTTATAACTATAATATCATTTATAAAATTCAATTATGAAATAATTCTTGAATCCAAATACATAATAACTTTAATTATTCCACTTAAGTAGTATTAATAACATAAACATGATCCTGACCCCTTAGATTCTTCTGAGGTATATTCCCTTGATTCTTGGGCTATTAATTTGTGTAGTTCCCCATATATTTACAATTAAAAGACTAAACATTAGAGGTTTATTTCTTAACATTTCATTCAAACCATTAATTTCATTTCTCTCCAAATATAAATAAAACTTACCTTCCCTTCAGGCAAGTACCAGGGTGTTTCTTTTTATAATTATCACTTGTGGGAAAATCCTTCTTTATCTTCTTTCCCTTATCCATTTTTTCTCATTCAACCTCTTCTTTTATTTTTTTCATTCAAATCCATAAAACTTGGATAATTCTTTCTCTATCTTTATATCAAATGATACTTTATCTTCATATGATGATAATATTTCTGTGAATATTTCACTTTGAAGGATTGTATTTATCCCACTAAAGAAATATTAAATCTTAATCTTTGGATTATGTATATATTCCACAACATGACTTGATAACCTCATAAATTTTACTTCATATTTAGGATCATTTTCATATTTTCTTTTATATCAGACACAATAATTGTCTCCTTATATCCACATGTTATTCATGAGAAAAATATTTTTTCAATAAAAGTTCCTCAAAATCCTTCCATCCCATGCTCATTATTTCCTTCCCATCCTGATTATTTTGAATCAATTACCAATAATTTTCTTTAACCCATGGGAGATGATAAAATACCATTAAAAAATTCTCCATTTCTTTACATCCTAAGGAAATAAATATATTATCTAAGGAAATTATCTATTACATAGCTACAAATGGGTTTATAGTCCCATTAAATGATGGTGGTTGTTTATGCATGAAGTGATCTTGCATTGTTACACCAAATTGTAGATCTATAGGTTGATCTATATGATCCAAGTAATTTTTCATAACCTAATTCATCTACCCTAATATAGTTATAATTTTTTTATTTTTAGTTATATCTCCATCTCCAACTTCTTTATCATTCCAAGGAGGGAAATCCTTACATGGATTACCTGAATTGATACAGTTTCCATTCCTTATGCAATGAAACATTTCTAATAAATGGAATACACTAGATTAGATCATAACATTATGAAACATAATATATTATTTTTAAACTAGTGAATCATTTATATAAATTGAAAATTTATGTATAAATAATCATAAAATCATAAGATTGATTTCTTTGGGAATATTCTAAAAAAATTATATGGTTACATTCCATAATATACAATTTCCTAAATCTATTTCCAAATGTTTATAATAAACTTGATATGGAAACAACTATAAATACCTTGACCCTAGTATCCTAGAGTTGTTGGTTAATTTATTACATTGGTACTATATACAAGTGATCACATCCCAAAGGACTGAATAGTTTAGTAATCTTTTAAAATAAGATAGATGCATTAATATCACATTACAATTGAAAACATAAAATAAAACATAGTAATTTCTATGTGAACACCATTTTTTCCTTTAACATGTCCCTGTATATCAATCATAAAACATTTCTTAGCTTCTTGGGGAAAGTAAACATAAGAATGTGGTGATATCAGATGTTCAGTAAAGGTATATATATAAAGGATGATATCATGAGTAAATAACACATAGTTAATATATAAAGGTAAATATATAAAAACACATTATATTCAATCAATAACTTGATCACGAAGAATAATATGGCAGGAATGAATGATGACCAAATAATGACACATAAATAATCACAAGATCTTGAAACTTATCCATGGAGATCATAAATAATAAAATAGTCACATGGATATAAATAAATATTATCCTAATAAGGGAATTAATAATTAAAAATATCATAAATATACAATCAAGGCCCTCTGACAAGACATATTTCATAAATGGGTAAGGCCTTGACAAAATACCAAGCTAGTTTTCTTGAGATACCTATGGATGCATCAAGGGATATAGCGGGCCTCGCCCATAACATACAATGTCCAATGAATATTTAAAATAAAATGTGCGATACATAATTAGTAAAAAAATTAATATTTAAAAACTATAATATTAAATGTTAATACATTCCTTGAATAATAAACATAATCATAACCCATCCAGAGCAATATGGTGAATAATATAAAAATAGTAGATCCCCAGTCAAACTAATCATAAAACATCTGGAGAAATAAGAAGGATTGGATCATTTTAGCATTTCTTCGATGGACCATAAGTAAAATTAGGTTTTTTTTCATTGATGAATAAAAATACCATAAAAATGTCATTACAAACATTCTTGGGGAAAATTTTCTCTCTTTGAAAATCAATTTTTTAAAAAAATCTCTAATATTATGAAATATATTTTATTTGAAAAATAATAATAGAAAATTTTATAGTAAGATTAAAATAAATGAGTGGTAATGATGGTAGGTAATTCCACACATTCTGTATAAGTTAAAAACACATTCCTTTCACACTACTGTAAAAAGGTCAAAAAGCACCTTGTTTGGAAAATGGCAAGAAGATTACTTTCAAATTATTTTATTAAAAGGAAAAAATGTGTAAAAAATTATTTTATAAATATTTTTTATTTTTTTAAAACATTCTTGAAAATATATTTATAAAATATGGAAATGGAAGAAAAAGGGCTTTTGACCAAAGAGATCAATAAAGTTAACTTTTCTAAAAAAACATTTTATCAATAATTTTAAGTACCAAAGAGGGGGAAATGGTACTATTACTTGAAAAGTACATGAATAAGAAAATTAGAATAAAATATATTAGTTTTAAGATATAAATATCATAAAATTCCTTCAAGGTATACCTAAACATAAACAATCTCGAATAATGATGAGACTGAAATAATCCCTTACCTTAGGTTTGATTTCCATCATACATGTCCGAAACTCCTATATAATAAATATATATTTATTATAAATCTCTTATAAAACAATAATAATATATATAATACCATATTTATTTACTTATAACATTTTATCACCTATTTATTAACAATTCATTATTAGATCACTATTTCGGGTGATAAATACTTCGTTTTTCATGTTTGTATTATTTGGGTAGTTTCAGCCCTTATACATTGACCATGTTTTCTTAATTTATATAATATTAATAATGATAAAAAATAATATACATTAATTATATACATATTTATATTCATCCATAAAATTAATATATAGACAAATGAATTACATCGTTCATAGAGATGGTAGGCCATATGTACGCATGAATGTCATTTTTTATTTTTTGACGGATGGAATAAAATAAAGATAAATAATAATTCACCATTAAATAATTATTAATAGTTCATATATATATATATATTAAATATATACTTATTACTATCTCTGTAAAATGGAAATGAAAAACAAATCACATCACATCATGGAGGTGGTTTTCCACACGTACGTATGAGTGACATTATCATTTTGTAGTGGATTGGAAGGTAAAAAATAAGATGTGGTATTATAATTTTAGAATAATAATTATATTATATATATATATTATACTTATCAAAGTACCCTTCCATAAAATATGGTGATGAAAAATGAATTGTATATCTATGTGGATACGGTAAGTTGTACGTATGCATGAGCGATACTTTAGCATTGTATTTTTTGGTAAAAGAGGTGTAAAGTGGTGGTTTCATAATCATAACAAAATTTTACTATATTTATGGTATGTAATTTAGTATTTTATTATAAATAAAATAAATTTATAGGAGTTAAATAAATAAGTAAAAAAGAAAATGATCGATTAAGGTGATTACCTCTTCATCAAAACAACTCTTTTAGATATCCTCTTAAGGACACTAGGGTTGGACTTTTGGGAAGACCATAAACTCAATAATGTGTATAATAAAATTTATAATGGGTTTTTTTCAGGGTATGGTCAAGAAATATGTCTTAAAGTGGTGTAAAGAAGAGAAAGGTGGGGTGATATTTTATAATTGAGGTGATGGGAACTTTTGGAATTTCATAAAATATTAAAATATAATAAAGTCACTCTATAGCCCAAATTCCTAAAAGAGGTTACATATTTGAAGATAATATATTATGGGGTTTAAATATCATCAAAAAATAAAATTTGGACAGGTTTAAGTGGTGTTTTAAACTTTTTCTTTTGCTTTATCCCCTTAGTTAGCCTATTTTAACATTAATTGTGTTAACATATTTTTCACACTTAAAAGGTTATAATTTTAAATATAAGGTAAAATTTGGATCATAAATAACCAAGGGATGAAATTTTCGACCATATATTATTCAAATTGTACCCTTTCAATATTTTTATGATTCCTAAATAATTTAATAAAATATTATTTTTAGAAAATATCATTAATGTAAAGTTTGAAACTATTTATTTAACTTGACTTTAAACACAACATGAAAATTTTATAATTAAAATATAATTTATTCAAACATCCCTAATATGTAATATTCCTTTAAAAATTCATATAAAACTAAAAATCACTAAAATTATTTCACTTTTTATATTTATAATATCATTTATTTTATTATTCCATTAATTGAATATATAATGTTTCGTTGTTATGTAAGAATTTATGGTAATTATATAATTACTAAAAATTAGAAATAAATATCAATAATGAAAATAATTTCATTATTCTAAAATTTATATTCATTCATATCTTTATTTTTTCCCTATGTGAACACATAATAGATATTTAAAACTAAGAGAGTGACACTTTGTAACTTTATTTGATTTAAATGTTATATAGGTTATTTTTAAGAAACAATATACATTAAATAAATCAATTTCAAACATAATATTATAAGAGTAGAAATAAATTCTTTCCATAGAAATTAGTAGGAAAATTATGGTCGTATCACTTACTTTTAACCTAGATTATCTCAACTTACCTTTTACTGAGGTGATAAATTTTACCACTGTTACTATTCCTATTGACTTAAAATAAAAGAGAACTATTTACCATATTTGAACCTTATGATTAAAAATAAGGAATCCATTTTATCAAATTCAAAAACCTTAAGTATTAAAAAAAATTAAAATTAGTGATAAAAATACAATGAAACCCGCTTTTTTAATATAGTTTTTTTCATAAAACAATATTTATTCTTATCCCATGCATAGTAAAAATATTAGATGAATTTTAAAAAAATTATTGAATATATAATATATAAATTTCATTAAACTCATTCAAAAATATTGAATAATTTAATTTGTAAAGATAAAAACATATTTCTTGCACTAAAACATTTTTTCAAAAGAAAAAAATATTTCTTTTATTTTCAAATGTTTTTTATTTTTATTTATAATTGATTAATAACCAATGGATTTTTTTATAAAATTGTAAACCATTTAATTTTCATAATTTATCTATTTTTATTCATACCCTCTAATTTAAAATCTTTTTTATAATGGTGTACTGTATTACGGTCCATTTAGACTTGGTGTTTCATGTTGTGTACATTATTGAACATAATGTTCTTTTAAAATATATGGGTGTTACATGCACCATGGAGATTGGTTATTTTTTTAGTGAGGTTGTGATAAGGATACTCCATAGTTGAAGAGTGTCAAATAAATTATGGTTGTATAAACCTCGTGTCAGGATATTCGTGGGCATGGTGAAACCAGTCAATGGATGATTGTGAGGATATCGGGATTTTGGTCGAAATACATACCTAGTTTTGGAATCTAGGTGTGGTGATAAAAAAGAGTTTTTTTGGTGTAAATGTGTGTTATATGGTAATTATTTTATTTAAGATTTATTTGGATCTGTTATGCATTTTTGATCATATATAGAGTGTGGTGGTTGAATGGTCTAGTTGAGGATTCAACCATGGAATCACACTATGTTTCAGGCCCAAACCTTAGTGAAGGAATTTAGAGAATTTGGTGATTCATTTATTTTTAATTGATTTTTATTGGGTAATGTGGTGATTTATTGATTCTTTGAAGGTAGTAGTTGAACATTTTTAGGAGAATTTATGTAAAGGAAGACCGATAGGTGTAGTTGCATAGAATTGAATGTGGTGATGTAGAGCCCATGTCAAGAGTGTTATTTAGGACATCGTTTTCTTGTTTTGAGGATCGAACCAAGATTTTTAGAGAAAATACAATGTGTCTAGGCTTGGTGTTTAGAGTTGTAAAACAGAAGTGTGTTCAACATTTGAAGGTGGAATGTGGATAGTTGGTTGTGAATTTTTGGTCAAGGTGGTCAATATTCATGATAGGAGGACAACCATAGATTCTTGAGGATGAGAAGAATTATAGTAAGGATTTTTCAATGACCCATGTCATTAAATGTTTTTAGTTCCTAAGATAACTCATATTCTTTGTTTAGAAATGGGTTTATTTGGAAAATTAGGACTCAGATTGGTATTATAAGCATTTTGGAATCCCTAAAATATGTTTTAGACCTATTTGTATGCTTTATGGATTCCTTAGGAGTTTAGGAGGATGTAAAAGCAGTTTCTAGGGGTTGTTCTATGGGAAAGTATCAGTAATGGTCCATTCATGGTGTGAAGGGCCACTCAAATTGTGAATGACCTTAGTGGGAACCTTTCAGGCCATGAATGGGGGTATTCAGGAGAAGGGATACTTCTAACGGGATTCACAACATGAACCACAGGCACAACCCATGAAATTATTGAGACATAGGGGCTACTAAATGCTTATAAGTGGATTCATGATGTGAACCCCTTATTCAAGGCATGAACCATGTTGGGTTCCCTCTTTTTCATGGGATGATTTGGTAATTTTTTTGATGGTCTATTTTTATGTACCCCCTTCATTTCCCCATGATTTATTCAAATTATTTGGAAAGGATAGGCCTATATCACTCTACCCCCACCCCCACCCTCATTAATAACCCATTAATCTGAGTGGATACTTAATGTTTCATCGTGCTAATTAGAGTTAAGATCACTCTCATTCCCTCTCTTACTCTCTTTCATTCATTATCCTTTGATTTTATTCAGTCAGCTAGGGATTTGAATTGGAGTTTTCTTTAAATCATGGGAAAATAATATTTCTTGAGAGAGTTTTCATGTGATTCTTATTGAGGACATCCCTAGAAGAGGAAATAATGTCATCATTCATTATTTTCCATAAGTTAGTTTTTTCAAGTGTATTTATTTATGTATTTTGGTGATTTTTAGTTAATTTTTATATTGAATCAAAGATATAATTTTAGAATTTTTTTCTTCTTGGGGCCGACTGTGTGTAAAGAAAGGATTTAACCTTGTAGATTATGAATTCATCCTCATGATGTAGCCGGGTGAGTTTGGATTTGATTATGAAAAACTGGGTTTTATTTATAAAATATTTAATTAATTAATTTTATAATGTTTGTTGATTAGATAGGTGCATGGGAGATGATGCAATGCTTTGAAAATCCTAATCATGGATTTTTGGGCTATAAATTAATGTATAAGGATTTGTTTCAGTTATTTGGAATTTAAATTTCTAAATCTATTGGTCTTTTGGTAATTTTATGTTAGCATTCCTTCATTGGTTTTATTTCTTATATATTTATTATCTTGTGTAATTTTCCCAAAATGTTAAGATGGGATCACGCCATCCTAATAGTCAACATGGAATGTAAATCTTCTTAAATAGTTTGATATTGGTTCCTTGGTCAAATAATAATTGGTGTCCCTATTTATGGTTATTTAGAGGAATTTTTTGGGTTTTCAAAAGTAAAATGGGTTTTTTAAATATATTTTATAAAGGGGTTTTTGAAAAATGGAATTCAAGTGAAAAAGTTGTGTTTTGTGGATATGTTTAAAAATGGTATTTTAAAATGGAAATGAAGCTTCATAAATAATGTTATTATGGTATTTGAACATGGTCTTAGTATGAGTAAAGCATAATGGGATACCTTTTAAAGTGGTTTAAAAGGGGTTTTGACATTTTTTCCAATGAAAATCTCAAGAGGATTGATTGTGATGGTTTTGGTTAGTTTGTCCTTGTAAGGGTGATTAACATTTTTCTAAATCTTGTATGATTATTTTTCATTAATGTTTATTATTTCTTTGTGTGTATTTTGATGCATAATGGTGCATGTTGTGTAAGTATCCTTGGGAGAACATTTTTTTCCTATTATCAAAGTGGTGATTTGGTCAGAGTGGATATGAAATAATTCTTATAGGGTTCATATGGGTATTGGGATGAGTTTGAGGTGTGAGTAAAATTCTTGAGTGACAAAATATCCATAATGATTTGGTGAGTTATGGGACATGATACATTCCATATGTGTTATTTTCTATGTATTCATTATTATGGATTCATTGTAGGTGGTATATTCTAGTGTGGGGGAGGATCTCGGGGCCTAGCCTCACCATGAGTGAGATGCAATTAGTTGTATCTCTATTAGAGACATGGGATACTAGTGTGTATTATTTTGAGTCATACTTTGATTGATAGGTTAGTGGTTGTGGAAGGGGCCTTTCCATAATTGATATGGCATGATTTACCATGCATTTAATAGAAAATGTGGGTTGATAGAAAAAGGTGGGACTACCATGAGTGAGATAGGGTCCGAGTTTTGATATGATGATGGTTATGGGTGGATTTCCCTACCTTGAGTGAGATTATAGTAGTAAGTGGTGATGTATAATCCTTGAGTGAGAAGGGATGGTTAGATGATTTTTATGAGATTAGGAATGAATAAAATCCTACCCTATGTCCTCATGTGAAATTTGGAAACTTGGTTAGACAACCTACCTAGCATCACTGGGTATGAGTTGGGATTATGGAATGCGGTTATTTATTTATTCCATGATAGAGCCAAAGAAGGTATGGCCATGTTTTGGGGTGTCCTGGTTAGCACATGATGACCTGACTTGTATAATCAGATGTGCATCGTCTGCTATGATTTCCTAGTGGGTGTGTTATACGGGCATGATTATTCTCATACCCACATACGCGACATGGGTTTTGATTTTTGTAGGTATAAATTTATATTTTCTCTCAAGAAACATGTATTTATTTAATATGGATATATAGTAAATTTCTAGTATGTTTTTAAGGCTGAGGATTGACAAGATGATTATGTAAGTTGGTCTAGAGACCGTGTATTCACTTTTCAGTTATTGTTCAGAGTTATTGGCTTTTGTGCCTCATTTTAATTATATATATGATCCTTATAATTCTATATTAATCTTATACTTCTCTATTTTGTTCTAATGCATCATATAGATAGTTTACTTTTTTATATTTTGGATTGTGGTGTCTCTATCAACTCTATGTTTTATATCTAAATGTTTTTATAGTATCCATCATACAAATAGGTCATGTGGAATTTTAAATAGATACAAGCATAACCCTCAGGAATTATATTAGAGGGAATATTATCCCCACAGATATCTTAAGCCCTCGTCACTAGTTAGAATCCTTTGGAATATGGGGATTCATTCTTGAGGTCATGCAGAGAGCCTACTTAGGTGTCATTTAGGTTATTCGAGTCAGGGCGTTATAATAATGAAACCATGTGTTAACCCACATGACATGATAAGAATTACTCAACATATATCTTGTGTTGAGTGACATGTGTCACACAGTGTTCACACTAGCTAAATGTTGTGTATTCCATGTCATGTCGCATATTGATCTAGTATTTATTAAATTGTGTGTAATGATTTCGTATATTTACCCAAATGATGTGCTGCAATTTCACTCTAGATGCACGTTGTGTAGTCCATGTCATGTTGCATACTGGTTTAGTATTTAGTTTTTTTTGTGTAATGATTTAATATATTAACCCACGATATATTATAAAAAACACATGGTGAATACCACTTGTGGTGTTACACAACCTTTACTTAACTACTATACACCATATAGTTCCTATTACTCAGCATGGTGCATTGTGTTATAGTTTACGGCATGTAATGGTGACATATATTAACACACATGGTATATTGTGATTTATGTGATGTGTTCCTTGTCTATAGAAAAACCCCATCACATGGAATATACTATCCTGCTACACACCATGTAATCATATCATTCATCCACCAACCATGACACCTCTTGACGGGTTCATTGAGTGTTCTTTGCATATTTTTGGCCTATTCATGTCTATACGACATTGGATTAATACGTCATCTTGACCAATGGACTCATAACAAAAAATTGAAAATGGATACTCAGAATCCAATGAATAAAATTTATTAAATAACTTATAAATAATTAAAAATAAAAATATGGCCACTCTGATACCTCTTGAAATATTCAAGGTGAACAGAAGCTATAGGTGTAAGGACAATTTGGTTTTTCAAAAAAATCAACAAATAAATATGAATAATTAGAAAAATGAACCCCATAAATTCTCAAAATTTATCATGCACATTTAATTAAAAATTAATTTAAATATACAGTTACCTTAATTTCGGTGTTCTCCTTGACCAATTTTTTGTACCGCTCTTTCCATGTTGTTGGTGTGATAAAGAATCAAATAATGAGCCCTGTATAAGTATCCACATGTGATCCGTGAATCTGTAGATGAAATTATTGATGTATTGGGTGCTATAATGTTATAATCAAGTGCTGAAAATCATTTTTCATCAATTATAATGATCGTCCGTTATTTTCTCTCTTGGTTCTTGAGAGGTGATAATGAGATAATTCTCTCTACGGATTGAGATAATTTTAGATGATATCTAGTGTTTATCTAATATGTATTCTTTAGAAAATGATATATTTTAGAATATATAATTTGGTTTAAATAATTATAATAACACATAGGCCCTTATAATTTTACTTAATCTAAGTGATAGTCCACATCAAATATAATAATAATATTACTATTATCATTATATACCATGATATAAATTTAATCTAATATCATTTCCTAAATAAATTGATTAATTTTTATTTAAATGATAAATAAATAATTTTCATTGGATTATTAATATCAACCCACATTCTATCATAAAATATATAGAGTGTTGAATAATAAAATATATATCTATTTGATAAAATAAATATTATATTAACATAATTTGAAAATAAATATTTATTTTAATATTCAAAAAACTTGAATAAAATATTAATTTTACCATATTCACTAAACTTTTGAATTACTAATTAAAATATAAAATTCAACTCATTTATTCTAATCTTCAATATCTCATGATTGAAGTTTTTATTATCAACATTACTTGAAAAAATATTTTCCTACTAGCTGGGAATAAATTTATTATCTAACAAAAAATATAGTATAATTTAATGAGATTCTTGATACACCTAGTGTGTGACCGTCTCGGTCCCTTTTTTAATGGAAATGGGTGGATCAAACTTATATTCCAAGATCAATGTCTATAAAAATAGAAAGGCTCCACTAAATAAATATGTTAGTGCAGCGACTACAATATCCTTTCTATGAATTATATTATGTATTATATTCCCATCTTTAACTGATATCTAATCAATTAGAATTCATACTAATATCATCACCCTATATGCACAATTTCTATTTCTTTGACATTCCAAAATGAACTTTTTCCAAAAAAATGTCCATTGATTTTTGGAAATAGTTCCATTTTAATCAAAGGGCTAGAGATATCTTATTATATTAACTTTAAAGGGGTAAATGATTTCTTTACCATTAAACGAATGCCACATCACTTATGATGAACATAACATATTATACCATGTCATGATCATATATTGTCACGTTTTTCATCTACACATTAAAGTATGTGATTCATTATCTATATTACTAATAATCTCAATTTAGAGAGCGGTTGCACCTGTTTGATGATAAAAATATATAATAACATATAAAATATATGGAATTAATATTGATAGGTTTTTCCAAATAACCTACATTATTGGATATAATTATTTATGAAATTAATGATCAAAAGTCTCAATGTTTATGATCATCCAACAACTGATATCCAACCATCATCTTTCTCTTGTCAGATTGATTTATCTTGACTATAGTAAATATTTATGTAAGAATATTGTCATAGTATATCTAGATTCTCATTATAGAAGGGAACAATTATAACCCTTTAGTGTAAATAATAATTCATGGATATTATCATATTAATGTTTTGTCAAAGAATAATCACAATGTGATAATATAACTATATATATATAGGTTAGTATAAGTACAAAATTAGTTTTTTATTGGGAATAAATTCCAATAATAAAAAATATATGTATGTCTACTCAAAGGCCCACACATGGTCTGATAGTAAGTGGACCAACCCAACATTATAAGAGGATCCCACAATATTAATTACATCCAAGGTATTTTCTGCTATAACAGGATATGTAATCTTATGGAATATATATTTGAATTGGAAGGTGTGATCCCAGTTTTATTCCATTACCTTAAAGACCATGTGTTTAATATAGGTGAGGAAAGAGGGTAATAGGGTTTTTGGGGTAGAGGTGATGAATGTATATAGGTTAATATAGTAGTGGTGAGTGAGATGGATGGACCATAGGTAGTCAATAATATGATTTACATATTTTTAAAACATTATATATTTGGTATGAAATTGGAGATTTTAATTTGTTATTACCCCTCTCCTTGGTCAAGGGTTATATGTTCTTGTATAATGGCCTCATAGACCATTTTAATTGACCACTCTAGTCAGGGGTCAAATGATACTATTGGGGATATTTTTTAGTCTATCCTAGTTGTAAGAAATTTAAAATTTTCATGGGATAGATTGTTTCTATTATTGTGATTGTATAATTTCATCCTTGAAATTGATTAGTTGTATGTTATATTGGCTAATCCAAATTTTTATCGACAAAGAGTTAGTTTATCTAAACTGGAAGCATATTTTTGGACTTTTATTATATATTGAGTTATTCATTTGGGGCATAAATGTATTGATTTATAGGATATTACCTCATAATTGTTGAGCATGATACATTGTAGAAGGATTAGGGATTTCTTTCCCAAATGAATTAAAGAGGTTGAATTTATGGTGTGGAATTGAGTTTGAAATATATTTTTACATATGTGACTAACCCATTGTTATGGAATATTATCATATGGCTATAAGTTGATGATACAAGTTGACAACATATTATTGGAAGGATTTATACATTCTAGTGTATATCCAGGGGAACCTCCACTATTGTTTTCCAAGAAGGAATATGGAAACTTGAGGCATTGTATAGACCATTGAAAATTGAACCAAGTAATGATAAAGTACAATTAAATGATCTCTTTTATTGATGATATTTTTTCAAATGTTGAAAGGAATGAGTTTTTTATTGAATATTTATTTAAAATTTTGCCACTATAGGATGATAGTTAAATATTATTATATTCTGAATATAGATTTTTGATGTCAGTAGAGACACTTAAAATTTACTGAAAATCTATTTGGGTATATGATTACTTCAGTGGTGTTTATAGGATTTATGAATTGGGTGTTTCAACATTATTTTGACCATTTTATAGTAGTATTCATTAGAAAAATGTTTCTTTCTTGAGTATAGAGTAAGGTCTTGTTGATTATATTATTATTTTTCTATAATTATAGAGGAGACACCAGTTGTGTTGAAAATTTTAAAAAATTGATTTTGAACACATGAAGTCTCTTTTCTTGAGGCTTGTTTCATCAAATGAATGTGTTTTAGTTGATCTATATAAGATATCATTTTTTATTTCATAGAGTTTATATAATAATATTTTTTTTAGGTGTGAACTATCTTAGGTTTCTTTTGGTATTATAGAAGTTTTTTACCAAATTTTTTCCACACAAAAAATCCTTTATATAATTTGAATTAGAAAGGGAATGATTTTTTTTGGTAAAATTAATGTTAATAAACTTTTTGGGATTTTGAAGAGAATTTGATAAGTTCTATAGTTCTTTTATTACCAGAGGAATGAATCCCTAATAAGGTATATTTTGATGAATCGAGTTAGATATTTGGATGTGTATTGATACAGTAATGGAGAGTTGTTTCTTATGGTCTATATAGTTATGTTTTCAAGAGAATATTTATGCTACTCATGATTTTTAATATTTTGATATTGGTACTTTAATTTAATATATAGAAACATTATTTACTTGGGGAATATTTTATGACCTATATATTTCATAAAAGTCTACAGTATATATTTCTATAGAATGATTTATTCCATAAAGAGACAATATGGGTGATGTTTTTATAGAATTTTAATTTTTATATTATCTATATTATAGTTAAATGAAACACAGTCACCTATTCATTGAGTATTATATCATATAAATGGTTTTTGGGTCAATTTCGGGATAACGTATGATGGAATAATTAGAGTTTAAGGATCTTGAGATGGAAGAATTGGAAGGCGAATCTTGTCTTTATTAGATTTCATTTGATTTTTATTTGATGTAGTGATTGATGGAGTTTTAGCTTAGATATTTTGGGGCTAAGGATTATAGGGGTTTTATTATTCATGATGATTCTCTTGATGGTTTTCCAAAAGGTGTGGAGCATGTAATCATGTTTAGAGAGTTCTTATTCATTCTTTATAGTATCTACGAGAATGTTTATCATTAGTTCCCTAACTAACTTATGAAAGTGAATCCCAATATTTCTAATATTTATTATTCTTTTAAAATATAGTTTTGGTTTCTAGAGATAAATAAATTAGTTGTTTATTTTAAGGAGAGGTTGCATAAATGTTAGTGATTTAAGGATAACAATTGGGTATTAATGTGTTTATTACATCCACTAAGTTTTCCAGAGTGTAAAGGACAAGACATTTATATGGATTTTTTAACTGTTTTATCAAGTTAAAATAGTGGGTATAATGTAATATGGGTTATTATGGATCATTTTAATAAGTCATTTCATTTTTTATAAATCAATGAACATATTTTAGTAGAAAATTTATAATTAATTTATGTTAAAAAAGTATTAATGTTGTATATAGATCCTGGGATGATCATATATAACCATAATGCTCAATTAAATTCAAGGATGTTCGGAGGATTGAAAAATGACTTTAGAATCTAGTTATATCTTCACATAATGTTTCATCCTCATATAAATGATAAGACTAATAAAATAATCTGGATGGTGGGGAATATATTAAAGGCTTGTGTTAATGGATTTAGAGTATCTTTCCCAAATCATTTTCCTTTGATAGAGTTTTCATATAATAATAGTTTTTATTCATCTATTAGTGTGGAAACATATTTGAAACTCCATGTTCAACCTTGTAGATCTCTATTGTATTGTGTCTACAATGAACCAAATTGTTATGGGTTGATGTTTTTGGGGAAAATTGTAATTTTTTTCCCTTAGTAGAAGGTGTTGATAATTGGTATTTAAATCAAAATTTAAGGAGTTAGATATTCTCTCAAATGTATTTTTTTGAGGCTAAGAGGTTTTAAGGTGTTAAAAAGAAAATGGTTGGGAAGAATGGAGGTTTTATTTTCTATTGTATTTTTTGGAAAAAAACTAAATCAATTAATATGATTGTTGAGATTATCTAAATTTATACAAAATGTGTTGTTCTCATTAAAGATTAAAATTTGTTATTAACATTAATAAGTTTCCTTAAGTAAGTTCCTAAAAAAAATTGAATGGATTATTACTGAGTGAAGAAGGTGGAACCAAGTGGATAGATACAGTAGAGTCCAACCAGATGGATCCATGTGGAATGAGAATAGAGGATGGTATTGATCATACTGAGATGGTCAAAATAAAATGATATCACAAATGAATCCCCAGTTCCATCAGACAAAGATATCTATACAAATAGATTAGGTGATGATTTTATGATCTTCAAAGTACCAAACATCATGATTACTAAAAGTTGTCCTGATACAAGAATGAGTCTAAATGGGTAGATTGAGGTACGATGGTATGAATTTTATACTATGAAGTATTGTAAAGAAAGTCATACTTATGTTATCATAAAAAGTTGTGGCAATGAAAAATTAAAGTTAAGAGATAATGAAATTGTATGATTCAAAGATTGAGGCCTATAAATATATGGAGTTGTAGTAGTACAATGTATTATCATATGTAAATTTATGTAATCTTCCAATCAGAGGAATTTTAAAGGTGTTTTGAATAGATATATCTAGGAAATTTCATTGAATGGAGCTAATTGAATGAAATTTTATAAAGTCGTCTTATATAGTCCATCGAATGTACAAACGTTTATTTGTTCATCAGTTAGAGAAAAGGTTGTACATCCACCAAGAAAACTTTTATAATTTCATTAGACAGAATAATGTTTTATTATGTAAAAAGACTATTGGATAGACTTACACAAAGATAAAGATATGAAGTGAATATGTTATGGAATTATCATATAGAATTCTATGAGATAATAGAAAAAAATACCTATATGAAGGCATGAGACAAATTTTTCTATATAAAGATCATTGGATAGAGGTCACCTAGAAAAATAAATAAATAGTTTTTTATCAAAAAATCATTAGATAAAGGAAGAGTCTTGTTATATATTTTGATATTTTTCTATGAAATTGTGAGTGAACACTGAATGGAATTTTCACCAAATAAAAGTGGTGTTATGAATTTTTACTAAATAGAAGGTTTAATGATATTTAATAAGTTTTCATAAAGTCATTAAGTATGATGATTTTGATCTGGATATTAAAAAATTTCAATAATCAAAAAGGTAGATTCATGGATCTATCCAAGATCATAGGATATTTGAAGAAGATAGTTAACACGGATTTTTGATGAAATTTCCTTAAAATAATGCTAACACCTATTCATGTGGAGGTATGAAGGTAGTAAAAAAAATAAAGTTTGAGTGGGATGTTTAAATTTCAAGAAGTGTATTTTTATTTCATGCCCATACATATCCCTAAATTTTTTGAGATTTTTTTTCTAAATAAAGGGGTTGGTGTGTTGATATGAAGTAGTTGATTTTTTTAGTTGGGTAAAGTGAAACAAAAGCAAAGAGGTGATCAAACAAAAAATTTGAAGAGGCATAATTATAATAGATATCAGAAAAAGTTTCCTATCATTTGGCATTAGGTGAACAATGTGAAGAGGTTATTGAATGAATAGTATATATAGTAGATTGAATAAAAAGACGAGATTAGATGAATAATTCATCGGAATGAGTTTCATCAAACTGAGGGTACCAGAAGGAGAAGTGATCGAATGAAAATTTTTGTACATAATTCTAGGAATAAGTTTTTTAATCATGGATCTATAAGAAATAAAATAGGAATAATAAGTACTTATAAGAAAGGAAAGTGTGAAGAAATCTTCAGTAGTATAGTAAAAATATACTAAATCCAGTTGTTAAAGGTTCCTAATGTTACAAAAAAAATTATATCAGATTTTTTGTATGAGGATCACATGAAAATTCAGAAGGACTATAGTGATATGAAAGCAATGTATATCCTCTTCTTATTATAAGCATTAAATGATTTTTTTTCTATTGGGTTTTTTTGCCTTCTCTTACTTCCAAACCATAAAAAGGACTAGAAAATCAAATTGAGTAGTAAACCTTATAAATACCCATGTTTCTAGGGTAATTATTGTTTTTTGTTTTTCATTAGAGTCTTTTATCACT
Source organism: Viscum album (assembly GCA_963277665.1). Classification (NCBI taxonomy): domain Eukaryota; kingdom Viridiplantae; phylum Streptophyta; class Magnoliopsida; order Santalales; family Viscaceae; genus Viscum; species Viscum album. The sequence goes on along the minus strand of OY728136.1, from coordinate 933,125,710 downwards.
AACTAGGGGTGAAGGTTGTTTCTTAAGTAATAAAACAAAAAAAGATAATATCACTAATTCACCCCTCCCCCTCTCAGAGATCACACAGATCATGATTGGTCCTTTCAATTGGTATGAGAGTGAAGGTTTCCTTCATTGAATATTTACTAAATATTTATGAAAAAGAATATTTTTAGGGATAATTAAAACTCTATCAACAACATGGGGTTTCCTGTCTTTAATAGAAAAAAATATCACATTAGGAAGGATAGAAATTTGCCTTATCTTATATCCATTGGTTATGAAGTTCTTGAAGCTACTATAGAAGGTTTCTCTCCTCCTACTGAGGGTGTTCTCTTAATATCTTACAATAAGAAGAATTTGTTGAATAAATAGTGATCTAGAAATACAATAATTTCTATACTCTTAGAAAGTTAATTATTAAATGTGAAAGGTATTAGAACAGTCAAAGGAATATGGGATACGTTTAAGAATATTTATAAAGGAAATATGAAATTAAATAATGAAAAGTTATAGATCTATATATTTAATTATAAAAATATTAATATGGGTGATGATGAATCATTCAGTTAGTTCTTTATAATATTTAGTGACATTATAAGAACCATAAGTCGTTTCTGTGAAAATTTAGAAGATTTGACTATTATTGAAAATATTATAATAATTATTCTAGATAAATTTGATATCAAGGTATCATATTTAGAAGATATATATCCTAAAACTCTATCTTTAGATGATTTGTAAAGTATATGCATCAATTATGAAATGAAAAGAGAAAAGTTTTTCAATAATAAAGAGAAGGTTGATCGGGAAATATCTTTCAAATCTGTAATACAAGGAAAGAATAATAAAGTAACAAAGGAATATGTTATTAAGTCCAAAACCAAATATGTGATTGGTAAAAAATTTGATTAATTCATGTATTTATTTTCTAGAAATGTTAAAAGAATAATAGATAAATGAAAAGGAAAGTTGTGGATAAAGTGCATTGGTTGTGGAGCCATTGGAAATTCTGCGGTTAATTGTCCAGGATTTAAGGAAGATAAATATAGTGATGAAGAAGATATAAGATCAATAATATCACTAAACAAGAAATCAAAAAAATCAAAGTCCCATTCAAATATAAAAGATAATAAGTTCTATAAATAAAAAAAGAGAAACGTTTTATCTAAATATAAGGAAGATGATGATGATAGTGAAGTGGAATTTGAAAACTCCAGTGATTATGTTGATAAAAAAATTATTGAAAAGTTGAATGATGAGAAGTGTTCTAGTGATTAAATTATAGGCTCTAAATAAAAACAATAAGAAATTCATAATGAGATTATTCTTAAAAGAGATTTTTGGGAATGTTTCTCTGATATTTTTAAACATAATAGGGAGAACAATAATTTGATGAAAGAATATTATTAAAAATATATGTTTCTAAAAGATATAAATGATCTAGAGAAGTTACATAATAAATATAAAAACCACAAAATCAAACTCAAATAAAATATAAAGGTGAATAAGAAAGAATGTTATCTTGTTAAATAAAAACATTTTGAATATGAGTGAAGAATAAAAAACTTCCAAAACATAGTTTCATAAGTTGTTGAAAGTTATAATAAAAGTAACCCTTGGAAGGATCTACAAAAAAAATCCTCAGAGATTAACAACAGGTCTGAATGTGTTTATAAGAAAAATAAAGTTAAGTAGAACATGTATGTATCCAGAATAAGAAGAGTTAAAAAACCTAAATTTTATAATGTTTTAAAGTATGAACCAAAAGCTACTGCTACTATAGATTTTTTTAGGGTTTAGAATAAATCTAAAATTAAGAAGAATATTTTTTAGGACACCAAAACTATTTTTCATAAAAAATTTCCAAAGTAAATGTTAATAAAGATTGTGGAAAGAAGGTAAACAATTCTGAATTGCATGTAAGTTATAGAGGAAAATAATCCTTATATGGATATTTTTGGTAATTTGGAGTTTTTTGGAATATTATAAAAAAAATTGATTCAATCATTAACATGAAAATGAATCTTGGATAAATTAGAGGTAGATATTGATGGGGATTCAACCCACTCAAAGAATACAACCTGAGAAATTCAGTTTGAAGATTGAAAATAGATTCTAACCTCTGGGAATAATTTTTGAAAGATGTGATTATCCTAGAAATATTTCTAAATCATGTATTGTTATGGTATCAGAACAAAAAATATTATATAACACATCTCAAAGTATTTATGACAAGGAATAAAATGAAATGGAGAAGGCCTTGGTTATGAAAACTGCTCTCGAATATACTAAATTATAATGATCTTGGATATTGTATAGTGTGTTTTCTTCATATATGATGGGAGATATAAATTTTTTGATGAATGTAAATGTTTAAAAATAAAGGTAAGTGATGTTTCAAAATAATGATTCCCTTAAAATAAAAGGCATTGGATATTTTTATCATTGTAAAAGAAAAGTTAAAATCCAAAAGCACCTTATTTGTTTATGGTCTAAAACACAACTTGTTATGTGTTTCAAAACTCTATGGTGAATTAAAAGAATTTGTGTCCAAAAGATAAGGTTTAGATGATAAATGTATTTTAGATGGTAAATTTATTATAATATATTAAATAACAAAGGGAAAATTATTTAAAGTTGGTGATGTGCACAGTTTACACTATATTATCCTGATGGAAGAAAATTAGTTTTTTCATTATATTTTGGGACATGTGTACAAAAGGAATATAAGTAAGTTAAAAATAGAGAAAATTTTCATTATATTCCTGACATGAAAAGAATAAAATATTGGTGTTGTTTGATATTATATAAAGGTAATATTACAAACTCAGTACATAAGAAGGTTGAGATGTATTGAACTTGACCCTTGGAGCTTATTTATTCTTATATATAGGGGCCTATGAGAAGGTAATAAAAAAATTCAGATAATTTAATTATTTAATTTATTAGTTATTTTACTCACATTAAATGTATTATGTTTTTGAAAAATAATTACAAGGATCTCAAAAAATTTAAGAATTTCAGGTGAAGAAGTGGAAAGAAATGAAATTATTCAATTAAGAATATTAAAACTGATAATGGTTCTGACTACACACATGGTAAGTTTGGAAATTATAATGAAAATCACAACCTTCATAAATAATTTATTAAACCACACACAACATAATAAAATTGTGTTTGATAATGAAGAAATAGAAGTTTGGTTTAGTTGGCATGAATTATATTGATTAAAAAAGTAATTATCGATACTTGTGGAGTCAAGATATTAGAGTAGTTATTCACTTTTACTATCAATTTTCCTATAAACCAAAATATGATATGACTCCTTAGGATATATATTACATATGAACCCAATTTTTGAAATCCCTAAGGGTATTTTTAAGTCCCTACATTATCAAAGTAAATGGTTAAAATCTTAGGATGTTTGATCAAAGAGGTTTTGATGGATTTTTTTGGCAACCCTTTTAATGGGGGATGATATATGTTCTATAATAAATGAATAAGAAATATTTTTTACTCTATATATATGAATGTTCTAGAAAATTATGATAAAAAATTTTCATAATTGGCTGCAGATATAAGATAAAGTGAAAATGAAGTCATTACTGTTGAACAACATAAAAAAATTTCTAACAATGGTAAATATGTATAATTAGTTCAAGATAAAGATTTTGACTTGGCTATTTTACGTGATGGGGAAAAAATTCATCTCATATAAGTTCATAAAATATGTGTAGGTCCAAAATATCAATGGTGATCAAGGGAAACATGTTAAACCATATAAAGGTTAAGGTTAGTTTCGCATACTTCTTTTGATTCATAGGTTAATCCAAGAGATTTAAAATAATCTTTAGAGAATAAAGGCTGGAATGATGCCATGAATTAAGAGATCAATTAGATTGAGAAGAATTATACATTGGAACTTGTACCGAAACTAGAAAATAAAAATGTGATTGGAAAAGAAATGGTTTTTCCAAAATAAGTTGAATGAAGAAGGTAATGTGATAGGAAAAAAGGAATGAATAGTGTGTAAAGGATACTCATAGGTTCAAGGTATTGGTTTTTATGACACCTTTTCCCAATTATAAAGACTTGAAAACATAAAAATATTTCTTACTATTGTTTTAAAATGAAGATACAATGTATTTTAGATGTATTTGAAGTAAACTTTTCTTAATATAGATCTTGATTAAAAAATTTATTGAGAAACCATGTGTCTTTATTCTTGGTAAAGATGAAATATTTTTGTGAAATTTGAAAAAGGTTTTCATGGGTTGATGAAAGATTTGAGTTATTGGTATAAAAAAACTTGATACAATCTTAAGGGAGTTAATTTAATTAAAGTAAGAGTTCATGATAACCTCTACATGAATTAAAATCAAGAGGCTTCCCTAATTGCGATTGTTTATTTTGATGATGCAATATTTTCAAGGAACGATAAATAAATGTCTGAAATGTTTTTTATGATATGAAGAACTAATTTTAAATTTCTATTCTAGTATAAATGAAATATTTTATTTGATTTCAAATATTTTAAAAGAAGAAGTAAATTTTCCTATCTCAATAGAATTATGATGAGGAACTTCTATTTAGGTTCGAAATGAAATGTTCAAATCCAATTTCTATACCCATTTTACTGGGTAAAAAGTTGTAAAAATATTGGAACAGAAAGTTGGTTGATCCTAAATATATTATAAAGTTGATTGGAAACATATTATATATAACATAATTGAGGAAAGATATAGTGTATGTTCTTACTCTTTATTCCAGCTATGAAAGTGATAGAAAAAAATATCATCTTATGAATGGAAAATAATTATCAAAAATATATCTAATGCATAATTGATTTCATAATAAAATATGATATCATGGGTAATATTAGCTTTTTTGTTTATACAGATGTTGATTGGGCGGGTTGTGTAAATGAAAAAAGATCCACATCTAGTGGAGTTTTCTTTTTGGGGGAAATATTTGTGGGTTGGAATACAATGAAGTAAAATTTAGTGAATCTCAGTATGAATTAATCTATGTATATATCTATTAATCAATATGTAACACAATTAATGTGGATGAAATCATAACTATAATATTTGTTAGTTTTAGTGAAGTTTTCCCTTATCTTGGATTGTGATAATCAAAGTGCTATAAATATTAATAGGAATAAAATTCAAAATTATCATTCTAAGCAAATTTATGTTAAATATCACTTCATAAAACGAAAAGTGGAAAGAAATGTACTAAATCTATAGTTTTTTCTACAATGGATTAAGTTGTTGATATCATTAATAAACCATTATTGAAGGAAACATTGAGGTCGATCATGGGTGAAAAACCTCACTCTTTTCAAGGAAGGAATGTGGTATTTTATCCCCTATCTCATCTTTTATTTGGATATTTTTTTCAAAGGGGGAGATAATATTCAATATAAGTCTATCCATTGGTATGTGCTTTAATTTTTTAAGGAAGTGTGTAAATCAATACATTGATTTGTGATTTTCTTTTTAAGGAACAGAAAATATTTTAATGGAGTTCTTTAAAATGGGGTAAGTTATGATTTCATAATGTTTGAACTATCTTAATAGTTTGTTAATGTGGATGTAGGACGTTTTTTTATAGGAAAAAATAATCTTAATAAGTTTTTAAAAAAAGTTTTTAAAAAGGCTACTTTATGGGTAGTGTGGTATTGTTGTTTGGTGATTCTTTTTTCCTATACCAAGTTCACTCACATTGGCATAGAATTGTTGGATAAGTAATCCATTACTTCAGTTACAATGTTTTATTGAATTATGTTCCTTGGTATCCAATAAAATTTAAAGGGTTAGATTATTGTGTCTAAGAGGTTTTAAGGTGTTAGGAAGAAGCTGTTTGAGAAGAATAAAGGTTTAATTTTGTATTGTCTATTGTTAACAAACCTAAATCCCTTAAGATGATTGTTGAGATGTTATTAATGTATTAAACATGTTCTATTTTGGTTGAAGAAGAAATTTTTTTATCAACATTATGAAGTTTTCTTAATGAAGTTTCTTAAGAATTTTTTAGATAAAATGTTACCAAATGAAGAAGGTGAACCCGAATGGATAGAGACAGCAAATTATAATAATACAAAGGCTAGATGAATAAGAATAGAGGATGTTTCTGATCATAGAAATATGATTAGATGCATGATATAACCAAATTAGGGATCAAATGAATCCTAGGTTCTATCATACAAAGATCTATGGAAAAACAAATCAAGTGATGCTTTGCTGGTCTTCAAAGTACCACACTTTATAATTATTGAAAGTTATCATGATCTAAACATGCGCCCAAAGGGGGATTTTGAGGTATGGATACACAAAAACATCTATAAATTATTTTAAAGTATACCATACTAATGTTACCATATAATGGTGTGACTATAGAATGTTCAATTCATGAAGTAATAATGTTGTACGATTCGAAGTTTGAGGTTTATGAAGATATGGAGTTATGGACATAGAATGTATTATCTAATACACATTTATTTATTCTTATAATTCTAGGATGATTGAAAGATTTATGAATGTAGTTTTCTAGGATATTTCCTTAGATGGATTTCATTGGAAATTTTTTTACAAATTCATCTTATATAGTCCATCGAATTGACCAAATTTTACCAGTTCATCAGTGAGATAAAAGGTTGTGACTAAAATAAAAAAAAATGTTCATAAGATATAGTAATGTTTTATTGTGTATGAATTATACTGTATGGAATTGAAAGAAGATAAATATTTTAAGTGAGGAAGTTACAAAATGAGTATAGAGAATTATCTGATTCAATGGACAAAACTATCTATATGAAGACATTAGAAAAATGTTTCTAGATGAAGATAATTGGATATGGGTTTAATAGAAAATTCAATATATGAATTTTTCTAAAGAAATTAATAAAATTAATCAAGATTCTTGAAAAATATTTTTATATTCTTCTATAAATTTGTGATGGAACAAACAAGAAAAAAATTCACAAGACAAAAGAGGTATTATGATGTTTTACTTGAAAGAATGTTTGGAGATATTTAAAAACAATTATTAAATTTATTATGTATGATGGTGCTGATATGGATGTTCAATGTTTTAGTAATCCAAAATTAATATTCATTATTTTGACCAAGATCATAGGAAGTTTTAAAAAAATAGTTGACACCGAGTTTTACAGCAATTTTCTTAAATGAATGTTTACTCCTATTCATGTGGGGTTTTGAATATGGTCAAAAGGAAAAATTTTGAGTGGGATGTTTAAATTTTGAGTGGGATATTTTAATTTCAATATCATTCTTCTATATAACTTTTAGGATATATTTTTTTATATAAATAGGGTTGGTGTGCTGAGATAATGTATTTAAATTTTGTTGCAGTTGGGTGAAGTGTTGTAGAAGTGAAGAGGCGATCAAAAAAATAGTGTAAAGATTCATTGGTGTAATGGATACCATACAGTGTTTTCTATCAATCGGTATAATATTATTAATTTGAATATTCTATTGGATGAATTGTTTTAAGATGTGATTGGATAAATAGAGGTGATCGGATGAATAGAGCAGCAGATCAAGTTGCATTAGACTAAGGTATTAAACAGAGAAGTGATCAGATAGATAGTTTTTTACATAAGTCATGGAATAAAGTTGTTCCTTTATATGTTGAAAGAAAATGAATATGAATAATATGTACTTTTAAGAAAGGAAACTATGAAAAAAGTTCAATTATTATAGTGAAAATGCACTGATTCCACTCAGTGAAGGTTCTTACTATTATTACAAAATAGTGTCACATCATATTATCTATGCAAGGATAACATGAACTATCAAATTGAATATAGTTTTATAAAAGTGGTGGATAATACATGCTTTATTTCACCATCAAAATTATTGTTCTCTAGTTTTTTTTTGGTCTTGGATTTCTTCCAAACCATGCTAAGGAATAGCTACTCTTATTAATTATTGACCCTTGTAAATAAGTGCTTCTATGTATTTTTACTTGTTTTTTGTTTTTAGTAGAGTATTTTCTCTCTAAATGAAGTCAATGTTTGTTTTTTAAGTATGAAAACATAAAAAATATAAGATTGTTAATTCATCCCTCCCCTTCTTGTAGATCAAATAGATTCTAATTGGTCCCCTCATGATTATGTATTCTCAAGTGTTTTGGTAGAGTGTGGAGATGTCAAGATATAGAATTTGGGGAGTTGGTCCTTAATTCATACTCAAATTTTATTGTAGGTTTAAAAATATTCCTTGATAGGGGGTGTTTTATCATGGTGTGAGGATAGAAACCATTGTTCAATTTAGAGGTTTGGACCACATCGTGGTCCACTATTATCAGGGTAGAGATTTTTGTTGAAGATATCTGATCATGCCATAATGTAGGTGTTAATATAACAACCATGCTCTTTATTACACACTTAAACATGATTCATTACATAAAATATTCACTTGATACAATATAGAGGATTGATTGTTCTAGTTTCTTTGGGGATTAGGAACATTACATAACAACTTAAAACATGAAACATACATCTTTATTGAAAACTTCTTTTACATGACCACACACATTCCTTCGTACTTAGTATTACATGGGATAACCTGAGGACACGCATAAGAAAAGGGTGAGATATAAATCATAGTAAGGGAGTATACAATTAATAACATGAATAATATAGTACATGTTAGGCAATAGTCATATAAATGGAGCATAATAGAAACATGAACATAAAGTCATGATATAGCATGATTATCATAACATGGAAATGTGGAATCAACATTTAACATGATATTATCATGAGCCAAGGATCATTGCACATGTAGCATGAGTAAACCCACATTGAAATTGAATTATAATGAGTATGCACTCAATGAAATTTATGTATCATGATACAAATCTTTACCCAATGCATTGGAGCGCTATTAAGGCACACCCTTCTTAATCATTTCATTTCAGGCATAACTGTACCGCATGGATCATACAACATGGAATCATGGAACACCATCATTTTTTCCATGATAAAGGAATGTGGAATAAATACATGAAACTATATAATCAATAATTAAATGTGATTAAATGTAAATACCCTTTATAGAGAAATGGGCATAGTATTCACTACACAATGACTTTGGCTTTGAGAATCGTGGTGCAATTTTGGCAGCATAACGACGTGACATAGGAATTTATAAAAATGGTTGATGAGGGATAAAGGGGTGTCTCATCATATGTACAAGAAATTTATAGTAATGGGGGAATATAGATACATTTCCCAAAATATGTAATGGAATTTAGACTCATAATATAAAATAATTGCTTGAATGTAAATGAGGAGAGAGAAATTCCTTACGAAATTTCGGCATAGTAATGGGTGTACATGGAAGTCATTAATGGGATATGAATGGGTATATAATCATTAAAAAATAAGGAGGGTGGTATGGGGGAGGTCAAAAATCATACCCCAAAATTTTTAATTCAAAAGAAAAGGGTTTAAAAATATAAAGAAATTTGGACAAAAATGAGAAAGGACGAAATCCTTTACTTGGAAGTGTGATCCCAAATGCTTGGAAGGGGATTCAGAGAGGCTTCTTTGGAGCTTGGGGAAACCTTAGAGGATAATAGAGAGAGGAGGGAAGAGTAGGGGAGTGATAAAATGGTTTTTAGTGAAGAGAAGTGGGAGATTGGGTGGGTTTATATAGGAAAAGAGAGGGAATTATTTATTATTTAGGTTTTGGACACCACACATTAAACTAATCAAAAACCCAAACCAACCCATCGTTTTTCCCATATTTTTTTCCAAAGGGGAGTGAAAATAAATATTTTATAAGTCCAATGTCCGAACATATTAAAATATTAGCCTTTATTATATGGAGGTGAGTCACACTCTCAAGGAAATCATTTTAAAAAGATAAAATGTTTTATAAGTCTTGAAGGGTCCACTAAGGATTTGTAAAAATAAATCAAATAAACCTACAATCACATTATTTTAAAGATAGAACATAATTTGGATTAACATCCAATTTATATTATTTTATTACATCACTATTGGGTTATTAGGATTTCATAAAACACATTATATATTTAAATGGTATTTAATTTTTACCCAAAAATTCGATTGTCTCAGAAAATTATGAAAAATTCACTATTGGATAATTTCTACATCCTAATTCCAAAAAATAGTATTCATTTTATCTAAATAATTTTCTAAATATGTTCATTTTACCTTTTAAAATAAAAAACTAATATTTATTTAAAATTCATGGGTTTTGACAAAAATAGTTTTCAAACCTTAATAAAAATTACAATTATATTCATAAAAATTATAAGATCATTTATATTTAATAAAAATTAATTTAATAACAATTTTTTATTAAAATATTATTTAATTCAAAAACCCATTAATACATCAAAATATATTTCTTAATTGAATATTAACTAAAAATATTATTTGTGCTTTAAAAACTATTTATAAAGTAACAATAGTAAAATTAATGTATATTAATTATTATATACAAAAATAAGAATCCATGTAATCATTGTGTTAGGGTATTGTTACATAACCCCTTAAAACACCCGCATAAGACCAAAGGGTAAGGTGTTTGATGGTGACAGCCACTTGGGGTGGCTCGGATAACATTTCTTAGATGGTAATCTCTATTAACTTCCACTTATCCTATAGGCAGTTCGACTCAAGATTAATGTGTTCAATCTTGGCTTGGGCTTTTTCAAGAGAGAATCCCAGTAATGTCACCTCCTTTCTGAGCTCTAAAAAAGGGGCTTCGTATGGAGCAATTCTATTGGATGAGGCCACCGCTTCCTTTGTCTAAGTAAATTGGATTTGTTAAATCCCTCAATTTATACTAATCATGTGGTCACTATTCAATGGCTATATTTTCAAAGGTAAAATTTCTTAATAGTATTTTCAAATCCAAAAACCTAAAACCAAGGAATTTCATATGTTATATATAACGATTTTAAATAATAATACATTTAAATAGATCAAGAGGAATTTTTATTAATAAAATTTTGGGTTGTTACAATCTTCCCCTCTTATGAAATTTCACCCTCAAAATTTACTTTTCCCAGACGAAAATAGAAGCAGGTAACTCAGATTCATCACTTCATCTGATTCCCACGTCTCCTCTTCAAACTTGTGGTTTCACCAAAACACCTTGATGAGAGGCATTGTCTTATTTCATAGAACGTTTTCCCTATGATCTAAAATCTTCACCATATTCTATTCATAGGATAGGTCATTCTCTAATGGTACCACCTCTGGATTGAGTACATGGGATGGGTCCGGTATATACTTCCTCATGAGTGATACATTGAATACATCATGTACTTGATTTAGGTTTGGTGGGAGTTCTAGTCAATAGGCCACTACTCCAATGTGATCAAGGATCTCAAAAGGGCCAATGTACCCTGGACTAAGCTTTCCCTTCTTCCCAAATCTCATAACTCTCTTCCACGGTGATATGCGGAGGAATACCATGTCTCCAACATCAAACTCTATTTCTCATCGATGATTATCATCATATCTCTTTTGTAAACTCTGAGCATCTTTAATGTGTTGTTGGATAGTCTAAAACTTCTCCATAGTTTCTTCAACCATTTCTGGACCTAAGAGTATTTGCTCCCCAACTTCATCCTTACATGCCAGTTTTCTGCACCTCTTCACATAAAGGGATTCATAAGGATCCATTTGGATGCTTGAGTGGAAACTATTATTGTAAGAGAACTCAACCAGAGGAAGATGTTGATCACATCCTCTTTTGAAATCCATTGAACATTATATAAACATGTCTTCAAGTGTTTGAATAGTCTACTCAGATTGGCCATTAGTTTAAGGATGATAATTTGTACTGAAATTCTGCTCAGTATTCAGAGCATGTTGAAGAATCTTCCAGAACATAGAGGTGGATATTAGATCTTGATTAGATACAATAGATAGTGGTACTCCATGTAGCCTTACCACTTCTCTGATATATATCTGTGTCAGTTGATCCAATGAGAAATCCTCTCGAATTGAAATGAAGTGTGCAGTCTTTGTAAGATTATCCACAACAACCTAGATAGCATTGTTTCATTTGGATGTCTTTGGAAGTCTGATGACAAATTCAATGGTGATGTTCTCCCATTTCCATGTTTTTATGGGTAATGGTTTCATCATCCCCCTAGACTTATTCCTCTCAGCCTTCACTTTCTAACATACCAAGCACTTTGATGTATACTCAGTGATCTTTTTATTCATGTTATCCCACCAATAATTCTCTTGGATATTTTGATATGTCTTTGTGTTTCCTGTGTTAATGGAGAAATTTGAACTATGTACATCATCCAAAAGCTCAATCTTTAACTCTGGATTTTATGGGACATATAGTCTTGTCCCAAATCTCATAATTCCTTCTTCGTTAACATTGTACTCTAAGGATTTCCCATTTTTGATAATTTCCACTTTCTTCTGAATTCCCACATCATCCTTTTTAGCATCATTTAACCTTTCCAAAAGAGATGGTTGAACAATAATTTGTGAGAGGATTGATGATGTTCCCTTATTTATTATTCTCATTTCCATCTTCATCAAATCTAAGAAGATTGGATCCTTTTCAATTATCATCAATGATAGAATCATTGGATCCTTTCTACCTAGAGCATCTGCCACATTGTTCCCTCTCCCATGGTGGTAATGGATTGAGTATTCACAGTATTTGATCAGCTCTAACCATCTTTGTTGGTCCATGTTCAACTCTTTCTGTGTGAATATATACTTGGGGATTTTGTGATCCATATATATTTCACACTTCTCCCCAAATAGGTAATGCCACCAAATTTTTAAAGAGAAGATCACTGTAGCCAACTCCAAATCAAGTGTTGGATAGTTTTTCTCATGAAATTTTAATTTACTTGAATCATATGCAATGAATTTTTCATTTTTCATCAACACACAACCCAATCCCTTCTTCAAAGCATCACTAAATACCACAAAAACATCTCCAATTGTGGGTAGTGTGAGCACGAGTGCAGTGATAAGCCTCTTTTTAAACTCCTTGAAGCTATATTCATATTCATCACTCCAAGAAAACATTACTCCCTTCCATGTTATCTTGGTAAGAGGGTTGGACAATCGTGATAAATTTCTCACAAATCGGCGATGATATCTAGCTAACCCTAGGAATCTACGGATATCCGTCACTAATGTTTTCCTCAGTCATCCCTTAATTGCAGCTATCTTGGAGGGATCCATAGATATCCCATTACTTGAGATGATATGACCCAATAATTAGACCTCCTTCAACCAGAACTCACACGTGATGTACTTTGTATGTAGATTCTCCTTTCATAAGGTCACTAGTATAGTTCTTAGATGTTCTTCATGCTCCTCCTTGGTTCTGGAGTATATTAGAATATCGTCTATAAAGACTACTACAAATTTGTTGAGGTAATCTCTAAAGACTCTATTCATCAATTCTGTGAATATTTCCAAAGCATTAGTGATTCAAAAAGGCATTATTATGAATTCATAGTGCATGTATCTTGTACGAAAGGCAGTCTTGGGGATATCCTCCTTCTTCACCCTTACTTGGTAATATCCCAACTGTAAATCCACCTTGGAGAAGTATTGTTCTCCACGTAGATGATCGAACAATTCATCAATTTGTGGAAGAGGATACTTGTTATTTATTGTTATTTTGTTGAGCTCATGATAATCTATGCAAAGGCGCATTGACCCATCCTTCTTCTTTACTAAGAGGACTGGTTCACCCCATGGTGAAGCACTTGGGCATATAAACCCTTTATCCAGATTCTCTTGTAGTTGTTTCTTTAGCTCCTCAAGATCCACAACATTCATTCTATACAGAGTCTAGGATATTGGAAACACCCCAAGTATAAGATCAATTGAGAATTCAACATCTCTTCTATCAGGAAGACCAAGCAATTCCTTGGGAAACACTTCAGTGAATTCTCTCACAATAGGAATGTCTTCAAGGATAGTTTCTTCATTATACTCAATCATCTGAGTAAGATACACATGATCATAGATCAGTAATATCTACGATTGAGATGATTTTTCTAAATAAGATTTATCCTTCTCTTTTCACTAGTATAGAATTGGGGGTCGATTGTCTATATGGACATTGATTTCCCTCTCACAACAATTTATGTTGGCTTTATATAAGAAAAGAAAATCCATGACAATAATAGAATAAAATTCCACCAAAGGTAGGGTTACGAGGTTCTCCAAGAAGTTAAAACTACAAATTATGATAGGGGAGGAGTTATATTCAGGGGATGCAATGATTTCTCTATTTTCTATACTCACTGACATATTTCCTTCCATGATTTTTGGTGGTGTTGGGATTTTTCTATTAAACTTTCGGTATATAAAAGAATTCTTAGAACCAGAATCAAAAATTAAATTCGTTATTCTTGAATGAATAACTATCATACCTATCACCAATTTTTATTCGAGGTTCACTTCAGGGGTAGTGATAGAAAAATGATCACCCTAGATACCTTGGAGGTTGTTGGATGCCTCCAAAAACCCTTGAATTAGGTAACTAGTTTGAAAAGTGCCCTAGATATTTGCAGTTCAAGAAATGAACAAGGTGTTGAGGGTTGAACGAAGCATTCCTCTCCTCTTTTGTAGCCATGGGTTTTTCTTGTCGGCAGTTAATAGCCAGGTGTCCTTCTCTTCCACACCTAAAGTATTTCCCCATCCCCTTCAGTCAATTTCCAAGGTGCTTCTTTCCTCACCTTTGGCATGTGGGGTGCTCGATTTTCTTAGCACCATTGGATTTATCCTCCAGAACACCAGAATTAAAGTCCACCTTATGCTTATTATCCCCATGATACCCCTGATATTTTTTATCTCCATTTAGAGTTTGAGGGAACATCAGAAAATTTCCTCATAGCTATCTAAGTCATTGATCGCTAGGTATTTCTATAGGGTAGGTTTTAACCCACCAAAGAAGTGGTAAACCTTGCATTTGGGGGTAATGACAAAGCCGGAGGTGTATCATGAAAGCCTTGTGATGTTTTCCTTATATGATCTAATGGATTCTTCGTCTTTTTTCTTAAGTGCAAGGAAGTCCCTTTCCATCTTAAGTCAGGGGGTGTGAGGAAAATATTTATTGAAAAAACTTTTTCTTGAAATCCTTCCATTACAATGCCTCGATATCTTCCTCAGGCTTCATATTTTTTATCAATGTCCACCATTGATCAGCTTCACCCTCCATACGATGAGAAATCAGAAGAACCTTATCTTGTTCAGAACATTGAAGGATAGGGAAGATCTTCTCAATGGATTTGATCTATTGTTCAGAGATTCAGGTATCGAATAATCCATTAAAATTAGGAGGCATTTGTCTCATGAAGTTATCGATTATGACTTGTTATTTCTGAGGGGGGGGGGGGGGTTGAACGTTCCTCCTTACCCATGTTTCTATTCAAAAATTGAGTTAACTAAGAGTGTATCATGACAAAGTTCTTGATTCCTACTCCCATCAGATTGGGAATCTCATTAGAACAGTCATCAAATTTATCTTCGCATCATTTGTAAGCTCGAGTCCTCCTTTTACTATCCATTGGATAGAATAAAAGGAAATTTAGGGGTAACTCATAAAGGGAAATTCAATGACAAATGGGGATAACTTATAAAGTACACTTATTTCCTTAATTTATAAGTTTCAATCTATGTTATCCATGATCTACTTCCCAACATATATTTTTAGGGGCATTTTTTTATTCCCTTAATAATGATTCATACAAAAATTATGAATTTACCAAAGTATATCCCCTGGGAGTTTCGTAACTAAGAGTGCAGCAAGGCCTATTTTCTTGCACCTATTCTTGTTCGCTTCTATCTCAAAGCATTGTTTTCTGGTTTACCCTTAGATACATTTTTACAAGAGTCGCCTCTACCTGCTTGTATCCAAAAATTGATGTATTTTCTTGATAAACCACTTACTCAATACTCACCAAAATTTAGGGATTTTCTTATTATACTTTTTCTTATCCTTAAGGCTTTTACTAGGGTTTCTAATCCTAATCCCAAAAATAACTAAACTTATCATCTGATACCAACTATAGCTACCTTTCTCTTCATTACACAGTTAAACATGATTTATTACATAAAATCATCACTTGATACAACATAGAGGATCAAGAGGTCTAGTTTATTTGGGTCTTAATAACATTACATAACAACTTAAAACATGAAACATATATCTTTATTTAAAACTTCTTTTGCATGACCACACATATTCATTCGTACTTATCATTTCAGGGGATAAACTGGGGACATGCATAAGAGAAGGGTGAGATATAAAGCCCAGTAGGGGAGTAAACAAGGCTTAACATGAAAAATATAGTACATTTTAGGAAATAGGCATATCAATGGAGAATAAGAGAAATATGAACATAAAGGCATGATATAGCATGATTATCATAACATGGAAATGTGGCATCAACATTTAACATGATATTAGCATGGTCCAAGGATCATTGCACATGGAACATGAGTAAAACATAAATGAACTTGAATTATAATGACTAAACACTCTATGATTAAACACTCATTTGACTTAATGTATTATGATACTAATCTTTACCCAATGCATTAGAGCACTTTCAGGGCTCACCCCTCTTAATAATTTCATTTCATGCATAAGTGTGTCACATGGATCATACAATATGGAATAATTAAACACCATAATTTATTCCATGATAAAGAAATGTGTAATACATACATGAAAATATATAATCAATAAGTAAATGTGTGTAAAGTTGAATACCCTTTATAGATAAATGGGCATGGTATTCACTACATAATGACTTTGGCTTGGAGAATCACGGTGCAATTTTGGCAGCATAACGGCGTGACATAATAATTCATAAAAATGGTTGATGAGAGAGAAATGGGTGTCTCATAATATGTACACAAAATGGAATATAAAGTGTTAATATCGATACATATCCCAACATATGTAATGGAATTTAGATGCATAATATAAAATAATTTCTTGAATGTATATGTGGAGAGAGAAATTCCTTATGGAATTTCGGCATGGTAACGGGTGTACATGGAAAGAATTAATGGGATATAAAGGAGTATCTCATAATTCAAACATAAGTAGGGGAGTATGTGGAAGGTTATAAATAATACCCCAACATTTTTAATTTAAAAAAAGGGTATAAAAACATAAAAAGAAATTGGACAAAAATGAGAAAGGAAGAAATCCCTTACTTGGAAGTGTGATCCCAAAGGCTTGGGAGGGGCTTGATAGAGGCTTCATGGGAGATTGGGGCATCTTGGGAGGATAATATAGAGAGGATGTCAGATTAGGGACGTGATAAAAGGGTTTTTAGTGAAGATAAGTGGGAGCTTGGGTGGGTTTATATAGGAAAAGAGAGGGAATTCTTTATTATTTAGGTTTTGGACACTACACATTAAACTAATCAAAACCACAAAACAAACCATGGTTTTTTCCCAAGGTTTTTTCCAAAGGGGATTGTAAAACATTATTTTATAATAAATATGGCCAAACTTATTAAAATATTACTCTGGATTATGTGGACGTGAGTCACACTCTCAATGAAATCATTTTAAAAGGATAAAATGTTTTATAAGTCTTGGAGATTCCAAAAAGGCTTTGTAAAAATAAATCTGATAAACCTAAAATCACATTATTTTAAAGATAAAACAAATAATTTATGAAAATACCATTTATAGTGTTTTATTACATCACTATTGGGTCATTATGATGTCATAAAACACCTTAGATATTTAAACGGCATTTAATTTTTACCCAAAAAATTTACTATCTTAGAAAATTATAAAAAATTAACTGTTGGATAATTTAAACATCATAATTCCAAAAAATAATATTAATTTTATCTAAATAATTCTCTAAATATGTGCATTTTCACTTTTAAAATAAAAAAATGATATTTATTGAAAATTCATGGGTTTTGACCAAAATAGTTTTCAAACCTTAATAAAAATTACAATTATATTCATAAAAATTATAAGATTGTTTATATTTAATAAAAATTAATTTAAGAATAATATTTTATTAAAATATTATTTAATCCAAAAAACACATTAATTAAAAAAAATATTTCTTAATTGAATATTAACTAAAAATACTATTTCTACTTTAAAAACTATTTATAAAGTAACAATAGTAAAATGAATGTATATTCTTTATTTTATAAAAAAATAATGCACATAATCATAGTGCTAGGGTTTTGTTACATAACCCCTTAAAACACCCACATAAGCCCTAAGTGTAAGATGTGATATGGGACAGACTCTTGGAGTGGCTCGGATAACAATTCTCAGGTGGTAATCTCTATTAACTTACACTTCTCTCGTAGGTAGTTCCTCTCAAACTTAATGTGTTGACGCTCAGATAGTTCTTGGTCAAGAGTGAATCCTAGTGACACCACCTCCTTTCCAAACTCCAAAAAATGGTCTTCGTATGGAGAAATATTACTGGATGAGGCCATCGCTTCCTTTGTCTGAGTAAATTGGATTTGTTAAAGCCCTAAATTTATACTATTCATGTGGTCACTGTTCAACGGATATATTAACAATAGAAACATTTCTTAATGGTATTTTAAAATCCAAAAACATAAAACCAAGGAAGTGAATATGTTTTATATAACCATTTTATATAATAATACATTTAAATAGATCAAAATGAATTTTAATTAATAAAATTTTGGGTCGTTATAGTTAAGGCATGGTGAGGAGGCTATATATAATTAATTTTTAGAGTTAGGGGAGATCCTTATACCTCCCAGGGTTATATACCTTGAGGGATACTCAAGGGGGGTCATACCATAATCTTGTTGGGATGCATCGTAATGAACTCAATCATGTTTTGGGTTTATACCTTTGGGATTGACATTAAACTGTAAACCATATGGTCGCACATCAATATATCCCCAAGAGTGGTTCATTGAGTCATGATCTCTTGTACACTGTAATTTCCCTCTTATTATTGTTTTAATAGGGGGAAAGTCATTCATGTCTAGACCTCCTATTTGATTCTACATTGAGGGGATCCTCCTCTAGTCAGTTGAACCAAAGTGAAGAAACCCCCTCTATCCCCCTCCATTTTTTCTATGTATTTGGGGTGCATAGATACATTTCTTCATGACAAGATAGTGGTTTTGGTAATGATTCCACTAGAGCATGGTGGAATAATACTATTGTGATGGGGATTCATGGTGTAGTGGTTAGAGGATGATGAAAGAGAATGAATGACACTCATTTCCTATTTGTTGGACAATGGAGTACTAGGGATTTCCATTAGACTTTGTCATTTAATTTCTTAAAGGTTCTTCCATGGGAGGATTCTTAGGGATTGAGACATAGAGGATGATAGACATGAGCTTGGGTGAGTCTAGGGAGAGTGTGGATTAAGGATGGTAACTTTGAAATCAAGGTAGGTGGTCTATTTAATACTTAAACATATGCATGAATTTATGTTCTTATGTGTTTATGCTATGACTTTTAATATAGAAGCATGTATAGGGATGGGTTGCAATCTAGGTTCTATGAGGGACTTGGGTAGAGCCTTTTAAGAGTAAGTTGGGTGTGTCTTGATTCTTCTAGAGATATTAGAGACTCTGGGTAGCTATGCCACCAAAATTATGAAGTATAGTATCATTTTATGGACCCCTATGTGTTCATAGCATCTGATATGTGTTTCTTTTTCCATGGGGTGATACATAGTGAGTATGTTTAAGGGATTCAACGTGGCTATCCTTGAGGTATAGAATAGTTAGTGAATAGACATGGAATTGGTGTGTGAAATGATATAGTAATAGGCCTAGAACATTAAAAAATATTTATTGAATGGAGAATAATTTTGGGAATGGGTCTATTGATCCATTGTGATTACTTGGGATTGGGATTTTAATGTTTCTTTATGGTGGGAGTGAGTATTCACTCTTCTTAGGTATGCATAGTGGGAACCTGGGGATGATTAGGTAGGGGTAAGAAATATATTGAGTATGTAGGTCCCCTGAGAGTTAGATGGGATCATGATATGAGCATGAACTTCTAATGGGAATCCTTTTGAGGTCTGGATAGTACAAGGAAGGTGATTCATATGGGTAGACTCGAGTGGGATGTTCATTAGTCTATGTATGGAATTAAGGTATGCGTAGAATTTGGTGTGTGATTCTTTAGAACCTATAGGGTAGTTAGTATACTAAAATAATCTTTGTATTACACTAGATCATGGTGTAACCTTAAGGATATGTTATAATTTGAGTATATCTTGAGGTCATGGGATCCTCATGGGTGTTGAGTAGCTACAGTTTGGTTATACAATTGGGTTGGGTGAGGTTGGTTAATGAAGGATATGTTGAGTTATACATGCTACCCTATAAAAGAGTGATTGGTTGGGGTGTGTATCTGGATGAGATCTAGGATATAGGTTATCCTTCATTCATTTTTATTTATGTTTCATCGCCATATTGTGTATAAATGATGAGGTTGAGCTATAGAGACCTTAGGATCATGGTGTTGATTAACACCACCCAGGTGGTAATTCCTTTTGACATTTGGGAGGATCATGGATAGAGAGATAGGATACCTAGTTTCTCTAAAATGTTGGACTGAATGCATTACACCTATCCTAGGTGCATTTTTATATTCTATTTACTAGCTATGTTACAAATTTTCCCTGTTAGGTTTATGACATTCCTTGGATTGGCTATGTTATCTATTTTACCTAATGATTTTTTGATACAATCTGTATTGGATATCTTTTTCCTTATCCTTAATGGATTTTTGATAAGCCTTTAACTAACTATGTTATACCTTTTCTTTAATGTATTCTAAATATATATAGAATTGGATTATTACACCTTTTCTCTGAATAGTTCTCACTATGTCTAGGACTAGTTATGTTAGGCCTTTACTTAATGGGTTTCCAATTTGTTTTGATTATGATTGATATATCACTATCATTAGCCGAAGTAGGTAGGGTTAGGTGTCATTATGTCTTATTTAGCACATGATGACATAATATGATAGTTTGAATGTTTTATGTTTCTTCTTTATTTATCTTTCTCAGGCATATATACATTTTAATTGCTGGTGTATATAAAGGATGTGTTGTTGGCTCCCTACTGAGTTATATGATCACCCCATGAATAGGTACTCTAGTGTATGTCTGTGTGTGTGTGTGTGTGTCTGCCTTTGTGTTTATCATTTAGGCCATAGGTTTTTTGGTAAATACGGCTGGAGTAGCTAGTTGGATATTAGGAGAGGTCTTAGGAGGGACTTGTCTTTTCATAGTTGAGTCTTATCAATATTTTTTAGTTTATATTCATTAAAATAAACCTAGTTGGTGATTTATTTGTTTTATGTAGGTATGTATGATGATCATAGGAACCATTTATTTTATAAAATATTGAGTTATTTTATTATTATTGGTTTGAATTTAGCTATAATTCTATATATTCAAAAACAATTATGCTTACTCAAAGATTCACTTTTCAATGTATGTTTTGATGTTGATAGAAAAAATTCCCCATATTTCAATTAAACTCTCTCTGCTAGTCAGTATCCTTTGACATATAGGGAGGTGTCCTTGAGGCCTTGTAACACCACCGACTAGGATATCATTTGGAGAATTTTACTCAGGCCATAACAAAAATTTATTATAGAATTTGTTTGGTTGGATTACTATTTAGGGATTTGGAAGATAGAGATTTGAGTGGTCTAATCTTAGGACAAAAACCAACCTTATGTCTTGTAAAAACATTTCTAGTGGAATCCCAAGCTACTAGGGTGTATGATTTTTATTCATATTTATGCTATTATAATTGAGATACTTATACAATTTTGATGTTCTATTTTGAGATAGTTATTTTTTATTTTTCTCTTGCCCTAGAGTGGTAAGAATGCATGAGTTCATGCATCATAATAGATATATAGGTATATTTATACATGTGTGTGACTATTTTTCTATATTAACTGGTTTATAAAAATAGTAAATGGTTTTTGAAAATTGTTAAAGAAAATATTTCTTTTTCAAAAACTAATAATATATGGGTTTTTTTATTAACATATAAATAATAACTTATTCAATGTTTCCCTAAATAACTTATTATTGGTAGATTAATTAACAAAATATTGAATGGTGGGTTTTTTCTGATCTTATTTTTATGTGATGATTCAATTAATTATCATGGTGGATTATATCCCCGTTATGGGTTGGTTATAGTAGTGGATTCCCATTATATATCGTATAGGTGTTGTGAGCTTTGATTATGAGCTATTTTGGCTTTGGATGTCTCAGATGAAGAGAGACTTTTGATGGGGTTAGGTTTATAGTGATATGGATATCTCTATAGTGAGTATATATTGGCACTAGGGTATGTTAGTGTTTATTTATATTTGAATTTTCATTGTTTTTTCAGGTTACGGGGTGGATGGATCTCAGTTTCCTTATAGGAAAGTGAGTGGGAATTGTAATACGAGTTGTATGGGATGATGTTCTTTGGGATGAGATAGGAGTGGGTAGATTATTTTGATGTTAGAAAAGTACTTGAGTGGTGTGGTACTTAGTGTTAGTCATATATGGTAATTTCCTTAGTTATTAAAGAAAATAAAATCATTATTGGTACTTCATGAGAGATATGATGGCTTCCTATGAATGGGTAAGGTATGAAGGTCTTGAGGTGTATGATGATGTGGAATACTAGTGAGGAATGTTTTGTATTTATAATGGGTTTTAGAAGGTAGGGTTACTGGAAACTTATATTTGATGGTTAGTGATTTATATGAAGGTATATCGGACATCAGTGTATGATCATCTGGTGAGTTTCTCTATTTTGGAGGTTGATTTCTGTAGAAATTTTCTCATGGAATGTCAAGTATGGTAAGGGATAATCTCTCATGAGTATTTACTTAGTGAAACTACCCTGGGAGTATAAATTTAATGACTCCTCAAAAATCTCATTGATAAGTTCATAAATTGGGGGAGTGATAGTGAATAGTGATGAGATGGTTTCTAGGGTAACTCCATTAGGTTCTTAGAGAGTTATAGGATATTTTTTGGGGATTTGAAGGGAAAATATGTAGATGAGTGGATTGGTTTTGGTGTAGAGATAAGAATCGCATGTTTAGGGTCTAAAAAGGTTAAATATTTTTTTTCAATGTTTCCTTGGGAAGGTTTAGAATTATAGGATGGAAGCAATGATTCATAAAGATAAACATGGCTTTGTTTAATGAGTAGTGTTGTCATTTCCTAAATGGATTGCGTATTATGATGATTTCTAGCAATTTCCTAGGGTCAAAAAGTGTGGATGGGGTTGTTTCTATAAAACCAGCAGTCCCAAAACCATGTAGATGGGATCTGGGATAAAAATATTAGTTTTATATTTAGTTATTCTTATGAGAATTTTTTATAATGGGATTGTGAACTCTAGGCACACCGGTGTTGGACAACTGGTGATATGGTTAATCATATGGTGTAGAGAACCCTATATCCAATGTATTCATTAGTTTGAGGTTGGTTTTGTGTGTTGGTATAATAATAGGATGATTCATATATTTTTTCTAGTGCATATAATATTCAAGGATTCGTCGATAATGTTTAGTTCATTCAGCTTAACCGATAGCGGATGAGTAGAATCGGGTTATTGGGATATGTGTAGCATGGTTGTTGGTCATGTTGATACTCATAAAGGGGTAAAATGTGGCTATATTGGATCAAATCACTGATCAAGGAATAAATGAAGGACTTCGTTCAAGCTTGGGTGTAGATAATTGGTTATTTCGTGATGGTATAATTATACACAAGGGGTTTAATTTGATGGTTGATGTCAACATGATTAGGTTATGGTCAGTTTAGAGTGAAGTCAGGTATTGAGGATTTTGGATCTTATTTTCATGTGTAATAAGATAGGGAAATGTGGTTTTTTTTTAGTAGCAGTTTTTGTAAATTTACCATTTTATGTTGGGGTGATCATTTTTTCTCATAAGAGCAAGTAGAGCTAGAATGAGCATATGGGTCGTGGAATCATAGCCAATCCAAAATCAACAATGAGTGAGGGAGTTGTGTTCCAAAGTATTAATTTAAATATGGGAAGACATCGCAAATTATTCTTGGGTATTAGAATCCCTATGGTGGAGAGTTTTCAATGACCCACATCATTACGGGTCTGTGATTTTAAGGGAAATTTAAATTTTGAGTCCAATAGTAGGGGGTTTTAGACTTGTTATTCAAATCATAATTATAAGAGTCATATATTCTTCAAGAGTTGTTTTTATACATTCTTAGGTGTTTTTCTAATTCCTAGGTGTGTCAGGAGTCATAGGTTTGTGATTTGGTCTAGGAGTTGGGATGAAATTTTAGTAAATGGGGAGGACCACACAACAAAAAGGGGTGTTACATTGTGGTTTTAGGAAAAATCCATTTCAAAATGAAATGGTTTGGACCACACTGTGGTCTAGCGTTATCAATGAGGACATTTTTGGTGAAAAATTATGATCAAACCACAAAAAAAGTGTTTCAGAGTGGTGATAAGGTTGTATATAATGATGTTATGGATTTATGGGATATCACGTTGCATCCTAGTACATTGTTTAATGATGGATTCATGAGGGGTTTCAAACCAAAATATAGGGGGTTACACCCTAGAGTACACAATTAGGTTTTGGTGGTTCTACCTTGGTGAAGTGTGTTGTTCCATTAATCATATAATAACACTATAAAATGACCCTAGGTGTGGGGTTTTGTTCCATTATCTCCTTGTACATATAATAATAGTCCTCCGATTATGTTTTTTTAAATATGGTAAAGGGATCATTTCTAGGGTGTATGTTTTATTACCCTACAGGGGTATCCTCCTCTAGCAGACCAAACCAAAGGGGAGATACCCATCTACCCATATAATCCCCCCTCTATTAATCTATACACCTAAAGCATATTTGAATCATTTCTCAACACTAATGCAATGGTTTTGGTGATGATTCCACCATAACATTTTCAAATCATCCTATTATGATGGATATTCGTGTTTTGATGGTTAGAGTATTTTGAAAGAGGATTAATGGCACTCATTTTTCATTATTTGGATAATATAGCATCGAGCTCATAGGTTTTTGGCATGTCGTTACATGAGGGTCTGACCATGGAAGGTCAATTGGGGATTAGGTGATTGAGGATTCTCAATATAATCTTGGGAAAGTATTGAATGATCATGGATTAAGGATTTTAACTCCAATATCAAGGTATTTCATCCCTTTAATAATTAACCATATGAGTTCATGCTTGAGTTTGTGTTCCCATGATAAAGGTTTGGGTTTGGGAGCATGTATAAGGACCGGTTGGGCTTCAGGTTCCAGGAGGGGTTTGGTATGGCCTTTTAAGAGTAATTTGGGTTTTCTATCTTATGTAAATAGATCTTAGAGATACATGGGGTTTATAACACAAAGGGATATGAATTATAATATCATCTGATGAAACCCTATAATTTCATGGATCATGAGATGAATTTTATTTTCAATGGGGTGGTCTTTGGTGAGTTAGTTGAATGTATTTCAAGTGTTATACTTGATATGTTGACCGGTTTGTGTAGAGACTTGGAATTTATGTGGGAAAGTGTTGTACAAACATCCAGATCACCAACGACAGTCGATTATAAAAGAAGATAAAGGGGTAAAAAGTAAAAATAGAGAATAATAATAATATAAAAAGATTCATGTGGTTCAAGAATAATCCCAACATCCATAGTGGGGTACAACAAAATAATTCTTTCAGGGATCGATTTATAATCCAAAAACAGAGTTTCTAAGAACCCTAGATCAAAATGCCCTCATAAAGAAATTTTTTATATAGTAACCCATGTTTATATAATTATAAAACCTCATAGTAGGTAAAATGTGATATCATAACAGTGGTTGTAAGTCCATAGAGCTACAATAACCCTATCTATGTCATTGGTCTATTCTAATATAGTAATAATATTAAATTTTACATTGCTACAATCTTGTTTTCAGTGTCACCAGTCATCTTTACTATATTTTATTAGCACTATTGTAGTTCCTACAAAATTTATCCAAGGTCCTTTATCCACCATACCCATAGCTAGTGGGTACCTCCCCCTTGAACCATCCATCGAGCTCACCATGGAGCCCAAACTACAAGAGTTATAGACTAGTGTACAGTATGGGCTTCTAGAAATCTAACCCAACTTCATCTTACGGATTGTGATCCAGAATTCCATTATAAATTCTATATAATATCCTTTGAACCTTGAAAATCATTAATTTATGGGATTATAATGTTGGGAATGGGTTTAGTGATTCATGGTTGTGGTGGCCTCAAGAATTATGAGGTTCCTTAAGAGGGGATTGAATTAGTGAAAAAAATATATATTTCTTTATTTTAATGATTTTTTATGAAATCAATCTTTGTTACTTGTTAGAGTGGGAAATATCACGAATTAACTCACACACACTGAGAAAATAAATAATGGACACTCATTGTACAAGGTTCACCACTCAAAATGAGAATCTGATCCTTAGCATGATTCAAATTCACCCAATACAATATGATCCACTAGAATCATCATCATGGATAAAATTAGTAGGGAATATCCTTTATCTCTTCTTACAAGATAATAACAATGTTTTATCCTAACAAGTATCCTATAAAAATGCACTGTTGACTTATAATTTTTTAGATAGGGATTATCCTTATTCCTCTAATGATTGTCTCATCAGAATATTATATTGCTCTCATATTTCTTCACTAATAATAATAGGAATTACTATCTTCTGATTCACAACACAATACAACTATAATGATTACATAAAAACTAGTGTTCTTATTTTCCTTTTTCTTTTTCTACTTGTATTATTGTAAGTATTCTCTAACGCTTATCTTTATTTCTTGTGTGTATTTCACTACACACATTCCTTTTCCATGACAGACTCATTTTCTTAAATATATCACATAGTGGTACTCTCTCTTCATCTCAATATACATGAAACACCTTGTTCCATTTTATCACATATGATAGTAATATTTTCAGAAAGTTTAGGTTCAAATTTAAAATTAAAATTCAATTCAATAGCTTCTATCAAATACTTCTAAACTTCTCCCACTTCTTTTTGAGCCTTTGGATCACTCAAATCCTCTAAGTCACTATTGATATGATTAGTGATGTTAATGATTCAGTATGTATAGAACATGAGTCATCAATAGATCCACATCATTGGATCTACTCAAAATATGTAATTTTATTCTAACAAGGGATTCATATCTCTTCAATATGACATTTTTTATACTATTCCACTAACCATAGCATTCACCAAGAAGATTTATACACTATTTTTGGAATTTAACACAAACCACATCTTTTACTAGAGCATGTCATATATCATTTCTGTCCAAAAACTCTAATCTAATCTAGAAACCCTCTTAACCACCTTATTCTATGGTGTATTATCCCCTTTATATTTCAAAAATGAATGTTTTTCTCACACCATATCTTGTACCATAACATGGAACTCCACATTCTTAACTTCTAACACAAAATAATCTATTTCACTTATATGGGAAAAGTAACCTTAACATTTCAAAAGGTTCTCAAAATAACCATGATATCTACACCATATCATGGGACTCTCCATTTTTTTCTTAGAATTTCACTAAATATTTGACAAAGTAAGAAACCTTGCACATCATAAATAAGAAACTTATATACCAAACCATTTGTGAGGACTTTGAATAAATTCCAAAATACATACATCATCCACCGCGACTTTGAACATGATGTGTATAAGCCTCACCATTTCTCGCAGGGATACTTATATAGAAAATTACCACTTAAATTTCTATTTCATAAATCATATCCACATTTCTTTTTTATTCCATGTTTTTTATTACACCATGACCTTTCAAAACACCTATATCCTAGGAATCCAAGAATTTTTCTCTTACCTGGATATTTCCATGCCCTTTTTGGGAATAACCATAACATGGTGATTTAACCTCCACGTAAAACACCTTAAAACACCACTCTTCGACCTTAAAAATACTTTAATGTTTTTCAAATCATTCCAAAACCATGGAAAAAAATTCACCTCAATGGAATAATCATGAATTACTTGATCTTGAACGGTATATATATATATATATTGATAACCAAATACAACACATAAAAACATCCACTATATCACTAAAAATATTATCCTTTAATGGGCTCAAAAATCTCCCTAAAAATATATTAGTTCCAATAATCTTCCTAGGTCATAAATATTTCAGGTCTCAATATTTTTCTATAAACATCTATGTTTTCAAAAATATCCCCCTTAAAATTTTATTATCATTTAAGGAACATAAATCACTTTAAAACTCATTACAATTATCTTTGAATAATTATTTAATAATTCTAAACCTCTATGAGTTATCTCATTGTTTGAAATAATAATATATAATAATAATATCACATTTTCTATAATAGTGACTTACATTCACTCCTTCTCTTGATACCACTTGATACCAACTGAGAATCAATCTACTTACACTAATAAAAAATTATCCCTTGAATCATGTATAATATTTTCCTATATACATTCTCACTAAACATGTTAGAACAATTCATGAACATTTTATCTTCATAGCATATCTTGTTTAATAACTCTCTCTGAATATATGCCCCCATTAATAAAAGGCCACTCCCCAATTAGGTAAAACACATATATTTGGATTCTCCCAATATAAATTTTCTCCCAATTTGAAATTAAATTTGATAATAAAAATAAAGATAATTATTTCTCTTTATTTCCTTTTTACAATAATATTGTAAACAATAAGTGAGAGGGGGGATGAACTCAATAGACATTTGCCTTTAATGAATGGAGGATGATAATTATTCTATAACCACTATGAGTTGGTATCCAACTCACCCTCTGATTTACAACCACTTTAATCATCCAAGTTATTTTTAAACTCCCATTTTTTATTAAGAGAAAAAAAAATTCCTTAAATTTAGTAATATGTAATGACAAAGTTTGTTTCTTATTTCTACTATTCAATTATTTAATTTCAAAATTTGAAAATTTTTTCCTAAAATAGAATCAATTTAATCCACTTTATTTATTAGATATATTTTTATTGAGATCATTTATTTATCCTTTTTATTGAGAATCCTTTCTTTTCCACCCATTCGATATTCAAAAATCTCCATTAAATTCGTAATATATTTATTACCCTTATTATAAGGTATCTTAATCATCACTGTTTCACCAACCTGAAACAGGTTACTTCTTATTCATTTTCCTCTCATCACAACACATCTATATTTAATCTGCTTTTAAGGTAATATCATTATTCTAAGATAATAATATCTATTCTTCATCATAGAGTTTATAAAAACTTATTCAATTGTCTTTTAACCCATCAATAAATAATGTGTTATTCAATTGTAGCTTATATTATCCAATTATTATTGAACCAATTCAATTAATTTTTAGTGACCAGTAATTATAAAAAATCAATAATTGTTTATTTCACTT
Source organism: Viscum album (assembly GCA_963277665.1). Classification (NCBI taxonomy): domain Eukaryota; kingdom Viridiplantae; phylum Streptophyta; class Magnoliopsida; order Santalales; family Viscaceae; genus Viscum; species Viscum album. The sequence goes on along the minus strand of OY728136.1, from coordinate 933,096,156 downwards.
CTTAACATCCTTCAAATGTTTTAAATATCTTATCATATGAGATGATAATCCACTATCCAAAATCCAAGGATGTTTTTTAGTGATATTGTTTTGTGAAACATCAACAATCAAAGCCTTATCATTTCATTTCATTTTCCAATTAATTTTTTTTTGAGTATAATAATTCATACTCAATAGGGTATGTAAAATGTTTAGTAATTATTTATTAAGGTATCCTAAATGGTCATATATCCCATGAGTTTAATCTAATGGTTGGAACTTATTCTCAACATTTAGTCTTGAACTATTAGATAGCTTCATAAATTTTCTTCAATGAGTGGGATGACTCCCACTTAGAATGTTTTCTCCCATAAACTATATACTCATGGTAATATTGTAAATTAAGACAAAATCTTTTTACCATGTTCCCAAATCATCCACTATGATAACAGTATCCACAAAACTCCTACCTTTCACTAAAAATATCTTGTTGTTCATAAGTTGGATCCTACTATTGTTTCACTTTTTAACCATCATCCTTAGCCCCTTTTTATAAAAAAAATTAAAGTGTACTCATAACACTTTCCAATTCACTTTATATTTATTTTATCCCTTTTTAAATCACTATTTTTTGTAGTTTTCACTTTCAAATTAGAGCACCCATAATTTCCTAATTTTGGAGATTTGTCTTTTTTTTTCATTTATCTACCTTCCTTTACCTGTGAATTTGAAAAATAATTTTTAAATAACACTTACAAGATTTTTTACAGAACTTAAACGTGTATTTTTTAATCTTACTTAAATTTCATCATTATGTGAAACTTCATTTCTTTATTTAATCTTATTCTTTGATACCTATCCAAATTCATAAATTAAATATTGAAAATTGAATTTTCACTTACCCAATTACCTTTTAGTCACTTTCAATTTTTATTGAAAAAGTTCAAGAACTATCTCATTTTCTATAGTCTTATCTTCAATTTTAATTCTCATACTCTTATTCTATTGATCCATAGAATTATTTAATTTTTTAATCTCATATGTATACTTTAATTATTTTTTATTATATTAACTATCAATTTTAATAATTAATAATACTTTTTCAAAATCATGTTCTCTTTTTCTAAAAGATAAATATTCAAGAGAAACTAATTAAATTTATACTTTAGCATGAACTCCATATCTATCTCTTCCTCACTTTCATCATTACCACTATCAAAACATTTTAATTATTCTTCATTTACTTTTTAAATTAGTAATCTTTCACCACCTACACTGGATGATTCTACTTCTTCATCATCCATATTATCATCAAAATTTATTAAGAAATTAGTATTCTTTAATTTAGATAAATTCTTACCTTTCCCCTTTAATGAAATATTCTGACGATTTCTTCTTCAAGGAAAAACTTGGATTATCATTATAATCATCACAAACAGTATCTTCTTTCATCTTTGAAAAAATTATAGTAAAATATCTAATACCCCCATAGATAAAACACTTCAAAGATAACTTACCATAAAATTTACCTTTACCTTTTCATAAACTTCTTGAGATGGTTGGCATGAGTTTTTTAAATTTCACATCAACGTATTAATTAGAATTTGAATCCATTTCATCAAAATCATGTTATTTCTTACTCTTCTCTTTCTAAAAATATTTTCTGGAGATTTTTCTATTAGACCTAGTGTTCTTATTAAAGACACATTCCTTCCACGTTTCATAATAAATAAGTATTCTATGTATATAATATAAAGTAATTTTACTCAAAGCATGGTCCTTAAGTGAAAAAACCATTACATTAAAACTTTTTGAAAATATACATAGTATATTCACTAAATATTTTGATGCTACTCAAAATTTAATTTACTCAAGTCAATAAGTCATAAATTGTTTCATCATCATGCATCTTTCTATCTTCATATCTCAATATAAAAACTTTTAACTCGTCTTTTTTCACTTTATCATTACCCTAATAAGAGTTTTTCAAATAATATCAAATGACTTTTTCTATCTTAATACCTTTAATCTTGAGAAATTCATTCTATAAAATAAATGACACGATGGAATTTGGAGAATGAACATCATTATATAGATTCTTCTTATTTGATGTTATCACTGTAGAACCTTCAACATGAGGTACAAAACAATCAATGATAGTTACCTAGACATAAAAATTGAATGATAAAGTATATATAAATGTTTTAACTTTATAGATATAGTAATTATTTTCATAAAAAATTTGAATCCCAATTCATATCATTGAATTAAAGTTATCTATTTTCATAATAGAAACATAGTGAAAAAAACATCAACTACAGAGAGAGGCTTTCTCGGTTCCAAAATAGAAAATATCCAAAACACCAATTAAGTTCAAAATCCTTTAAATCCAAAAAAACTCTTCATCATTAGTGTAAATATGAATTTCTTTGATAACAATTTCGGTGGCCTTAAGCACAATAGGGTTCACTGAGATAGTTTTTTAATTAGTATTGAATAATCCATTTTCCCTTTTATTATTTTTTATGAAATAAACCTATTCCACTTATTAGAGTGAATGATCTCAATACTTAACTCACACACACTAAGGAAATAAAAAAATGAAACTTGAGTAACAATGTTCACTACTCAAAATTATTATATAATCCCTATCATTATTTGGATTCACTAAATATCACATGATCCCCTTAAGTCACTATCAAATATATAAAAAGAATGGAATATTCTTAAAATCATTTTATATGATAATAATAGTTTTGTATCTCTAAAAGTATCCTAAAAAATCACCACTATATTTTTATGTTTAGGAAAGGGTTATCCTTCTTCCTATGGTGATTTTTTTTCAATAGTATTATAGTGCTCCCGTACTTATTCACTATTAAGAATATGTGTTACTACCTTTTTCTTCACAATGAAATACTACTATGATTATTACATGCAAACCAATGTGTTCTTTATCTTCTTCTTATATTACTTTAACTATTGTATGTATTCTATTCCTCTTCTCTTTTCTTTATTTGTTCACTACACTAAACTCACTCCTCTTATATGTTTCAGTCATTTTCTCAAAATAGAACACAATAATACTCCCTATTCATCTCAATATAATTGCATGGCCTTGTTTCATTTTATCTCACATAACAAAAATATTTTTAGTAAGATAAATTTCAAAATTCAAATTCAAATTCATATTAATAACTTTATTTTACTATTTATCTACTTCATCCACTTATTATAGAGCCTATTGTTTACTAAAGACCTCTTAGTCACCGTTGAAATGACTATAGACATTGGAGATAAAGTATGAATATACCTTGAGTAATCAACAGAGCCACATCATTGGACCCACTCAAAATATAGAATTATCTTCTTATGATGGATTAATATCTCTTCACCGTGACATATTATACACCATTTCATCGACTAAATCTTTAACCATGGCATGTTTCACACCATTTATAGAATTAAACACAATAATAACTTTAAACATGACACTTTATATTCCATTTAATTCTAACCTCTCTAAACTAATTTGGAACCACTCTCAACATACATTGTTATAGAATGTGTTCTCCCCTTTACATTTCATATACCAATGCCTTTATCACACTGTGTATTGTACCATAACATGGGATACCTATTCCAAACCATTGATATAATCCAATCCATTTAAATTATCTACAATAAATCACCTAAATATTTCAAATCCTTCTTAAAACAGCCACAATTGTTGTACCACAGCATGGGGCTCAATATTTTAATTCCCATAAATTCACTTAATATTGGAAAGTAAGGAACCTTTAACATTATAAATAATATTCTTATATACTAACACTTATATGAGGAATTTTATAAAAATTTAAAACTCAAAAACCAACCATTTTCCTTCAACCATGGTGTGTATGAGCCTCACCATTTTTCACAGATAAAATTTTTAATTGAAATTCACCCTAAAATTCTCATTCTATGAATCATTTTCCTATTTACTTATTATTTAATGTTCTTCATTGCACCACGGAATAGTCATACCTTCATTATCAGACCGAGACTTTTCAAAAATCCCATGTAATTATAATTCAAGAGGTTTTCTCTTATTATACCATCTCCAAACCATTTCCTGAATGACCATAGTGTGGTGATGTTACCTTTACTTCATACACCATCAAAAACCACTCTTGAACCATAAAAATCCTTAAATGTTATTCTAATCATTCCAAAATCATGGCTAAATCTTAACCTTAAATGAATCATCTTGAATATTTTATGTTTTAACATTATTTATGTAGATTAAAAAATATAACACATAAACACATCCACAATATCACTCATCATTTACTCCATTAATGGGATAAAAATTTTCGATGAAATATATCTTTATCTCAACAATATTCTCAAAGTCACAACCACTTAAGGTCTAAAAAATTTCCTATAAACATATCTTGGTCTCAAAAGTGGCATTATATAAGGCTTGGTATGTTCATGTGAATTGATGGTGGGAGTTACCAATCAATGTCCTTGAATGTTCCTACTGTCACTTGGTAATGATTTGGTTGGAGAAAGGGATATCTTGAACTTGGATCACCCCTTAGTGTAATATGGGATTATAATATGAGCAAAAAATTCTATCAAGAATACTTATTAGGCTTTTCTAGTATAGGTATGTTTTTTCCAATAGGTAGAAATGATTGGGGTATTCAGTTGTTTATGTGTAGAATTGAGTTATGGGTAGAAATTGGTAAGTTATTATTGATACCCTAAAGGGTAATTCATGTTCTAAAATGGAATCAGTGTCATACTAGGAAATAGTGTGACCTTAGGGTTAGGTTATAATTTTGTTATGGGATAAGGGCTTAGGATCCACATGGGTTTTGACTAGTTATGTTTTTTGTTTATGGTTTGGTCTAGAAAGGTTGTTTTCCAAAAGATATATTGAAATTTACATGTTACCCTCTAATAAAGAGATAGGTTGATTAGTGTATCTATATGAGATCTAAGATATGATCTCTCAATTATGTATTATTATTTGTGTATCCAGGTTATATTTATTAGCTAAACATTATAAGGTTGATTCTTAGAGACCTCGAGATTGGGGTGTTGAATTACACCACCCAGGTTCATATTTTTTCTAAATTATAGGAGGATTATAGGTAGAGTGAAATTATTCCTAGTTTATCCATTATTTGGGACTATCTATATTAAAAATTTTACTAGATTCATTTTCAAGATATGCGAGACTAGTTATATTATGTCTTTTCCATAATGGATTTTTGATATACCCAGGACTGGCTATGTTATGAATTTTTATAATGGGTTTTTAATATTCCTGATATAGGATGTGTTATTCCTTTTTCCTAATGGGTTTAAGATATACCTAGGATTGGCTATGTTACACATTTTCCATGTTGATATTTTGATATTCTTAGGACTTTCTATATTACACCTTTCCTTAAATGGGATTATGATTTGATTGGTACTAGTTATGTTATGAATTTTCCTGATAGGTTTCTTTTATGTTGTGACAATGATAAATTTGTTGGTTTCATTATCAAAAGTAGGCGGGGTAAGGTGTTAGGGTAGACTAGTTATTACACAATTAACCAAAAAAAATTCATAGATGTTGTATATTTGTTATATGATTTATATTTTAGGTACATGCATACACTTTATATGATATTATATATAATGAATTTGTTGGTTTCACCCTACTAAGTTATATTCTCACACCCTCCATAGGAACCTAGGTGTATATGTAGATCTTTAAATTTATCTTTATGTCATGGGTCATTCTAGAAATATTTCTAGAGTAGCTATATGGATATTGGGATATTAGTCTAAGGAGGGACCTATGTCTTTAAAGTTGGGTCTCCCCTGTATTTTTATTTCTTTTATTTTCATACCAATTGACCCATTTTGCAATTGATATGATGTATATATGTGTGTGATGAGTATAGGTTCCACTTAAATTATAGCATGTAGATGTTGTTTATTATTGTTGGTTGGAGTTTAGTTGTATTTCTATGCATTTACATTAATATTTTATATTTATTAAATGATTTAATTTTCATTATATGTTTTGATATCAAGAGTATAGTCTCCTCATTTTATTATCAAACTCTATCAACTCGTTGACAGAATCTAGAATACAAGAGAGCATGTATGAGACCTTGTAACACCATCGAATGAAATTTAATTTGAGTGATTTTAGTCATGGAGTTACAATTTAAACATTGGAGATTAAACCATTATTGTATTAGAATTGGTGTATGGTATGATGGTGAAAGTTCAGATGATTTGAGATTGTATGAGAACTTCTTAAAGGAAAAAATTTGTATGTGGATTGAAGATGGATACCATAGGAGTTTGTTATTAATGATCGGGTATTTTTTAGAGTATTTCCTTATCAAGGGAAATGTAGATTTGGTAAATTTTGTAAACTTTCACTACGGTTTATTGCACATTTGAGGTACTATAATTTATAGGATAATGCACTCATCATGTGGTACTTTATTCTCACTTGGGTCAAAATATAGACGTCTACCATATATCTAATCTTATGAATTATGTTATTGATCCATATCATGTGATTTATTTGGAATATTTTTTTAAAAGAAGATTCCACTAATATTAAACAACCTATAGAGATATGGGATCATAGAGATAAATTTTTTCCTGGGTTTTTATTCCATTTTTGTGAACTTTTTAGAGGATGGTGGGATATAAGAAATTACCTATGAATGGGAGTCTTATATGAGGGTATACTACCCTGAGTTTCTTTAGTTGTTTCCTTTATGTAAAATGATAGTTTTTTTAATGTTTTTATTTTCATAAAATCTGGTTGATTATTTTTGTGATGATTCATTCCTCATAATTTTTTTATGATTTTCATGGATGAAAGGTTTTGAATGTGAGGAGAATATGGAGACCTGTATTTTTTTTAGGGTCTATAAAATTTTATTAGCATAAAGAGTTATAATTGGTAATATATGTATTTTTGAAAATTAATAATGGAATAATTTATCAATTTAATTAATTTATTAATGAGATTTATCTAATAAATTAAATATATATATTTTGAGGGATTGTTGTTTTTTTTTTGTGGGAAGTTTACTTAGTTAATTTTAAATCAGATCTAGTCACAGGGTTAATGAGATATTCATTTCATATTTTTAGATATTTTACTATACAATTAGATGATGAAAATTTTGAATGATTAATAGAAATATTTTATTATAGTGCATTATTATGGTGGGGGAAGAATTCGTTGGGGAAGAGGAAATTCTCTATAAAAATGAGATCTTGTCCATGATATTTTTCATTCATTTAAAATATCCTCTTTTATCTACTTAGTTATATGTATCCTTTATTTCTTTATGTTCTTCAAGAATTAGTGGAATAAGAATTAATAAAGATAAAAATATAAAAAACAATGGATAATGAATGATGAAAAAAGGACGGATAATGGAGAACAATATTGGTAGGTGAATAAAACCTTACCTATTTTGGGTTCTCTATGGATAAAGTAATCTTATGTTATCAATAAATTATGGAATAAACTAAACAACATAGAAAATCAATATTTATATTGAAGGGATATAATATTATTCTTGAATAAATGATGGGTTCTATTTGTTAATTTCTTAAATGAAAAAGAATATATTTTCATAGATCAAAAGAGGATTTAAAAGAATAATTAGATTATTATTGATTTTATATAGAAATATAAATTTTTATGTAAATTTCTAGTAATATTTTGGTTAATAATGGCGGTGTTTAAAAACACTAAGGTGGAATGTGTTGGTCAAAAATTTTAGATTTTCCAACATTTAACACAGGCCGTTTCATATTTTCTTGAGGGTCATAACACTTACTAAAAATCGATATATCTAATCTAGATATATACACCATGGTGGTGTTAAATAGATATGGTTCCATGACACCTTAATCATGGTTATGTTAAAATATTATGGTCCAATTCTACTTTATCTTTTCATATGTATTTCCATTAGATTTAATGTGGTAGTATTGATTGGCTTAGAGGATGTTCTAAAGTGGTTACATATGGAATGATGAATATAATTTTGGATAATTACCGGGATGCAGTCACAAATAATTCAAAACAATAGGAATTATATAGTTGTTTTATTTACCAATGATGATAAAATTATAGTTAATTCTTAGAAAATAAGAATTAATGGTGGTCAGTATAGACATAGATGGGTTGAGTTATAAAAATGGATGAGGTTTTTGATATATGTATGAATATTGATATTATTATGAGTATAAATATGGATTTCCATCCATCCAAGTTTACTTTTTTATTTTCAAACACTTTTAAGGGGATAGTGAGAACCCTCTCAAAAAGTTCAAACAACAAAGGAAACTAATGACTTATTAAACCAAAGTTTAAGGTGATTGGAATCTCCTTCCCTCAAAAATTTCCAAGGGAGGGAACTTACTTGACATTCTAGATCTTTCTCTATGTTGTCTTCATAGTGGCTTGCAAGGTATTCCCAAGATTTCATATATTCTTCTTTAGTGATATTCTCCATATTGAAGCCTCTAATCAATATACGATCTTTATTTTCAATACATTCTACTTGATCCCTGGAAACTTCCACTTGAATCAATCTTTCCATCATTTGGTCGATGTCTTCCCTCTCTGCATTGATCACCAGGACATCCTCCTTCATTTCTTCGCCATAATGCATGAGTAGTATCATCAGAGTTTATGTATCCTCATCCTTCAGGCACTAAAATCCATCTAGAGAACCTACCTCATTTTGTTGTCCATGGAAAATAAAATCCCCCATTACCAGCCTCGTAACCTCAAAATTCAGATGTGCCTCCACTTACTAGTCATCTGCCTTTGAGGATCTTTTCACCTGTAATTGAGGCTCTGCAGTGTCAACCTGTTGAGCCTCCTATCCAGCCTCTAACTAGATCTCATTCCCATGAGTTTACCCTCTTTTTTGGCTGATCGTGTCTCCATAGGTTTCGGAAGATATGAGTAATCCTTACGATCCTTAGGTTTCGACTTCATGGAAACTATATAGCTCCCCGGGTCCCTATTTTCCTTATTCACTTTCTTTCTCCATTGGTTGTGGAGACCATTACTAACTTCTCCCAAATCAGTGTCACCTGTGGGTTGTTCGTCTCCATCAGAATCAGCCTCATAGGGATAGTTGGAGTTTTATTCAAGCTCTCACTGACAACTTAAACTCTCAAAATGGTTGTTTAAGTTGAGGCAGGACAACTTTCTCTCTGGGTTGATTCTCTGACTGGAAATCAACTTCTTTCCTACAACATATGCAGTCTTCTCCCACTCTTGTCTGTCCTTTAGCTTACCCTTTCCAGTAGAAAGCACCACCCTATCACAGTTGTTTCAATCACCCATACTCACTACATCCGCATAGGTACAAGGATTAAGACTCTCCACACATTTGGAATTTTTACCAAAATCTCTAGTAGAGTGCCCTGGGTCTTCATACTATGCATTGTCTGCAGAATCCTTGACCACCACACAGGTCTAGGCACCATGAGTAAACAATTTGCTATTAGGAGGTCTCACCAGATAACTCTATATCCTGTTGAAAGTCTCTAATACCCTGGGTTCAGGAGGTAATCTCTTAACTGGGTTCTTCTTTATTCATCCATTATACACTGGATATCCTCATCCTTGCCAGTCCCCTTGCCAGAACCAGCACAACCATCTCCAGACCCTTCAACAGTCCTAACTAGGCGCTGGTCCTGAACAGTCTTAATGAAACCCGAATCACTATGCTCTTTAACCTCACTGACTTCTGTATTTCACGTAATCAATTCATTCTGAACAAAGTAAGATAGGCCATCCCCACCTCTATCCTTCTGGTCCATCTTGTTGTCATAGGTCACAATAGCCATGCCACCAGATCAACTTCAACGACATCTATGAGAATCATGACCCAGATGATGACAACCAAAACAGAAAGGAACCCAAGATTGGTAACACACTTTTTGATTCTAGCGGATCTCTCCTTTAATCTCAATTAAAATGAATTCTAATGGGTCCTTTGAGACATCAACTTCTACACAAATTCTCAGGGAGACTGGATGATACACGGTGCTGGTGCGGGCATCCGAGAAGAGGTAGAGGCCAATCATATTTCCAATTAACGGAAGAATTGTCGGATTCTGGAAATGTAGTGGAAGACCAGGAAGTGAAATCCATAGCGCCATAAATGGGGATTCACTCATTAGATGAAAATCAAAAGACCACCATAATAAATTAAACTGGGATCCATTGAAATCTTGAGGATCAGAGGCCCAAGCGTAAATCAGATCTTCCTCAGGCGAAAAAACAATCTGAATATGCTTTGAATCTAAAAAACTGAAAACCACCCAATCCTTCAGCTTCCAAGAAGAGAAAAAAAACTTGTCGAAGGCATCAAACAAGGTACACTTCTTCCCAAAACGAGCGACTAGGGTACGATCCAACATTTTTGAAGAATTCGTGAACTCCAAGTAATTATAAAAGGTATATTGGGTAATTATAAATGATGCTTTCCGGTAATTGTATGTGGTACTTATATAAAACTATTAACAGTACTTGGTGATAAATTTTAGGTAATATTAAGAACCATATGACTTTAAATGGTGTTAATTCAAGGTAAATATTTCTACTGATGGTTCTTGATGATGGGGTGTAATGATTTGTGGTTGATGGGGATATTGGGAAGGTAATTGTGTCCATACCTATATCTTTATATTATTTTTTTGTTTTTGTGCACTCATCATCTATTATTATACAACCTTCCAATATTCAAGGCTAGGTATGAGTAACATTTATTGGGTAATGAGGATTACAATCTAGAAAGAATTTTTATTTCTAGTTTCCCCACACTCATGACCAAATTTGAGTTTAAGATATATGATATCTAATATCGGTTGAAAGAATGAGATAAATGGTGGGAGTTGGATTTAAAGGTTCCTTCTCTTCAATTGTTAAAGATGTATCATTGTGTGAGCTTAATACATTAATGATCCATTAATATTAAGTGTTTTTTACATATATTTTCATAAATTCTTTTGATATATTTATTCTTAAATTGTAATATCATGATGAATTTTTGATATCTATGGAATATGAGTGAAAATATATTATTATTTTATAATTGTTTTCAAATTTACATTATTGGTTCTTTATTGATAATTTTTACTGAACTTAGTTTATAAATATTTTTTTAATTGTAATTTTTTGAGTGTTTTTTGTGAATTATAATTGGAATATTTCTATTGATGAAATTGGAGTTTAGTTGTTTTTTGATATTGAATGATGTGTGGAATTATTTTAATTTAAATAATATACGGAGTTTGGTTTAAAATTGACATGTTTTTAGAAATAAGAGTATTCAAAATTTTAATATTATGTGGTCACTATTCATCTCTGGAGGCAGAAATGTTGGGGGGTCATTCATGTTGTTGAATTTGTGCTTTAAAGAGGTTGGAGAAAGCTGTGGATTGAAAGTGTTTCAACCACTATCATTCATGCCATCTAGAATGGAATCATCCATCTGGCCTGGACACTTACCACTCGTTGGATGAATTTTATGAACTTGCTCCATGGGATCGATTATATAACTACTCATGCCTACCGTGAAGCGAATGTCGTTGCTGATGCTCTTCCCAACAAAGGAGTTCATCAGAGCATGACTTGGTTGGACTCTATTCCTTCTGATTTACTATATCTTTTTGATTGAGATTGTAAAAAATCCCATCCTTTCGCCTCTTGTGATCCTTTTTTGTTTATCAATAAATTGTTCTTTGGTCTTTTACCAAAGAATTACCTTTTAAAAAAACATAAGAATAAATGATTCTTATGTAATATTAAATAATAATTGTAATATGATGATATAAGTGAATGTATATGAGTAACTTTTGAGAGAATTCATCATATAATAATAAATTGTTCTATGGGACCTTACATCAGAATAACTAAGATATTAGATTGGTATGTAAAACTAATATATTTTTCAAATAGATTATGTAAGTTTAAAAAGGTAGTTGCAAGATTAATTCTAAATTGAGGAGATTTGTAGGAATAAATTCTAGGAAAGGCGTGAATATAAGAATAAATCCACCTTTCATATAAGATTAAAGTAGAAAAATGAAGTTGTGTAGAATAAATATTTGTTATATAATAATAAATGTACAATTTTACTGGTTTTCATAAGAGGAAACAAAATCTCAATTATTATCTATACCACCTCATGTAATATTAACTCTAGACCCAAAAACTACTCATGTAAGAATAAAATTTTATGTATGTATTATTGACTAGGTATTAAATAAGGGGTATTATATTTGTTAATGACTATTGATCATAACATTTAAGTTAAACTAAATTGAGTAAATAATTCCAAGAAAACATGATGAAGTTAGTTGATCTAATGATTTGAGTTGAGGTGAAGATATAAAAGCTGATGGTTTAGACACTTATTATCAAAGAATTGATAAACACCATGTGACATTGAGTCGATGTGATGATGTGGGTAGGAATATAAGATAGATAAGACCTATAGGAATATAATTTAAGTGAAATATAAAGTTTTTCATTAGTTTTTGTTATTTGTATGACTAGGATCAAATAGTTTTTAATAATTAGAACTATTATCACTTCCTGAGACTAGGTATGGATAAGGTTTCATGAGATATACTCCAAAAATTATCTTAATGAAGTTTTATTCAATTATAATAATTACACATATATGGATACCAATATATTCAAGTATTTGGGTATGTTATGGAGGATATTGTAAATTGTATAATGATTGTACAACATAAACCAAGTACAATAGCATGTTAAAATTCTGAGAAGATGGTTCAAAGGTGGAATTATGTGTAGGAACATTTTCTATTAAAGGAGATTAGCTGAAGTCACTACATGGGAGTATGTGAACAATGATTGGTTTCACATGTCTTATTTTGGTATGAAGTTTAGAGGTAATAACTTTGGGGAAAAGTTCAAAAGTGTTATTAAAAATATTTTTTGATTCATTTGAAAATAATAACCTTCCATGGAAAGACTTCTAAAAGAGAGAATCTAAGAATATTGAGTAATTGATATGGAACTTCCATATTAGCTATCCTTACTTAGCTACACTAATTGTGGTGAAGAGTGAATGGAAACCATCAGTGAAATTTTTTTAGGTAAGTTTAATTATTATTCTTCTTGTTTATATTTTATTCATAGAAATACAATTCTTGCAAAATACTAGTTATATCATTCTTGAAAAATTATATCCTTTTATTCTACTTGAATAATTTATTATTCAATAATTTTATAACTGTGGTTATTATTATTGAATTTTTTATGATGTTGTGTGATTACATACTTAAAATTCAATAATATCTAGTTATTTAAACTTATTAATAAAGGTTTTTCATTAAGAGTATAGTGATTATGATTGAAGATTTTTATCTAGTGGTTATTGAATGATTATACCATTTTAATTAAATAATTTTACACACATATTGAGGTCTTAGTGTAATCACTCAAGGTATGATTAAACGTACAAACTATTGTACTATATTGTGTATTGGAGAATTTTAAATATAAGAAAATCATTTTAACAATGAATAAGATATAAACCAAAGGCTGAAGCTGATTCATAGTCATTTCTTATAATTTTTTCACACTCTTTCACTCATTCTTATTCTATTTAAACTTATTATATAGTGCTTTATACAAAATAAACACTTAATATAAAAGAAAATAAAAATATAATAATAAAGTGACAATGAGACTTGATTGAAACCACTATATGAGAATAATTTGGTATTTCTATCATTTCATTATTATGGGATAAATCGTTAGAGAAAGATACCATTAGAGATCTCTTATTTCAATTGGTTTCATTTTCAGGGATCTTGTCTTATTGCCTCATGTTTTTCAAAAAATATTCATTGTGATTAAAATCCATATGTGTTACTATAATTTTTATAAATTTGTTGTTGTGTCTATGTTTTAAATATAATTTATTTACTATTATAGTTTTTGAATATTTTTCTTCCAGAAAATATTAATTATTATTGCATGTATAGGAATTTAAAAACTGATATAGTGCCTCTTGGTCCTAAAATTGAAAGAACATTTCACTTTCGAGCAAAGCCAGTGCCTAGGGAAGAAGAAAATAGGACTTTTGTTGAATCTTTTAGTATGTAAAAATTATATTGAAGACATGAATACCCTGAGACACTTACTATTTTTAAGATAAAATCAAGTCTATTACATCATTTAAGAGAATTCCATGGACTTAATGGGTAAGATCCATATAATAATATTCAATAATTTAACCTTAATTTTGAAATAATACAATAACCAAGGGTAAATGGGATTAAATGAAATTAATATATTTTCTTTTTTTCATTAGATGGAGTAGAAAATGAATGGTTTTACCACTATCACTCTAATAAGGAACGGGAATGAACAAAAGAATATGTTCTATAAAAAATTACCCTACCTCTAGGACAACTTTCATAAGAAAGGATATTTGTGGGATTACGCAAACCCTATGAGAGACATTGGATGAATATTGAAATATATTAAAGATATTATGATTTATTTTCTAACTCCATCATATTAAGGAGTATATTTTGATTTAGAATTTTTATAAGGGTTTAGTACTCACATATAAAAGCATTATAGATACTGCTATAGGAGGATTTGGTAAAACAATGTTGAGATAACTCTAAGAATATCATTTATAATATGTCCCAAAATTCCCAAAATTTTATAAATAGGGTTATAATTCATGTGAAAAAATCCCAAGACTGATTATTTCCTATTCTGAAAAAAGCATTATTATGAGTCAATTGAGTGATCTTTATACCATGGTGTGGTCAGTGATGCTAGCCAACAATTCATTAATGAAAACCAAAGCTAAAAACATCTTCCAAACTCAAATAAACTATGGTATTTGTGACTCACTAGAATAATTTTGTGATTAGTTCTCTTAAATGAAAGAATCACTTAAATAATATAGTGTTATATTTCTAGATAGACCCCTTTAATAAATAACCAATTTATTCCATTTCCAAAAAGTATAAATTATAATAAAGGATGAAATACCCAAAAAATGATAATTATAGATTACATTAATAGATTTGGAGTTTTTTTCAATGGCCACTCAAGTAATTGACATCCTAGAATTTTTTATGAGTAAGACAATTCTCAAACTGGTAAGAATTTTTAGCACACTCAAACCGATCAAAAATCTGAATCTAACTTTGAGGAAGTTTTCAAAAAACTACAAAAGAAAGGTAAAATGATAATTAATATTATTGAACACTGTGTTAACTCAAATGGGTCAAATGGATACTAATATTAACATCCTTAATAATCAAGTGAGAGGAGGTTTACCATCAAAAATTGGGATAAATCTAATTAGAATAGAAAAATAATTTTTCATCAAACTTAAGAGTGGAACAGAAATAAAAAACCCTTAAGAGGAAATTTTAAAAAGAACATGTTGAGTGTATTTATACACCTTATTTATCAAATTTAGATCATGTTTAAGAGACACTTATACCTATTGATCCTATATAAAATTTAAAGATTTTTATTACGAAAAAACCATAGGCAAAAGAGGATTTACAACTTGAGAAAAAAATAGAGAGACTATAAGAGATTTATGGGATCTTATGGTAGTCAAATAAGTGTTAAAGTAAGATAATAAATAACCAAACCATGATTTCCTTACCCTTGAGTTGGTCCCCTAATATAGAATATGGAAACCAAAGGTTAAAACTTATTAATAGTCATTATTCATTAATTATTAACTCTATTTCACTTTTTTTGTTATATTTTTAAATATTATATAGTTTATATATATATAATAAAATAAAATGGAAGATAATTAAGTGAAAATGATTTTAAAAGGTGAGTTAGATATGGAAATTTTGGAAACATTTATAAAATATTATGTTAACATTCCTTTATTTTATATAGTGAAATAGATTTCAAGGCATGAAATATTTTTAAAGGAAATATGTAATGATAAGTGGGAGTTTAAGGGAGGAGAGAAAGTGAACCTTAGGAGAAATATAACATTCATGATTCAACAAGATCCCGTAATTTATTGAAAAAATCTTGTAACTTTTACCATTCCAAGAATAATAAGTAATATTAAGTTTGGTGATGCTATATTAGACTTAAGAACTATTAAAAATGTGATGACTCACCCTTTTTAATCTACTCTATAGTTTGTATAACTCAAATATAATAAAATTGTGATCCAAATGGATAATGAAACTATGGAAATACCTGATGTTGTGATTGAATATGTGATATTAAAAATTAAGTTAATGGAATTTTATATTTATTTTTATTTTTATTTATGGAATATGATAGATTTATCACACATGCATCACTTATTTTAGGGAGACCTTTTTAAAAAATTACTCAACCCATTATTAATTTTCAGAAAGGCACACTTTCATTAAAATTTAAAAAACAAATGGTTAAACTTAATATATTCGAGTCTATGAAATATCAAATGGAGTATCACTCATCTCATCAAGTCAATATGAATTACTAGTTCTCCACTGATTCATTTTTAGACATTATAAATAGTGAACCACTATTAGAACAGTTGTTTATTACTACTATCAATAATAATTCCTCTTATTCTAGGAGTGCTTTGAAATCTAATTTAGGTGTTATAGAACTAATTAAACCCACTTTACCAAGTATATAGAAGTACCACCAAACAAAGAACTAGAACCTTTACTTAAGAACCAAAAAATTTCCTTTTTAGGGAAGAATGAAAAGATTCATGTTATAATTTCTATACCCAGAGCAAGAAAACAAACATTTCAGAGTATTTAGGAAAATAAAAAACCATTGAACGAACCCTAGCTAACCTGTAGGGAATTTTTACTCCACTATTCATAAATATGATTTTTCAATAGATGTTTTTAAACCTATTAATAAATGTTAAAGGAGGATTAAGAATACTCTTTTAGAGGTTTTTAAGTATTAATTAATTACTTTATTGAATGTTGGAATAATTTTTCCAATTTTTAATAGATAATGGGTTAGTATAATTCAAATAGTGCCTAAAATGAGTGGTTTAACGATTTTAAAAAATTAATTTTGATAGATTTTCCTAGTTAGAATTATAAAAACAAATAGAGGGTGTGTATAGACTATAAGAAACATAATATTGTTATGAGTAAAACCACTTACAACTTCCATTCCTTGATCAAATCCATGAGATACTTATTGGAAATTCATGTTATTACTTTTTAAATAGATTTTTGTGGTAATTTTAGATCCACATAGAACTATATGATTAGGAAAATAACACCATTTAATATATTTTTGTTACCTTTTCATATAATAGAATACCCTTTGGATTGTGTATTTATTTAGGAACCTTTCAAAGGTGTATGGTGAGTATGTTAATTAAGTTATTATAGGGTTATATAAAAGCTTTTATAGATTATTTCATAGTATATTGATCCTTTATTTAGAGCTATTTTAAATGTTCAGGAATTTTCATTAGAACATTCATTGATAAAAACTATGTTCTTAACTTTTAAAAGTATCATTTTATGGTTGAAGAAGGTAATATTTTAGGACATATGGTTTTTAGGGATGAAATCCAAATTGATAAGTCCAATGTGGATGTTATAACCTCATTTTCTTACCCAAATATAGAAAGAGATGTGAAATACTTCGTAATAAATGTTGGATTGTATATGAGGTGTATAAAATAGATCAATAATATTACCCTTCCTTTATATAGGTTTCTCCAAAAGGGTTAAAATTTGTCTTTGATAATATTAGTAAGGAAGCTTTTAGAGATTTATAATATAATCTTATGTCTACACCCATTATTCTACCACTTGGACTGGATATCCCTTTTAAAATGATGACTGATACATCAAATTTTTCTCTATGGAATAATCTGAGTCAAAGAGTAGAAAAAAGGTCTCATGTCATAGTGTATGCATCTAAAACTCTATATTTTCCATAAACTAATTACACAAAAACTAAGAATGAGCTTATAGAAATTATTTTTTCTTTATAAAATTTTTCATGTTACCTATTAGGGTCTAAATTAATAGTGTTCACTGACTATTTATCCATTAGGTATTTAATGAGACAATATGAGGAAAAACTGAGGCTTCTTAGATAGACCATTTCTCTATAAGAATTTGATGTTAAAATAAAGGATAGAACTGTAGTAAGGAACTAGTGGCTAACCACTTAAATAGACTACCCATTATTTTAGGTTAATAACCAAAATTTTATCCATCTATTATAGAAATCTTCCCTTATGATGAATTTATTATTATAGAGTGTTTTAGAAAATTATTTTGAGGATTTGGTTAAATACATGACTTCTAATGAAATAATCAACTAGTTTTAAAATAAATAGGTTTCCAAGTTAGTGAGTGAATATTGGAAGTTCATATATGATAACCCTTACTTTTGTAATTGGTAAGTGAAAAAAAATTAAGACATACATTCCAGATCTTGAAATTAAACCCGTGCTAAAATTTTGTCATAAATTTAGTCGTAGTGTCCTTTTTACCACAAAAGACTTCTAGGAAAATTATTTATTTAGGTTTGTTTTATCCCACCTTCTTAAAAGGATATTTTTAGTTTTTTAGAGTAAGTAAAACCTTCCAATTTCAAGGGAATATCTCAAATAAAAATTAAATACCAAAAGATCCCCTCTTGGTGGGTGGTATGTTTGATATTTGGGGTATGAATTTTATAGGCCCATTTAATAATTCAAGTGGATAAAATTACATCCTGTTTATTGTGAACTATGTATCCAAGTGGGTAGAGTCCATTACAACTATGATAGATGATTCCAATTAATTCACATAAATTCTGAGGGAATGTTTTCTTTGTATGTTTGGGTTTACCAAATTCATAATAACCGATCAAGGAACCCATTTTTGTGATAAAAAACTATATGTTATATTAATGAAGTATAAAGTTTATCTTTAGGTGTCTAGACTTTACTGTCCTCAAACAAATGTAATGGTTAAGTTTTAAAATAGATAAATAAAACATATTCTTGAGAAAATAGTCTATCTAAATTGGAGATAATAGAGTTAGAGTTTAGATGGTTCTCTTGGGGAAAATTGGAAAACTTATAAAGCTCCAATTTAGATGCTACCTTATAGTTTAGTGTATTAATGAACCTACTATATACTCATGGAGTTAGAATATAAAAGTTTTTGGGATGTCAAGATTTATAATGTGAACTTTTTTGATGTTGGGAAAGAGAGGAAGTTTGGTTTACAAGTGTTGGAAGAAATTAGAAACAAATTCTATAAAACCTCTAGGATTTACAAAGAGAGAAAAAAATATAACCATGATTGGTTGATTTTAGACAAGGTGTTCAAAGATGTCAAAAAAGTGTTGTTGTTTTTACCAATTGAATATTTCTTAGGTAAATTTCCTTCCAAATGATCCAATAATTTTATTTTTACTAATATGTTTCCATTAGATGTCATATACAATTAAACATAGAGAGAAGGATGCACTATTTATCAAGGGTTAGAGAGAGTTTTCAAGAACCTCAATGGTAGGTGGTTCGTCTTTAAGCATCTGAGTATAAATAATGCTAGTTTGTTCCCCTTGTTTTTATTTTTTTGTTCTATAAATTTAATTTATAATTTTATTGATTATATATAATCATTATATAGTCAATTCATTGCATCAATTAAGTGTTGGGGAAGGGGAATTTTTTTATATTAGGATTCTTTTTCTTTCTTTTCATTTTGTTTTGTATATTTCTTTATAACAATTTTTAAAGATATGAATACATTTTTTTCTACTTAAATAATAATTTGGAAACACTTGTTTACTATTGAATATTAATTCAGAATATTTTACATACTTTATTTAGGTTTATGGTTGTTATTTGGTGGTAAAAACATTCTTTTTTAACTTTATTGTGACCTTTTATATGTTTTTAATTACAAAAATTGAATATTCATTGAGAACCGACATATTAATATAGCCTCCCACATTAAAATATTAAGTGTGGGGGGTATTTTATTCAAGTTTAGATAATTTTTAGTGATATAAACATCAAAGTTCCTTTAAAAGTTTCAATAAATTGTGGTCTTAAACTGATAGTTTGTAGGCTCAATTGAGTTGGAATTTTTTTCCAAATAGAAGGATATTTTTCATGCTTTCAGTAGTTAATCAATTCATTTTCTACTTGTAATTAATATATTGACATGTAGTTTGTTATTCTATCGAAAATACATTCTTAGTGAAAATTTAAGATTATGTTTTACAGTTTTAATTGAAATTTATATTTTTTTATTTGAGTTAAACTTTTAGATTTTATATTCCAAATAATATAAAAAATCACTCATAATCCATGGCTGAGCTCTATGAGTATCTTAAGTTGATGTATAAGATTTTATTATTTAGGTAGAGTTACTCTTTATTTTGTGTTAATACTAATCCATTACATTTTTTTGGTGTTATTTAATTATTTATAGTGATATTTTAATTATGCTTAATTATTGAGTTTTTTTCATATTTTCTATGTATATAAGTTTATTTTTAAATAATATTAAAATGTATAATTAAGTTAGTTTAATGAAATTCATGAATTTTTTATTTTATCATGCTTTTTAAAGCGATAAACTAGATTTATATCAACATTTTTTTATTTTAAGGGAGTAATAATATTTTTTCCAAATCCATTTTTTTAGTATTTTCAAGAAAACAATTTTTTAGGTTAAAGTTTGAAATCGCAAAACAAACCCTCCCCAAATTCCCGAAATTACAAGACTAAAACCCAAAAAAAGTTAGATTAACCTAGGCCTAGTACCAAGTGGGTTAAAGTCATGTAATGGCGATTAAAATTTTAAATTACATAAAGATGATGTCAAAGATCCCTTAGACCGAATGGCCCGAAGGCCTTCTTTTTTTTATTATTATGGATAATCCCCATTTTAAGGGTTTAAGGGGAACCCGTACATAACCCGTAGGCCCAAGGCATAGGGCCCGACAAACTCATAATACATGACCTAAAGGCCCAGAGGCATACTATGCCCAATACATGACATGTAGGCCCAGCCCACTTGAACTGCCCCTCCCCACCTTTCTACGTCATTGATCACCTAGCTCCCCACCTTGCATTGTTGATTGGCTAGCATTGCCCCATCCAAAGCTGCACGGTGTCTGGTCCCGATGGTGGCTGCCATACCCTCTCATTCTTCCAATCTGGTTAGCTCTGCATATGGTGGCTACTACTCCTATTGCTATGATCCTCTTCTGGGGCCTGTTCTATGTGAACTGGGCTACTCCATCGTCTATGTGACCCGAAGGCCCTAAGGCCCGAAGGCCTTTGATGACCCGAAGGCCATGGAGACCCGTAGGCACAAACCGGTGGCCCGAATGCCCAAATTAGGTGAATAGTTTCGGCTGTTACAGTACCGAACAGTAAATGCTACAGTAACTGATACAGTGCTACTATAGTAACCCAAAAATTCTTCTTCACCCGGTTTTGAACTCGGGTCTCTTGGATGACAAGCAGGAGCCCTTACCACTCGGGTACGGGCTCGTTGACTCCAAGATCCCATAATTACCTTAGATTGACTTGTCTCTTATTGTTCCTCACGCCTAACTCTCATAGTGAATGCTTCAACTTCCATCATAAAATATGGGTTCCTAACTTCCACTAAAGAATTATCTTTATTTCTACTGAGGCCTCCTTCCATACCCTTCATATTATCAATTTTTTTGTTAACAAAACCAACAGACTTACAAGATTTTTCAGTTATCTTGTAACATACCAAATCAGATAAAGGAGTAAAATTATGATAACTTCTTTGAGACAAGGCGGGATTCTAGTTGAGATTAAGAGATTTGGACTTTCTCTATTGATAGAGAGTGAGGGGTTTTTTTATAAATTTTTTTTTTGGAAAAAAATATTATCTAAAAGGGATAGGGTTCTGACTATTTTTAAAAATGCTTCTGGAGATGCGTGAACCCCGTTCATGCATCTCCCTTTGCGAGGATGCGTGAACAGGGTTCACCCATCCTTTGAAAACATTATGAAGGATGCGTGAACACCGTTCACGCATCCTACAGAAAGTTTTTATTTTTATTTTGTTTTGTTTTGTTATATTTGTATATAACAAAAAATTTCAGCATAATTTATCTGCTATTTAATATCCAGTTGTACTGCCATTACAGCAGTCTGGATTCTGATAGAAACCCTCACCCAGGGCTCTCTTTTATAAGAGGGCTTACCCTGGAAATCATTCTGCATTTCCGATGTGGGATTCAGGTTCTCCCTTTACCACACAAAAAATTCTGCATTTCTGATTGAGATTCTATTTCAAGTACATGACTTTGAAAGACTATAAAATACAAACTATAAGACCAATATAAATGAAACTTAAAACATGGATTAAACATATAAGAAATAGTTGAAAATAAAATTAATTTTGTAAAAAATTTTGATGAATAATAATTTGTAAGGTTTCAAAACCACCAACTTGAAACTTAAAAATATTTCAAGTACGTCTCTTTGAAAGACTATAAAATACAAACTATAAGAACAATATGAATGAAACATAAAATATGGATTAAACATATAAGAAATAATTGAAAATAAAAATAATTTTGTAAAAAATATTGATGAAAAATAATTTATAAGCTTTCAAATCCACTAACTTGAAACTTAAAAACATTTCAAGTACATGGCTTTGAATGTCTATAAACTACAAATTATAAGACAAATATAAATGAAATTTAAAACATGAATTAAACATATAAGAAATAGTTAATAAATAATTAGTTAATTAATAATATAATTATTAATTAGTGAATAATTATTATAATAATTAATAATTAATTATAAATTATTAATTACTAACATACAATAATTAATTAGTTAATTAGTAATATAATTATATAATAATTAATTAGTTAATTAGTAATATAATTATTAAATGATAATTTATTAGTTAATTAGTAATGTAATTATTAATTATATTTATTAATTATTAATTATTAATTATTAATTATTAATTATTAATTATTAATTATTAATTATTAATTATTAATTATTAATTATTAATTATTAATTATTAATTATTAATTATTAATTATTAATTATTAATTATTTAATAATTAATTATTTAATTAGTAATATAATTATTAAATATAATTATTAATTATTTACTATATAATAATTAATTAGTTAATTAGTTAATTAGTAATATATTTATTATTTATAATTATTTATTATTTATTATATAATAATTAATTAGTTAATTTGTAATATAATTATTAATTATAAAATAATTAAGTAATTAATTGGTAATAAAATTATTAATTATAATTATTCATTATAATTATTAATTATTAATTAATATTTATTAATTATTAATTATATAAAAATTAATTACTTAATTAGTAATATAATTATTAATTATATAATAATTAATTAGTTAGGTATTTATATCATTATTAATTATAATTAGTAATATGATTATTAATTATTAATTATATAATAATTAATTAGTTAATTAGTAATATAATTATTAATTATAATTATTAATTTCTAATATACAATAATTAATTAATTAATTATTAATATAATTATATAATAATTAATTACATAGATAGTAATAAAAGAATTAATTGTGTAGTAATTAATTAATAATATAATTATTAATTATAATTATTCTTTATTTTTTATTAATTATATAATAATTAATTAGTTAATTAGTAATATAATTATTAATTATAATTATTCAATACAATTTTTAATTTTTAATTTTTAATTATTAATTATATATTAATTAATTAATTTATTAGTAATATAATTATTAATTATATAATAAATAAGTAGTTAATTAGTAATATAATTATTAATTATAATTAGTTACATAATTATTATTTATAATTAGTAATATAACTATTAATTATAATTAGTAATATAACTATTAATTATAATTAGTAATTATTAATTATATAATAATTAATTAGTTAATTTCAAATATAATTATTAATTATTAAAAATTAATTATATAATATTTAATTAGTTAATTAGTAATATAATTCTTAATTGTAATTATTAATTATTAATTATATAATAATTAATTGGTTATTTAGTAATATAATAATTTATTGTATAATTAATAATTACAATTATAATAAAATATTATATTACTAATTAACTAATTAATTATTAGCTAATTAATAATTATATTACAAATTAACTAATTAATTATTATATAATTAATTATTACTACTTAATAACTAATAATTATAATGAATAATTATAATTATTTATTATATTAATAATTTACTAATTAACTAATGAATTATTATATAATTAATAATTATATTACTAATTAAATACTTAATTATTATATAATTGATAATTATATTAAAAATTAACCAATTATTTATTATATAATTAATAATTATATAGTCAATAATTATATTACAAATTAACTAATTAATTATTATATAATAATAATTATATTACTAATTAATTATTATATAATTAAAAATTATATTACTAATTAATTATTATTGATATTACTTTTTTTTATTTTCAACTATTTCTTATATGTTTAATCCATATTTTAAGTTTCATTCATATTGGTCTTATAGTTTTTATTTTATAGTATTTCAAAGACACGTACTGGAAACATTTTTAAGTTTCAAATTGGTGGTTTTGAAAGCTTACAAATTATTATTCATCAACATTTTTTATGAAATTATTTTTATTTTCAACTATTTAATATATGTTTAATGCATGTTTTAAGTTTCATTTATATTAGTCTTATAGTTTGTATTTTACAATCTTTCAAAGTCATGTACTTGAAACAGAATCCCACATCGGAAATGCAGAATGTTTTGCACAGGAAAGGGAGAACCTGAATACCACATCATAAATGCAGAATGATTTTCAGGGTAAGCCCTCTTAAAAAAGAGAGCCTTGGGTGAGGGTTTCTGTCAGAATTTAGACTGATGTAATGGCAGTACAGCTAGATATTAAATTGAAGATAAATTTTGCTGAAATTTTTTGTTATATAAATATATATAACAAAACAAAACAAAATAAAAAAAATTTAAAAAAAAAATTAAAACTTTCTGTAGGATGCGTGAAGAATATTCACGCATCATAGTGAAGGGAGATGCGTGAACGGGGTTCATGCATATCTGAACCCATTTTAGAAAATAGTCAGAACCCTATCCCTTTTAGATAATTTTTTTTTCAAAAAAACGATATATAAAAAAACCGAGTGAATCCTTCTCCATATTCAATATGATATTTACCTTTATTTTTCTCTACAGATTTACCTTTCACCTCCAAAGAAGCTGAATGAGGCTAAGGAGAATAAATACATCCCCTATTGTCAACAATAAACTCATATCCATCCACCTGAGAATTAGACACCCCCAAAATAGAAATGGAAGAAGAGGCAGAAACCACCGCCACACAAACTGGAGGGTCCCTGAATCCCATATCAGATTGGGAAGAGGGAGCCACACCCTTTTGGATCCCCGCATCATCAACCACAAGGACTCCAACAGCTAAGACCTATGGGGTGGAAATCGAAGACCCAGGAGGAATGGGAGATGGATTCTGTTAGGTCCACTAGGTTAAATACCCTGAGAGTGGGGGTGAATCCGGGTATGATAGATTAAAATGATTTCCCCTATTGATCTTTTCTTGCTGTTAAGAAAGACTCTCTTCTCTCTCTTTCCTGTAGCAATGTATGAACAGAAGCTAAATTATGGATAGGACAGAGCGATTTTTACTTGGTTCACCCTCACTGGGCTACGTCCAAGGAGCATACACCGGCAATGTGCCGATGTACCAAATCCACTAAAAGTGCACTACTGTTTACAAAGTTCGGGATATATCACTTCTATTCCCAGGCTCACTGCCTTTACAATGTTTTGGGTCAGCTAACTACTTTCCCAAGGTTCACTCCCTATTTCTCTCTCTCTGGATCACTACCGGTGGAGAGGATCACCTTCTTCCTCTTCCTTTGCTCACTGCTCTGGAATAGATCCACTCATAGTTTATAGACCTGTAGGTCTCTTCACTTGCATGAAGGAATGCATCTTCCATATGTTTAGATGCTCTGTTGAAGTCCAAATTTCACCCATATATGAATTTCACTTTGCACCAAAGGTATCGGGCAATCTTCCAGCTTCCGCGCAGCTCCAAAAACACTGGCGTTCTCAAACCACACTTGGTGTGGAGGTCAAATACGGTGTGCAAGTCTCGGCATGCAAGTCACAACTGGCATGCAATTCCACCTCAACCACTTGCGTGACACAAGCCTCTTCAAATTCAAACTTGCGCGACTCAATCCCTTTTACGCCCAAACCAATATTGGCGTGCAAATACCAACTGGCGCGCAACTTCAAACACTGGCGTGCAAGTCCACCTGCGCGACCACACACCACTTACGCGACCACCACACCTGCGCGATGGGAGCTCTGATTTTTCTAAATTTTGAACTCACTGAAAAATGAGGAGGGGTGGTCCTATATTTATAGGCATTTGGACACCCTACGCGATGGCACGCAAGTTTCCTCTCGGCACGCAAGTCTCCTGCACGACCACACCAATACCAGCGCGACCCGCTTTCCTTTGCCATATTTTGACCTTTTGATCCTAAAAAACATTAGGCACGCAAGTTTCCTCTCCTTCAAGTACATGGCGCACAAGTCTCTTTTCCAAAACCACTTTTCTCCTTTTGTCGATTTTTAGGCCCAAAAATTAGGCAAACACTGGAAGATGGTGCCACCTTGTATCTGCTCTTTTTGTATAACCTCCAGATCATCCATTCCTTTGTCTACGTTCTTGAATCAAACATGTAACAGCCCAAGATTTTATGAAAAATGTTCTTTTTAATTTTATTAATGTCTTGTGTTGTACGCTACACCAAAAGGAGCTTGCACAACACGCATCCTTGACTTGCCTTGCATTACACGCAATTGCAACCTTCCTCGATAGTGTGTGTAGTACGCAATAACGAGTTTCACTAAACAGCGATATGCTATTAAAACTAGCCGTTATGAATAGTAATAACCACTTTTTGAAATTTTGTAAATTTTATTTTTCAAAATGGATTTCATTTTTGGATTCGGAGTATCGAATTTAGCCTAAGGTGAAATTTTGGTACATTTCGGATAACTTTCATATTCTGATGAATAGTGAAAATTACTAAATTATAATTAAAAACAACTTTTTTAATCGAAATAATTAATAGTGATAAATTATTAATTTGAGTGGTTTTAAAGTATATTTAGAATATATTTTTACAATTTAATACAATGTTGGTCATTAGACGTAATTTCACATTTAAACCTGACATAAACAAGTGTCAATCTTTTGATAGATATTGTTTCGTAAAAACACGCTATTTGTTTTAATAGCGGGATTTAATTATAAAATTAATTAATTCAACTTCTATGTAATGAATTTGGTAAAATAGACTTCATTTTTGAATTCGGAATATGAAATATAGCTTAGGATGAAATTTTGGTATTTTTCTGAAAACTTTCAATTTTTGATGAATAGTGAAACCACTAAGTGGTAGGTTAAAAACTGAATTTTGCATAAAACTTAATTTTACCACTTCTGTGAATGGAATTTAGAAAATCCGAGAGACACGGTTAATATCAAGGACTAAAATGTGGTTCAATGAGATGAAAATAATTTTTGGTGAATAGTAACTTTTTACTTTTTTTTACCGCGGTTAATAGTAAATAGGGTAACTAAGGGTAAATATGATATTACTATTACCCTAACACATGTCCTAATTCTATTGGACAAGTGTAATTCGACCAAAAACAAACTTAGGAATAAAATATGACCATTTAGGCCCACTTGGATTAGATTAGGACATTTATTATGAATTTATTTAAAGAAGGGTTAAAATAGTTAAAATCAAAGTTTAATAAGTAAATCATTTTTAATATGGGGTTATACATAAGATAAATTCGATTGTAAATATTCATTAGAAATCTAAAAAGATTTCCTACATGATGGTATTTTATTTGTAATTTTTAGACATCAAATAATTTAATTTATTTATGACACAACGATGATGCAGTAATTATCTTATTAATGAAATATTGACATAATTGATGTTATAAACACCAAAATAAATGTAATTTGAGATTTTTTATGCATTCAACTAATTTTCTAGGTTACTATGATATATTAATGTTGATTTAATCAACTTGGTTCGAACATATAATTCTGTTATGACTTTCACAAAAATCATATATCAAATAGTGTCAAAATTGACACAAAATAGTTTTTAAATCAAATATTATATTATTAATTGTTATTTTATTCCTAAAAATCTAAGGTTCGGACAAATGACTTAGATAAGGACATATATATTAATAATAAACAATTTGTGGTTCGTTTGGCATGTTATAGTAAGTTTATTAACCATATAGTGAAAGCAAACAAAAAGACACGGTAAAAGTTAAATTATTTAACTTAGAGTTAAATATAATTGATAAGGATTAAAATAATATCCAAACATGTCTAAATTTGATTGGTTGATGAGCTTACAACCCTATCTCATCTAATCTTCTAATATGAGTCATTTTTGGAGGTTTTTAAGTGGGGTTAGATTTATTATAAATTAATATTTTTAAGAATTCCTAAGGTGCCCCTCTCCTCCCTTATAAAAGGGCACCTCCTCCCCCTCCTCCTCACACCAATTTTGAGCACTCAAGCTCGGCCAACCCCTGCCATTTTCTCCTCTCCACTTTCCTAGAATAATCCTAGAGGTTCTGGTCTTCTCCAAAGACCAATCTTAGTTCCTTAAGTGGAGGATTCAAAGAGGCGTTCCAAAGAAGAGGTAATATCCATTACCGATCTTTTCAATTTCTTTCTTCTTCAACTTCTTCTTCTTTAGTTGTTTCATGATAAAGTAATAACATCAGTATTACTTACATACTGATATGTTATTATAAATATGAAACAACCCTAATTCACCTTCTATCCATCCTACGGAAAAATGAAATCACCGCGCGTGCGTACGTACGGAATACCGTCTCCACGCCGTGGTGTAATCTATTTTCCACCATCACCTTACAAGGATGGGTATAATGGTGTAATGAGTAACTACATATGATTATTATGAAGTAATATTGATACTGAAATAATATATATATACTCCAATACAATTCCACGATCATAGGAACGATATCATCACTCGTGCGTACGTACGGAATACCGTCTCCACGATGTGATGCGACTCGTTCTACATGATCTTCATTTCATAATGATTATATAAATGAATTGAATGAATGAATATGGTATATACTACACTAATACAATTCTGGAAATGAATTATCTATAACCTAAAGATAAGAATAAGAATTTATTCGACAAAACACGCATAAGAACAAAAAGTTATAAAGACCCGAGTAACAAGTAACAATGAAATATTACTAACAAGAAGCTAATAATATGACCATATATGATATCATATCAATATGTATGATTCTGGAATAAGTCAATAACATTATTTAAACCATTATACAGGAGCTTCGGACACGTACAAAGCTAATCGGACCTAAGGTAAGGGAAATATCACAATCTCATTTTTATCCGAGATTGTTTATTCGTAAGTATTTACTGGGGTGTATTTTATCATCCACATCCATGTTCCCTCAATATGTAATATTGTTTCCATCCACTTGAAATAGTTTAAATCCAATTTTACCCTTAGGTGAGTTTTTAGTAAAGAATATGAAAGGAATCTTTTGTCGTTTTTCCGTACGAGGTACTTTTTGACTTTTCCGACAAAAGTACGAAGAATGTTTTTTTTAACTTATACGGCATGAATGGATTTTTAAAACATTACTTCAAAAAAGCTTCCTTTACAAGTTTTAAAGTTTATTTTTAATCAACTTCTTTTATTTTAAAGTTGTATGACATGTTATGAAAGGAAAAATGTTTTTGAAGAAGAAAGGATATTTTCCTCAAGAATTCAATTCAACTGTTTTATCAAAATTATTTTCCATCTAAGATAATAAAGGGTTCTGTTTCTATCCATATTTTTACATTGGTTTGACTATGTTGTGATGGAATTATGTTTATGAATTCCTTTATCATATATGAATTGATTTATGATGTCATGATGTTTCAAGAATCCCATTTTTGTTATATGTGTTATGCGATGATGTATGTTTTATGATTATGTGGCACACATAAGAAAGGATTCATTATAAGACGGGTGGGACCTATATCTCCCTCCAATGCATTGGGTAAAGATTTTATATCTCATGAGATAGACATGGCTGGAACGGAAGGTTATTTCGGTTCAGTGATACAGGACTGAAACGAGGAGTGAACTCGGTTCAGAAAGGGACTTTGTCCACTAAGATAGTCTTGGCAATGAGTCATGACTAATAAGAAATGATTTTCCATGATTATGTGTGCATGCCACAAAGTTTCAAGTTTCATGTTATGATTATGGGGATCTCATTTTCACTTCTATGATTTGTTCCATGTTAAGATATTATGATCTCTTTTGCAGGTTGTGATTTTCAAAAAGATATGATATGATTTTTATTTCTTTTGTATACCCTTACTGAGCATTTGAGCTCACCCTTTTATGTTTTCTTTTCCCCAGGATATAAAGAAAGGTTTTAGGTAAAAAAAAATGGAAGATCTTTACGGGAGATATTGAAGATCTTTCACCAGGATTAGAAGATTATGTTCCGAGTTTCCAAAGACACTAAACTATTACGATCCTTTAGTGTGTGTTTTTGTTATGTACTAAGTATTCCGCAAATGTAATGTAATGTCCATGTACGTCAGGATACGGGTCTCTACAGTTGGTATCAGAGGAAAGGTTTAGTCAACCTTTGGAAACTAGGATGCGAAAACGTTAGTGAGATCCCTAGAGATATTTCTAAGGTATGTCTAGGGATGTCCCTAGGGATAAGTATACGTATAGGTTATAGTAATAGAATTACGCTAACGATCATAGAATTAAACCTAAGATGTTGGATATTGAAGGTACTCCCCCTTTATTATGTTGTTTTCCCTAGCATGATTTTTGCCTCTCACACTATTCTTTTTGGGTTTTAGACGATGGCTGGAACCCGAAGGAACCGTGTTGATCAATGCAATGGACAATGCAATGATTTCCCTCCTGAACAAACAAATGTTATGGGAGATGGAGTGCAAAATCTTATTGCTATACTTACACAAGCTATGAATCATTCTGGACTTCCAAATGAGCAGAGAAGGGAACAATATTCTATTGAGTCCTTCATGAGGCAACGTCCACCTTCTTTCAGTGGGACTTCCGATCCACTTGTTGCTGAACAATGGATCAGTACCACTGAAAAGATATTTTCAGTTCTTCAATGTTCTGAACATGATAATGTCATCTTAGCAGTATATCGTTTAGAAGGTGAAGCTGATCAATGGTGGAATCTTATCAAGAATACGAGGCCAAGGGATGAAATTGAGTCCATGGAATGGGACGAGTTCAAGAACTTGTTTTTCAGTAAGTACTTCCCTCGTATTCTTCGAACAAAGATGGAAAAGGAGTTTATTGAGCTGAAGCAGAATGATGATGAATCTGTTGGTATATATGAAGCGAATTTTACAAGACTTGCAAGGTATGCATCTGGCATTATCATCCAACCTGAAAGTAAAGTTGATCGATTTTTCAGTGGCTTAAAACCAAGTCTTCGAAGGGCATTAGCTATAAGAGACTTCAGTAGCTATGAAGAAATTGTGCGTTGTGCTATCAAGGTAGAAATGGAAGTTGGTGTTACATATCCATCTCATGGTTTTGACAAGAAACGAAAGATGGAGTTCAAGGAGAAATCTCATAATAATGGTGAAAAGAAGATGAATGTTTCCTTATGCACAAAGTGTGGAAAGAAGCATGGTGGAGATTGTCTTAAAGGAACTAGAAAATGTTTTAAGTGTGGAAAAGAAGGTCATCGAGCAGCTGAGTGTCGAAGTAATGGAAAAAGGGTTTCTAATGATGTGAATAAAGCAAACACTGCAGAGAACGCACCGCCAACACTTCAATGCTTCAAGTGCAAGGAAATGGGGCATTATGCTAATAATTGCCCTAATCCAAGGGTTAGTGATGATCAACATGAGCAACCACTGAAGGCAAAGGACAAAGGGAAATCACATGCGATCACTATTGGCAATGTTGAATATGATAACGATGTGGTGGAATGATTAAGTGTTTATGTAATGGGATTCCAAAATAATGTTGTATCATGGAGTATTGGAATATTTATGTATTGGATTAATGTGGTATTCAAAGTGATTGAGATATTTTTGGAAATAAGATGATATGCGCATAATGAAGGGAAAATAAAAAAATGAAATGTTTAACAATATTCATGAGCTCATGATTGATATAAGGACTAAGTGATATCATGGATTGAGTATATAGAATTTTGAGGATTTTGGTATGTGGAAAGTGTTAACTTTTAACTGCATTCATGTTTTCACTAAGGTATTCAAGAGAATACATGATTAAGGACTTTGAATGTTTAGAATGTGACCAACAAAACATATCTTATGATATGTGGGGATCAACGACAGTATTAAATCTCTGGTAATCGTTGTCACTATATTATGAGAGTGGACTATAGTATTATGGATAATCCTAAAGATTGAAATGGATTATGTTGGACATAAGTGAGTATTGTTTACGGATCGAAGTTTTCTCGATATTATTGATGGGATGTTATAGTAATATAGTTTTAGAAAAAGGACAACCTGCAGGACAGGCGACAGCCCATCGCTTCGGACAAGGCTGTAGGAATCGAACCCACAACCGAAGTGCGACTGGCCTTTATCGCCTACCACTGACCTACAGGAAGTCCCTATTTAGTAGAAACTAGTTTTATTATATTAAGCAGTATGATATATGAAGTATAAGTCCATTTTAGGAACCATATATGATTAATCTCACTATAGATCAATTTATGCATATAATTTTTGCTAACCTTTTGTTTGAGACAGATGGAATGACCCGTCATTCTATCACATTATCTGCTAACACTTCACGAATAACAAATTCAACTTCATTTATTTAAGAGATGAAGTGTAAATTGTTCAAGGCACGAACAACAGTGAGATTGTACCAAAATAAAGTAAGTATTTATTCTAATTCAAATTTTCAACTTTAGGGAAATGATCTTGAAAACCAAAAATGTTGTCCTAGTGATCTTATACCTGAGGAATCAGATGGTACCTTATATCATCACAAATTTATGGATTTGTGATTTTTGGCTTTTCCATAGCCATGTTCTCTACCACTCTCCATCAGAACATGATGGTTAGATTTTTCTTCCATATCCATATTTTTACCTATGTGGAAACCCAACAATTAGTTTATTTGGGTAATTGTTAAATTTCATACTTTAGTTTTTAAAGCCAAGTTTTGGTATTCCTTTTTACGATGTGGGAAACTTTCGAATAGAAAACCATTTATAACCCCGACGAATTTCGAGGGCGAAATTCATTTTAAGGGGGGTAGAATGTAACAGCCCAAGATTTTATGAAAAATATTCTTTTTAATTTTATTAATGTCTTGTGTTGTACGCTACACCAAAAGGAGCTTGCACAACACGCATCCTTGACTTGCCTTGCATTACACGCAATTGCAACCTTCCTCGATAGTGTGTGTAGTACGCAATAACGAGTTTCACTAAACAGCGATATGCTATTAAAACTAGCCGTTATGAATAGTAATAACCACTTTTTGAAATTTTGTAAATTTTATTTTTCAAAATGGATTTCATTTTTGGATTCGGAGTATCGAATTTAGCCTAAGGTGAAATTTTGGTACATTTCGGATAACTTTCATATTCTGATGAATAGTGAAAATTACTAAATTATAATTAAAAACAACTTTTTTAATCGAAATAATTAATAGTGATAAATTATTAATTTGAGTGGTTTTAAAGTATATTTAGAATATATTTTTACAATTTAATACAATGTTGTTCATTAGACGTAATTTCACATTTAAACCTGACATAAACAAGTGTCAATCTTTTGATAGATATTGTTTCGTAAAAACACGCTATTTGTTTTAATAGCGGGATTTAATTATAAAATTAATTAATTCAACTTCTATGTTATGAATTTGGTAAAATATACTTCATTTTTGAATTCGGAATATGAAATATAGCTTAGGATGAAATTTTGGCATTTTTCTGAAAACTTTCAATTTTTGATGAATAGTGAAACCACTAAGTGGTAGGTTAAAAACTGAATTTTGCATAAAACTTAATTTTACCACTTCTGTGAATGGAATTTCGAAAATCCGAGAGATACGGTTAATATCAAGGACTAAAATGTGGTTCAATGAGATGAAAATAATTTTTGGTGAATAGTAACTTTTTACTTTTTTTTACCGCGGTTAATAGTAAATAGGGTAACTAAGGGTAAATATGATATTACTATTACCCTAACACATGTCCTAATTCTATTGGACAAGTGTAATTCGACCAAAAACAAACTTAGGAATAAAATATGACCATTTAGGCCCACTTGGATTAGATTAGGACATTTATTATGAATTTATTTAAAGAAGGGTTAAAATAGTTAAAATCAAAGTTTAATAAGTAAATCATTTTTAATATGGGGTTATACATAAGATAAATTCGATTGTAAATATTCATTAGAAAGCTAAAAAGATTTCCTACATGATGGTATTTTATTTGTAATTTTTAGACATCAAATAATTTAATTTATTTATGACACAACGATGATGCAGTAATTATCTTATTAATGAAATATTGACATAATTGATGTTATAAACACCAAAATAAATGTAATTTGAGATTTTTTATGAATTCCACTAATTTTCTAGGTTACTATGATATATTAATGTTGATTTAATCAACTTGGTTCGAACATATAATTCTGTTATGACTTTCACAAAAATCATATATCAAATAGTGTCAAAATTGACACAAAATAGTTTTTAAATCAAATATTATATTATTAATTGTTATTTTATTCCTAAAAATCTAAGGTTCGGCCAAATGACTTAGATAAGGACATATATATTAATAATAAACAATTTGTGGTTCGTTTGGCATGTTATAGTAAGTTTATTAACCATATAGTGAAAGCAAACAAAAAGACACGGTAAAAGTTAAATTATTTAACTTAGAGTTAAATATAATTGATAAGGATTAAAATAATATCCAAACATGTCTAAATTTGATTGGTTGATGAGATTACAACCCTATCTCATCTAATCTTCTAATATGAGTCATTTTTGGAGGTTTTTAAGTGGGGTTAGATTTATTATAAATTAATATTTTTAAGAATTCCTAAGGTGCCCCTCTCCTCCCTTATAAAAGGGCACCTCCTCCCCCTCCTCCTCACACCAATTTTGAGCACTCAAGCTCGGCCAAACCCTGCCATTTTCTCCTCTCCACTTTCCTAGAATAATCCTAGAGGTTCTGGTCT
Organism: Viscum album; assembly: GCA_963277665.1. Taxonomy (NCBI): domain Eukaryota; kingdom Viridiplantae; phylum Streptophyta; class Magnoliopsida; order Santalales; family Viscaceae; genus Viscum; species Viscum album. Next base: position 933,060,664 of record OY728136.1, on the reverse strand, counting down.
TCTCCAAATACCAATCTTAGTTCCTTAAGTGGAGGATTCAAAGAGGCGTTCCAAAGAAGAGGTAATATCCATTACCGATCTTTTCAATTTCTTTCTTCTTCAACTTCTTCTTCTTTAGTTGTTTCATGATAAAGTAATAACATCAGTATTACTTACATACTGATATGTTATTATAAATATGAAACAACCCTAATTCACCTTCTATCCATCCTACGGAAAAATGAAATCACCGCGCGTGCGTACGTACGGAATACCGTCTCCACGCCGTGGTGTAATCTATTTTCCACCATCACCTTACAAGGATGGGTATAATGGTGTAATGAGTAACTACATATGATTATTATGAAGTAATATTGATACTGAAATAATATATATATACTCCAATACAATTCCACGATCATAGGAACGATATCATCACTCGTGCGTACGTACGGAATACCGTCTCCACGATGTGATGCGACTCGTTCTACATGATCTTCATTTCATAATGATTATATAAATGAATTGAATGAATGAATATGGTATATACTACACTAATAAAATTCTGGAAATGAATTATCTATAACCTAAAGATAAGAATAAGAATTTATTCGACAAAACACGCATAAGAACAAAAAGTTATAAAGACCCGAGTAACAAGTAACAATGAAATATTACTAACAAGAAGCTAATAATATGACCATATATGATATCATATCAATATGTATGATTCTGGAATAAGTCAATAACATTATTTAAACCATTATACAGGAGCTTCGGACACGTACAAAGCTAATCGGACCTAAGGTAAGGGAAATATCACAATCTCATTTTTATCCGAGATTGTTTATTCGTAAGTATTTACTGGGGTGTATTTTATCATCCACATCCATGTTCCCTCAATATGTAATATTGTTTCCATCCACTTGAAATAGTTTAAATCCAATTTTACCCTTAGGTGAGTTTTTAGTAAAGAATATGAAAGGAATCTTTTGTCGTTTTTCCGTACGAGGTACTTTTTGACTTTTCCGACAAAAGTACGAAGAATGTTTTTTTTAACTTATACGGCATGAATGGATTTTTAAAACATTACTTCAAAAAAGCTTCCTTTACAAGTTTTAAAGTTTATTTTTAATCAACTTCTTTTATTTTAAAGTTGTATGACATGTTATGAAATGAAAAATGTTTTTGAAGAAGAAAGGATATTTTCCTCAAGAATTCAATTCAACTGTTTTATCAAAATTATTTTCCATCTAAGATAATAAAGGGTTCTGTTTCTATCCATATTTTTACATTGGTTTGACTATGTTGTGATGGAATTATGTTTATGAATTCCTTTATCATATATGAATTGATTTATGATGTCATGATGTTTCAAGAATCCCATTTTTGTTATATGTGTTATGCGATGATGTATGTTTTATGATTATGTGGCACACATAAGAAAGGATTCATTATAAGACGGGTGGGACCTATATCTCCCTCCAATGCATTGGGTAAAGATTTTATATCTCATGAGATAGACATGGCTGGAACGGAAGGTTATTTCGGTTCAGTGATACAGGACTGAAACGAGGAGTGAACTCGGTTCAGAAAGGGACTTTGTCCACTAAGATAGTCTTGGCAATGAGTCATGACTAATAAGAAATGATTTTCCATGATTATGTGTGCATGCCACAAAGTTTCAAGTTTCATGTTATGATTATGGGGATCTCATTTTCACTTCTATGATTTGTTCCATGTTAAGATATTATGATCTCTTTTGCAGGTTGTGATTTTCAAAAAGATATGATATGATTTTTATTTCTTTTGTATACCCTTACTGAGCATTTGAGCTCACCCTTTTATGTTTTCTTTTCCCCAGGATATAAAGAAAGGTTTTAGGTAAAAAAAAAATGGAAGATCTTTACGGGAGATATTGAAGATCTTTCACCAGGATTAGAAGATTATGTTCCGAGTTTCCAAAGACACTAAACTATTACGATCCTTTAGTGTGTGTTTTTGTTATGTACTAAGTATTCCGCAAATGTAATGTAATGTCCATGTACGTCAGGATACGGGTCTCTACAGTTGGTATCAGAGGAAAGGTTTAGTCAACCTTTGGAAACTAGGATGCGAAAACGTTAGTGAGATCCCTAGAGATATTTCTAAGGTATGTCTAGGGATGTCCCTAGGGATAAGTATACGTATAGGTTATAGTAATAGAATTACGCTAACGATCATAGAATTAAACCTAAGATGTTGGATATTGAAGGTACTCCCCCTTTATTATGTTGTTTTCCCTAGCATGATTTTTGCCTCTCACACTATTCTTTTTGGGTTTTAGACGATGGCTGGAACCCGAAGGAACCGTGTTGATCAATGCAATGGACAATGCAATGATTTCCCTCCTGAACAAACAAATGTTATGGGAGATGGAGTGCAAAATCTTATTGCTATACTTACACAAGCTATGAATCATTCTGGACTTCCAAATGAGCAGAGAAGGGAACAATATTCTATTGAGTCCTTCATGAGGCAACGTCCACCTTCTTTCAGTGGGACTTCCGATCCACTTGTTGCTGAACAATGGATCAGTACCACTGAAAAGATATTTTCAGTTCTTCAATGTTCTGAACATGATAAAGTCATCTTAGCAGTATATCGTTTAGAAGGTGAAGCTGATCAATGGTGGAATCTTATCAAGAATACGAGGCCAAGGGATGAAATTGAGTCCATGGAATGGGACGAGTTCAAGAACTTGTTTTTCAGTAAGTACTTCCCTCGTATTCTTCGAACAAAGATGGAAAAGGAGTTTATTGAGCTGAAGCAGAATGATGATGAATCTGTTGGTATATATGAAGCGAATTTTACAAGACTTGCAAGGTATGCATCTGGCATTATCATCCAACCTGAAAGTAAAGTTGATCGATTTTTCAGTGGCTTAAAACCAAGTCTTCGAAGGGCATTAGCTATAAGAGACTTCAGTAGCTATGAAGAAATTGTGCGTTGTGCTATCAAGGTAGAAATGGAAGTTGGTGTTACATATCCATCTCATGGTTTTGACAAGAAACGAAAGATGGAGTTCAAGGAGAAATCTCATAATAATGGTGAAAAGAAGATGAATGTTTCCTTATGCACAAAGTGTGGAAAGAAGCATGGTGGAGATTGTCTTAAAGGAACTAGAAAATGTTTTAAGTGTGGAAAAGAAGGTCATCGAGCAGCTGAGTGTCGAAGTAATGGAAAAAGGGTTTCTAATGATGTGAATAAAGCAAACACTGCAGAGAACGCACCGCCAACACTTCAATGCTTCAAGTGCAAGGAAATGGGGCATTATGCTAATAATTGCCCTAATCCAAGGGTTAGTGATGATCAACATGAGCAACCACTGAAGGCAAAGGACAAAGGGAAATCACATGCGATCACTATTGGCAATGTTGAATATGATAACGATGTGGTGGAATGATTAAGTGTTTATGTAATGGGATTCCAAAATAATGTTGTATCATGGAGTATTGGAATATTTATGTATTGGATTAATGTGGTATTCAAAGTGATTGAGATATTTTTGGAAATAATATGATATGCGCATAATGAAGGGAAAATAAAAAAATGAAATGTTTAACAATATTCATGAGCTCATGATTGATATAAGGACTAAGTGATATCATGGATTGAGTATATAGAATTTTGAGGATTTTGGTATGTGGAAAGTGTTAACTTTTAACTGCATTCATGTTTTCACTAAGGTATTCAAGAGAATACATGATTAAGGACTTTGAATGTTTAGAATGTGACCAACAAAACATATCTTATGATATGTGGGGATCAACGACAGTATTAAATCTCTGGTAATCGTTGTCACTATATTATGAGAGTGGACTATAGTATTATGGATAATCCTAAAGATTGAAATGGATTATGTTGGACATAAGTGAGTATTGTTTAAGGATCGAAGTTTTCTCGATATTATTGATGGGATGTTATAGTAATATAGTTTTAGAAAAAGGACAACCTGCAGGACGGGCGACAGCCCATCGCTTCGGACAAGGCTGTAGGAATCGAACCCACAACCGAAGTGCGACTGGCCTTTATCGCCTACCACTGACCTACAGGAAGTCCCTATTTAGTAGAAACTAGTTTTATTATATTAAGCAGTATGATATATGAAGTATAAGTCCATTTTAGGAACCATATATGATTAATCTCACTATAGATCAATTTATGCATATAATTTTTGCTAACCTTTTGTTTGAGACAGATGGAATGACCCGTCATTCTATCACATTATCTGCTAACACTTCACGAATAACAAATTCAACTTCATTTATTTAAGAGATGAAGTGGAAATTGTTCAAGGCACGAACAACAGTGAGATTGTACCAAAATAAAGTAAGTATTTATTCTAATTCAAATTTTCAACTTTAGGGAAATGATCTTGAAAACCAAAAATGTTGTCCTAGTGATCTTATACCTGAGGAATCAGATGGTACCTTATATCATCACAAATTTATGGATTTGTGATTTTTGGCTTTTCCATAGCCATGTTCTCTACCACTCTCCATCAGAACATGATGGTTAGATTTTTCTTCCATATCCATATTTTTACCTATGTGGAAACCCAACAATTAGTTTATTTGGGTAATTGTTACATTTCATACTTTAGTTTTTAAAGCCAAGTTTTGGTATTCCTTTTTACGATGTGGGAAACATTCGAATAGAAAACCATTTATAACCCCGACGAATTTCGAGGGCGAAATTCATTTTAAGGGGGGTAGAATGTAACAGCCCAAGATTTTATGAAAAATATTCTTTTTAATTTTATTAATGTCTTGTGTTGTACGCTACACCAAAAGGAGCTTGCACAACACGCATCCTTGACTTGCCTTGCATTACACGTAATTGCAACCTTCCTCGATAGTGTGTGTAGTATGCAATAACGAGTTTCACTAAACAGCGATATGCTATTAAAACTAGCCGTTATGAATAGTAATAACCACTTTTTGAAATTTTGTAAATTTTATTTTTCAAAATGGATTTCATTTTTGGATTCGGAGTATCGAATTTAGCCTAAGGTGAAATTTTGGTACATTTCGGATAACTTTCATATTCTGATGAATAGTGAAAATTACTAAATTATAATTAAAAACAACTTTTTTAATCGAAATAATTAATAGTGATAAATTATTAATTTGAGTGGTTTTAAAGTATATTTAGAATATATTTTTACAATTTAATACAATGTTGGTCATTAGACGTAATTTCACATTTAAACCTGACATAAACAAGTGTCAATCTTTTGATAGATATTGTTTCGTAAAAACACGCTATTTGTTTTAATAGCGGGATTTAATTATAAAATTAATTAATTCAACTTCTATGTTATGAATTTGGTAAAATAGACTTCATTTTTGAATTCGGAATATGAAATATAGCTTAGGATGAAATTTTGGCATTTTTCTGAAAACTTTCAATTTTTGATGAATAGTGAAACCACTAAGTGGTAGGTTAAAAACTGAATTTTGCATAAAACTTAATTTTACCACTTCTGTGAATGTAATTTCGAAAATCCGAGAGATACGGTTAATATCAAGGACTAAAATGTGGTTCAATGAGATGAAAATAATTTTTGGTGAATAGTAACTTTTTACTTTTTTTTACCGCGGTTAATAGTAAATAGGGTAACTAAGGGTAAATATGATATTACTATTACCCTAACACATGTCCTAATTCTATTGGACAAGTGTAATTCGACCAAAAACAAACTTAGGAATAAAATATGACCATTTAGGCCCACTTGGATTAGATTAGGACATTTATTATGAATTTATTTAAAGAAGGGTTAAAATAGTTAAAATCAAAGTTTAATAAGTAAATCATTTTTAATATGGGGTTATACATAATATAAATTCGATTGTAAATATTCATTAGAAAGCTAAAAAGATTTCCTACATGATGGTATTTTATTTGTAATTTTTAGACATCAAATAATTTAATTTATTTATGACACAACGATGATGCAGTAATTATCTTATTAATGAAATATTGACATAATTGATGTTATAAACACCAAAATAAATGTAATTTGAGATTTTTTATGCATTCCACTAATTTTCTAGGTTACTATGATATATTAATGTTGATTTAATCAACTTGGTTCGAACATATAATTCTGTTATGACTTTCACAAAAATCATATATCAAATAGTGTCAAAATTGACACAAAATAGTTTTTAAATCAAATATTATATTATTAATTGTTATTTTATTCCTAAAAATCTAAGGTTCGGCCGAATGACTTAGATAAGGACATATATATTAATAATAAACAATTTGTGGTTCGTTTGGCATGTTATAGTAAGTTTATTAACCATATAGTGAAAGAAAACAAAAAGACACGGTAAAAGTTAAATTATTTAACTTAGAGTTAAATATAATTGATAAGGATTAAAATAATATCCAAACATGTCTAAATTTGATTGGTTGATGAGATTACAACCCTATCTCATCTAATCTTCTAATATGAGTCATTTTTGGAGGTTTTTAAGTGGGGTTAGATTTATTATAAATTAATATTTTTAAGAATTCCTAAGGTGCCCCTCTCCTCCCTTATAAAAGGGCACCTCCTCCCCCTCCTCCTCACACCAATTTTGAGCACTCAAGCTCGGCCAACCCCTGCCATTTTCTCCTCTCCACTTTCCTAGAATAATCCTAGAGGTTCTGGTCTTCTCCAAAGACCAATCTTAGTTCCTTAAGTGGAGGATTCAAAGAGGCGTTCCAAAGAAGAGGTAATATCCATTACCGATCTTTTCAATTTCTTTATTCTTCAACTTCTTCTTCTTTAGTTGTTTCATGATAAAGTAATAACATCAGTATTACTTACATACTGATATGTTATTATAAATATGAAACAACCCTAATTCACCTTCTATCCATCCTACGGAAAAATGAAATCACCGCGCGTGCGTACGTACGGAATACCGTCTCCACGCCGTGGTGTAATCTATTTTCCACCATCACCTTACAAGGATGGGTATAATGGTGTAATGAGTAACTACATATGATTATTATGAAGTAATATTGATACTGAAATAATATATATATACTCCAATACAATTCCACGATCATAGGAACGATATCATCACTCGTGCGTACGTACGGAATACCGTCTCCACGATGTGATGCGACTTGTTCTACATGATCTTCATTTCATAATGATTATATAAATGAATTGAATGAATGAATATGGTATATACTACACTAATACAATTCTGGAAATGAATTATCTATAACCTAAAGATAAGAATAAGAATTTATTCGACAAAACACGCATAAGAACAAAAAGTTATAAAGACCCGAGTAACAAGTAACAATGAAATATTACTAACAAGAAGCTAATAATATGACCATATATGATATCATATCAATATGTATGATTCTGGAATAAGTCAATAACATTATTTAAACCATTATACAGGAGCTTCGGACACGTACAAAGCTAATCGGACCTAAGGTAAGGGAAATATCACAATCTCATTTTTATCCGAGATTGTTTATTCGTAAGTATTTACTGGGGTGTATTTTATCATCCACATCCATGTTCCCTCAATATGTAATATTGTTTCCATCCACTTGAAATAGTTTAAATCCAATTTTACCCTTAGGTGAGTTTTTAGTAAAGAATATGAAAGGAATCTTTTGTCGTTTTTCCGTACGAGGTACTTTTTGACTTTTCCGACAAAAGTACGAAGAATGTTTTTTTTAACTTATACGGCATGAATGGATTTTTAAAACATTACTTCAAAAAAGCTTCCTTTACAAGTTTTAAAGTTTATTTTTAATCAACTTCTTTTATTTTAAAGTTGTATGACATGTTATGAAAGGAAAATTGTTTTTGAAGAAGAAAGGATATTTTCCTCAAGAATTCAATTCAACTGTTTTATCAAAATTATTTTCCATCTAAGATAATAAAGGGTTCTGTTTCTATCCATATTTTTACATTGGTTTGACTATGTTGTGATGGAATTATGTTTATGAATTCCTTTATCATATATGAATTGATTTATGATGTCATGATGTTTCAAGAATCCCATTTTTGTTATATGTGTTATGCGATGATGTATGTTTTATGATTATGTGGCACACATAAGAAAGGATTCATTATAAGACGGGTGGGACCTATATCTCCCTCCAATGCATTGGGTAAAGATTTTATATCTCATGAGATAGACATGGCTGGAACGGAAGGTTATTTCGGTTCAGTGATACAGGACTGAAACGAGGAGTGAACTCGGTTCAGAAAGGGACTTTGTCCACTAAGATAGTCTTGGCAATGAGTCATGACTAATAAGAAATGATTTTCCATGATTATGTGTGCATGCCACAAAGTTTCAAGTTTCATGTTATGATTATGGGGATCTCATTTTCACTTCTATGATTTGTTCCATGTTAAGATATTATGATCTCTTTTGCAGGTTGTGATTTTCAAAAAGATATGATATGATTTTTATTTCTTTTGTATACCCTTACTGAGCATTTGAGCTCACCCTTTTATGTTTTCTTTTCCCCAGGATATAAAGAAAGGTTTTAGGTAAAAAAAAATGGAAGATCTTTACGGGAGATATTGAAGATCTTTCACCAGGATTAGAAGATTATGTTCCGAGTTTCCAAAGACACTAAACTATTACGATCCTTTAGTGTGTGTTTTTGTTATGTACTAAGTATTCCGCAAATGTAATGTAATGTCCATGTACGTCAGGATACGGGTCTCTACAAAACATGGATCATTAAACACAACCCTTGAACTCAACAATCCACCATAAAATCCCCTTTTTTCAATAAACTTGTATATCATGGTTTTCTTTGTCAACAATCCCAAGACAGATGTCCACATTGTCAACAAACACAATCACCCCAAAAATGCTTCAATGATACCATGAGGGATTTTTTCCCCATATATTCTCTTCTAAGCACTAATTTCCTCGATGATTACGACACCTACACTAATGCTCTCAGTGTCCTTACCAATGGAATGTAAGGAAGTAGCCAAACATTCTCTCATATTGAATCAACTTCCAGAAGCCTTCCTTTTCACAAAACAAGAGACGAATCCTCGTCAGGAGTGGCCTTGAGACATTCAGATTAATACATATTTTCACCCCATGAAACTAATTCAGGCATAGGGTTGGATCATCAGAAAGAAGGAAGTAGCCTAGGTGACCCCAATTCTGTTTAGAACAGCCAGATTTTGGAAGGACACCGGTAACCCCGATAGACGTAACCAAACTGATGCCCTTATGAAATCCCATCCTTTATTGAAATCAATAATCCAATAAATGATAAAAAACCACTGGTTTTCCCAAATCTAGGATACTGATTCCCATGTGTGATAAAAATCACCATCTGAGTGGAGATAAACATTGAAATTATGGGTATTGAGAATCCCAACAGCACCAGGAAAACTCAAATTCCAGGTTGAGTTGGTGTATTATTCAAAGACCTCCAGCAATTACTGATTAAAACCAAATCTAATTATGAGGGTTAAAACATGAATAGGGGCTACATTAGGGAACTCCCATGTCGATAGCTCAAACACTAATGAACTCTTGAAGGAAAAAATTAAGCTTCAGGATGATTGGTATGGGTGGGACCGATATGATCTCCATAAGGACATATAGCATCGAGGAAACCCTAGGAAGCTCTGTAAGGAATGACAGGGTAGGGATCGTCGTACTAATGACCAATCCACACTAAAATGACCCATTTTTGGAGACTAGAGTCAAAGTCACACCCAACATCAGGAGAGGCAGGTAGGTCACCACTGTTGGGAGAGGATCCACTCACATCCAAAGGCCCATAACTTATATCCACAAAGTGAGTAATCACATTTTTTCATTATTTGATTTTAGGGAAGAAAACATATTGGGTAACTATTTCATGGTATGCACTAATTCAATCCATTTTATATATTTATTATCACTAAGTTGATAATTTTTTATTTATTTCTTGAAGACATTCAAGGATTTAGTGTGGAGGAATTTTATGTAACATTATATTTGAGTGTTTTGTACATATATTTTAATAATTATTATTAAGGAATTTTTTATAAAATTTGAATATTTTTATGGATTATTTATATATGTAGAATATGAGTAAAAATATATTCTCATTATATAATTGATTGAAACTTTATATTATTGGTCCTATAATGATAAAAAAAATTAAACTTTAATTTCTAAATATTTTTTTGAACAGTATTTTATTGGGTGTTTTTAGTGAATTAAAATTGAAATATTTTTTTGATTAAATTGGAGTTTAGTAATTTTTTGACATACAATAATTTGTGGCTTTGGTTTAACTGAAATAGTATTGGAATTTTTTTTTTTGAAAATTTAATATTATGTTTATCAAAATATATTATTTAGTCTTTTGTAATTTGAATCATTCAAAATTGTGTTAAATTTATTTGAGTTGTGGTCACTAATTTCTATTCTTACACTTTATAGGGATTTGAAGATCAAATAATAATAATATTTGTTATGTAAGAATAATATATTCCTATATAAAATTAAATGAGAGGTGAAAAATGATGATTCAAGGGCGTGAGTAAGAGTAACTTCCAAGAGAATCTCTCATGTATGAATAAATTATGCTATGAGGCCTTGCATCAGAAAAAAAATATCTTGGGTTGGTACATAATAATAATAACCCATTTCTTAAATGGATCATGTAAGATTAAAAAATGCAATCAAGTAAGGAATTATGGATGCAGGATAGACGTAAGGATAAATTCTAGGAAGTGAATCCATGTAAAAATAAATCCACATTTCACATGAGTAAAGTGGGAAACTACAGGTGCATATGAATAAAATTTTGTGATGTAAGAATAAATGGAGAAGTTTATCAGTTCATATAAGAGTAAACCTATGTACCAACTCATATAATATTAACTCCAAACTCAAAAAATACACATATAAGAATAAATTTTCATGTACATATGAGTAACTGAGAATTAAACAAGGGAATTCCATTTGTTTTTTTCTATAGAGAATAGTATTGAAGTCAAAGTAGATAGACTAATGAATTCTAAGAAAACATGATGAATTTAATTGATACAATAAGATGAGGTCGAATGTGAATATATCAACAAATCTAGTTCATAATTTGATTACAAAATAACTAATGAACTCCAGGTGACATTCAACCAAAGTGGAGATATGGGTAAACATAGATGATAAAGGTGACCTCAAGGCCTGGAATCTAAGTAAAAAAAGAATTTATGTTAACAGGTATTTCTTATTTGTAGGACTGATATTGAATTTTTTTTAATTTGACTTGTTATCACTGCTTGAAACTAGGGATAGATTAGGTTTCATGAGAGATGTTGGATAAATTTATTTAATGAAGTTTTAGTCAATTACAAAAATGAGTCAGAGATAGATGTTGGTAGATTCAAGGATTTGGATGTGAGATGGAAGATTCTGGTAATTATATGAATCTTTGACTACTTAAACCAAGTCTAAGAACACATCCATATTTTATTGAGCTTGTGATAAAGTGGAATCACATGTAGAATAATCATTGATTAAATGGTTTTAACATGATTCATTATATGGGATCAGATGAACAGTGATAGTTTATACATGTATGTCTTAGTTGGAAGTCGAGTGGTGGTGACTTTGTGGTAAATTTTAGAAGAGTATTTAAAAAATAATTTTAGATTAATTCAAAAGGATAATACTTTTGGAAGAATATTTCTAAAATAGAGTACCTAAGAGGACTGAATAGTAGAGATAGAGCTCCTAGTTTGGTTATCCATGTCTGGCTAAAGTCATTGTGGTGTTGATCTTGTAGAGATTAACAATGACATATTTTGAGCCATATTTTCTTCTTCTACATATTTTTTATATTATCTTATTGGATTTTTTTTTCTATATAAATTATGGTTGTATCATTATTGATTAATTAATTCCATTGGTTCTACATTAATTATTTAATCTTCAATAATTTGACAAGTGTTGTTTTTCTTGTTGAACTATTGATGATGTTTTGTGACTACTTACTTAAAATGAAATCATATCATGTTGTTTAAACTTATTAATAAAGGTTTTTTATTTAGAGAATAATTTATTTGGCTAAGCCTTTTTATTTTTAAGTTGTTAGATGATTATATCATTTTCTTTAAATAATTTCACACTCATTCTTAAGTTCATGTGTGATAACTCAAGAGAGGATTAGATATAAATTCTATGGTATTGGATTCTGTATCACATTTTCTTAGATAGGAAATAATAATTTTTAAAATAAAAAATATCAAAACAAAAGGATGAAACTGGATCATAGCTATTATTCATCAATTTTTCACTCTTTCACTTATTTTGATTCTGCTTTAATTTCTTACACAGTGTTTCATATAAAATACCCAATCAACAAGAAAATAAAATAAAATGATAATAATAAAGTGATAAAGAGATTTAATTGAAACCACCATGTGATAAAACCATGGTACTACTATCATTTTATTCTTACAGTATAAATATTTAGAGAAAGTCACCATGAAAATTCTATTACTTCCAAACATACATATATAAAAGCACACATACACACACATACTTATATATATGTAACTTTTATGATGATGGTGATTATAGTAAGACTTTGGTAATCATATTGAAAATTATTCTATTTAATCTCATCATATCATGGATGAATTATTATGCTCTATGAACATTAACATGTGAAAGTCCAAATGTGGATCCTACTAAACAAATTTATTTTCACCCCTTTTCAATATATATTATTTTTCAAATTTCTAGGAGCATGTTGGGGTAGTTTTTTTTTCATTGATTTCTTGGACTTGTAGAACTTTTAGAGGAGTCTTGTTGTATTTTATTTCGAAGGTATACCTTTGTTCTATAGTTATTTCACTATTTTTATTTTATGGGTTTTTATGGTATATTACATTAATCATGCATTTTTTATAAACATTTTATTATGGTATACAATGATTAGAAGAAATATTTTTCATTTTTAGAGGCTAATGCCTCTCATTTGTGAGTTTTATACCCTCAACGTTAATCACCAACCCATTTCCTATTAGAATTAGTCATGAGGGGTCATACTAGGTTTCATTACTATCTCAAGTGGAGTCATCATAAGGTCAAATAATGACAAAAAATATCAATATAAAAATCATTAAAACTAAGATTGAATCTATTTTAATTTATCATCAATGAAGCAAGAATAATTTTGAATAAAAACTTTTTCAAGACATTATTAAACAACATTTATTCTGTAAAAACTGATTTAACCTAATTTTAAAATCATTTTTAAACTCTATCAAAGAAATAATAAAATCAAAACCATTTTTCAAAACATTACATTATTCAATTAAATCCATTTACTCAGTCATTTTAAAACTATAAGTTTTTTGAAAACATTTATATGGAGAACATAATATTTGATACATGTATAAAAACCATAAAAAGCACTTATAAAAAAACCATAAACCAATAAAATATAACCTAACACATAATAATAAATACAATGGTCTAAAAATAATAGGGTAAAAATAGATTAATTGAACAATTATATAATAACATGCCTTCTTCATTAATCCAACAAGTTAAAATAATTCCCTAGTATGAATAAAGTTTTTAAATAATTCCAAAACCACTACATTCATATTTTCTATAAATATTATAAATTTATTTAATTAAAAACTATTATTTTTCATAATTCACTATATCATAAATATTTTATTTTAAAAAAATTCATTATTCATTCCAGATGTAATACATTTTATCCAAACACCACCCAATAGTTTTATAAAAATTACATCATAAATATATACATTCAATATTTTCAATTAAAAAATTCTTCATCAAAAATAGAATCCATTCACAAAAAATAAAATTTACATTTACTGAAATATATAAAATAAAACGGAATCAATTAAATTTTTTAAAAATAACACATTTCGAAAATCATATTTTTTAAAGGAGAACATAAAATAAAGAGAAAGGTGATGAGAAAACTTCCCACCTATTACCTATAATATAAGACATTCAAATATACATAAATAAAATATAGTTATATAAAGGAAACACTCTTACCCTAAAGTGGACCACCAAACCCCAGTTGATCAGGTAATTATTGTAGTTAACTGATTGACCTATGTTATATGGTTATTCAGTAACTTTAAAGTTGTCTTGATGTTCATCCCATTTTATGGTATCATAATATTCAAAATTTTATATCACTAAAAATTCACCTATTAAAAAAATACAAAATATTGATCAAAATACACTAGTCATAAAAAATTTCAAACATTATACAATATGAATAAAACTATTAAAAGGCATTCAATACATACACTAGAATTTTTAAAATATCATAGAAATTAATAATATAAAAAAACAATTTGTTCCATTCAAAATCTCTTATTTAAAAAAAGTAATAAAATACTAATCTTAAGTATTTAAATTATCATAGGAGAAATACAATAACACAACACTGTCATTTCAAATCGAATCTCAGAGCCTCAGGTTTTACTTTAAATAATTTAAAATAAACTAAAAGTAAATTTATTTATCTTCATATTTTCAAAACATCATTTAATTATAACCATTTATGTTATTAAAAAACCAATTCCAGTAAAGTTTAAAATTAGATTCCCAAGAATAAATTTTAAAAAAAAATCATAAATTATATAATTAAATTCATAATGATTCATTTTTAGGAAACAATTCATTATATAAAATAATACAAATAATTAATTATTTTCTTATAAAGGTGTAAGAAAAATAATCAAGAGGTGGTTAAATTGATTAATTTCAAAAATAATTCACAAAGTTTAATCTTCCCTCTTTAAGTATCTTAGATATTACCCTTCTACTTTAATTAGAATTTTAAGTGGAAATTAAAATGATGATATGAACACATAAGTTTGTATAGTGGTTTGAGGTCATGAGAACATCCCTTAGTTCACTCCATCAACATCTATTATAAGATTGGTGTTTTTTAATTATATAATCTTTCTAAGGTTCTCACAACTGAGTACAAGAAATTGAAACCTGGTAGAAGGCTTCAAGAGATTTTGTTGGGATATCCCTTAAAAGTGTTATCTTTGGACTCACTCTTATTCTCAGAACAAGAATCATGCACCTTAAATAGAGATAAAAAACATATAAAATATAAAAAATAATATATCACATGGTTGAAAGATCCAAGAAAATAACTTATTAATGAATTTGATCCAAATAATATATAAACATTCAATGTTAAGTCCTAGAATGAAATATTTTATTATAGAGAATTTCTATGCAAATGTGCAACAATAACAAAAAATTTCATATCCTTGTTCTTTCATTTTCAATCATAATATATATCAAAAAACTATATAATATAGTTATATAAATTTAAAAGTATATAGTCATGTGTGAGTATTCAATCACCCGTGTGTAGGTTTATCACTTTTATGTGTGTCTTGTATATCCTTTAGTATCTATATAGAAAACATATATATAACATGGATGAAAAGGACTATCAAGACCACTAGGAGATCACTAAGGGAGAGTGAATCTATAATATAAATTAAATTGTTAGTTTCCTATAGGAACAACCTTTAATAATTGTTAAAATGATTACTTAGATCACTATCACACACATGAACACACAATCACAGTAGGCATAGAGGATTTTTACAAGGTTTGTCATTAAAAATGAGAAGTCTAATACTTGGAATGATCTAAATTCAACCAAGATCATAAAATCCACTAGTTTTATCATTTTTATTACAAATTATTAGTTTATATCCTTTAAATTTAATTACACACAATCCAATAAATAGTGTAATGTGCTCCCACAAAAAATTAAACATACATAATTTGTTTTTTAAAAATAAGTGAGCCTTTGACTGTATCAAACTTCCATTGAGTTATCATTGTGTTACTAATTCTTATTTCAACTTTTTATTATTACTCCTATTATTATTATACCTTTACACCATAAATTACACTTGGCTTCATTTCTTTCTCTCTTTCATTGTATACGATATATTTCAAAACAATAACAACTTTCTTCAAGTCAAAATTCAAAATTATAACTAATAATTATCTTCAACTACTTAAAAACTTATTCCTCTTTCTTTTGAGACTTTGGGTCTTCTAAGTACTCTTATTCACTATTGATGTGTTAAATTACATTAGATATAAAGTATTAAAATTGATCCAAATCATCAGATTCACTCAAAATCTAGAATCTCCTCTAATCATGACTTCGTCTATATTCACCATGACATGTTATATGTTGTTTTAGAAATGTTTCACCTACCCTAGCCTTCACCATGGAATGTTTTATTTCATTTTATTTCATTTATTATGATCCAATTAAAAAATTATTTCAACACACCCAACACCATGTCATGTTTTCCATTCATCATCTCGGATATGAACTTTTTCTTCACACCTTGAAAATTTAATATTATTTTTGTGTCAAAATATTTTATTTAGTCATTTGTAATTTGAATCATTTGAAATTGTGTTAAATTTATTTGAGTTTTGGTCACTAATTCATATTCTTACACCTTATATGGATTTGAAGATAAAATAATAATAATGTTTTTGTGTAAGAATAATGTATTTCTACATAAAATTAAATCAGAATTCAAAAATAATGATTCAAGGGAATGAGTAAGAGTAACTTCCAAGAGAAGCCCTCATGTATGAATAAATTCTGCTATGGGGCCTTGCATCAAAAAATATATCTTAGGTTGGTACATGATAATAATAACCCATTTATTCAATGGATCATGTAAGATTAAAAATGCAATTGAGTAAGGAATAGTGGATGCAGGATACATGTAAGGATAAATTCTAAGAAATGAATCCATGTAAAAATAAATCCACATTTCACATGAATAAAGTTGGAAACTACCGGTTCATATGAATAAAATTTTGTGATGTAAGAATAAATGGAGAAGTTTATCAGTTCATATAAGAGTAAACCTATGAACCAACTCACATAATATTAACTCCAAACTCAAAAAATACTCACATAAGAATAAAGTTTCATGTACATATGGGTAATTAGGAATTAAAAAAATTTACATTTGTTTTTATACTATAGAGAATAGTATTGAATTCAAAGTAGATATAGTAATTAATTCTAAGAAAACATGATGAATTTCGTTGATATGATAAGCTGAGGTCAAATGTGAAGATATCAAGAGATCTAGTTCATACTTTCATTGAAAAATAACAAATGAACTCCATGTTACATTCAACCAAAGTTGTGATATGGGTAAACATAGATGATAAAGGTGACCTCAAGGCCTGAAATCTAAGTGGAAAAAGAATTTATGTTTACTGGTATTTCCTATTTGTTGGATTGATATTGATTTTTTTGTAATTTGACTTTTTATCACTACTTGAAACTAGAGATAGATGAGTTTTCATGAGAGATGTTGGATAAATTTATTCAATGAAGTTTTAGTCAATTACAATAATGAGTTGGAGATAGATGTTGATGGATTCAAGGATTAGGGTGTGATATGGGTCATGCTGGTAATTATATGAAGCTTTTGCTACCTAAACCAAGTCCAAGACCACATCCATATTTTATTGAGCCAGTGATAAAGTGGAATCACATGTAGAAGAATCTTTTATTAAATGGCTTCAACTTGATTCATTATATGGGATTAGATGAACAGTGAAAATTTATACATGTATGTATTAGTTGGAAGTCGAGTGGTGGTGACTTTGTGGTAAATTTTTTAAGAGTATTTAAAAACTTATTTTATATTTATTCCAAAAGAGAATCCTTTTAGAGGAACATTTCTAAAAGAGAGAACCTAAGAGCATTGAATAGTAGAGATAGAGCTTATAGCTTAGTTATCCATGTCTGGCTAAATCGATTGTAGTGATGATCTTGTAGAGATTAGCAATGACATATTTTGAGCCATATTTTCTTATTCTACTTATTGTTTATATTCTCTTATTTTTCTATATAAATGATGGTGGTATCATTATTGATTAATTAATTCCACTAGTTCTACTTCAATTCTTTAATATTCAATAATTTGATAAGTGTGGTTTTTCTTATTGAACTATTGATGATGTTTTTTTACTACTTACTTAAAATGAAATAATATCATGTTGTTTAAACATATTAATAATGTTTTTTTATTTAGAGAATAATTTATTTGGATAATCATTTTTATTTTTAAGTTGTTAGACAGTTATATCATTTTATTTAAATAAGTTCACACACATGCTTAAGTTCACATGTGATCACTCAAGGAAGGATTAGATATACATTATATGGTATTGGATTGTGCATAAAAAAATTTATATAGGAAATAATCATTTAGAAAATAAAAAATATCAAAACCAAAGGATGAAACTAGATCATAGCCATTATTTGTCAATTTTTCACTCTTTCACTTATTTTGATTCTCCTTTAATTTCTTACACAGTGTTTTATATAAATTAACCAGTCAAAAAAATGAAATAAAATGATAATAATAAAGTGATAAAGAGCTTTAATTGAAACCACCATGTGAGAAAACCTTGGTATTGCTATCATTTTATTCTTACAGTATAAATATTTAGATAAAGTGACCATGAAAATTCTATTACTTCCAAACATACATACATAAAATCACACGTACACACACAAAATTATATATATATATATATGAAACTTTTATGATGATGGTGCTTATAGTAAGACTTTGGTAATAATATTAGAAATTATTCTATTTAATCTCATCATATCACGGATGAATTATTATGATCTATGAACATTAACATGTGAAATTCCAAATGTGGATCCGACTGAACATATTTATTTTAACCCATTTTCAATATATATTATTTTTCAAATTTCTAGGAGCATGTTGGGGTAGTTTTTTTCATTGATTTCTTGAACTTGTAGAACTTTTAGTGGAGTATTGTTTCATTTTATTTCGAAGGTATACCTTTGTTCTATAGTTATCTCGATATATTTATTTTACGGGTTTTTATGCTATATTACATTTATCATGCATTTTTTTATAAACAATTTATTATGTTATACAATGATTAGAAGAAATATTTTTCATTTGTAGAGGCTAATACCTCCTATTTGTGAGTTTTATACCCTTAACCTTAATCACCAACCATTTTCCTACTAGAATTAAACATGAGGGGTCATACTAGGTTTCATTACTATCTGAATTGGATTCATCATAAGGTCAAATTATGACAAAAAATGCCAATATAAAAATCATTCAAACTAAGATTGAATCTATTTCAATCCTTCATCAAAGAAACAAAAATAATTTTGAACAAAAACCTTTTCAAGACATTACTAAACAATATTTATTTCATAAAAACTGATTTACCCTAATTTTAAAATCATTTTTAACTCTATCAAATAAATAATAAAATCAAAACCATTTTTTCAAAACATTGCATTATTTAATTCAATCCATTTACTCAAGGATTTTAAAATGATATGTTTTTCAAAAACATTTATATGGAGAACATAAAATTTGAAACATGCATAAAAACCATAAAAACACTTATAAAAAACTCATAAACCAATAAAAGAGAACTTAGGACATAATAATCAATGCAATGTTCTAAAAATAATAGGTTAAAAATAGATTAATAGAACAATTATATAGTAACATATGTTCTTTATTAATCCAACTAGTTAAAATAATTCCTCAGTATGAATAAAGTTTTTAAATTATTCTAAACCCACTACATTCATATTTTCCTATAAATATTATAAAATTATTTAATTAAAAACTATTATTTTTTATAATTCAATAGATCATAAATATTTTAGTTTAAAAAAACTTTCAAAATAAATTCATTATTCATTCTAGATACAATACATTTAAGCGAAACACCACGCAATAGTTTTATAAAAATTTAATCATAAATATGTACATTCAATATTTTCAATTAAAAAAATCATCATTAAAAATAGAATCCATTCACAAAAAATAAAATTTAAGTTTATTGAAATATAGAAAATAAAACTGAATTAAATAATTTTTTTAAAAATTGCACATTTCTTAAATCATATTCTCTAAAGGAGAAAATAAAAGAAATGGAAAGGTGATGAGAAAAATTCCCACCTACTACCTATAACATAACACATTCAAATATACATAAATAAAATATAATTATATAAAGTAAACACTCATACCCTAAAGAGGACCACCAAACCCTAGTTAATCAAGTCATTATTGTAGTTGACTAATTAACCTATGTTATATGGTTATTCAATAACATTAAAATTGAATTCATTTTCATCCCATTTTATGGTATTATAATTTTCAAAGTCTTATATCACTGAAACATCACTCATTAAAAACAATACATATTATTGATCAAAATAAACTAGTCATAAAAAATTTCAAACATTATACAATAGGAAGAAAACTATTCAAAGGCACTTAATACATACACTAGAATTTTTCAACTATCATAGAAATTAATAATAAAAAAATTAAATTCATTCCATTCAAAATATCTTATTTTAAAAAATAATAAAATAATAATATGAAATATTTAGATTTTCATATGATAAATAAAATAAGACAACACTTTCATTTGAAATTGAATCTTAGAGCCTTGGGTTTTACTTTAAATCGTTTAAAATAAACTAAAAGTAAATTTATTTATCTTCATATTCTCAAAATATCATTTAATTATAACCATTTATGTTATTAAAAAACCAGTTCAATTAAAGTTTAAAATTGGATTCCCCAAAATAAATTTTAAAAGAAAATTCAAAAATTATATAATTAAATTCATAATGATTCATTTTTTAAGAAACAATTCATTATAAAAAATCTTACAAATAATTAATTATTTTCCAAGAAAGGTAGAAGAAAAAGAATCGAGAGGTGGTTAAATTAATTCTTTTCAAAAATTATTCTCCAAATTTAATCTTCTATCTTTAAGTATCTTATATATTACCCTTCTACTTTAATTCGAATATGAAGTGGAAATAAAAATGATGATATGAACACATAATATTTTTATAGTGGTTTGAGGTCATGAGAAAATACCTTAGTCCACTCCACCAAAATACATTGTAGGATTGGTAGTTTTTAATTAGATATTTTTCCTAGGGATCTCATAACTAAGTACAAGAAAATGAAACTTGGTAGAAGGCTTCCAAAGCTTTTGTTGGTATCTCCCTTAAAAGTTTTATCCTTGGACACACTCTAATTATTAGAACAAGAATCATGCACCTTCTATAGAAATAGAAAACTTATAAAATATAGAAAATAGTTTATTACATGGTTGAAAGATCCAAGAAACTAAATTATGGATGAATATGTTCCAAATAATATATAATCATTCAGTGTTAAGTCCTGGAAAGAAATATTTTATTATAGAGAACTTCTATGCAAATGCGCAACAATAACAACAAACTTCATCTCCTTCTTTCATTTTCAATCATAATATATATCAAAAACCTATACAATAGAGTTATATAAAATTCAATGTATATAGTCATGCATTAGTATTCAATAACTTATGTGTAGTTTTATCACTTTTAATCAATTTTTTGGGTGTCTCGTATATACTTCGGTATCTGTACAGAAAACATATATATAACATAGATGAAAAGGACCATCAAGACCACTAAGAGATCACTAAGGGAGAGTGAATCTATGATATAAATTAACTTTTTATTTTCCTATAGAAACAACATTTATTACTTGTGAAAATGATTACTTAGATCACTATCACACAAATTAACACACAATCACAACAGTCATAGAGGATTTTTACAAGGTTTGTCTTTAAAAAAAGAGAAGTCTAATACTTGGAATGATCTAAATTAAACCAAGATAATATAATCCACTATTTTTATCATGTTTATTACAAATTATTAGGTTATATACTTTATATTTAATTAAACACAATCCTATCAATATTGTAAAGTTATCCCACAAAAAATTAAACATACATAATTTGTTTTCTAAAAATAAGTGAGCCTTTGACTGTATCAGACTTCCATTGAGTTGTAATTGTTTTACTAATTATTCTTTCATCTTTTTATTATTACTCCTTATATTATTATTATACCTTTACACTATAAATTACACTCTACTTAATTTTTTCACTCTTTCATTTTATACCATGTATTTCAAAACAATAACAACTTTTCTTAAGTTAAAATTCAAATTATGACCAATAACAATCTTCAACTACTTCAAAACATATTCCTATTTATTTTGAGACTTTGGGTATTATAAGTACTCTTATTCAATATTGATTTGTTAAATTACATTAGATATCAGGTATTACAATTGATCCAAATCATTATATTCATTCAATATTTGGAATCTCCTCTAATCATGACATTGTCTATATTCACAATGACAAGTTATATGTTGTTTCATAAACTTTTCACTTATCATAGACATCATAATAGAATATTGTATTTCATTTTATTTCATTTATTATGATCCAATTAAAAAATTATTTCAACACACCCAACACTATGGCATGTTTTCCATTCATCATCTCAGACATTAACTTTTTCTTCACACCTTGACATGTACCACTATAAGGAGCTCCTCACTTTGAACCTTAGAAGAATACCAAAACATTTCACACCTTTTGAATGAGTCTCATTAAAATTTATAGGAATTATAAAAATAGTCTCCAAAAATACACCTTTGGGTGGTATTCACTATTTTTATTCCCAGAAAACTACCCAACCTTTATAAACGTAACTTTTCCAAAATTCCAACACTCACAACTTAGATACCATGACTACCTTCATGGAATGTTTTAGATTTTTCATTTTTTATAGGGAAAATTATCAACTAAAATATTCACTAAAACACCCATTTCCGGAAACATCTCCATATTTCCTTACTATACCACATTCTCTTTTTCTCTATGACATGGTCAAACCACATTACTCATACCACAACATGTCAAAACACCCATGTCCTGGACAACCAATCCATTTTCACTACCCAAACCATAAACATGATCATTTTATGTGTGATCATAGTGTGGTTATACCAACATCTCTTTAAATATATTCAAACTCCGATCTTCAATATCATAAACTTATTCCATGTTATTTTCAATAATCCCAAAACTAGGGAATGAACTTCACCTCAAATAAATCATCAATGAAATGCCAAAGTTTGAACATGATTTATGTGTTAAAAATCGAATACAACATGATAATCACATCCACTTCATATCTTCAACTTCTTATCATAAAAAACTCATCTTGTGTCTTAACAAACTCACCCAATTTCATAATAACTACACATCTCAAAAATTTCTTCAACCATGGTCTTAATAATCTTTCCCTCTGGATTTTGTTGACATCTGTAGAATATAAATCACTTTCAAACTTTTCAAACATAGAAATGGATAATTATTCAATAATTCTATTCTTATGTGAATGAATATAGTGTAAGAAACCAGAATAATGGACATAAAAATTACGTTGTAATAATCAATTATTTTTATCCACTTATACATGGAATTTTATACCTATTGGTACCAATATATCTTTACACCAACTTGTGATGCCACTTGAGAATCAATTATTATTTCACTTCTTGAAATTTTCCAATGATTCTATGTATAAAAAGTTTCTATAAACAATCTCACCAAACATGTAGATAAGTTCACATGCTAACTCCACAACTTTCCCATTTTAATAAATCTCTATAAAAAAAATTCTCTACCTAAATAAGAGATCTCTTCCCAATAGTTATAACATATATAAATGTATTATTTCAAAAAAATAGTGTGATTTTTCTTTGTAAACAAAATTTATAATACATAAATGAATAGACATAAATTGATTTATGTTTTCATTCTCCAAATTTAAAAAAAATACAAAGAAATGTGATAGAGAGTATGGTTTCACTATACCTTAGTCTTAAGAGAAGTGAGGTTGAACTCTAATCAAAAACCTTAATCATTGGAATGAATCCTCTAAAATTGTCTTAGTGAATATACATGATATTTTCTCTTTTGTAGGAACAAATTCCAGATTCAATGAACTTTTCTCTACAACCTAGTTAATGAAGTAATATTTTATATCAATTTGATTTGATCTTGAATGTTGAAAATTATTTCTTAATAAATTGATATTAATTGTATTATCACAGCCCACAAGAAGTGGCATCTTTACTTCCACCTTGAGATCTTCTAACTGAGTCATCATCCACATAAATTGGGTTATAGTGTGATTTAGAACCATATATTTAGATTCACAAGTACTCTATATCATATAAATTTTCTTATTTATATTCTAAAATAAAAAAAATTCACCCAAAAAAGAAAACTTCATTGAACATATACCTTATATAATCTTCATTTATATCCCAATCTATATTTGTAAATCTAAATAGATCAAGTTTTGTACCACTGTTATATTCTATTCTATAGTTTATTGATCCTTTGACATACTTGATAATTATCTTTATAGTAATAAAATGAAGCACTTTTAATGCACTTTTATAACTTACATATAAAGTAAAATATATACAATATATATCCATAAAGCTATCGAGTAATGTAAAAATCCAATAAGCTTCCTAAATTCCCTTGGGTAAATTTCATTCAATTTCTCATCCTTAGATTGTTTTATTCCCTCTAATATTAGTGTATGAATTGGTTTCGAATTCTACATACCAAAATTCTTTATAAGTTCTTGAACATACTTCTCTTGATAAATAAATATGTGATATTTATCTTGAGAAATTTGTAAACCTAGAAAATATCTCATTTATCTACTCATGGAAATTTAAAACAACATCTTCATTACCAAAGAAATTTTTTCACAAGAAACATCTTTATTTTAGAAAAATGTAATATCATATACATATAAATAGAAATAATATACACCTAATTATCATCGTTAATGCGGATATTAATGTATACTTTTACTTTCTTTAAAATAATTCAAGAAAGTATCTAACTTGTAATACCATGCTCTCGGGGTTTATTTGAACCTGAACACAGCCTCCTTTATCCTGGAAACATAAATTTCATCTTTAATAAAAAATAAATCATCTTGTTTCTCAATTTTTACTCCATATTATAATTCACCATTGACGAAACCAGACTTTACATCCATTTGTAATATCTTATATTTCCTTTTTGATTTAATAGAAATAAATATACTAATGGTTTCTAGTCTATACAAATCTGAAAAGGTATCCTAAAAATCAATTCCATCAATCTTTGATTACCCTTTTCTTAAAATTACTGTATTTTTCTTTAAAATTTCTACCTTTTTATTAGGCTTGTTTCGAAACACCCACTTTTTTAGATTACATTTTTTTTAAGCTTGGGTACAAATTCCCAAGTTTTATTATTATCTATATAATATAATTATTAATTCATAGAATCAACCCACTCAGGTGGCTTCAATGCCTCATTCACATCTCTTGGTTCAACATGTGAAAATAGCGAGGTATGTTTTATTATCCTCAACGTTCTTCTAGTATGAACATGGATAACCTTTATGATGAATTTTAAAAAAAAATATCAATTGACAACTAAGCTTTTTTTATAAGAATTTTTTTTATCCATGAATCAGATCCAGTCCATCATAATGAGATTTTGTAAGAAAGTTAAAAGTTGTTGAAAGAATCAGATCCATATGCATTGTATTCAGATCATCAAATCCAAAATAATCAAAGGGATAAATTCTTTTTTTCTGGAAGTTTTCCTTTTTATTAATCATAGAAATAAATAATTTGATGAGCTAAGAAGACGTATTCTTGATGAAGAGGTTTATTGAAGAAAGTGAAGTCAAGAGTTAGAAGGTTTTTATACTTTCAAAACCAATTCAAGTGATGATTTGTTAATCATAATGTTCTCATAAATCATGAAAAATTTCATGATAAAATATTTTGAATAAATAGTGGAGAGGTTTGAAGAATTTTGAAGTTAGAGTATGGAGATTCCATCGTAATGGGATATCCATCGTAATGGGAATTCCATCATATTGTGAATTCCATCATAAGAAGAATTTACATAGATTCACAGAGAAGGATATAGAATTTGGATTTACTAAGAAGGATAAAGAAATCATATTCACTGAGAAGGATACATAATTTGGATTCACTGAGAAGGATACATAATTCAGATTCACTGAAAAGGATACAGAATTTAGATTCATTAAGAAAGAAAATGAATTTGGATTCACTGAGAAATAAATAGAAATAGGATTCACTAAGAATGAAATATAATTTAGATTCAATGATAAAGAAATAAAAATTTTACTCACTGAGAAAGAAATAGAATTTAAATTCACTAAGAAACAAACAAAATTCAAATTCATTAAGAAATAGAAATCATATTGAGTTGATTATGTAGAATAATCAGAAAGAAAATTCTAGAAGTTTTATGAAGAGTTTAGGAGTTCAAACATGAAATTGAATTTTTCATAAATCATAAATAAATCTAAGGAGGTTTGAAGAAGTCAAAGTTGATGTTTTAAATGTGAAATATTTTTGGAGTTTTTGAAATTTGAGGAAGCTGGGAAAGTTTTCAAGTATCCTGATTTTTTTTTCTAAGTCACCTATAAATTCTTTCTCATATCATTTTTTCATTATTAACATTCACACAAGTGGAAAATGAGTAATACTAAATAAATCAAGTGAGATTCCTTTTTGGGCAGAGATCTCTTGAGGAGGATCGATGTAACATCCCGAGATTTTAAAAGGAAACAATATGTGATTAAATTAACTAATAAATACTATGTGAACTTTATAAAATAACAATTAAACATAATTTTTCCGCTTCTATATTTTGAATTTTGAAAAACAGTCATCTGCAATTGTGATTTTTTGAATTTTACACATCAAAAAATTTTAAGGGTGAATTTTTGGGAATTTTATGAAATTTTAGAATTTTTTTTGAATAGTAAAATACGATAAAATATGATAAATGCTAAAATCATGATTTACTACATCATATGTGATGCAAGGATGATTTAATTCCACTTGGTTTGAAATCACATGTTATTATTACTATTTTGGGTCACATGAATTAATACTATTCATAGTCTTGGGCAAAAATATTATAATAATGATTAAAATAATGAAAAATACCTCCTCTCCTCCACTATAAATACCACCCTCATTCCTCTCTCCCTCCCACACCTCTCAAGCCTTGATCCTTACCTAAGTTCTACCAAATACTCCTCCCAATGCTCTTTCCCAAGTCTTAAACCTTCTGGTCTCACCAAAAGGCCAAAACCAAAGGCCTTAAAGAGGATCTCAAGGAGAAGAGATCAAGTGGTAAACATCCCCTTTAGTTTTCTTTCTTTTCTTTTCTTTTTCTATTCTTCTTATATATATTTTTTTGTCTTGAGTTGAGATATGTCATTCCATATTCCAATTACTGCCTATATTATGTAATAATGATGAGATATCTCTTTTATCTCATCAAAATATTTTATCAAATTTTAAGTGACGTCGTTAGGCTGCCGAATTTTCGTAAGGGATTTCTCAAGTTTTCTGTTATTCCATGATTCCTACCTTTTCTTATTATTTACTCACATCCTCTTATCCAAGAGGCATGAAAGCTCTAGGATATTTTATATTATTGATGTTCTCTTATTCATGGAAAATTACTCATCAATCTTCTTCTCCTCTCCCACTTATTCAAGGAATTAAAAACATTGTCTCTGATTTGTCGAATTACTGACATCATGGATGATGTGATTTCAATTTGATTTAATTCCATAAAGTATGGTCATGAAACCATTTTTATGGTTGAACCAGGTTATAATATATTTATTATGTCTCATAGATGGTTCTATAACTCTTTTGTACACATGGTTTTAATTTATAAAACAAAATGAGGTCGTTATTATCAAAAAACCACTAAAATGATCTAAAAAAACATCATTAATGTTTTAACATATGAATCATCATCATTTAAGAATTAAAAATTTTAAATGGTATAATTTATGGTTCTGGAAATATTTAAATACCATTCCATTCCTGTAACACCTCGAGCTTCCACGATACGCTTCTCATTCAATAATGCAATAGCTTGCATTGTACGCAACTTCGAGTTCTAAAACACCGCGACTAATCAAAGTAGCTGTTATGAATAGTAATAACCAATTTTTAAAATTATAGAAAATTTATATTTCAAAATGGACTTTATTTTTGGATTCGTAATATCTAAATTAGCCTATGTTAAATTTTTGGTATTTTTCTGAGAACTTCTAATTTTTTATGAATAGTGAAAAATACTTAAAAACAACTTTTTTAATCAAAATAATTTATAGTGATAAATTATACTATTTAGGGGTTTAAAAGTATAATTAGAATATATTTTTACCATTTTATCCAATGGTGTTCATTAGAATTAATTTCACTTTGAAATTGGACAAAAACAATTGTTAATCTTTTGATATATATTGTTTCTTAAAAAGACGCTATTTGTTGTGACGGCGGGAATTAATTATAAAATTAATTAATGAAACTTATATTTTTTGGAATTTTGTAAAATAGACATCATTTTTGAATTCAGAATATCAATTATAGCTTAGGGTGAAATTTTGGCATTGTTCTGAAAAACATCAATTTTTGATGAATAGTGAAACCACTAAGTGGTAGTTAAATAACTGATTTTTCGTTTAAATGAAATATTACCACTTCTGTGTTTTGATTTTCAGAAATATGAAATACATGGTTGTCATTAAGAAGTAAAATGTGGTTCAATGAGATTAAAATAATTTTTGGTGAATAGTAACTTTTAAGTTCTTAATCGCGATTAGAGGTAATTAGTGTAGTTTAAGGTAAAAATAATGTTTTAATAATATGAGATGAGCTTGACACATGTCCTACCCTCATTTTATGTGCCATGGCCTAACAAGACAATCCATGGGTCAACTTGGGGACCCCATGGAGCAACTTTAGTTGGAAAATGACATAAATACCTTTTATTTAATGTTAAAGTAAAAAATGACACAAACATTAAATGTTTTACTAAAACAATTTTTACATGGGGTTATACAAGTAATATTTTTGACTATAAATATTCATTGGAAAGATAAAAAGATTTCCTACATCATAGTATTTGTTTTATAATTTTTAGACATTAAATAAATTAAATTATTTATGACATCATTATGATGCAGCGATGACCTCATTATTTAACGATTTTAATAAAATGAAAAGATAATGTACAATAAAAGGCTTACACTTGTCCAAAGACTATTGGATGGGTATATTTCTAACCCTTATCACCTTATCCACGAATTATATAATTGTGGGACTTTTAGGATCCGAAAATCATTGTATAATAATGTAAAATTTCCTTACTTTCCAAGAGTGCCCCTCCTCTCCTCTTATAAAAGGCCCCCACCTCTACCACCTCATTCACACTTTCAAGCCATTTGGCTCGGCCAAAATCTGCCCAAATACCCTCCCAACTTTCCTACCATACTCATAGAAGCCTCACTTTGGGCATAATTCTTCTCAAGGAAGCCTTTGGCTCAAATCAAAAAGAGTTACCCGATTTTTAGGTAATGTCTTCTCTAATGTTGTTTTGTTTTATTTAGCTTCTCCAACCCCTTAAACTCTTTTTATTCATTTCTTTTGTAACAACACCAGTATCCTCAATGTACTATGATGTTTTTATAATAAGTATTCGAGCTAAACTTACACACACCTACATCTAATGGTTAAAGAACATATTGTTTCTGTGGATGGCGAATTTCTGCCTCACGAAACGATGATTGTTCAACACTCATATAACACCTTAAAAGGTGGCCATTAAGATGTCACTATATTTATATATGATATATAATATGTTTATGTTTTACTTATGCTTCTGTATTTCTCATTTATGGCATACTTTATGATTTCCATTATGGGTAAACGCGATAATTTCATTTTAGGAAGTGCGGACTACCGCCCCCTCAAAGTGATTTGAATCGTTAATGCCATACGTGGGATGTATAAAGGATGGAGTAAATGGTATTATAAACTATATTATACTGGAATTATATTATACATTTATATCATTATTATTTCATTCCATTAAATATGAAATAGAAATGAAAGTAGCGTTCATGCGTACGTACGGCTTACCGTCTCCATGAACGGTGCATTTCATTTCTTACCTCTAAATGTTACGTAATATTATAAATGAATGTATATAATGTATATATATGATATATATGATATCTACATCATGAATATAATTCTGGATATATTGTATATTTCACTACATGAACAACTTGTAATTATAAGAAGTTTATTTTTGACTCAAGTACCAAAGATCGACAAAACGACCGTTATTAACTTAAATAATTACATAATGTTCATAACATGGTAATAAGTGATATAAAAGGAATAATGAACATGAAAAAGGTTCTTAAGTAAATAGAAATTAACTCTAGTTTATTATTCAGGAGGTTAAAGAATGGTCGAGTCATCACAAGACGCAAGGTAAGGGTACTTCTTTAACCCAATTTCCATTCTTTGGGTTAATCTCCTACTTTCAAATTATGTCATGATATTATTATGTCCTATCTTGTATTTGTAATTTCTTTATGTGTACTTATAGTAAATACACATAATAGATCTATTTTATTTTAAAAATGATCTTTTAAAGGACTTTGTCTCAATCTCCTTTCATTGAGGCATATTTGGTTTTATACACAACATTCTTTTATACGGTGTATAAAACCCTTTGACTTTTACGTTTATTCAAAAGGAATCTTTTTTATACAAAGAGTTTTACTAAATAAAAAAAAGGGAATGTTTTCCTTTCCGTACTTATGCGGCGACAATGACTTCTCCGCCGCCGTGACCATTATTCGAGTTTCGGCTTCCTCTACAAGCCATCACTTTTTTTAATGAAAAATAAATACAAAGTTTTAACTTGCTTTTATTTTGGTATTGAAAATGGTTTTGAAAGCGTTTTTATTATATCAATGTGTTGTATTAACATCTTGTGATTGAAATGTGGAAATTTTATGTTTCCTTTACGCATTTTTTATGTGATACGATTATGTTATGGTTTATGATATGTTTAAACCTATTTATATGAGGAATGCATTGGACTTAATAAGTGACGGGTGGAGCCCGCTATAGCTCCTCGATGCATCGGCAGGTCTCATGAGACAAACTAGTGTCTTGGCATGAGGCCTTGACAAAATCTTATTTGTGGTCTTGGCACGAGGCCTTGGCTACATGGTTATGATAGTCTGGCATTATGCATTCCATCATTATGAAAGTGGTTATTGATATTGCATGTGATTATTCGACCAGTAGAATATCCATGTGAAGAAGTAAATGGCATTATCTCATTTTACTTTTTCCATATTATGTTGATGTTCAAGTTTAAAAGGCTTTTGTTTTAGTTATACATTGCCTTAAATGTTTATGTTTATTTATGAAATCTTCCACAATATTATTATCCTTACTGAGCATCTGAGATCACCCCTTTCAATGTTTTAATATTTTCCAGGATGTGAAGAAGTATTTTATGAATGACCTGCAGGGATATTCAGAAGAGGATATGAGTGTGGACTATGAAGACTTTGTTATTAGTTTTTTACTTTATGATGTAATGTAAAATTTATGAATGTATCTAGTGTTTCCAAGGCTACTAAACTAATCGGTCTTTCGAGAATTTATCTTTTGTTATCATGCCAATGTTACGAAGTAATGCACCGACTCTGGGTAGCTGGGGTCGGGGCGTTACAGTTGGTATCATAGGCAGTTTAGTACTAACCTTGGAAGCTAGATTTAGATAAACTCTGATTAGAGCACATAGCCCGAAGATAGACTTTGAGGATTAGTATAGAAGAACTTCCTAGAATTTTGGTATTGTAGAGATGTTGTGAGTTTTCCGAGTAATACATCCCTGTCTGGATACGAGCAGGTAGAGGCGGATCTGGCACAGATGTACCTAGGGGTAAAACCTGAAAACACCGCTTTGAGCTAGACTCGAACGGGAACTGGTGCATGACAACGGGCCTTGCTGCACTCTTGGTTACGACACTCCCGGGGGATATGCTTTGGATAATTCTCATTTTCTTTATAAACCACTATGAAGGGTTATGAGTATATAATTCCTCAAAGAAAAAAATTTTATGGATTATATCCATAAATAGTTCAATTTATGTTAAGTATCTTACAAGTATGGAATTATGTATTTTGATTCATAAACTAATATAGTTTATGCCACTGTTTAGAAATGGCGCCTAGTGGAAGGAATGGAAACTGTATCAATGCACGCACTCCGTGTTGGGATTTCCCTCCTACTCAAGATAATTATTGTGGATCTGGAGATACAACTGGTGCTAATCAACTTATTACCATACTGGGACAACTCACTCAGGTTATGAATAATAACCTTACTCGTATGGAGCACCCTGATCCGCAACGTGGAGGATCAATGTTAGACCGCTTCATGAGGCAACAACCACCAACATTTAATAGGGGTACAAATCCATTAGTAGCTGAGCAATGGATAAACTCCTTAGAGAAAATATTCCACGCCTTGGGGAGTAGTGAAAGGGAAAAGGTTATCATGGCAGTTTACCGCCTCACTGGAGATGCTGGTCAATGGTGGTCATTGATTCAAAACACAAAGGAAGATAATGACATATCGAATATGGAATGGAGGGAGTTAAAAGATCTTTTCTTAGAAAAATACTTTCCTCATGACCATAGAGAAGATATGGAAAGTCAATTTCGGAGTCTGAAACAAAAGGAGGATGAGAATGTCACAAAGTATGAGGCCAACTTTACAAGGTTAGTGAGGTATGCTGCAGATTATATACGTAACCCAAGAGGTAAGATTGATCGTTTCTTTGATGGGTTAAAACCATTTCTCCGTCGAGCTTTAGTATCACAATCGTTCTCAACATACGAAGATATTGTCTCATGTGCTATCAAGACAGAAAAGGAATTCTCTAAGTCTTATGAAAACAAAGTAAAGCAAGAGAAGAAGAGAACGGTGGAACAAGAGACAAATAAAGGGAAAAAGGGAAAGAAGGATTTTCCATTATGTGATAATTGTGGGAGGAATCACCCTGGTACTTGCCTATAAGGAATGGGAGTTTGTTATAAATGTGGAGAAAAAGGTCACCAGGCGCGTGATTGCAAGGGAAAGAAAGAGGCTATCAATGTTGAATGCTACAATTGTAGTAAAATGGGGCATTATGCAAATGAATGTACTAAGCATCAGGGAAACTTACCTCAGAAAAGGCCAAGGGATCAAGGAAAATCTTATGCTGTTACTACAGTTGAAGCAGAATAATTAATGTATTGGTGCTTTTGGACTCATGGATTATATTCTGGTTATTAGAATAATGTGATATATATATATATATAAGGATTGTACCGAAGTACTTATTGATTTCATTAAGGTTTTAATATGATGAAGGTAATCATATTTTTAGTATGTGACAAAAATAGAAACTTTAATTTGTTTTTGGAATCTGATAAATTGATTTTGGAATTAAGATACCTTTTAGAGAAAGTCTGGATAGAAGTATTTTGGATAACTATAAAGTCTGGAGTGGATTAAGTTGATCTTTTGATAGTATTGTTTAAGGTTAAAAAATTTATGAAGATTATTTTTGGAATATTATAATACTATAGTTTTAGGAAAAGGACAACCTGCAGGGTGGGGCATAACCCGTCGCGTCGGACAAAGCTACAGGAATCGAACCCACAATCATAGTGCGATAGGCCTTTATTTCCTACCACTAGCCTACAGGAAG
Organism: Viscum album; assembly: GCA_963277665.1. NCBI lineage: Eukaryota > Viridiplantae > Streptophyta > Magnoliopsida > Santalales > Viscaceae > Viscum > Viscum album. The sequence goes on along the minus strand of OY728136.1, from coordinate 933,026,938 downwards.
TCCCTGGTCATTACAAAATAATTTTACTAATCTAAATGGTATGTGTTAACATTTGGAACCTTATACAATTAGGATAAGTATAATATTTTTGAGTTCTATTATCTTTTTGAGTGAAAGATGAGTTGAAGGTTGAAACTCTAATTGTCAAGCATAAATATATATATACCTATCTCTTATTCAAAGAATAAATTAATTCTTAAACTTTAGTAAATGGATATTAAAACAAAAAAAAATGTGTTATCCTAATACCTTATGTCTTGTTGAACTGATGATATTTTAAATTAATATAGATTGAAGGCTTTGAGGCCCTCAATTTGACAGTTGATTGTAATTTATGACCTCAATCACTCCCTACAAATATTTACATTTTTCTTCCAATTATATGTCTCTAATTTCCACCAATGTTCTCCTAATCGAGATCATAATTGGGTGGTGTCTTTTTCATTTCCCTTTCCCTCTTATCAAGGCTAAATTTTATTAATCTTATTTCTGATGTGGGTTTTCCACAGAGGTATTTTCTCTTTTCAACCTTTTATTTTCAAAGAAAAATTTCAAATTGCGAGGATGCAATTTATTGAAGGAGGGGAGAATGTAACACCCCGAGCTTCCACGATACGCTTCTCATTCAATAATGCAATAGCTTGCATTGTACGCAACTTCGAGTTCTAAAACACCGCGACTAATCAAAGTAGCCGTTATGAATAGTAATAACCACTTTTTAAAATTATAGAAATTTTATATTTCAAAATGGACTTCATTTTTGGATTCGGAATATCGAAATTAGCCTATGTTTAATTTTTGGTATTTTTCTAAGAACTTCTAATTTTTTATGAATAGTGAAAAATACTTAAAAACAACTTTTTTAATCAAAATAATTTATAGTGATAAATTATACTATTTAGTGGTTTTAAAGTATAATTATAATATATTTTTACCATTTTATCCAATGGTGTTCATTAGAATTAATTTCACTTTGAAATTGGACATAAACAATTGTTAATCTTTTGATATATATTGTTTCTTAAAAACACGCTATTTGTTGTGACAGAGGGATTTAATTATAAAATTAATTAATGAAACTTATATGTTTGTAATTTTGTAAAATAGACATCATTTTTGAATTCCGAATATCAATTATATCTTAGGGTGAAATTTTGGCATTGTTCTGAAAAACTTCAATTTTTGATGAATAGTGAAACCACTAAGTGGTAGTTAAATAACTGATTTTTCGTTTAAATGAAATATTACCACTTCTGTGTTTTGATTTTCAAAAATCCGACATACATGTTTGTCATTAATAAGTAAAATGTGGTTCAATGAGATTAAAATAATTTTTGGTGAATAGTAAGTTTTAAGTTCTTAATCGTGATTAGAGGTAATTAGTGTAGTTTAAGGTAAAAATAATGTTTTAATAATATGAGATGAGCTTGAAAAATGTCCTACCCTCATTGGATGTGCCATGGTCGACCAAGAAAATCCATGGGTCAACTTGGGGACCCCATGGAGCCACTTTAGTTGGAAAATGACATAAATACCTTTTATTTAATGTTAAAGTAAAAAATGACACAAACATGAAATGTTTTACTAAAACAATTTTTACATGGGGTTATACAAGTCATATTTTTGACTATAAATATTCATTGTAAATATAAAATTATTTCCTACATCATAGTATTTTTTTTATAATTTTTAGACATTAAATAAATTAAATTATTTATGACATCATTATGATGCAGCGATGACCTCATTATTTAACGATTTTAATAAAATGAAAAGATAATGTACAATCCAAGACTTACACTTGTCCAAAGACTATTGGATGGGTATATTTCGAACCCATATCACCTTATCCACGAATTATATAAGTGTGGGACCTTTAGGATCCGAAAATCATTGTATAATAATGTAAAATTTCCTTACATTCTAAGAGTGCCCCTCCTCTCCTCTTATAAAAGGCCCCCACCTCTACCACCTCATTCACACTTTCAAGCCATATTTCTCGGACAACCTCTTCCCAAATACCCTCCCAACTTCCCTCCCTTACTCCTAGAAGCCTCACTTTTGGCAGAATTCTTCCCAAGGAAGCCTTTGGTTCAAATCAAAAAGAGTTACCCGATTTTTAGGTAATGTCTTCTCTAATGTTGTTTTGTTTTATTTAGCTTCTCCAACCCCTTAAACTCTTTTTATTCATTTCTTTTGTAACAAAACCAGTATCCTAAATATAATAGGATGTTGTTATAATAATTATTCTAGCTACACTTACACACACCTACATCTAATGGATAAAGAACATATTGTTTCTGTGGATGGCGAATTTCTGCCTCACAAAATGATGATTGTTCAACACTCATATAACACCTTCAAAGGTGGCCATTAAGATGTCACTATATTTATATATCATATATAATATGTTTATGTTTTACTTATGCTTCTGTATTTCTCATTTATGGCATATTTTATGATTTACATTATGGGTAAACGCGATAATTTCATTTTAGGAAGTGCGGACTACCGCCCACTCAAAGTGATTTGAATCGTTAATGCCATACGTGGGATGTATAAAGGATGGAGTAAATGGTATTATACAATATATTATACTGTAATTATATTATACATTTATATCATTATGATTTCATTCCATTAAATACGAAATAGAAATGAAAGTAGCGTTCATGCGTACGTACGGCTTACCGTCTCCATGAACGGTGCATTTCATTTCTTACCTCTAAATGTTACGTAATATTATAAATGAATGTATATAATGTATATATATGATATATATAATATCTACATCATGAATATAATTCTGGATATAATGGATATTTCACCACATGAACAACTTGTAATTATAAGAAGTTTATTTTTGACTCAAGTACCAAAGATCGACAAAACGACCGTTATTAACTTAAATAATTACATAATGTTCATAACATGGTAATAAGTGATATTAAAGGAATAATGAACATGAAAAAGGTTCTTAAGTAAATAGAAATTAACTCTAGTTTATTATTCAGGAGTTTAAAGAACGGTCGAGTCAGGACAAGATGCAATGTAAGGGAACTTCTTAACCCAATTTCCATTCTTTGGGTTAATCTCCTAATTTCAAATTATGTCATGATATTATTATGTCCTATCTTGTATTTGTAAGTTCTTTATGTGTACTTATAGTAAATACACATAATAGATCTATTTTATTTTAAAAATGATCTTTTTAAGGACTTTGTCTCAATCTCCTTTCGTTGAGGCATATTTGGTTTTATACACAACTTTCTTTTATACGGTGTATAAACCCCTTTGACATTTACGTTTATTCAAAAGGAATCCTTTTTATACGAAGCGTTTTACTAAACGACAAAAAGGGAATGTTTTCATTTCCATACTTATGCGGCGACAACGACTTCTCCGCCGCCGTGACCATTATTTGAGTTTCGGCTTCCTCTACAAGCCATCACTTTTTTTAATGAAAAATAAATACACAGTTTTAACTTGCTTTTATTTTGGTATTGAAAATGGTTTTGAAAGCATTTTTATTATATCAATGTGTTGTATTGACATCTTGTGATTGAAATGTGGAAATGTTATTGTTTCGGTGCGGATGTGCGTCGGGTTACGCTGTTCCGCCAGGACGCGTTCGCGCGTGCACCCGTCAACCCGAGGGGATGGGCGCGCGGCTTGTGGTCCCGCAGTCCCGCTTTCCAAGGGCGGGCGGCATCCGTCCCTTATTCAGGGGCGTCTGCTCCTTGATCGAAACCGGGATGATGGGATGTCGGCTTCTCCTTCCTTGGACGTCTCCTCGGAACTTGTCGCCTAATCCGGGTCTCCCTCATAGACTTAAGAATGTTCGTGAATCTCGTTCCCGGCGCCATATCTTCATGGACACCGGTTAATTACGCTGCTTCCGCCCGGACGTTCCAAGTAGTCTGGGCGGGGCAGCAACCTGCGGTGAGAAGGCCGGGTGGCTCTGGGTGCTGGGGGCGTGTCGTAACACTGCGGCTCTGCACGTCTGTCTTCCGTCCCTAATAGGGCTTCTCGAAGGCACGATGGCCTGAGGCATCCCGTACTAGGTGCGGGGAACTGTGTCGCCTGAGGTTTTCCTCAGCTTCCCGTGTTTAACACGGGGTATGCCGCGAGTTTAACGTCCAGCGGGGACGGCATCGGACCGATCAACACGAAAAGTGGATCAGATGACAGAACCCCTTGCGGGGAACCTCCGACGCTGGGGCCAGCACATGGGCGGCTTCCCAAGTAACGTGGAGTGAAGTGAAGTGGCATGACCCCACCGGGATGTGGCGGCCCGGGTAAGGATCAGGGTGGATGATGGAGTAAAGAGCTTGGACCCCAGAGGGGCTTCCTACGTACCGCGCGTTAACACGGATCAAAGTCAACGTAGTTCGGGCATACAGTTTAACGTCATGATGGACGTCGGCAAGCCGACTCACGAAGAGGTCGAGGCCGCCGGGCGGAGGATTGAACCGAACCACCTCGCACGGAGGGGGGATGGAACGGCCGGGTGGATCACAGTTTCACGTCATGCTGGACGATAAAAGGGGAAATGGAAAAGGGGGGCTGTGGGGAGGCACCGTGGAGATACACACGGGCAGTCTTCCACAGGGGCGGATTCATAGGTGAATCAACGCAAGCGTGAACCCTGGAGGGGTCCACTGATGGACGAACGGACGTAAATACGACCGGAACGACCAGGTGGTGGGCTTGGGCCTCAGGGAGGCTTCCTACGTACCCTGTATAGAAGACAGGGATCAAAGTCCACGTAGTTCATTCTGTCAGGACTTACGCACTTGGGGCAGCCCGGATACTGCAAAACTCAATTGGAAGGGACTTGGACCGAAAGCAAAAGACACCTCGATCCCAGTCAGACCCTCTACTGGCTTCGGCAGTGGGGAGGTGCAATGGAGATACACATGTGCAGCCTCCCACGAGAAACTAGGGGTTTGTAATACCCTGCCCCCGTAGGGAAAAGCCACTCCCATTAAATCGTCCCAAAAGGGGGACAATCCCGACATCCCTGCAGAGACGAGCGGGTGGGGGCCACGTCCAAACCGGGGGAGACCCTGCGTGCGGAGCACGGGATCAGGTTGCGGACGGTTTAGCGTCTTGCCAGACGAAGTACAGTTTAACGTCATGTGTTGAGGACGAAGCGGACGGTTTAACGTCTTGCCGGACGAAGTACAGTTTAACGTCATGTGTTGAGGACGAGGCACTTGGCAGTTTAACGTCTTGCAGCACGGACGATGGGGGCTAGGCAGTTTAATGTCGTGCAGCTTGGACGGGTGTGCAGTTTAACGTCATGCTGGGCATAGGTTGCCGGACGAAGCACTTGGCAGTTTAACGTCTTGCAGCGCGGACGATGTACAGTTTAACGTCGTGCAGGACGTATATGCAGTTTAACGTCATGCTGGACGAGTATGCAGTTTAACGTCATGCTGGACATAGGTGCGTGTCACTTCGCGCAAGCCTGGAGGGCCGCACGGGAAGACAACGCACGGTGCGGGCACCCGGGATGAGAATCATCGGGTGCCACACAGGCGGGTACCCTTAGGAGGTCAACGGGGACGACCCTGGCAGATTGCGCGCAAAAAGGAAGCTTTGCGCGCAATACTGCGGGCCGGCGCGCAATCGGGGCGGCTGGCGCGCAATTGGGCCAGCGCCTTGCGCGCGGATGCTTGAGATTGCTCACACCGGGCTTCGGATAGCGCGCGGGGGCAACAGCTCATTCTCTAATGAATGGCCACTTGAAAGAAGGGGGGGTGCGCGCAATCAGGCCGGATTGCGCGCACCCCGGGGGCAATTGCGCGCAAGCGGGTTCTTTTGCGCGCAAAGGCCTTAGGGTGAATGTTTAGTCAAATGAAAGGAGCCAGCGGGGATTGCGCGCGAAGGCGGACCCTGAGGCTTTCTTGCGCGAAAGAAAGGAGGTTACCTGAAGTTCGTCATTGCGCGCGGAAGGGGTTGAATTGCGCGCACGGGAGACGTTTCGACTTCCAGCAACCTTTGAAATGTTGGGGGTCGCCTTGTATTTATAGGCAACCCCGGGCGCGGAATCCAGGGTGCGAGCGCGAAATTCCCCCCGCGGGCGCGGAATCGGGCGCGGCGCGCAAGGGAGTCGCGCGGACCCGCGGCGCGCAAAATTGCGCGCCGGACCGGCGCATTGCGCGCATCCCGGGGGGTTTGCGCGCGGAACATCACCTTTGCGCGCGGGCCTCTGAAATTCCGCGCAAGGCCTCCGGGCCCTCCGAAACGTTCTTCCGACTCCAAATATCACTTCACTTTCCGCATCCGGAGCTTCGTTTGGGAACAACGGACTTTTCCGGCGTCTACAAAAGCCCCCCCTCGGAATCTGATCGGCGAGAGGTCGCAACGGACTGTTCCGCCAGGACGCGTTCGCGCGTGCACCCGTCAACCCGAGGGGATGGGCGCGCGGCTTGTGGTCCCGCAGTCCCGCTTTCCAAGGGCGGGCGGCATCCGTCCCTTATTCAGGGGCGTCTGCTCCTTGATCGAAACCGGGATGATGGGATGTCGGCTTCTCCTTCCTTGGACGTCTCCTCGGAACTTGTCGCCTAATCCGGGTCTCCCTCGTAGACTTAAGAATGTTCGTGAATCTCGTTCCCGGCGCCATATCTTCATGGACACCGGTTAATTACGCTGCTTCCGCCCGGACGTTCCAAGGAGTCTGGGCGGGGCAGCAACCTGCGGTGAGAAGGCCGGGTGGCTCTGGGTGCTGGGGGCGTGTCGTAACACTGCGGCTCTGCACGTCTGTCTTCCGTCCCTAATAGGGCTTCTCGAAGGCACGATGGCCTGAGGCATCCCGTACTAGGTGCGGGGAACTGTGTCGCCTGAGGTTTTCCTCAGCTTCCCGTGTTTAACACGGGGTATGCCGCGAGTTTAACGTCCAGCGGGGACGGCATCGGACCGATCAACACGAAAAGTGGATCAGATGACAGAACCCCTTGCGGGGAACCTCCGACGCTGGGGCCAGCACATGGGCGGCTTCCCAAGTAACGTGGAGTGAAGTGAAGTGGCATGACCCCACCGGGATGTGGCGGCCCGGGTAAGGATCAGGGTGGATGATGGAGTAAAGAGCTTGGACCCCAGAGGGGCTTCCTACGTACCGCGCGTTAACACGGATCAAAGTCAACGTAGTTCGGGCATACAGTTTAACGTCATGCTGGACGTCGGCAAGCCGACTCACGAAGAGGTCGAGGCCGCCGGGCGGAGGATTGAACCGAACCACCTCGCACGGAGGGGGGATGGAACGGCCGGGTGGATCACAGTTTCACGTCATGCTGGACGATAAAAGGGGAAATGGAAAAGGGGGGCTGTGGGGAGGCACCGTGGAGATACACACGGGCAGTCTTCCACAGGGGCGGATTCATAGGTGAATCAACGCAAGCGTGAACCCTGGAGGGGTCCACTGATGGACGAACGGACGTAAATACGACCGGAACGACCAGGTGGTGGGCTTGGGCCTCAGGGAGGCTTCCTACGTACCCTGTATAGAAGACAGGGATCAAAGTCCACGTAGTTCATTCTGTCAGGACTTACGCACTTGGGGCAGCCCGGATACTGCAAAACTCAGTTGGAAGGGACTTGGACCGAAAGCAAAAGACACCTCGATCCCAGTCAGACCCTCTACTGGCTTCGGCAGTGGGGAGGTGCAATGGAGATACACATGTGCAGCCTCCCACGAGAAACTAGGGGTTTGTAATACCCTGCCCCCGTAGGGAAAAGCCACTCCCATTAAATCGTCCCAAAAGGGGGACAATCCCGACATCCCTGCAGAGACGAGCGGGTGGGGGCCACGTCCAAACCGGGGGAGACCCTGCGTGCGGAGCACGGGATCAGGTTGCGGACGGTTTAGCGTCTTGCCAGACGAAGTACAGTTTAACGTCATGTGTTGAGGACGAAGCGGACGGTTTAACGTCTTGCCGGACGAAGTACAGTTTAACGTCATGTGTTGAGGACGAGGCACTTGGCAGTTTAACGTCTTGCAGCACGGACGATGGGGGCTAGGCAGTTTAATGTCGTGCAGCTTGGACGGGTGTGCAGTTTAACGTCATGCTGGGCATAGGTTGCCGGACGAAGCACTTGGCAGTTTAACGTCTTGCAGCGCGGACGATGTACAGTTTAACGTCGTGCAGGACGTATATGCAGTTTAACGTCATGCTGGACGAGTATGCAGTTTAACGTCATGCTGGACATAGGTGCGTGTCACTTCGCGCAAGCCTGGAGGGCCGCACGGGAAGACAACGCACGGTGCGGGCACCCGGGATGAGAATCATCGGGTGCCACACAGGCGGGTACCCTTAGGAGGTCAACGGGGACGACCCTGGAAGATTGCGCGCAAAAAGGAAGCTTTGCGCGCAATACTGCGGGCCGGCGCGCAATCGGGGCGGCTGGCGCGCAATTGGGCCAGCGCCTTGCGCGCGGATGCTTGAGATTGCTCACACCGGGCTTCGGATAGCGCGCGGGGGCAACGGCTCATTCTCTAATGAATGGCCACTTGAAAGAAGGGGGGGTGCGCGCAATCAGGCCGGATTGCGCGCACCCCGGGGGCAATTGCGCGCAAGCGGGTTCTTTTGCGCGCAAAGGCCTTAGGGTGAATGTTTAGTCAAATGAAAGGAGCCAGCGGGGATTGCGCGCGAAGGCGGACCCCGAGGCTTTCTTGCGCGAAAGAAAGGAGGTTACCTGAAGTTCGTCATTGCGCGCGGAAGGGGTTGAATTGCGCGCACGGGAGACGTTTCGACTTCCAGCAACCTTTGAAACGTTGGGGGTCGCCTTGTATTTATAGGCAACCCCGGGCGCGGAATCCAGGGTGCGAGCGCGAAATTCCCCCCGCGGGCACGGAATCGGGCGCGGCGCGCAAGGGAGTCGCGCGGACCCGCGGCGCGCAAAATTGCGCGCCGGACCGGCGCATTGCGCGCATCCCGGGGGGTTTGCGCGCGGAACATCACCTTTGCGCGCGGGCCTCTGAAATTCCGCGCAAGGCCTCCGGGCCCTCCGAAACGTTCTTCCGACTCCAAATATCACTTCACTTTCCGCATCCGGAGCTTCGTTTGGGAACAACGGACTTTTCCGGCGTCTACAAAAGCCCCCCCTCGGAATCTGATCGGCGAGAGGTCGCAACGATCGGGTTCCGAGGGAGACGCCGGAATGCCGAAGTCCTGGGCGGCGCGGGACTTAGGCGCGCAAAAAGGGGCGCCGGTCGCGAAATTCGCCGCTGCGGTCGCGCAAAGCGCTTTCCGCGCAGCGCGGGCCCGGCCTCGCCTATAAATAGGGGCGCTGGGTCCCGCGTTCCGTACTCTGGCCTTCCGTGCGATAAGCTCCAAAGCTCTCGTGCGCGAAATTGCCTCTTCCGGTCGCGAAATTCGCCCGATCGGCGCGCAAAACCGTCCGGATTTCGCCTGTTTTTGCGCGAAACCCCGGAACTTTGCGCGACAGTCTTCCCAATTGCGCGCCGTCCACTTGGATTGCGCGCCAACCTTCAAACTTTTCCACCAGCCTCGTCCGATCCCGCACGCTTCATCCCTTAACCCGCACGACTCCCGAATCTTCCGAGATGGCCGCGCACAGAGGAAATGAAGGGGATGCCGCCACCCGCAGAGCCGAGATGGCGACGAACGAGGAGGTTTACGGAGCCAAGGAGATTGTTTCTAACAATCAATCCTTGTTCGACTTACTAACGCCGGCCCAGAAGACATATCCACTGTCGGACAACCTGCCGCTCTGGAACTTCGGCATCCTCGATGAGGTTCCGGTGCCAGGATTCGAGGTTGATGCGCCGCGAACCTGGGTGACTCGGGAGGACGAGCTTCACCGCTATAACATCACCAACAATGGGCATCCTGCCAGGGAAACCAGGCACTTGGATGTCTACGTCCTGAACCCGAGGACGCGAACCATTGATGGGGGTGAGCCTACAGCGGAGAATTCTCCAGCCCTCTACTCGAGCACATACCGTCAGAGTGTCACTGACGACACCAAGGGCTGGCTGAAGGACTGGGACTTGCGATCCGGGGGCAACTTTACCAGTGAATGGGCCTGGGCGTTCTGGGTACGCCACACTTGCGATCACTTCGCAGAGGAGCTGCGGTACATCGGCCTGTTCGAGGCGGTGTGGACGTCACAGTTCCACTTCTACCAGCAGTCTGAGCTCGGGCCGGAGCTGTTCACTCGCTGGTCCCCGGATACCAACACCTTCCATCTTCACCATGGGGAGGTCGGCATCGGTCTCTGGGACATCCACTGCATCGGAGGTATCCCGCTGGAGGGCTACCAGTACGATGAGTTCTTGCCACCGAAGAACATCTGGGAGGACAGGTCACGGACTCCCATTCTGACCTGGCATCTTCTTGACCTGGCTACGCAGCGGCTCGGGATCCAAGACTTCCAGAAGGACATAGCCTACAAGGATTGGTTCGGCCAGTTCCTGGAGCATGACCCGGCGGTCAAGATGCCAGGCAGGGGGAAGCGGTGCCCGACCGCAGCTCAGAGGAGCCGGAACGGGTCGTACTGGCGGGTCCTGGAGACGGGCGATTACCGCTCATGGGGGTACCGCGTCATCGAGGCCCGGGACCCGAACGTCCGGTACGCGGCGTTCCTGGCCGCCTTTCTGAGCGGGTGGCTCCTGCCAGTGCGGGATGCGAGGATGGGCATCCGCCCGGCGACGCTGGCGATGGCGGGCGCCATGGCTGCCAATAAGAGGTACAACCTCGGGGTCCCAGTACTGGCGAGGCTGTATGCCATTCTGGGACGCATCTCACGAGGGGGGTCGCCACGAAGGATCTGTGGGCCCTTTCAGTTCTTCCACGGATGGGTGGCTGCTCACCTCGGTGGGTATACGTTCCCAAATGCCATCAGTCCTCCGGGCAACGGCCTGCGACCCTCCCTGCTGAACATTGCGGGGGTCGCTCCGATGACCCTCAGTGAGGAGGGCGTGAGGGTTCGGATTGGCAATCATGCCAATTTCAACTTCAGCCCGTTCCCCACTCCCGTCGGCCAGATGATCGACAACGGACAGGGCCCGCTGGAGCAGCATGAATACTTCCTGAACATGCGGGGCGGGGTGCTCGTGACTCGGATCGACGGGAAGGTGATCTGCGAGCCTTACGTGCCGACCCGGTTCGCCAGGCAGTTCGGGTGCCTTCAACGGATGCCGAAGAGGGTATTCACTGCTGTTCGGGAGGAGACGAACCCTTGCGTCCTTCGCCAGATGTGGCTGATGTTCGTCGCCTTCGGCTCTGGCGACGTCATCACCCTCCCTCCTACCGGAGCTAACGCAGGCTTGGCAACCGAGTACGCCGAACACTGGGCCATCGCGTACCCTGAGGGGCTCTTGCGGAAGCTAGTTCGGCGGCTCGAGGCTACCCGTGCGGAGACCGGGCGTCAAGGAAGGAGGCGAGGCGCCGCCACACGGGGGAGAACGGAGGCGCGCCAAGCAGCGGGGCCGGCGCGAGCAGGGACTTCGGCGGCGGGCGCATCGCAGGCTGCCGCTACGACCTCGGCGCCCAGAGAGGGGGCACATGCGGCGGTCGAGGAGCGGCCCGGGAAGCAGGTGAGACGTCTGCTCGAACCCTCCCACGATGCAGTCTTCCCGGCGCTGTGGTCGGCCTGGATGACCCTGCGGCAGTCACTGGGGACCGACGTCATCTGGCGAAAGATACTCAGAGAAGGAATCTATCTGCCAGAGGTCGGGCGCCTCCAGATCACCGACAGGGTGGACTTCAACCGGCAATATGCATATCTGACGGCCATGGACGAGTACGCGCGCCAACGTGGTCAGCGTGCGGAGCCATCCCTTCTGGTGAAGGTGATGCTCGGTCTCGAGCCCGCTCCGGAACAGATGCCGCCGGAAGAAGATGACAGTAACGACTCCGAGGAGGAGGAGGAGACGGGGGAGGATGAAGGCTCCGAGGGAAGGTCCCATCGGGGGAGCCCAAGGGAGAGCGGCGAGGTGGCCGGCTCTGACAACGTTGATGTCACTGAGCTCCTCGAGGTCCGCTTCTATCCCTACTCAACTTGCTTCATCCATTCTCTTATGCAGCTTCTAACCCGTTTCTCCATCCTTCTCAGGAGCACACGGACGTCGGTCAGGCGTCCTCAACAGGAGTAGGAGAGGCGCCAGCAGGACAAGGCGGGGGCCAGGCACCCATTATCGAATTGACAAGCGCTAAGGGGTCCCCTGCTGCAACTGTTCCTGCGGCGACCGGGGTAACGGAAGATGACGCTCCGAACTCCCGTAAGTCTCCCTACTTTACTGCTGGTGCTTGCCATTGACGATCCGTGACTAACCATGGCATGCCCTGCGCAGTGATCTCAACATCGGAGGCTCGTCGGGTTGCCGAACCCGGGCCATCTACGAGTGGACCAGTGGTGGACATGCCGCTTGCTCCGGAACAGGCTTCCCAAACCGAGCCGGCCCCACCAACTGCTGATCAAGGGGCTGCGGACATCGGCGGTGCTGACATCGGAGAGAGGTTGGGGGCTGACGAGGGTGTCAGCGCCGCTGGGGAGAGAGAAGAAGGTTGCCCGGATGTTGGGGAACCTATCCCTCGTGAGGACCTCCCAGGGGCGGACCCTGCAGCAGACCTGCTGGCTGCCTTCCCTGCCTACCGGCCTGCCGACCCAGAGGAGATGGATGACTCGGACGCGGAGGCGGTCGAGGATAGCCGGGTAACGCGACGCAGGGGGTGGAAGTGCATCCAGCGCTTCCTCAAGCGAGACCCATCGGAATGGCTGGGGCGCATGGGATCACTTCAGACCTGGCTGCGCTTCCTGTGTGCCGGGGGAGCTGATGCTCAACGCCTCCATCTGACGGTCCGTGATTTCATGGCCGAGAAGATGCGCGAGAGCCGCCGGCGTGCCGACGTCGCACAAAGTCGGGACATGTCGGAGAGCACGCAGGCGCTCATCGCGGCAGAGCAGGAAGTCCGGCGCCTCGAAGGGCAGGCGGCAGAGAAGGAGGCCTTCGTCGCAGCATGTACCGAGCTTGTGGAGCAACTATCGGCACAACTGATCGACGCTCAGGTACAGCTGACGGAGGCGGGCCAACAGATGGTCACACTCCAAGTCGAGCGGGAGCGTGCACAGGCCAGGATTGACGAACTGCGTGCTGCGACCGCCGACGAGGAGAGGGCACGCAGAGAACGAGAAGCAGCCCTGGAGGCCGCCAGCCAAAGGGTAGCGGCATTAGAAAGACTCATTCAGCACGCTAATCCCTAAGGGCTGTTTTTTGCCATTCCCAGAACATTTGCTTCCGCTACTTAATATTTTGATCCACTTGTATGAATCGCCGTATTTATCTGCGTCTTTTGGTTTAACATGCTCAACCACAATTCGTTGTCTTGCGGGAGTGTTAACCAAGCATCAGGCATCCATAATTGGGCCTGGGTTTCTGGAGAAAAGAGGGAGGTCATTCCTAGGAAAGGAGACCTCAGACCTAACCAATGTATCATCCCCCAACTTGTTCCAACACACGAGCGGGACAACGCTAGGGGCGTTGAGATTTTATCCGAACATAGGGAAATGAGAAAAGGTGAATCGCGTGTCCCGAATCCAGACATCCACAACGATCGGCCTTCCAGGAAATGCCCAAGACGGTAGGCGGACAGTGGATCGACCATAACAACTGCAATAGACGGACCGAAAAAGGCCATCATTCATATTGCAGGAGGCGGACCACATGTCATCATGAATACCGCTTTGGGGTTCCTTCAGACACAAGGGTGGAAAATCCAGATCAACAGGGCATGCGAAGCGTGGGGCGAAGTGACGATTTGTTCGGACAGAATCCAACGCTCTCAAAATTGCGCCACCGTGGGGAAAGCGTATTGGGCGGATGCACTAATCTGGCCGTGAGTCACCTCAATTCTCAGACAGCACCTCTCTGACGAGGAAACTGTCGCTTCCCATCATTGCGATGGGGCATCCCGAGCTGAATCGGGGAGAATATCACAACTGCACCACTCTACCCGAAGTCAGGCCAGACGGCCGGCGACGAGGAGGGGCGGGACTTATCGATCCCTGAGGCTGGACCCGAGTCGAAATGCCCGGGCGTTCCTACGTACTCCATCAGGCTGGAGATCAAGCCACACGTAGTTCTGTGAGTGCAGTTTAACGTCATGCAGGACGTAGGACCCCATTTGGGGTAGATCTTAGTTTAGGGTCTTAGAGCTCGGACCATAAGGGCTGGATCTTAGTTTAAGGTCTTAGAGCTCGGACCATAAAGGTGGAGGATCTTAGTTTAAGGTCTTAGAGCTCGGACCATAGGGCTAGAGGATCTTAGTTTAAGGTCTTAGAGCTCGGACCATAAGGGCTAGATCTTAGTTTAAGGTCTTAGAGCTCGGACCAGAAGGGGAGATCTTAGTTTAAGGTCTTAGAGCTCGGACCATAAAGGGGGGATCTTAGTTTAAGGTCTTAGAGCTCGGACCATAAGGAGAGATCTTAGTTTAAGGTCTTAGAGCTCAGACCATAAGGAGAGATCTTAGTTTAAGGTCTTAGAGCTCGGACCATAAGGAGAGATCTTAGTTTAAGGTCTTAGAGCTCGGACCATAAGGGCTCAAAGCACGCCACATCGTGGTCATATCCCCTGGATATGCGAAGATGCACTGAGGGATAGTGTCAAGAGTGTCGAGGTTTCGCCTGGTCAGAATGGGAGGTGGAAAATGTGAATCATGCGGCCATTCACTCGAGGACCGGGAGCACCGGCGTGACGATATGAGAATACTGCCGACCGTGGCGGAAAAGCAGCATCAACATCGCACCAACCGTTGGTGGAATGAGGCAGCAAACGAGCATCGACCGCTCAATCGCAGGATTTATATCGATTTGCTGCCCGAGGCCATTGGGGGTACCGGCCCGAGTCGGTGGGAGAGCACTGAGGCATTGTGTCCGAACCGTTCACGGGGGCTCCACCCAGGGCGTAGACGATGGGTCCGAATGAAAGGGAGCACGAAGCCTGAAAAGTGGAGGAAACCTGACCAAGCGGATCCTGACCCTCCTGGCAATAAACCAGAGTACTCTTGACACCGGTGGACCATGTCAAGGGGTCGGGGAACACGCCTTGAGGGTGACCTGAAGGCGGCGGATTCCCCAGAGAAGGGGGAATCTCTAAGAGGTGGGGGGCTGGACCCGAAGTTTCAAACATCCGGGCGTTCCTACGTATCCCATAAGGATGGGAATCAAGCCGCACGTAGTTCTTGAAGTGCGGTGCAACACAAATCGGGCACCAGCGCGGGGAAGAGTGCGGGTCTGACCCTCGCACACAAAAGAGCGGCATTTGATATTTCTTGTTTGTCCTTAAAGATGAATGGTTTTTCTTTGTGCGGCGACATGCCCGTGATTGAGAAATCTCTGGCGTCGCCACAATAATCAAGCCATGGAAGGCATTGATGAATGGCGTGGTCATTAACCAGCGCCCAACATGAGTGTCCCCTGAGGAGGACATCACGATGCAGTGCCGTTTCTCGTCGGGTGGCCAAGACGATCACAGTTTACGGTCGTGTGGTAGGACCAGACAACACAGTTTAAGGTCGTGTGGTTCGGACCATGGAGGAACCCGCTTATCGCGGTACGGCGGACACGGCGGAGGTGGGAACATACCCAGCCCTGCGGTCACGCACGATTCCAGGAAAAGAGTCTTGGGATAGGGGTCTGCGTATGTCCATCACCCGAGGGGCAGAGATGCTAGCCTCCAGATATACTGGGCCCAGAACGCAATTGTTCGGGCGACTCCCTCCTCCTTATGGGGACGAGGGTCCAGCTACGCATGGCCCTTAGGGAGGATATCTGCATATATCCTTGGTGCTCAGATCATGGGAGCCTCGAACGACATCATTACCCTGGTTGGTCTGCCTAACGTGTAGAGGCGTACCGGAGGTCGGTATGAAGAGAGTGTCAAGATCCCACTACAACGCACAAAGGCGGAGTGTGATGAGGACTGCGCAACCAATGTTCAGAGCCCGAGAGAGCTGACATGGCGATCAAGGACGTTGCTGACGCATTCGCAACACAACATCCGATCGCGTCAGCCTAAGACGGGGCAAGCAAACGAGCATCAACCGCTCAATCGCAGGATTCATATCGATTTGCGGCCCAAGACCCACCGGTAAATCGACCCGGAGCGGTGGGAGAGCACTGAGGCATCGTACCCAAACCGCTAACGAGGATCCCTTTGAGTGAAGGCTCGAACAAGAGGAAGCGCGAGGCCTGACAAGCAACACAGGACTTGTCGGGATTGAATCTGACACTACGAGTCATAGACCGAAGCACCCCAAAACATGTTAACAGATCTCCGGAAAGGGTCGGAGGACTCACCCCGAGAGCAACCGAAGGGGGGCAGATCCCCGCAATCAACCAAGAGACGGGGCTGGACCTGAGACACAAGCGTCCAGGCGGTCCTACGTATCCCATAAGGATGGGAATCAAGCCATACGTAGTTCTTGAAGTGCAGTTTAACGTCATGCAGGACGATGAGGGGTGTGAGGTAGTCCCACACACGGGGGAGGCGTACGGCGCGGCCAGTAGACCGACGTGAATGAGGACATAATCCCCTGCTCACGCGATACGCCTCGCACAAAAAGGAGGGGAACTGGGGCCAGAGGCCCAGCGCGGGATAGAGATTCCCGGGAAATGGGGCTGGGCCTGAAACATGAATGTCCAGGCGGTCCTACGTATCCCACAAGGATGGGAATCAAGCCATACGTAGTTCTTGAAGTGCAGTTTAACGTCATGCAGGACGATGAGGAAAAAAGAAGGGGGGAGCAGAAGGCATCCCCAAACGTGGAGGGGGGCGTACAGCGTGACGAACAAACCGACGTGAATGAGGGCATAGCCCCGCACTCACACCATACGCCGCACACCCCGGGGCAACTGGGCCAAGGGCCCGAGATGGGATGGAAATTCCCGAAGGATGGGGCTGGGCCTGAAACACGAGGGTTCAGGCGGTCCTACGTATCCCATAAGGATGGGAATCAAGCCGCACGTAGTTCTCGAGTGGCAGTTTTACGTCATGCAGGACGAATGCTGAACAGTTTAACGTCTTGTAGCTCGGACGTAGTGCAGTTTAGCGTCATGCGGGACGAAGCACTTGGCAGTTTAACGTCTTGCAGCGCGGACGAATGCTGAATAGTTTAATGTCTTGTAGCCTGGACGAATGCAGTTTAACGTCGTGCAGGACGTGGTGACACTCAGGCAAAGTATTGCTTGAGGAACCTAGCGTTGGTGGGAGGAGTGACACGCTCACCATCCATAGTCGCTAGGGAGTACGCGCCATTGGGATAGACCTTGTGGACAACAAAAGGTCCCTCCCACTTGGGCTCCAACTTGGGCGGCTTCCTGCCGGGGATCATCGGTGCTCTTAGGGCTAGCACTAGATCACCCTGCAGGAAGGAGCGGAGGCGAACCTTCTTATTGAAAGCTCGAGCCATCCTGCTTTGATGCCTCTCCAAGTTGTGCAAAGCGCGAAGTCTATTCTCATCCAGTGCTTCCAACTCGACTAGACGGGCTTCAGCAACTCTGTCTGGCGCTTGCTGGTCGTAGACCGCAGTGCGCAAGGACGGTAACTGGATCTCGATGGGCAGGACGGCCTCAGCTCCATACACCAGGGAATAAGGGGTCATCTGGGTGGAATTGCGAGTCGTCGTCCGATAAGCCCAGAGGGCGTTGGGGAGCTTGTCCGGCCAACTCTTCTTGTTCTGACCAACCATCTTTTGCAGAATGTTAGAGAGGGTTTTGTTAAACGCCTCGATCTGTCCATTCGCCTGCGCATGATAGCGAGATGTATGGTTCGAGCGGATGTTATACTTGGCGTACAACTTCTTCAACTCGGCTGCTCGGAAATTGGTTCCGTTATCCGTGAGGATAGCGTGAGGCACTCCAAATCGATAGATGATGTTGGAGGTCACGAAGTCAGCGATCGAACAGGATTTGACCTCTCTGAGCGGAATCGCTTCTGCCCATTTGGAGAAGAAGTCCGTGGCGGTCAGAATGAACCGGCACTGGCGAGCTGTCGCCGGCGGGTAAGGTCCCACAACGTCCAGTCCCCAGACTGCAAAGGGCCAGGAATACCTTGTGGTATGGAGAGGCTCCGGCGGCCGATGCACAAAGTTCGCATGAACCTGGCACGCATGGCACCTCCTGGCGTACTCGATGCAGTCATGGATCATAGAGGGCCAGAAGTATCCCAACCTCCGAATCTGGTGGGACAGCTTCGGCCCAGTCTGGTGGGCGCCGCATGAACCCGCATGAACCTCTTGCATGACTTGTGGGATCTCAACTCCCTGAAGGCAACGGAGGAGAACACCATCAAATCCGCGTTTGTAGAGGATCTGCTCCAGGCCGGGACTGCTCTGGAGGACGAACTGCGATGCGCGGCGTCGAACTCGCTCGCGCTCGGCCCGATCTGACGGAAGAATGCCATGTTGGAGGTACTCAACCAAAGGCGTCCTCCAATCAGGGGCTGATCCGACTGCTATATCTGGGGTACTCGGGGCTCCGGGCATAGGGGCAACCGTGGTGAGATTACTTACCAACGGGCCGCGATCTTCTTCCGGGATAACGGGAGCGATGAGCCTGCGGCGCGTCACGCGGACGATCAGGTTGTCCTGTTCAGGTTCCGCAAGTGACGCAGCCAGGCTGGCCAAAGCATCTGCTCGACCGTTCTGCGACCGGGGAATATGGACAATTTCTGGCCGAGAAGGGAACCGGGCCATCAGAAGGAGGGTGCACTCCAACAATGGCACAAGTTCCGGCTTCCTGACAACATAGTCGCCATTGATCTGCTTAACGACCAGTTCGGAGTCCCCTTTCACGCACAGACGGGGCACGTCGATCTCGAGAGCTAACTCGAGGCCGGTGATGAGGGCATGGTATTCCGCCTCATTGTTGGTACAGCCCTCTGACAACAGGAAAGAGTATGGCAGCACGGCTCGCTCCGGGGTAATGAAGACGATGCCCAAGCCCACTCTATTGAGCTTAGGATTATCGAGTCTTCTACCGGTGGGGCTCCGGGAGGCACCGTCAAAGTGCATCTGCCAGCATGGATCGGCTCGATCAACCGAGAGAATGGTCTCATCAGGAAAGCCTAGATCCAGCGGCTGATCCGCGGAGGTCGGGTGAGCGGCCAGAAAGTCTGCCAACGCTTGCCCTTTGATGGCCTTCTGAGACACATACCTGATGTCGAACTGCTGGAGAATCACAGCCCACCGCGCTAGACGGCCAGTCAACATAGGTCGGCTCAGGATATATTTCAACGGGTCTACCCGAGAAACCAACTGTACCTCATGGTGCTGCAAGTAGTGCCGTAATTTCTGTACGGCAAATACGAGCGCCAGACAGCTCTTCTCGATGGGGGAATACCTAACCTCCGCATCGAGGAGCATGCGACTGAGGTAATAGAGGCTATTCTCTGTTCCCTCGTTGTTCTTCTGGGCGAGAAGGGCACCCAGGGACCGTTCCAGGGCGGTCACATAAAGGACCAGCGGCTTTCCGGATACGGGCGGCATCAGGACCGGAGGTTGAAGCAGGTACTGCTTGATTTCCTCGAAAGCGGTCTGACACTCTTTATCCCATACATAGGTGGCACCCTTCTTCATAAGCCGAGAAAAGGGCTTACACTTGCCGGCCAGATTCGCGATGAATCGGCGTATATAGGCTAAGTGGCCTTGGAACCCTTGCAGTTCCCGGACGGTACCCGGGGGAGGCATCTGGCTAATCGCCCTGATTTTCTCTGGGTCGATCTCAATACCCCGGTATCTTACCACAAATCCAAGGAACTTTCCGGAGGTGACCCCAAAGGCACACTTCAACGGGTTCATCTTCAGGCAGCGAGACCGGAGGAAGCTGAACACTTTCTCAAGATCTTTGAGATGGTCCTGACGCTGGCGCGATTTGACAACCAAGTCGTCGACGTAGCATTCCACCAGTGTGCCGAGGATTGGCTTGAATATGCGGTGCATCGCCCGTTGGTAGGTGGCACCTGCATTCTTCAGGCCGAAGGGCATGACCCGGTAGCAAAAGGTACCTTGGGGGCCCTGAAGGCAGTGAACTCCTCATCCTCAGGGGCCATCCGAATTTGGTTGTATCCGGAGTATCCATCCATGAAGGAGAGGGCTTGGAACCCTGCCGTGGCATCAATCAACAGCTCTGTCACTGGAAGGGGAAAATCATCCTTCGGACAGTGGCGGTTGAGATCGCGGAAGTCGATGCAGACTCTAATCTGCCCGTTCTTCTTCCTGACCGGCACAATGTTGGCCAGCCATTTGGGGTACTGAACTTCCCTCACGAAGTTGGCTTTGATAAGCTTGTCAACTTCGGCCTCAACCATGGCACCATGGGATGGGTGCATTTTCCTGGGAGGCTGCTTGAACCCGCGATGGTTCGCCGGGAGACCAAGGCGGTGGACGGCTACCTGAGGATCTAGCCCCGGCATCTCGTCATAGCCCCAAGCGAACACATCACGGTGCTGCCTGAGAAAGTCCACGTACTGCTGCCGCTCCTCAGAGGGCATGGCGGCACTAACCAACGTGGGTCTTGGATCGGCCTCGGTTCCAAGGTTCACCTGTATTAACTCATCGACCGTGGCGGGGACGCCCTCCTCAAAGGCTGGGGGTGCGTCTTCCATACCCTCTCCACTCGGGGAGGGATCATCCACGGGAGAGACTGCGTTGGAAACTGCATTGGGGCTACCAGATCCTGCTGGGCCACTGGTGCTGGCGCGGGCGGTCGCGGCCGTCTCATCAGGAGACTCGCGGACCGTCAAGACCATGGCGACGTCCAACCGGTGAATCGGGAGGACGTAAGCGTCATCCAGACTTGCCCAGGGATCGCTTGCAACAGCGACAGGCTCAACCTCACCTGCCAGGATCTGCTTATCCTTGCTCTTGTAATAGTCCGCGTCCAGATAGCGGGCTTCACATGAGGCAAAAGGAGAGGCATCTCCTTGAAGCACGCCTACTCGACCATTAAGGGAGTATTTGAGGCATTGGTGGTATGACGAGGGAACCGCCGCATGAAGGTGAAGCCATGGCCTGCCCATCAATGCGTTATACGCAGTGTCCTGAGAGACTACCATGAATTCGGTGTTGGCAACCAAGTCACCGAACTGGGTCTTCAAACGTATCTTGCCGACCGGGGTTTGCTCGGTGCGGTCGTACCCCTGGATCCTGAGGTCGGAGGGAATCAAGTCATCCTCAGACAACCCCAATCTCCGGAGCGTCCGAGTTGGAATCAGATTAATCCCGGACCCCGTGTCGACAAGACAACGCCGGACTTCAAGGCCATTGAACTGGCCAGTGACATACAGCGGACGGATGTGTCCCTGTATAGGAGGGTCCTCATCCTTACCAGAGAACGAGATAACTGCCTGACATTCGGCGTCCTCGATCGTTTCGGCGTGGAAGGCCTCTGCAGCCGCAACCTCTGTCTCGAACTGGAGGGGGCTCTTCAGGGCTTCAGCGAGTGCCTCGCGCATCTCAGATGACATGCGCAGAGCCTCAAGGATGGAGAGCCTTGCTGGGATGTCGGCCAAGTGCTTCAGGACATCATACTTTTTGGCCAAGCGCGAGCTCCTGGTTGCAGGAGATTGCTCTGCGGTTGGTGGCATGACGGGCCTTACCGGTTGGATCGGCGGCCGACTGGTACTTGGCGCATCTCGCTGTTCACTGGTCGCAGTCCGGGAAATGGTCACCGTACTGGAGTCAGGAGGCCGGGATGGACTTGTGGCAGGGCGGAGCTGGTCGCGACGCGGCTGAGGCGGTTCTGCCCGGTCCCATACCACAAACAGTGGCGGAGGCGAATCCGTCATCCCCGGATGGGGAGCCTGCGCACGTTGAGCTCGATCTTGAGCCTGCCGCCTAGTCTCAGTGGCGTGCACGGCCTGGCCGGAGGTACCGACGGCTGTGCCCCGGCGACTCCTGCTGCTGCGGTTCTTCCGACGGTGGCGACGACCGGGGACACTAGGGAGGTCCACCTGGTGTTCTTCAACGTCGGGAACCGAAAAGGGATTTACCAGCTCGACGGTGTTAACCGAAGCGTACCCAATACCGTCATCGGACGAATCATCCATCACCGGGCGGATCCGAGGAGGGACCCCCATCTCCGGGGGCATGAAATCGCCGAGAGTACGGGATAGTGGCGGAACTGGCGGGGCGCGCTCTTCCTTCTTGCGCTGCCGCCGTTTGCTCCTCTTGGAGGAGGCAGACTGGGACGACGATGCCGAAGCAGCACCTGCAGGTTCTGGGGGCTCAGGCTGATTCAAGCGCGCACGGATGATTCCCTGGGCGCGAATGGTCGTCTTGCGGGCCATCCAGTTATTATACTTCTGGGACCCGCGGTCGGAGACCAGCTGCCATTCGTCCTCGTTGCCACTATCGTCATCTGATCCCACGAACACGCCCGCTACCTGTGCTGGAGCTGGGCCCAACCTGATTACATTGTTGTTAATCTGGTCTTGGAGCCAGTCCTTAAACACATAGCACCGCTGGATGGTGTGCCCCAGGGCCCGATGGTAGGGGCAGTAGCGGGGGTTATCCGTGAGATGTGCCTCCTCTGGCCTCCAGCACTCAGGCAATCGCACAATCCTCTGCTCCAGGGCGCTCCGGAAATAACCGGGGACCTGATCCTCATGGAATGAGTACGTCAGGTGTCGCGGGCCCCTGGGAGCGCGGTCTTGACGAGGGGCTGGAGGGGCCTGCCGAGGAGGTGGACCCTGATTATCTCGCCTGGGTTGCGGCGGTACATTACGCGGAGGGGCCGGCCGGTTCTGAGGCTGCCGTTGCTGGGCCGGGAACTGAGCCCGTGGAGGCGGATTCCTGTGAGGCTGCGGAGCTGGCCTCACCGGCAGCAGCTCCAACGGCCTGGGAGCCTCTATCTGGGCCACAGCAGCGGGCTCAGCCCTGCTGGCTCTCCTTGCAGGAATCATAGGAGGCAGCGGGTGTGCCTGGCTGGCCTGTTGCAGGGCTTCCTCAAGACGTTGAGCTTTGTCTGAGAAGTCCCTGAACCCTCCGGGGTAATTCTGAGTAATCAGGGAAGGGACCAGCTCGGTCTTGACGTTCCCGACGCACATTGTCAGCAACTGCTCCTGAGTCAATGGCATGTCAAGGGAATACGTGAGACCCTTCCATCGGGCGACGAAGTCCGCGACTCGCTCATCAGGCCTCTGCTTGCACTTGAAGAGGTCTGCGATACTCGTCTTCCGGGTCGTGGAACTGAACTGGTAGAGGAACTGTCTACGGAGGTCCTCCCAGCTGGTTACCGACCCGACGGGGAGCTGGCTGTACCAGACAAATGCTGGCCCTTCCAGTGTCTGGACAAAGCAGCGAAGCTTAGCGGCCTCTTGCTGCGCCGGAGTCCCCAACATAGGCCCGCACCTCGAGTTGAAATGGGCCAAATGTTGTGGCGGATCTCCGGTCCCGTTGAAGGGGGCGAAAGTGGGATTCCCGAATCCCGGAGGCGCCGGCATGTCATCCACCCATGCTGGGTATGGCTTGCCGTCCGGTGGGATCGCCACCTGCCGAGTCTCCAAGGCTTCCAAGCGGGCAATGAGTGCCGCCATCGGATCGTCCGGACATGGGTTCCAGTCCTGGCGAGGATCTCTAACCACGAGCGCATTGCATGGCCCTTCAATCGGGTCGTCGACCGGATCGTCGAACTCGGCAGCTCGTGGGATGGCTGGCGGAGCGGCCCTTGGGGCAGCGGGAGGAATCCGAGCGGGATCTCTCGGGTAGTCGCGCCGCTCGGGAGGGTGTGGCGAAACATACCGCGCCCTCTTGCCGTAGGCAATGGCCTCTCTCCGGTCGGCGAACACGGCGTAATCACGGTTGCCCGGGAGAGTCTCATCGAGGGGTGGTTGTTCCGGTCCCTGCTGTCCTGGCCTGGGATCACCGTAGTCAGGCCGCCGTTCTGCAGCGCGCTCGGCGAGGAGCTGGTCAACCAGCCTCTTCTGTTCGGCGAGCTGCTGACGTAGCGTAGCCTTCTCGGGATCCTCCTCTGCCCTCCGCATGGAGGCAGATGGGTCGGCGGGCCTTATAGCCTCGCTGTGCTCTTTTCCTTTGCTGACGTTTCGGCTCAACGTCAGTGCTTCAGTGGGTGCGGGGAGCCCCAGGAGGTTCCTCTGATGACGAGTAACTCTCACTGATGGGTCTGACGACGGCTTGTCTTCGGGGGGGAAGCCCCCGTCGAGAAGTTCCAAGTCGTTCCCCTCTCCCGACAGGTCAGCCATATTGACTGTTCCTGTCCCTGGGGATATACCCTCAGGGCCACCCAACGAATCGGGCTGTCGGCGAATCACACTGAAGCGTAGGGCAGCGTACTGCCCCCATCCACGGATATACACGTGGGGAGTGGCTTCCTCGATAACTTTGCGGAGTACTTGAAAGCACTCAACACATCGTTGTTGGAGGGCCTCGTGGTGCCCAAATGACCCGGGGTGCCGAACCGCGGGGAGCATGGCCAGGTCAATTTGACGGCACTGCTCACCAATATCCTCCAGGTGTAGTTGACTCCCGGGGTATGGCATTTGTAGGCAGTGAAGACGGGAGTGAGTCTCCCGGAGAGTTCGGCGGAAGCACTCGAACTCATCCGGGGTGAGCGATTCGGGTGCATCAAAGCCCGGTCCTGCGACTGGCCAAAACTTCTCAGGGAAGTGGCCCTCTGCAAGGACGGTCCAGAAGCTCCACGACTCAAACTCGGGACCCAGATCTCCTCGGTCCTCTTCCATGGCTGGGAACGGACGGGGAACTGGTAGTGGTGCCGAGGCGGGCCGTCGGGCCGACGGGCTGGCCGGCGGTGAATACGGCGAGCAGGCCGATTGGCCTCCATATCCCGGGCCTCCCCCTGAGGGTGGCGGTGCCCCAGCTACCACATCACGATAGGACGGGCCGGCGAGCGAACATCCTGTCGTAGCATCGGTGCTCGCCGAGGGCGCACCAGATCGTGGTTCGACCGTCGGTCCCCAGAAAAAGTCTCCGGCTTCTCTGATCGAGACGGAAGGCACTTCCGGAGGGGCCGGTACCAACCGCAAGTTTGATCCTTGGGGGTCTACCAGGCCCTCGTTACTCCAGATATACCTTCGGAGAGACGCGGGGATCACATCGATCTCGCTCTCGGGGAGCACGAGGCTGACGTGCCGCATTCCTACCCCTGCCCTTGACTGGCGGGATTGGGGAAGGGGCTCTGTCGCCGAATCGTACTCTGCCTCTGAGTCAGAGAAGCAAACCGGTCGGATCTCTGTCCGGAACTCCGCAACATTCTTCCCTCGGCGTCGACGCCTTGCCTTCCTGCCCCTGGGTGGTTCTTCGGGGCAGGGCTGATCTCTGTCCTGGCGTCCTCCGGCCGCACTGGTGCTGGGGCCGAGAGGACTGGGAACCAAGGTGCGAGGGGCACCGGGACAGATATCAAAGGGGACGCGGGGAGAGATGATTCCGGGCAGGCCTCCGGGCCGGGATCGGAAGGTGGGATGACCCACGCCTCCTGGATCGGCCACACAGAGTAGATCCTGCCGGTGAATAGCGCTACCGCGAGGTGGTCCGCGGTGGCTACTGCCAGTGCCAGCAACCGGGAGAGTCAACCCAACCTGCCTTTGGGGCGGTCGGGGCCTCGATCCGGGTCGGGCATAGGAGTTCCCCCGCTCAGGATGCACAGAGGCCTGGCGACTGGAGCCAGCAGTGGCTTGGGCCAGTGCGGCCGCTGTTGCTAGAGCCCCAAGGTGGGCATCCTCTTCCGCTCGTGCCCGACGTTGGCGTCGAGACAGACGAGCCGGGATGAGCGGCGCGGGTAGGTGGAGAGCCTGTTCCTCGACTTGAGGGGCCTGGCGGCGATGTCGCCGTGGCCTGGCGGGAGCCCTTATCGTGGATCCCTGGAGCGGACCTCGGATAGGGTGATCCTGGGCATCTCCCACCTCATCCGCATAAGGAAGGGAACTGTCAGAGCGCTCCGGGGATAAACTCCCGAAGCGATTGGACGTTGAGGTAGGCAGCGGTGCCTCCCTGCGCGGCCCTCGGGGGCGGCGGTGGTGGCGAGGCGCAGCCTCCTCAAGGTCCAGGCGAGCCACTTCCCTAGTGGGGATGACTCCCTCTTCCTCGTATCTCCGCACCAGGGTGTTGATCACCCTTCTCTGGATGACCTCCGAGGGGGAGAGAGGGCGTGGTCGTCCCGCAATTGCGGCTGCTGGGACGGCTGCGGAACGGGCGGGACCGCGCGGAGCAGCCGCGTCGGTGTCTCCCCTGTCCCTGCGCCAGTGGGCGGGTGGCGTTCGGGCACTAGATCGGGCGACCTGATTTCTGCAAGCAGGGAGAATGACCCATTAATACTGACAGGAAAAAGGAATCGACAACCAACCATTAGCGCCACGACGCCTTCCGTGGGGGGAACCCAGGCCCTCGACGTTGCGAGACGGAGTGCCCGATGTCCCTTCCCCAGCCCCTGGCGGGTAAGACTGAATGCTTGGCCGGGCAACACGCCGGTCTTCCAACACCTCTGAAAGCCATCGGTCTTCGTGTCGAGGAGAAGAGATTCACGTCGGGTTCACCATTTTTCTGTTTCGGTGCGGATGTGCGTCGGGTTACGCTGTTCCGCCAGGACGCGTTCGCGCGTGCACCCGTCAACCCGAGGGGATGGGCGCGCGGCTTGTGGTCCCGCAGTCCCGCTTTCCAAGGGCGGGCGGCATCCGTCCCTTATTCAGGGGCGTCTGCTCCTTGATCGAAACCGGGATGATGGGATGTCGGCTTCTCCTTCCTTGGACGTCTCCTCGGAACTTGTCGCCTAATCCGGGTCTCCCTCATAGACTTAAGAATGTTCGTGAATCTCGTTCCCGGCGCCATATCTTCATGGACACCGGTTAATTACGCTGCTTCCGCCCGGACGTTCCAAGGAGTCTGGGCGGGGCAGCAACCTGCGGTGAGAAGGCCGGGTGGCTCTGGGTGCTGGGGGCGTGTCGTAACACTGCGGCTCTGCACGTCTGTCTTCCGTCCCTAATAGGGCTTCTCGAAGGCACGATGGCCTGAGGCATCCCGTACTAGGTGCGGGGAACTGTGTCGCCTGAGGTTTTCCTCAGCTTCCCGTGTTTAACACGGGGTATGCCGCGAGTTTAACGTCCAGCGGGGACGGAATCGGACCGATCAACACGAAAAGTGGATCAGATGACAGAACCCCTTGCGGGGAACCTCCGACGATGGGGCCAGCACATGGGCGGCTTCCCAAGTAACGTGGAGTGAAGTGAAGTGGCATGACCCCACCGGGATGTGGCGGCCCGGGTAAGGATCAGGGTGGATGATGGAGTAAAGAGCTTGGACCCCAGAGGGGCTTCCTACGTACCGCGCGTTAACACGGATCAAAGTCAACGTAGTTCGGGCATACAGTTTAACGTCATGCTGGACGTCGGCAAGCCGACTCACGAAGAGGTCGAGGCCGCCGGGCGGAGGATTGAACCGAACCACCTCGCACGGAGGGGGGATGGAACGGCCGGGTGGATCACAGTTTCACGTCATGCTGGACGATAAAAGGGGAAATGGAAAAGGGGGGCTGTGGGGAGGCACCGTGGAGATACACACGGGCAGTCTTCCACAGGGGCGGATTCATAGGTGAATCAACGCAAGCGTGAACCCTGGAGGGGTCCACTGATGGACGAACGGACGTAAATACGACCGGAACGACCAGGTGGTGGGCTTGGGCCTCAGGGAGGCTTCCTACGTACCCTGTATAGAAGACAGGGATCAAAGTCCACGTAGTTCATTCTGTCAGGACTTACGCACTTGGGGCAGCCCGGATACTGCAAAACTCAATTGGAAGGGACTTGGACCGAAAGCAAAAGACACCTCGATCCCAGTCAGACCCTCTACTGGCTTCGGCAGTGGGGAGGTGCAATGGAGATACACATGTGCAGCCTCCCACGAGAAACTAGGGGTTTGTAATACCCTGCCCCAGTAGGGAAAAGCCACTCCCATTAAATCGTCCCAAAAGGGGGACAATCCCGACATCCCTGCAGAGACGAGCGGGTGGGGGCCACGTCCAAACCGGGGGAGACCCTGCGTGCGGAGCACGGGATCAGGTTGCGGACGGTTTAGCGTCTTGCCAGACGAAGTACAGTTTAACGTCATGTGTTGAGGACGAAGCGGACGGTTTAACGTCTTGCCGGACGAAGTACAGTTTAACGTCATGTGTTGAGGACGAGGCACTTGGCAGTTTAACGTCTTGCAGCACGGACGATGGGGGCTAGGCAGTTTAATGTCGTGCAGCTTGGACGGGTGTGCAGTTTAACGTCATGCTGGGCATAGGTTGCCGGACGAAGCACTTGGCAGTTTAACGTCTTGCAGCGCGGACGATGTACAGTTTAACGTCGTGCAGGACGTATATGCAGTTTAACGTCATGCTGGACGAGTATGCAGTTTAACGTCATGCTGGACATAGGTGCGTGTCACTTCGCGCAAGCCTGGAGGGCCGCACGGGAAGACAACGCACGGTGCGGGCACCCGGGATGAGAATCATCGGGTGCCACACAGGCGGGTACCCTTAGGAGGTCAACGGGGACGACCCTGGCAGATTGCGCGCAAAAAGGAAGCTTTGCGCGCAATACTACGGGCCGGCGCGCAATCGGGGCGGCTGGCGCACAATTGGGCCAGCGCCTTGCGCGCGGATGCTTGAGATTGCTCACACCGGGCTTCGGATAGCGCGCGGGGGCAACGGCTCATTCTCTAATGAATGGCCACTTGAAAGAAGGGGGGGTGCGCGCAATCAGGCCGGATTGCGCGCACCCCGGGGGCAATTGCGCGCAAGCGGGTTCTTTTGCGCGCAAAGGCCTTAGGGTGAATGTTTAGTCAAATGAAAGGAGCCAGCGGGGATTGCGCGCGAAGGCGGACCCCGAGGCTTTCTTGCGCGAAAGAAAGGAGGTTACCTGAAGTTCGTCATTGCGCGCGGAAGGGGTTGAATTGCGCGCACGGGAGACGTTTCGACTTCCAGCAACCTTTGAAACGTTGGGGGTCGCCTTGTATTTATAGGCAACCCCGGGCGCGGAATCCAGGGTGCGAGCGCGAAATTCCCCCCGCGGGCGCGGAATCGGGCGCGGCGCGCAAGGGAGTCGCGCGGACCCACGGCGCGCAAAATTGCGCGCCGGACCGGCGCATTGCGCGCATCGCGGGGGGTTTGCGCGCGGAACATCACCTTTGCGCGCGGGCCTCTGAAATTCCGCGCAAGGCCTCCGGGCCCTCCGAAACGTTCTTCCGACTCCAAATATCACTTCACTTTCCGCATCCGGAGCTTCGTTTGGGAACAACGGACTTTTCCGGCGTCTACAGTTATGTTTCCTTTATGCATGTTTTATGTGATACGATTATGTTATGGTTTATGATATGTTTAAACCTATTCATATGAGGAATGCATTGGACTTAATAAGTGACGGGTGGAGCCCGCTATAGCTCCTCGATGCATCGGCAGGTCTCATGAGAAAAACTAGTGTCTTGGCACGAGGCCTTGACAAAATCTTATTTGTGGTCTTTGCACGAGGCCTTGGCTACGTGGTTATGATAGTCTGGCATTATGCATTCCATCATTATGAAAGTGGTTATTGATATTGCATGTGATTATTCGACCAGTATATTATCCATGTGATGAAGTAAATGGAATTATCTCATTTTACTTTTGCCATATTATGTTGATGTTCAAGTTTAAAAGGCTTTTGTTTTAGTTATACATTGCCTTAAATGTTTATGTTTATTTATGAAAGCTTCCGCAATATTGTTATCCTTACTGAGCATCTGAGCTCACCCCTTTCAATGTTTTAATATTTTCTAGGATGTGAAGAAGTATTTTATGAATGACCTGCAAGGATAGTCAGAAGAGGATATGAGTGTGCACTATGAAGACTTTGTTATTAGTTTTTCAATTTATGATGTAATGTAACATTTATGAATGTATCTAGTGTTTCCAACACTACTAAACTAATAGGTCTTTCGAGACTTGATCTTTTGTGATCATGCCAATGTTACGAAGTAATGCACTGACTCTGGGTAGCTGGGGTCGGGGCGTTACAATTCCAATTCTGGAATTTCACTTCCAATTGACAAGAACAGCCATCATGAACCAATCATGGAAATCAAGTAAATAACTCACCCAAAAACAGTGCAAGGGACAAAATACTAACAATTAAAGGTTGAAATAATGAAATTAAATGAATATATAAGGTATTATAAAGATTTATATGTTTCTGTATGATATTAATAACACTCTTTTAACCATTATATAAGAGTATTAAATGAGTTTTATGTAATACAAACCCGAGGTAAGGGAATTCTTAACCCGGTTTCCATTCTTTGGGCTAACCCTCTAATTCGTTATTTATGTGGTATTTAAATTGTTTATATTATGATTAATTATTTTTATTTACAGTGTATATACATATTCCATTCACTCTATTAAGTCTCACATCAATTATATGTTATTTTTAAGGGAATTCTTAACCCAGTTTCCATTCTTTGGGTTATCCTTATAATTCATTATTTATGAGGTATTTAAATTTTTTCTGTGATGAATTATGATAATATTGTGTTTAATTATGTGTATTTACAAATTATATACATATTACATCCACTCTATTATGTCTCAATTGAATTATATTATATTTTTAAGGGGATTTTCTTTTAAAATCCTCTTTTAAAATTTTGTTTTACAAAATTCCAAAAGTAATGTCTTTATGCAATTATTTATGTTGTATGACTATGTTCTGTTTCTTTGGAATTGTTTATGATGAATAGTGGGACCTATATTTCCTCTAATTCATTGGTTATGTGTAAGTTTGAGGTCGGTCGTATGGTTACTCCAAGTATAATTGTGATGGTTACACAAATTGTAAGGTAGCCATGAGGGTCACAAATTATAAGGTAGCCGAGTGGGTTATAATATTATATAAATAATACCCCAAGATACCTCTATGGTTATATTTATGTTCTTATGTTTTGTTTGGATCTTGTTTAAATCTCTTGTTTCACAAATTAAGTATATATGGGTGACAAGTATGTCTTTTGAAAATGATTTCACACGTTACATGTATTCATGGACTAATGTTTTCTTTTCTTCTTTTTATATCCCTTACTGATCTATTTTTCTCATCCCAAGTTTTTAAAATGTTTTCCACAGGAATCCTTAGATTTTTAAAGGGAAGTTAAGGTGATAATCTAGATGAATCCAATTATTTATATTAGCTATTAATTTTTGTAAACTTGGATTCAATATATGTAAGTTGTTGTCTAATTCTCTAGAACCTAGAATAGAAAAGGTACTCATTTTTATAATGTACCATGTATATTTCATTTATCCATTATACAAAAAAAATACATAACATGTTTTTTTACTGAATCCAGAAGTGTAGGTTCATAGCTTTACAATCAGATAGTTAAATGTTTGTTTACTGGATTGAGAAATATCATATTGACAAGATCGTATTTGGTCAATAGAATTGAGTCAATTGGACTGAATAGAATCATATTGAGTATTTTAGAAGAGTTTTATTTTTTCAAATTGATAATGGGTTCATCATATTGAGTCTATCAGATTGAGAGAATTGGAACCAGACTCACCGTATTGAGATAATCAGATCCAGACTCATCGTATTGAGAGAATCAGATCTAGGATGATTGTTTTGAGAGAATTAGATCCAGACTCATTGTATTGAGATAATCAGATTCAGACTGATTGTATTGAGAGAATCAAATCCATACTCATCGGATTAAGAAAATCAAGTCCATCCAAATCAGACTAAGGATTCAAACTGAGCAATTGTGGAGCAGTTTCAATAAAGTCTTTATTTTTTGGCTTAATTGTTTTATAATCAAATATTGTAAACTGTTAGGAGTCAGTATAATCATTTTTATCAGGATATAAAAGGTTTCTAATGGGAGTTTTCACAATTTGTATTCACTTATTCAAAATAGAGGGTTTTTATAGACCCACAAGAGTGGCTATGACAAGGATGTAAGTTCTCATGTTGAGCCTGAACCTTATAAATCTTGTGTGATTTACTTGATTTCCTACTTTTCCAAGCATGAGTATTTACTAAAATCTGATAAGTAAATAAATATTAATAGGTCATGGGGTTTCAGATTATAAAATTTTGAAACTTTAAAAAAGTGAACTGATTCACCACCCCCCCCCCCCTTCTCAGTTGTTATTCGATCCTTTAGAACTTCAATTGGTATCAGAGGTAAGGTTCCCTTTTTGAATCCCTATCATCGATAATATCAATTTTTTCAACACTGGAGTAATTCCTACATTTGATGGAAAAATTTAGTATGGATGGAAAAATATGATGATTATTTATCTCATATCTTTTGTCCTAGAAGTTGTTGATGCTACTACTATTGAGTTTCCTCCTATTGAGAAATATTCCCTAATAACCTTTGATGATAAGAGAAATATAAAATTTGATGGAAAGGCTAGAAATTTTATTCTTATGTCCTTATTAGAAAAATTTCTAAATGTTTATGGGTATCAATACTTCAAAAAGTATGTGGGACAAGCTGGAAAGTGTTTTCAAAGGGAATACAAAAGTTAAAGAAGCAAAGATACAAATCTGGCATAGTAAGTATAAAGATATTAGAATGAGAGATAAAGAAACAATTGATGAATACTTTATTATAGTAAATAAAATTGTTTAAAACATTATAGGATTCAAAGATGTCCTAGAAGATTCTACAATTGTGAAGAAACTTATGAGAAACATTCTGGACATGTTTGATACTAAAATTTATTCTTTAGAAGATAAAGATTATTTATTTCTTGATGAATTACATAACTTTATTGTTTATTATAAAATGAAGAAATATATAATGTTTAAAAATAATATGAAATATCAAATGGATTTTGAAGCTATGAGAAAGATAAAAATACAAGATGTTGAAGAAGTTGATCCTTATGAGTCTGAAGATAAAGAGGATGACGAGTTCATTGAAAAAATCATGTCTCTTATATCCAAAAAACTATCAAATAGGAAGAAGAAAATATGAAGGTAAAATTCCTCTCAATTTTTTTGAGTGTGGTAGGATCAAAAACCTTTCTTTTAATTTCCCCAAGAAGAAATATGGAGAATATTTAGATGATTCGGATGAATAAACTCAATAGAAGAAGTGGAACAAAAATGATAAATAATAAAAGTCTTCCAATAGATATAAGAAGAATTTTAATGGAAACAAAAGAAATATTTTGAGTAATAAATTTGAATCAGACTCAACAGAAAACAATTCTTCTAAAGATTAAAGTTTAGAAAAATTTAGAATCTTCATTGTAAAAGTTGAGAAAACAAAAGATTCCTCAGAGAGTGAATAATGTGGCATAGAATCTTATAGAGAGTAGCATCTCAGAACAAAACTTGTTGCATGTATTGAGAAAAAAACTCTCAATAAAGAAATTATATTAACAAAGAAATATTGTGAATAATTTTCTTATAGAATAAAAGATGTCATCAAGAAGGAGGATGAATACATTTAGAAGATTTTATGTTTCAAACATAGAATTTTTGAACAGCGAAAGATGATAGAAGATCTTAGTAAAAAAGCAGGATGCTAAGAAATAATAGGTTAACAAGTCTCAACCAAAAAATCTTGAGTCTAATAGTATCTTGAATAAGATGAATTAAAACTTCAAAAAAGCTTCAGATGTAAAATTTGAGACTTCTAAAGATGCTAAGAATGCTCAATATGATAATTAGGTGAAACATTCTCTTACCAAAAGTAATGTTTCATTTGATTCTTTTTAAATTTCAGGCTTCAGAAAAAGTATTAATAAATCTTGGGTGGAGAAAGGATGTGAGGAACATATTAAATCTATAAAAGTAAATAACTCACTCAAAATAAAATATGGTCCATATCCTGAGTACATTATAGCTGAAAGAAGTCATCAACCTCAATAGAGTTTCAATAGAGAAAGATCCTATTTCAAAAGAAAATCATGATTTTATAGCTATTATTGGTGTTTTGGAATCTATGGGAACAAGGCTTATAATTTTTTTCACAACTAATTATTATCTAAAATAAGGTTTTAGAAAAGTGGAAGAAATAGTGAAAGTATAATGAGAAACTTTTTTAACTTACATAAAGTTAAACAAGTCAATTATCAAGATGTTAGAAACATGCCAACAAGAAATAAAATTGAATGTCTGGAAGAAGTTTGTGGAAGATTTCATCAGTATGTTCATCATACCGAAAGATGTATGAAACTATTTCCAGAAAAAGTTTCTTATGATAGAAAGGAAAATAAATATGAAAATAAAAAAGTTTAGGAAAAAACTTTTTTTTGAGACATCATTAAAAGAAATTAAAAAAGAACAAACCATGGATACTTGATAGTGGATGTTATTCACATATAATAGGTGATATAAAAATCTTGAAACATGTTGTAGGTTATGTTGAAGGAGAAGTTACCTTTGGTAATGATAGTTTCTTAAAAATCAAAGGAATCAGAATGAATGATATTGAAGCCAAAAAGTTGAAATCTAAGTAAGTTTTATTTTTTGATGGGCTAAACATAACTTACTTAGTATAAGTCAACTTTATGATGAAATAAAAGAATTTTTTTTAGAAAATATTTTTGTATGATCAAAATTTTGAAATATAGAAAAGTTATTATAAAAGGAGAAAGAACTAGTGGGAATCTCTTTAAATAGGAGAATTCAACAAATAATGTCACTTGAGTGCTGAAGATGAAAACAAATTATGGAACTAAAGACTTTTCCACCTTGGGTAGAAAAACCTGAATAAACTCTATAAAGTTTATGTTGTCAAAAATTTTCCATAATTGAAAATAAGAGATTAAGATGTTTGTATTACTCACCAAAAAGGGAATATGACTAACAAAATTCATAAGATAATTGAAATTCAATCCACCAGACCTCTTGATATTATTCATTCCAATTTATGTGGGACGATGAGACATGAATAAAAAAATGAGATTTATTCTTTATCACTTTTATTGATGATTTCACTGAGATAAAAAATATCATGTTTATGAAGCACAAGTCAGAGGATGTTGAAATGTTCAAATTATTCAGAAAATATGTTGACAAATAAATGGGGGTTTCCATAATGAAGTTGAGAATAGATAATGGTATCGAATTCACAAATAATACTTTTGAAACTTATCTAGTAATGCATGGTATCAAAAATCAATATAGTACTCCCTATACTCCACAAATAAATGGAGTATCAAAAAAGAATAAAAGAAATTTGGTGTAAATGGGAAGAAATATGTTATCAA
Source organism: Viscum album (assembly GCA_963277665.1). NCBI lineage: Eukaryota > Viridiplantae > Streptophyta > Magnoliopsida > Santalales > Viscaceae > Viscum > Viscum album. The sequence goes on along the minus strand of OY728136.1, from coordinate 932,991,694 downwards.
AATAAAAAATTTCAAAATTATGTTAGTGATAAGCTATTAGTACTATTGTACGTGTTCAAAATAGATTCTTATTGAGACTGGAAACCAACGTGACTCTTTATGAAATGTGGTATAACAAAAAACCCTCAGTTAAATACTTTAAATTTTTTATAATTCCATGTTTTCTCAAAATCAAAAAACCGGATTTGGAAAAGTTTGATGAGAAAGATGAGGGGTGAACTTTTTGGGGATATTCACCAAATGGATGAAGTTAAAAATGTTGGATTTTTTTTAAGTTGGTGGACTCATATGATGTGAAGGTAATTGAAAATCAATGTTTCTTATCAAAAGTTTCTGAGAAGGATAAGGAGGATAAACTAGAGATTTCCAATAATAGTGAAAGTAATTCAAAACATCCTTATCAAGATTCAAAAGAATTGTGTGATGAAGAAATTTCATCCAGGAAAGAAATTTTTAAATTTACTACCATATAAACACATGTTGAATTAGAAAAAATTATTAGGAATTATAAGGATCCACTTCAGACAAGAAGAAAATTGAGATTAGATAATTAGACTTCACTAATCTCAGAATTTGAACAGGAACCAGTTTCAAAAGATATTAAACACAAAGAATGGGTGGACTCTATGAATGAATATTTGGATTATATTGAGAAGAATGAAACATGGGAAATTTATTTCATGGAAAACAAATAAAAATAATATCAGAGCCAAGTGGGTTTATAGAAACAAGTTAAATGAACTTGGAGAAGTTTCAAGAAACAAAGTTAGGCTTGTTTGTAAAGACTATACACAGGTGGAAGGTGTGGATTTTAATGAAACGATTATCCATGTTGCAAGGATAGAAACTATTCGAATGTTTCTTGTAGTGTATAATCATCAGAATTAAAACTTTTATCAGATAGATGTAAAGTCATATTTCTTAAATGGTTATATTGAGAAATAATTTGACACTAAACAACCTTGTGGGTTTCTACTAGGTGAGGATGAAAATAAATTTTTTAAATTGAAGAAAAATTTGTATGGGATGAAATAAGCTCCAAGTGCATGGTATTATTATCTTGAAAATTGTTTGAGAATGTTGAACTTTTCTAAAGGAAATATTTATAAAAACTTTTATGTGAAAGATGTTGACTTCAGGACTCTAATTTTAATTGTTTATGTGGATGATATAATTTTTTCTAGGGATATAGAAGAATTTTGTAAAAAATTTGTAAGAAATGATAAAGAATTTGAAAATGAATATTTTGGGAGAATTAACTTTCTTCCTTGTCTTACAAGTTTAAAGAAAAGAAAAATACATTTTCTTATCTCAAGAAAATTATGTCAGGGAATTCTTAAAGAAGTTTTTGATGACAGAATACAAATGAGTTTTAACTCTTATTTCAGTGATTAAAAAGTTTAGTAAAGATTAATCTGGAATATGTGTGAATAAGAAAGAATTTTTGAAGCCGATAGGAAGTCTTCTGTAATGTCTCGAACCCAAAATTCCACCCGAACAGTGATAAACGGGTCGGGTGTTACTATATTAGGCGCACCTCCTCGAACACCAAAGGCTTTTCACTAGCATCTAGGGTCTGAATAGGTATAGTAGGGAGGTTATACCCTATCTGAGGATAATAATGGTACTGGTCCAAGTGTAATAATAAAACATGCAACAGTAATAAGGACTCATTATACTCGAACCAGACCTGCATAGCAGAAGCATATTCAATATCAATAAACAGTAGAAGGAATATATATAAACAACTGCAGTGAAAAGTAAATATAATAGCATGTTTAACACCACTTGTAACTACTAAAAAAACCAAGCATGCATCCATAGCAGGTCATACATGTCAATATTAAAAGGGTGCCAATGGATAAACAACAGTAGATGCAATAATAAAGTAAGAATGCGGATACATAATGAGATATAAAACAAAAGTAATCTCTAGCTAGGGATGACCACAAGGTCTATACCGGTCTCCATTCCAAACATAACTATGGTCTAGCTTTTGAGGTTGATCTCTTTCTTACACGTAAATCCATAAAGTCTACATGCGTCCCAAAGGGCTCGTTCAGGGTTTGAGACGAATCTCAGTAGGATACCACCCAATGGTGTGTACCTAATTAAGTGTTTAAGCAGGCATGCAGTTATAAGGGAAACAATAAACAATACGATGCACAAATAAACATAAATCCCATTGGTGCTCAGTAGCCACCATGAAGTATCACCTTCTTTGGCCAACTCCGGAATCTCTATCATGTAACATGGCACCATGTTCCCCCTGAAACCGCGTCTCTCAAGTATCGACGTCCCAAAGGCATGCCCAATAGTAGTAACCCGGAGGAACATCGATGTCTATCCTCAAATAAAGTAACTGGAGAGACAGAAATCTCTACCCTCAAATAAAGTAACCAGAGGGACAAAGATGTCTGCCCTCAAAAGTAATCGGAGGGACATCGATGGCTGCCCTCAAATCACAGTGAGCCTCTGCTCCCAAATAAATAGCCTCAACGCTATCCCATAAAGGCTCCTCGCCTTCCATGTGGATTCCTATGAAAAGAACCCCAAAACCAGTAGTAACTAGACTACGCTATCCCATAAAGCCTCCTCGCCTTCCATGTGGATTCCTATGAAAAGAACCCCAAAACTAGTAGTAACTATACCACATCTATCAGGTGCCTCTACCCACACGAGTGGTCAAAACCACCTCATCATAGAGTCTCTCTGTGTGCACACCACTCAAAGTTTCGGGTGAGCGATAATCACCAAAATAGTACCCAAGACACAACTTCTCTGACACCTCAAGTCCCTGCGACCATGTCGCTCAAGTCTGATGGCCTAGCCATCCAAGTAACCCGAGTCGTGCCCAACCTGATAGTCACACTACCTCAAGCTGATGTCCATGATGCCCAATCCTATGGTTAAAACCACCTAATGTAACCCAGTCCAAGCCCAACTGGTGATCATCATCACTCAACAATATCCGGTCCACGCCCAACACAAATTGAAGGTTCCAGCATGTGAAATATAATATATCACATATATTTAATAAAAGGAAAATACATTAAATAATAAAAACTAACTATACAGTTGAATTTCACTAGCTATGTGTTGTCCCATTCCAGCATCAAGGTCTTGGGAACCTCTAACAATTCATATCAATATTTAATAAACTCAACGCAACAGTTTAAAACAAAAAAAACAATTATAACCATTTTGGCATCCTCCGGCCAAAATGCCCCGATGAGCAATGGCCCCTCGCCCGGCCTTGCTCAAAAAAAATGGGAAAAAGGACATATCTAAAGACACCTCATAGGACTAACAATTAATTCAATATGTAATAGAAGATAAAATGGGTCCGGCTAAAAAGACCTAAAAATGTGCCGAAGGCCGCACCACCCAAATTACCATGAAAACACAAAAAGGGGTATGAAACACCTACCTATGACTTGTACGATGATACTCCTCCGATAACAGCCTCAAATTAGGTCTAAAACGTGGTAGATCTACAAAAGAATCAAAACCACTCAAACCCTTATAACTCATATTAGAATAGAAATCAAGAAGAAAAGATTAATAGGAATCAAGGCCTTACCAAGGGGGTTATAACACATCTGACTGTGATCGAAACAGAGTTCGAACGGAAAATTGATAGTAAAAAAAAGCTCCAGTTGGCTCTCCCATTCAAACCCATTGAGGGTTTGGGTTTCTACCTCAAAGCAAGGATACTTCCCATTTTAGCGAAAAAAATAAATACACGGCATGTACTTTAGACTACACACCATGTGTATCATTTAACTATTCATATGACGGCTAAGGACTTCTCGACTGACTACATGGCGTGTACATAGGGTACACAACATGTACCTCTCTACTCGACTGACATACCCAATACACCATGTATATCTCCCTACATGTCCCCTCTACACGGTGTGTACAAATAGTACATGGCGTGTACATTCTAAAAACATTTTACCCCGCTAACAGGCCTACTCAACATGTATGGCCACCACCTGGTCAAGATCTACACAGCATGTACTAAGTGTACATAGTGTGTACTTGGTTATTTATCTCCACCCAACAAACATTCCCACATTACATGTATATCCTTCAAACTTGGGCAAGGGTGCATGGCGTGTACTATAGTATATGGCGTGTAATCTAGAATTTTCTAGAAACTGCCCAGTTTCTCTACTTTTCCTAGAAACAAAACAAAAATTCAAACACGGTCCGGATTTTGACCCGTTCTAAAAACTTTGGTTCTTACATCTTATTTACCTTTCATCCTCAAGGCTTGATATTTTTTATGATGTGACTTTGTGTTCCAAGTATCTAAGTAATCAGAAATAATCACATATGTTGGAAGCAAAGAGCATTTTGATATATTTCAAAGGAATAAATTCACATGAGTTGTTATAAAAGAAAATAATGAGATTAAGTTTCATGGTTATACTAATTCATATTGGGATAAAGATTATAATGATATAAAATCAATATTAGGAGGAAAAGTTTATTGGGTGAATGTTTTGTGAGTTGGAATAGTGAGAAATAATGTACAGTAACTTTGAGCGCAGTTGAATCCAAATATATTGTAGCTACTCAGGCTTTCACTCAAATGTTATGGATGAAAGTTGAGATGGAATATTTTAAAGTAAAAGTTTATAAACCATTAAAGATACTTTATGATAATCACAGTGAAATTGATCTATCTAATAATCATATCCAACATTCAAGATCAAAACACATTGATATAAAATTTAAATTTATAAAATTGAAATTATCTATTACAGATATTTTCCTAGAATACATTTCAACGAAGTATCATATTTCTAATATATTTACAAAAGAAATTATAAAAGAAAGGTTTGTGGAATTGAGGCAGAAACTTCATGTTCAGCCTCCTCCCATGACTTCCTAAACCTCATAAGGAAGTACCCCCACCATGCTTTGGATTAAATTGACAAAGGGGGAGAGAAAGTAAAAACTTTTTGCTTTGTAATAATTTTTTTCTTATCTTTATTTTATGAATCTAAATCTATCATTATCATATAATAGGGGAAATAAAAATAAAAGTGATAGAAAAAGAAAAGTGAGAGAAAAATAAATGTGAGAGAAGAGAAGATAAAATTAAGGGGAGTTTATCTTTACATGGAAACAAAATTTTCTTTCCTCCAAGGGATGGAATTATTTCAAAAACATTACTTTACCTAGTGGTTTGGTTATAGGACACTCTCTTTTGGGAAAGGATATGTTTTGATGAAATTAAAAAAACTTGAGTTCTTTACAAAAGTTGAGTTGAAAAAAATATAAGAGCTGGAAAAGTTTTTCACAACGTTTGTCAATAAATCCAAATGGGGAGATTGAAGATCCCTTGAGATGAATTTTTTTAACAAAGTTTTTTCATTTGTTGACAACTAAACTTTTTGTATAAGAATGTTTTTTTTATCTATGAATTAGATATAGTCTATCATAATTATATTTTGTAATAAATATAAAAGTTTTTTAAATAATTGGATCTATCTGAATTGTATTAAGATCATCAGATATAAAAGAATCGGAGGAAAAAATTGTTGGTTTCTGGAAGTCCTCCTCTTTTGTAATTAGAGTAATAAATAAGTTGGTGAGGGAAGAATTCATATTATTTCTAAAGAGTTTTTTTGAATAAAGTGAAGTCAGGAGTTAGAAAGTTTTCATACTTTCTAAACCAAGTTAGATGATGCTTTTCTGATCATAAATTTATCACAAATCATGAAAACTTTCATGATGAAATCTTTTGAAGAAATGGTGGAGAGGTTTGAAGAATTTCAAAGACGCGGTATGGAGATTCCATCATAATTGGATATACATCATAATATGATTCCATAATAATGGTAATTCCATCATAATGTGAATTCAATTGGATTTACTAAGAAGGATATAGAATTCAGATTTACTAAGAAGGATAAAAAATTCAGATTCATTGAGAAGGATACAAAATTTAGATTCACTGAGAAAGAAAAAAAAATCAGATTCACTGAGAAAGAAATGGAAATTTGATTCACTGAGAAAGAAATATAATTCAGATTCACTAATAAAGAAATAAAAAAAGGATTCCCTGAGAAATAAATATAATTCAGATTCACTGAGAAAGAAACAGAAATTGGATTCATTTCAAAATAAATAGAAATCATATTGAGTTGATTACAAATAAGACTCAAAAATAAAATTATATAATTTTTATGAAGAGTTCAGAAGGTCAAACTTGAATTTCAATTTTTCATAAATCTTAATGAAATCTAAGTAAGTTTTAAGAAGTCAAAGTTAAATTTTTAAATGCAATAGATTTTTGGAGTATTTGAAATTTGGGGAAGTGGGGAAAGTTTTAAAGTTTCCCACTTTTGTTTTTTGAGTCACCTATAAATACTTTCTTAGATTATTAGTTCATTAGTAACTTTCACACAAGTGGAAAAGGTAGAGAACTGAATAAATCAAGTGAGAGTCATTGTCAAGTAGAGATATCATGAGGAGGATCAAAAAATTTGAATATTTGTTTACTAGATTGAGCAATATTGTATTGAGAAGATCGTATTAAATTATTCAGATTGAGTCAATCATACTGAAGAAGATAAAATTGTGTATTTGAGAAGAGTTTGAGTTTTTTATATTGAGAATGGGTTCATCATATTGAGTCCATCGGATTGATAGAATCGGATCCATACTCATCATATTGAGATAATCATATCCAGACTCACTGTATTAAGAGAATCAGATCCAGACTGATTGTATTGAGAGAATTAGATATAGACTCAGTGTATTTAGTGAATCAAATCTAGACTTATTGTATTGATAGAATCAGATCCACACTGATTGGATTGAGAACATCAGATCCATCCAAATCTGACTGAGGAATTGTGGATAAGTTTAAAAAAAGTATTTAATCTTTTTTTTCCTCAATTTTTTTATAAGAAAACATTGTAAATTTATGTGAGTTAGTATAATCATTCCTATTGGGAGATAAAAGGTGTCTAATTGGAGTTGGCACAATTTGTATTCACTTATTCATAACAGTGTATTTCTATAGACCCATGAGAGTGGTTATGGCAAGGATGTAAGTTCTCAAATTGAAGAGTGACCTTGTAAATATTGTATTCTTTACTTAATATCAAACTTTTTATGCATGATTATTTACTAAAATTTGATAAGGAAATAAATCTTAATCGTTTTTAGTGGTTGATTTTATAGAATTTTTAAAACTTTAAAAAAAGTGAACAATTGATTCAACCCTCCCCCTCTGAATTGTTATTCGATCCATTGGAACTTCAGAACCCACTACCATTATTTTATAATTACTTTTGAGACTTAAACATACTTTCTAATCATTTTATGAGATGAAAAAGTTTTATATTTATCCCTATAAATGGATGAATCATCATCTTCATTCTATATTTCTTTTAAATTTTCATTATTTCTAGAATATTCATCATGTTCCACAAAAAAACTTCATAATCACTTCTTGAACATTATTATTGAAGTTAGTTTTATTTATTTGAGTGTTCTATCACATTTACATAAAAAAAATTAAAAAATATTTGTTATTTATTTATTGTAACATTAGTATCCTCCTCCATTTTTAAGATAACCTAGGAAGATACCAACAACTCCCCTTTGTTCAAACATACTGAGATTTTCACCTTTCACTTTGATTACACAAGAGCTTCTAAACACCATTAAATATTTCAACTATGGGGAATTATTATAATATATCTCATATAGTTAAATATCTAATTTTGGTTTATATAAACAATGATTATGAATGTGAATCATTTCACTGATATATTGTCTTCATAAATATAAATAAGTCTCATGCTTTATCAACATGGTCTTAGTATCTCCATTAAACTTTAGTTCTGCCAGTAAATAATTCCATGTTTTTGTAGTTCATATAGTGAAATAAGTTTTTTTTTGAGTATCATTATTCTCAGGATAAGAATCAAATAATCCACTAATATATTCTACACCATAGTCTGTCTGAATATTTTTCAAATAGAAACCACACTCCTAAAACTTTCAAACATTTTCAAAGACTCTAACTTGTACTTCATAAACAAAATACAAGTGATATGTGTAAATTAATAAATAAATTATATAAAATAATCGTATTTAATTTTTTATTACTTCATCATATGCCCAAAAATGTATTAATGGCTAATCTCTAATGGATTACATATTTTAATCTCAACTTTCTTGTGTAGAGAATTAAAGATCTTACCCTTTTAACATGTATTGCACATCAATTTTCTATCTATATTCAACATATTCACATATTGAACATTACCCCTCCATAAAATCTTTCACATACAATTTTTACCAAAATAAACAATCCTTCAATGCCAAAAATTATTTTATTCTTTCAATCTTAAGTAGCATGAATTTTTAGCACCACTAATCTGAAACAAGATTCCCATTGTGCATTTTCCTCTTGTCAGTACACATACATATATAAAAATATTTACCATGAATCTATGTTTCAAGAAAAAAATATATTTTCCTTCATTATATATCTAAGATACCCTTAATATATTTTGTTTTAACCCATAAATATATAAAGTTTTATTGAACATAAACTTCTCATTTCGAATAACTATTGAACTAACTCCTTTAATTTTAAATGACATATCACTTTAAAAGGTAACATAACCGTCAGTTAAAATTTCAAAAACCTTAAATAGATTTAAATTTCTTAACAAGTGTGAAGATAATCCACTATCTTGAATCCATGGACATTCCCCTTTTACGATTTATGTGAAAATTCAATAACAAAATACTTTTCCATTACACTTTCTTTCTTCTTCTGATACTTTTGAGTATTGAAAAATATATTTAACTGATTTTTATAATGGTGAGAAAATATTTTTTAAAATTACGACATATGATCATGTATTCCAAAAACGTCTTCTAGTGGTTGAAATTTATTCTCAACCTTCCATCCATATTTTTCAAGTTTCTTCATAATTTTTTTCCTTTGAGTGAGTTGACTCCCCCACAAAATTTTTCTCCCAAACCTACTAGTAAAATAAGAATATTTATAATTAAATGAAAAAATAAATCTTCAAAAAACCTATATAGTTCCAATATTATCTATAAAATGAATACTTATCTCTGTATAAATATTTTTTTCTAGATGTTGATACATGCACTTCTTCTTTATTTTTATCATGAATCTTGGTTCATTTTTGTGAACCCAAATTTTATTAGGCTCCCATAATATTTTTATTTGATCTATGATTCTATTTATAAATTTTAGCATCACCAATTATTGTAGATTTTTCTTTCAATTCAGTACTCTTAGAATTTACATACTTCTAAGAATCACTTTATTTTTCCACAAACATGGTTTTATTCACCTGCATCTTCTATTGGGGTTGGTACCCTATAACCAATTGAGTTTGTAATTTTGATTACTTATATATTCAAAGGATTTAATATTAATTAATATATTATCATAAAATTATTTTTCTTCTGCATAAAATAAATTTAATAATGTCCTTATAATATTTTTCTCATTAAAAGGACTTATAAGTTTCCCTCTATGATGAGAACCTCAGTGAAATGAAAATATTTTTAAAATATGTTCTATATAAGTATTATATATATCTGACAGGACACATATGATTGTAGGTTATCAATTTTAGGGTATTATAAGACATTGGGATTTATTCTTATGAATTTTACACTTTTAAATATCTAATAGAAGAGGTTATAAGAAAATACCCACTAATAGGAATTCCACATGTTATACACGTCATCAGATATTCCTATCTATCGACATGGGTATTATTCTTTATAATAGATATTATTATTAATGTATACCATGAATTGTGTACCAAGATGTATTAATGAAATATATGATGACATATACTTAGGATGTGTTGGGTGAGTCATAAGTGATATGAACTTAATGAATAAGTCTAGAAAAGATTCTTCCCTTCTATTTAATGTAAGTAAATATATATATATATCCTTATAATTGAAATAGAACTACCTAATAAATCCATAGTCATGGTAGTATATCGAAGTTTTTATTTTTAGAATTAAAATAATCACAATTCAAGCATATAGACTAATAATATGAATTATGAAACCTAATTGATGAGATATCGAGGAAAAGGGGTCATATTTCACGATGAGCATCCATATGAGGATGTTATCATTATGAAGATAATTTCTTTATCTATGAGTGTCTTGACATCTTTCTAGACACAAATCTTTGAATTTAGCTAGTTTTCTTAATACCATTGAGAAAGAGACCTAGAGGTTCACACAATATGTGTATTTATAATCTCAATTAAATTCTACTTGAATTTAATAGTTTAAATATATATTATTATCATCTTGTGGTTTAATAATTATTTAGGTTTTGTTGATTTCATTAATTCAATCTATATTTATTCAAAAGAATATATATGTGAGTTGAATATTAAATAAATATATATTTTTCAACATAATTAATAGTTAAAAAAATATATAATATTTATTTATATCTTATTTATTCACATGGTACCAAGTAATTATTTATTTGGTTATGTGAATATTATTTAAATAATCATTTTATAGTGACTTAATATCATATTTATTTACTTATTGGATTAATAATAAAGTGATATTTATTTATTGAAATAAATGGTCATAATTTAAGGTTCAATAAATGTCACAGCAGATTGATAGACTGAGTCAAGGGTTAAGAATAAAATGATATATTTTATTTAATATCATTTAAATAAATATTCATTTATTTATGATATTTAAATATCCATGGGTTTTCTACATGTTAATAAAATAATAATATTATTATTATTAATCTAAGTGGGGTTTATTAAGTATTAAGAGATTAGTTGTGGTTTTTTGTTTAATATCTAACTCTATAACCTATATATATAAACTGGATTATATTATTTTATAGGATTTCGATAATTTTTTTCACAATAGATTCTCTAAATAATTATATCTGAACCTAGAGAGAAATTCTCGAGAATAATCTCAATAAAATGAGAGGTGATCGATCTTCCTCCTCCCTCTCAAGATTGATAGAACAAGAGATATTATTTCAAGTGTGTAAAGATTCATGTTGTTATTAACACCAAATGATGCAAGTTGTTTGGATCCTCTCTGATAAGACCCAAATGTCCAATAACATCATTTAGAGGTACATAGAGAACATGTACATACCAATAGAGGGATTTTATCCTTGGAACCTTCATCCAACAATTGAATGACAAGAAATTCCAATCGATCTGACAATAAAGAAATAATTGTAAGTGAATTTAATTCTTTATTATGAAAATTAATTATAAATTATATTAAAAAAGGCCATATATTGAATATTTTTGGGTTATGTTCATTTGATTTTGAAGATATATTCTAAATAAACCAATGAAAAAATACTACTCAGTATGGGCCCAACTGCTTCCATTGCACCCTAGAGCCTTTAGCCTCAACTCAGACTTTCTACCAACAATTTAAAGATCTTTCTCACCATTTGAGTATGATTTTTGTTGGTCTATTTGAACCTCATAATATTTTGAATTTTCAACAGCTTTAATAGCCTTTTTCTTTGAGATTTCACTATGCTCTTGAAAATAATTCTAAAAATTGGGTCTATACTTTTCTAATTCTTTTTCAATATTGAATGAATTCATTTTGACTATATCAAGTGAATTTTACTTTTTGTGAAATTTCCTTTTCATCCCAAATTTTGAAATATTATCTTCACCAAAAAATTTCTTCAAGTAATAAATCTCTTATAACATCTTTGGTTACTCTTCAGTATGAATATATTCTTTGTTACTTGAATATTAATTACCTTTCTTTAGATTTTTTACCTCATTTTCCAACATTAAGATCTTTAAAAGACACTCATTGAGTACTCTATTAAAAAAACACTATCTCAATTTCATCCTCACTTCCCCACCATTATTTTCACCAAATATGAATACTTTTTCATTCACTTTAGAAATCATTAGTTTTCATCGACATCATCGGAAGTCTCAACTTCCACATCATCAACATTTCTCTCATCATCATCAAGGATTCATAATAATTTTATCTTTTTATATTTAGATAAATTATTACCCTTACCTTTTAAAGAAAAATTTATTTTATCAAATTTTATAAATTTATTTATAGAGGATCTACTTGGATTATCATCCTCATCCTAATTAGTTTCTTCTTTATTCTTATCCTTCATTAAATATTTTATGGAAATTTCCATATCATCCTTAGACTTATTCTAGAAAACCCTTACCTTCCGTATTTCATATTCAATGAGGAAGTTGTGTAATTTATCCAATGGAAGTGTACCTAGATCATGGTATTCAAGTGTTGATACTTGAGAATAAAACCTATCTATAAGAATGTGTAGTTTCTTCTTGATAACTATTATATCATTCATATTTTCACAAAAACCTATAACGGTGCTCACTATTTCATTAACTTGAGTGAATAAGTCATTTATTGGTTCATTTCCATCATTTTGGGGTCTTTATACTTCAACCTATAAATATTTATTTAATCTTTATTTTTCATTTTAGTGCCTTTATAGGGATGTTTGAATTTTTCCCATATGAATTGTTATATCTTGATTATTTTTACCTTTAGAAATTACTTCTCTAAAAGAAAATTGAATAGTTGCATTTTGATCATGGCCACTATTTTTGAAATTATTTCTATCGGGTTTTTTCATAGAAATACCTTCACTATGAGGAACAAATCCATTAATTTTAACCTCTAACATAGGAAAACTAGTAGATAACAAGTAGGGAAGAATTCGGTATTTTTATATATTATATTTTTTCCCATAAAAAGTTTAAATCCCCATATTATTCATTTAATTGAGACTATACATATAAAAATATAAATTTAGTAATAAAATATTCAAAAAAAATGGAAAATTTTATCTCCAAATAGTAAATTATAAAGAAAGGGGACCATACTCTGATACCATGTGAAAAAGTCCCTTAATATCAGTGGGAGATCACTAAGAAGGGGTGAATCATTTATCCAAATTCATTTTTCCGATTACTATAGAAAAAAATTCACCTCCAATTAAATTGATTACTTATATTGGCCTCACACACACCAATAAAAAATCACAATAGTCACAAAATATTTTAACAAGGTTCACCTCTCAAAATTATAAGGTTATTCCTTGGAAAGATCCATATTCACTCAAGATCATAGAGTAAATTAGTTTCATTATGTGGATTTTAAACAAGAAGGGTTCATCCTTGAATTTTTTTACACAAAAGTCTCTCAATAATAAAAAGTACCCCCTCACAAAATGACATATATAAAAAATAGAGAGTCTTTGACTATATCAAACTTCCATCGAGATTTCTTTTTTATAATTCTTATTATTTTAACTTTTTATTCCTCATATTTATATTTTTATTATATTTTTACGTGATAAAGTGCATTATACTTAATCTTTTTTGTCTCCCTTTCAGTTCATACCATATATATCACAACAACAACAAGTTTATTCAAGTTCAAATTCAAATTTCAAAATAAAATTCAAACCAATTGTTATATTCAACTACTTCACCGACCTAATAGCCTGAAGGCCTTCTTTTTTTATTGATTTTTGATAACCCCCCTTCAAGGGATGAGGGGTAACCCTTACAAGGCTCATAGCCATTGATATTACATGACCTGTAGGTATTAGGAAATATACAGGCTACAACTACATGGAACTGCTCATCCCCAACTCCTTCATCGTGATGTCAGCTCTCCACCTTTACATGGCTAGTTTTTCTAGTCTTCCCGTGCAAGCATAGGCTAGTCCCAATGGAAAATTCCATACCCTATATTTCTAAAAAACCAGCTTAAACATCTGCTATGGTGAATGCGTCTACTCTGAATCCTTATCTGGAGCCTTCTCCTTGTAGAGTCTACCTGGTTGATAAGCCTAATTTTAGGTGGCTCGAAGACCTTGAGGTGGCCTAAAGGCCTTGAAGTTTCTTGAAGGCCTTGAGGTGGCTGTAAATCCTTACTGGCTTGAGGGCCTTCGGTGGCCCGAAGTCATTGAAGGACCCGAGGCCCAAACCGGTGGCCTGAAAACTAAATCATATGAATATTCTCGGATGCAATAGTATGTGGTACATCACCTACTACAGTACCTTCTACAGTTCTGCTACATTTCATGCACCGTAGTGTATTTCATATTGTTTCAGTAACTTTTCATATGGAATGTACTTCACCCTTGAATGTTGTATTCCATTTTAGTTCACCTATTTAGAATCACTTTGAAACTTCCTTCAACATACCAAATACCATGACATATTGTCTACTTCACATTTTAGATAAGAACTTTTTCTTCACAGCATAGCATATAGCACAATATAGAGATCCAGTTTCAAACCTCAAATAACTTTAAATACATTTTACTCCTTGAGATGAATTCTCCTAGATATTTTGAGGACTTATAAAAACATCCACCAAAACTACACCATGAAATGGTCTTCACCCTTTCTATTCCAAGATAATTAGTCATCCTTTGGAAAAGAAAATTTTCCAAAATTTCAACACTCATAATTCAAACACCATGGACACCTCTACAGCATGTTTTAGATTCATTGTGTTTCATAGGGAAATTAATTTATTGAAATTTTTATAAAAACATACATTTTAGAAAACATATAAATATTTCCTTGCTATGTTTTTGTTATTATTTTCCACGTGACATGGTTGAAACACTTTTCACATGCCATGACATGTCAAAATAACCATGACCTAACCAACTGATAACTTTTCACTTCCATACAAATACCTACACATGTTTTATGTATGATAATTTCATAGAGATTCCAATTCCCCTTTAAAAAAATTCAAAATCTACTATTTAACTTCAAAACATCTTCTATGTTTTTTAAATCATCCCAAAACCATAGAAAAATATTTACCTCAAATAAATCATCATGAAACACCTATGTTCAAACATGATTTATGTGTTGAGAAAAAAAAAAGAAATCATGATAATAACATCCAATTTATCACTTTAGATTATCATCATAAAACAATCATATTGGGTCTTAAAAACTACCAGAAGGTCATAAAAATTTTAGATATTAGAAACTTATTCATACATGGTCTCAATAAAATAAATAATATGTCAATGAAATCCAAAAAAACTCCTTGAAAATTGTATATATTCATAATATAATATCTTCCTTTTATAATGAACTACATTGTTATTATATAATATTTATTTAATGTCCTTCATAACCATTAGTATAGAGTTAATAATAATTTTCATATATTTTAGCATTTAACCTTTGAATAATCCCTGAAATATCATAAAAAAATTTCTTCTAAAATTAAGACATTTGAATTTTGAATAAGAAATTTTCATAGTTAATTTATCGCATGGTTTAACAATCTACTTCATGGTTTAACTCTTTTATTCATCTTGAGATAGTTACATGATCACAACGTGGTCATCATATTCATGATGTATACTCGATTTAAGTTTTAAAACATCCTAAAAATAACTTCCATGGCCTAAATTCTATATTCACAGTTTGAATATTCTAGTGTGGCTCCACTAATCATGGAATTACCTTTCTTCCACAATGTGTCCATGTCCAAATAAAAAATAAATTGAAATTCATATAAGTCTCATAATAGTATGAAATACTTCATAATGATCATGACTAACTTTTTTTTAAATGATTAAGGAAAAAATTGTATAAATCCTAGTGTTAAAGAATTTACTATTTTTCAAAACATTTAACTTTCAATACATTAATTGTAATATATATATATAAATACTTCATCACATAAGAGTCTTCTCCTTTGGAAAATTTCTAATTCTTTATAATGAATAAGAGTAAGACCTCCAATATATAAAAGTAAATCTTAACTTCATATTATATATAAGAGTAATATTAATCCATCATTGTAATGTATAAGGGTAAAGAATTAGCTGAATACCAAATAAATTAGATTCAATATTCACTTTCTATATATGAATAAAGGTCATACAATTAATGAAATTTCTATCTATTTTTAATTATGATAATACATAAAGTTAAATCTTCACTACAGTCTTCATACATAAAATTAATTTACACTTCCCCATCAATAATTTATTAAATTATCAAAGAAAAATTCATGACTTCCATATATATGTTAAGGTAAATAAATGTAACTTCCAAACATTAATACTTCATTGAATATTCAAAGTATTCAATCATATCACTATATATAGGAGTCTTTTACTTATCCAAAACTATATTATTCTTTATCATACATATTGATAATCTATTTAATAGAAGTTATATAATTCTTCTAGAATCGTAGAATTCCTCAAGAATATAAAACTCTTATAATATAGATTTCAGGGGGAAAATTCGATTAAGAAACTTAAATAAATAAATAACTAACCTGAAATCATTCAGTAAAATTCACTAGTAACAAAAACCAGGGAATTTTTGGGTGTCAAAAATTAAATTAAATGAGAGTATGTTGGATTATAAATTATACACAATAAAAATAATAAAAATATTTTATGATAAAAAAACCTATAAAATCAAAATAAAAAATTGTATATAATAATCAACTAAGAATAATAATATAAATATAATATTCAAAGAATCAGTGGAGTAAAATTTCATGCTCTTCATTCCCACCCTTTTATGATATCAAAAATAATGTTGTATAAGATTTCATAAGACATCACTTTTTCACACTAAATTGAATATACTGTGAGATTATAATACTAAAAAAATATGAATTTGGAAAGAACTTGTATTTATCAAGAATAAGTAAAATTTATAAAATATTGAAATAGATGAATAACATATAAAGAAAAAAATAAATAATTTGTAAATTATAAAAACAAAACAATGAATAAAAAAAGTTAAACACAGTTAAAATCAAACAAACCCAACTCACTTTTAATAAAATAAAAAAGATGGTAAATAAGAGGTTTTGTAAAAATATCTTTTAAATGACATTCAATGTGAATGAATTAAAGATAAATACTACCTTTTAGTGTGATTTATCAAGAAATGTTGACTAATGTCAATATTATTAGTCCTCGAATATCTTATTGATATTTTTGAAATATTTATAGTGCTTGTTTTATCACATTTTTTTGTAACATGTTTGAAGTTCTCAGGTACAATTATATCACTTAGAGGGAAAGAATTAGTAATCTTTTTTATTATTTCATTTCAATTTAAGTTAACCATTATGATCAGTTAGGATCTTGATCCATAGTTCTTTTCACTCTTGGCATTATCTGAATAATTCAAGAAATAAAGGCATAGGATACAATCATTTTTACAAGTTTTGACATCAATGTGGGAGCCTAATACACATTATGTTATTGGTTATTCACTGCAATCATATATTTTTTAACTATAAATTCAATTTTTTACAATGTATAGTTTGGAACCATTCCCATATGGAATCCCACCATGAGGTCCAACATCACATTGGATGTTTTTTTACTATGTCTCACAATCTTCCGCCTCCCACTGGTATCTTTTATCTCACACAACTCAGTCATCATGAATGGAATGGAGTTATTTAATGGTCATTCACAACCTTCTCTGAATAATTATTGAAACGATCATGTCTTTTGATGTAGTTTACATGTTGACCTTATTCCTCTCAATTCCCTCACATCCTGATATTTAACAAAATTCTGTGACCTTGTTCACATCCTCTCCCAATTATATGATGATATTTTAGAGTTAAATGATGCTCTTATTTGTCACTAGTTTTCCTTATTCCTTTCCTTCTTCAATGAATAGTTTCTCTTACAAAATGCAGTCAGCCTTTACTTCTTCAATACACCTAGTTGTATCTATCAAGAAAAGTATCAATTTTTTTCTTTATATCTCATTATTATGATCCTACTTTTTTATATTCACAAAATATATCATGAATATTGTTTCCAATATTTTAATATGGAGCTATATATATCACTATGGTAAAGATATTCTTATTCAAACTAGTGGATGTTTTCTATTTTAAATTATCATTCATTTAAAATCCTAGTTGATTATTCTAAAGGACCTATGATTTCTTTCACTGAATCATTCCATGTGTGAATAGAAATATGCACCAACATGATGTGTCATTCTACCTTATGACATGGAACATTCTTCTTTTTATTTGATTCGGATTGATCCTGTATCTCATTATGATTAATAATTACTCTAATTAATTATGATATTAATTTTAGGAATAATAGATCTTGAGCATCATCTGAATTTATTTCCTTAAAATATTTAATTTTATAAATATTAATCGCCTTTGGAATTTCAATTTAATAGTATTTTATTTCAAATGGAATTACATAAGAATGAAATCTAATGAAATTTTTTGATCCATTATTGAAATCCATAACTTCAATTTCAATTAACTCTTCCATCTATTCATGGAATCATGCACCATTGTGATGTTACATTCTCTCTTATAATGTGGGAAATTATTCTTACGATTAGATTACTATAGATCCCTAATATTATAATGAATAAAAATTTGTTCTAATTAATTATGACACTAATTTCAGGAAGAATCGATCTTTAGTATCATCTAAATGTATTTTCTCAAAACATTTAATTCTAGAATTATTAATCCCATTTGGCATTTCCCTCTGATAATATTTCATTTCAGATAGAATTCTATAAGAATGAATGATTCTTATGAAAGTGAATCTTATAATATTTTAAAATGAATCTTACAAAGAAATATTTTACTCTTATGAAGTTTAGCTTTGTCATTTTCCATATCAACTGCTCTTCATAAGAGTAAATTACTCTCTAGAAATCCATATCTACTCTTCTAAATTCTATAATGACTCTTTTGAAGTTGGAATTTCACTATCCTGAACTCAGAAAACAAAATATTTCACAAATTAACTTATTATTTATAGTTTTATCTAAATATTATGAGGTTAATATTTACGCTTACAAAGTTAGTTGTTAATATTTTGAAGTCAAGTATTATCCATTTTCTACATCAGTATAGATTCCAAACATTACTCTATTAATCACAGAAAAACTTAAATTCAACTAAGTTTATTTTCAATCAATCCAAATCACCCCATAATATCTTCAAATATTGTTGGGAATTATAAAAATAATTGCAAACCCTTTAGCTCAAGGTATTCTTAAATTCTTCAAAACATCATCCAAAGGATTTTCCTTTTATGGATGAATTATTCAACTTCCATGTTAGATATTTATTTATTAATAACATATCTTCAATATCCGCATTTTCCATATTCTTCTAAGCACATTTACATTATTATAGGTAGTCTGTCATCATTGGTACTTGTCTTTAACTAGAAGAATAGAAGAACAATATTACATATAAATACTGATGTATTGAATCAATCCATATGATATCTAAAAGAAAAATCCTCATCATTCACTCATTTTACACTAATTAATAATGGAATCAACTCACTCATCTTTATCACACATTGAATTTCCTTTAGTAAAACATATTGGTAATAAATATGACTCTATATTCACAAATCTATTAGGGTATTTCAATCCCGAATTTCCCGTTGTCTTCCTTCATATGGAGCATGGTAACCTTCTTTTTTCACTTATCATTTTTATGAAACTCCTTTTTATGTGTTAGAAAAGTAAATTATTCTTTAGATACTTGTTTTTTATTCTTTAGATTTTCAACATGAATTGGAAGTATTTTCATGTAATATTTTTAATTATGAACAATTTGTTTATAACTTCCACAAAGTTCCTTAAGAACTCTAATTTCTTTATTATTAGAAAACCACTCATGAAAAAAATTTCTTCATGAGAAAAAATTTATTTCACTTTATCACTTGAATTTTTTTGAGTTTTCACCATCCCTCTAGCCATCATAAATATTTCTCTACAAACTATTAAGAACTCCTTTTATTTATTCTATTATTGTGATCTTTTATAACCATTTCTTTTATTTTTATTAACTTCATAAGCTCATTGAGTTTTCCTTTTTAACTTCTCATCTATAAACTTCTATGTAATAAGAGTATTTATTCTTCTCACATAACTTCATTTCTTATTTCCTAAATTTTACCCCTTGGTTTATACCAAATTCTTGGAAATAACATGTTAAGTCAGTAGTTTTAGGCCTTGGATCCAAATTCTCCAGAAAAACAATAATATCTTCTCAACTTATGTCTTTTATGATTATTACTAAACTATTGGTTAATAAATATTTTAATCATAAGAAAAATCCTACCCGCATTTTACTTATGTTTTATAGAGAAATATCTTCTTACCTCATCTTCAACTCTTCTTGATGTAATAGTGGAGTTTTCTTGGATTTATTTAGTTTAAACTCTTCCAATTTTAATAGTAGAAATTGTACTATAAGATGAAACATATTCAACATCACTATAAAAATAAGAAATAATTTTTACCTCCTTCCTTGGACTAGTATTCAAAATTTATTTGGATGATTCATCCTTAATCTCCACAACTTTATCCGGGTATTATTTTATAGTTTTTAAGGTCTTTTCAGCTTTAAAACACCTTTATTATGTCGCATTTACTTCTTATTTTTCATTCTGTTTTTTATTAGGGTACTTCAATTTATTATCCAATTAGGCATATTTAACTTATAAGTTTTTATCTTATCAGTGATATTACTCTCCTATTTATCTTCATTTCTTTACTCTTTTTCTGAAAGATTTGTTTTTTTCTTGAGCTTCGTATTTTTCTCAAGGAATACTTCTAATTATTATCTCATAATATAATCAATGTCTCTTTATTATTCCTCTTCACCACTACATGAATAAGTTTCATTATTTTTTGAGATGATATAAGAAGGTTTTGTTACTTTCATAAGTACCTTCGTCTTCTAACTCACTCCATGTTGATGAGCTTTCATCACCTTCCCTACTCATAAGATTTCATCTATATTTTTTTGAATACTTATTCTTATTTCTAGTGCTAGTATTCCTAGTTTTCTTGATCCTCTCTTATAATATTACTCACCCCTTGAGTTTCTTTTCCTTTTAACACATATCCAAATCCCTTCTTCTTTGGTCAGTTTACAATAAATCTTCCAGTACTTCCACATTTGTAACACTTTGGCGAGTGATTTACTTTGTGGTTTCCTTTTTTATTTTTGAATTTTTTTTATATAATATCTATTATTCTCTTATATTCCTCATCCCCATCCTCATCTTTAATTTCACAGGATTCCACATTTTCTTCATATTTTACTTGGTGTTTTCTTATATCCTTAAATTTCATTTATTATGTTTCTTTATTTTTTAATATCAGTGCTTTCCTATTCTAAAAATTAATGAGTGTGTTATGTAACTCATTAAGAAATAGATCTCTAATTTCTTATATAATATATATCTTTACGATAAATATATGGGTGAAATTACTCATCAAGTTCTTAATAATATTTTAATCTTCCAAAATATATTCAAAGCCTCTGATATGAATTTTTATTTCATTTAACCTTGTAAAGTAGTCTTTGACATTCACAAAATCAACCATATGGATACCATCACACCTATATATCCAAATATGGATTTTTGATAACTTTACCACCACATTTCCTTTATTCATATTCTTAAGTTTCTCTCATATCTCCTCGGCTGTTTTTAGCCCTGTAACCTTGGAGAATTATTTATCAAACGGTGAAGATAGGATGAAATTCATATCTTTCCCATCCACTTATAAGTTTGTATTTTCTACATATATCATGGGATCATCTTTTACATGTGGAATAAATCTCACTATTACAACATCACCTAACTCAATACCTTGTGATAGTAGACATGGAAATATCATGATCTTCCATCCATGAAAATCATTACCATAAAAAATAGGTACCCTACTATTTTTGATAGAATTTAGACTCTCTATGATTAAGATTTATTAATTTTTGGATATTTTAGCAGAATTATAGTTAACTCTGATACCACTAGAAGTGCCTAGGTCTGTTTTGATCACAAATAGTGGGATAGAGTGAAATAATGGTCCCTTTTATGATTTCTTTTAATTTTAAATATTTTTTTCTAACAAGTTAATAACTTGATACAATCTTCTTGTGTATCTTATAATTACCCAAATAATTAAAGAAATAATAGCACATGACACCATTTCTTTACAAGGTTTAGCCTCAATGTGATAGTCTACTCCTTACTATAATTGGTCAGTCACCCCAATCAATGATTCTTCCACTATAAATGCAAGTAATTATAATGCATATTATCACCCCATACATACATATAATTCTACCACATGGTTCATTATTTCACTATATATCTTTATACTATGTTATATAGTCTTCAGTATCCCTTTGGTCTTTATTTCATTGCACAACTCAGTCCTTGTGAATGAAATAGAGTTCTTAAATGGTCCTATAAACCATCATTTGACAAGTCTTTGAATACTACTATATCCAGATAAATTTTGTGTATCATCCTTATTCCCCTTAAATTGATCATGTCCATGTATATAATAGGATCTCTTTACCTTGATCACATTATCTCCTAATGATATAATGATATTATAGGGTAGGATATTGTTCCTTCCTCTCACTAATTCTTCTCATTCTTCTTTTTATTCTTCAACACACAAGTTTTATTCCTAGATCCAGGCAACCTCTACTTATTTGATATACATGATTTTATCTATAGAGAAAATAATCATGGTTTTCCTTGTATCTCATTCATCTATTATTATCTTTTTATATTCACAAAATATCGCAAGAATATTGATTCTAATATTTGTAAATGAAACTCCATAAATATCAGGGGCAGTTATATTCTTATTCAAACCAATAGATTATTTCTAGTTTGAATTATCATTATACTTATCATTTAAAATCACTTTCAATTATCCTAAAGGACTTATGAGTTTTTCTACAAAAGAGATCTATGAAATACACTACTTCAATTTCAAGTAATTCTTCCACATGTGCATTGTGGAATGCTCCATTACAATAAGGAAATTTCCTTTGGGATTTAGGCCATTATTATTAGGAACACCGTCATCTTGAGCCCACATATTATTATGAATCATAATTATTATAATTGATTATGAAATTAATTTCTTGAAGAATAAATCTTGATCATCGACTGAATTTATTTCTTCAGAATATTTAATTTGGGGATTCTTAATCTCTTTTTTAATTTCACTTTTCTGGTATATCATTTTAGATAGAATTCTACAATAATAAATAATTAATACATAATTTACTCTCATAGTTTTGTAAAAAATCTTATAAATATAGATTTTACTCTTCCAAAGTTCCCTGATAACTGATAGGTCCATTACACATGAGCTGAACAAGCACATGCATAACTCCCCTACCTGGGTCCTAATTGTCCTATCTCTTTTCTACCAAACTCCCCAATCATATTCCAAGAATAATTCTCTAATATTATTTTATTACACTATTTCCCAAATAACTTGGTCTGATCCATATTTTAACATGACCTCATGTAGGCCACATTCTATACAAGAGGATACTGACTAGCGATGGGGGACTAATTAGAAAAATGGGGAGACTATTCCCATGGTATTGACACCCAAAAAATATATAACATGATGGAGTAATAATAAAATAATAGAATAATACAATGAAATTAAATTACATAAAACATGTTGTATAAATATGTCATATATGACAACCAATAACCATCCAACAATAATTAAAGTACTAAAGAAAAACAATATAGAAGAATATAAGAGATTCCCTGAAAAACAAACTGAAGTCCACTGTAACTCCACTCAACAGCCATGTTCCTCCAGCTCATTCACCCGATGTTGGGCCTTTTCCTTTTACTAGATCCCTGACCATAATGTATATAATTTCAATGATATACCATGTAGTTTGTGAGTATAAACCCAGTATGAAACCACCAATGCATCCATAAGAGATCACTTACATTGAAATACCTAGGTTTGGTGTCACTAGATCTGATGAAATTTTTATCTGGTGGGAAGGAATTCACCAATAATAAATACTAGTGTCATTAGGATTGACATCCCTAGGTGTGGGGGAATAATGAGGGGGTTTGGGGTAAAAATATTTATTTTAGGATTAATTAATTCTATGCACATGGTTTAGTTGCACAGTTTACTAAATAGTGCACCAACCATATGAGGATCACTTTTTATTTAGGGAACCCACATGGTTTGTACACACAATTAGGTAAAATATTTTTCAACATTGATTTTTTTTCTATTTTGAGTTTCATGATTTACTGGAGAATTTCACATAGTTATCTCTAACCATGTTCCACTAACTTCTCCTCTTCAAAATGATGCATGGTTACCTTGGGAGAACTACACAGTTTTATCTAACCCTTCTCAACCCTTTCCCCCCTTAAAGAATTCTAAAACTCCCCAAAACCACAAAGAATCTACAAAGGACTTTACCCAAACAAATAATAACTAAAAAATACTTAAATAAAGGCTTAAAAAGTAATAATGCCTCTAAAAAGTTTAGGTCATTACAATATCCCCCTTTAAGGACTTATCATCCTCGAGAAGAGTCTCTAGAGGTCCTAAAAAACTCAGGTCACGAAGACCACACAAATGATTCTATCTCTTAAGTGTCTTGTTTGATACATTTTTATGCTATAAAACTTGAATTAGAGGCATTGTATTCCCCAAAAATACATTTTTTTCTCTAATAAAAAATCCACATGGATGTTATTAGAATGAAGCATCCACCTCCAACTCAGCTTCCTCAATATCAATCACATGTGAAGGATCTAGATCATACCTTCTAATATGAGACACATGAAATGAATAATTCATACCTCAATGTCATGGAGGATGATCAAATCAATAATCCACTATTCTAATAAATTACACTATCTTAAATGGTTCCAAAAACCATGGTGACAATTTCCCTACCTCTGCAATCATCAATACCACAATTGAGGTGATACCCACTAGAAAACTTAATCACCCATGGAAAATTATAAAGTTATTCATCATTAGTATGCATAATAACACTTCCTTCTTTGAGTGATAACCATTGGATTCCTAATTAATAGCACTGCTCGAAGGTTTCCTGCAATATACTCATCCAAATAACTACTAACTCACTAACTTTATGACAACATAATAGATAATGAAATGGTCGTCCATAAATATCCATAAAATTATCCATCTAAATCAAAGATTGAAAACTATTATTATATGAAAACTCTACCAAATACATATTTTCATCCAATTCTATACCAAATTATATCACACAATCC
Source organism: Viscum album (assembly GCA_963277665.1). Classification (NCBI taxonomy): domain Eukaryota; kingdom Viridiplantae; phylum Streptophyta; class Magnoliopsida; order Santalales; family Viscaceae; genus Viscum; species Viscum album. Next base: position 932,966,460 of record OY728136.1, on the reverse strand, counting down.
CTAAGAATGTTCGCTAAAATTTAGATTATCCTCTCATAATTCATATTTATATAAGGGTGATATGACACAATTATCTTTATTTGTGAAACCATCACCTCCTAAAATATTTTTCAAAACTATGTAAAACAAGAATCTCGATCTAAAATGATACGCATAAGAACTGCATATATCTATACTATCTCTTGAATGTAAATCCTACCCAACTCATCCGTAGATTTTGTTTCTCAAATGTGAAAAATGTGAAACACTTGTAATTATATAAAAAACAACCCACACTACAACCTGACCTCTCGGGGTCTTGATAAACCTCATAAAAAATGTCATCTCTATCTCATCCCACTTATACATGGTTATAAAAAGTAAATTAAGTAAACCATCCATTCATTAATTTTCCACTTTGATCTTCTATAAAGTGAGGTAATAAGAAATGAAGCCTGATATGTCATTTTCCATTATTTTCCACCAGTAATGATATCAAATATCATTAAACATTTTAGTCAATCCTGGATTTTCCACCCATTTTGAGGTGTTTGATTCCCTTGTTAATTCCTCTCTCATTGAAGTAGGAACTACCACTCAACCATGGATAAGAATCATGTCATTCTCATCTAAGGAATATCCTAGAACAAGATCATCTCCTATCAACCTCTACTACATAACTAGAAAATCTTTATTAGACTTATGACTATCCTTAAACTAGTCAACCAAATCAAAGGTGGTGACAAAGGGTGCACAAGATACCGCCTATTTCTCCATAGATACACTGACCTACTAATTCATAAGAAAATTGATCAACTTCCACTCTATTTTTGATGTTTGAGATCCCAAATCCTATTTTTTCATCCAATGGAATCTATAACAAAATTACCTTTCCCAAGGTTATATTCCATATAGAAATCAAATGTATATAAATACTTTACCAAATGTCTCTACTACAAATTTAGATCTCACTGAGAGAAAATATATCATAATTTATTATATTCTATATAGAAAAAAAATATTTTAGCAAAGATATAATGGTTCTAACATTTTAAGTCATGAACCACAATAGTTAGATTCATGTTATGATTCGGGTATTTTAGCTCGTGGGGTCATAGATAGAGAGACTCATAATAAACTAACCATTCATTATGCATCAATAAAACCCATAAACTAACTCCAGAGGCAATATAGTACAACACATAACTGATTCTAAGTTCGGGTAGAATTAGAATAAAATCAATGTCAACCTTTTTTTTTATTTTTAGGTTTCCCTCATTCAATATGTTATTCCACTCATTTTTCCCCCTTATTGGTAAGTATGCTCATAGGTGCTTCCAAATGAGATAATTCATAGATGAACCACCTTCAGTACTTAGTTAATCCAAGGAAAATTAAAATCTTGAACACATTCCTAATCCACACCCATGATGAAGGAGTCTATGTATGGGTTAAAATACCAAGTTATCATCTAAAAACACCATGATGAAGAAGTCTAATTATGGGTGAAAATTTCTATTAATGAGGCCCATGAACACTGGTGGAGATTTTTTCAACCCAAATAGAATCACAAGGTACTCATTTAACCCATATCTTCTCTTGAACATCATCTTTAGTATATCCTATTATATAACCCAAAATTTGTTATAGATCGATCGTAGATCAATTTAAAAGAACCATTGGTATCCCCTTAGTTGATTAAATAAATAATTGATCCTAGATAAGGGATATTAGTTATTCACTATGAAAATATTCAATTTTTAATAATCTATTCATAATCTTAGGATATCACCCTCCTTTTTGGAAAATATAAAAGATCACCCTAATGGGATTTCTCATCCAAATAAACTACTTTATCTCATTATCTTCAAGATTCACTTTAAAAATCCTTCATCTCAATCCGTTCCATCTGATATGGATGGATTGATACAATTTTTTCACTTGACATGAATTTGATCTTGAATTCAAATCATATTTTGGTAGGGGTCCTAATTAATAATTTGGAAGGCTATCCTATTAGAGGTCTGTTATAGTAGTAAAATTGGTTAGATTCCTTACCTGATTTTCTTCCAGAACCATAGCCACCACCTAATCCACAATGGTCCCATTCTAACTAAGGTATTATCTCACTCTATCTGCTCCTATATCCATTTCTCTTTCCAATACATGCCTCTCTTCTTTTAGAGAGGTAAATTTTAGTATACCCTAATAATAATAAATAAAAGATTAGAAATAAGTCAACAATCCCATATCAAAGATCATATAAAAATTATACTTCTCAAAAAACAAGAAATCCAAAAAAGGTTCATATACTGCAACCACTACAGGACATTCTAGACATCTCTGAGTATGTTATATCCTCTTTATGAGAGGAGTGTTAAGATGAAACCATTTAGAGAAAATATTTACTATAAATATAACCTATAAATTATTTGAGAATATATAAAAAATGGGAATCTCATGTGAGAAACAAGGAAATAGAGAGTGTATATGAGGTCAAAACTATACATCAAACTATCAAAGACCCCTTTCCAATATTAGTTACAATCAGATCCAAAATGTAGTCTCTACTCACATCAGATCCACAACCTTCTCCACATGATCCCTGGTTCACCTAATTCATTAAACCCTATGAAATTTGTAACTACTAATAAGACCCCATGCCTACTCCATGACCTGAACCTCATATAGTTTCCTAACTCATTGTATAAGATTCTCCAAGACACACCCTTGGAGTTTATTTCTTCCTGAAATTCCACTATGAACTTGATCATGTCACTCTCAAAAAACCCTTGAGATATCCCATCTTACCACACTGATGATACTTCCTATGAGTATTTGGGAAGAAATGTTGGTATTGTAAAATAATCCCATAATTAAAGCATTAGGGAGAATCTCTCCCATATAGGGTTCTAAAGAAACCTTGCTCTACTTTAGCTACTTATCCTCACCCTAGAAAATCTCTTTAGTCTTCCTTTTTTATTATCAGATGGGGAACCCATAGCTCCACTCAAGAACCTGGCTATTATTTCACTAAGGAAAAGAAGAATACTTGATTATTTATCCTCCTCTAAACCCTTATAAAATATAAGGTCCTTGTGAATCACTTCCAAATATATGGTCAGGTTGAAGTTCCTCACATGTCACTTCAATTCAAGAGATAATCCAAAATTTATCTTTTGGTCTTTCTACACCTCATTCTTAACCAAAAGAAGAGAAAAACATAGAAACTACATGAAATGATTAGAATATTGTGTCACCATCATTATCCCCTAATGTATTTCCATAAACTCTTGGACTTTATACAACTTTAGTGTATCTGGAAATAAATCCACAAAGAAAGGTCTTTGAAGGTCTCCGAAGTCAGACCCACATGCCTCTCATCCTGATTCATCACACTCCACCATCTCTTAGTGGGTCCTTGAAGCATATTTGTTTCCAATTTCACTCATTGTTCACTAAGAGTCTCTACTAGATCAAAAATTCCCTCAATGATATCAATATAGTCCATAGTATCCTAGGGGTTTCCTATTCCTTGGAATTCTTTGGGATATAATAATTAGAAATCTCAGACAAAATGGACCATAGTCATCCCACACCTTTAGGATCCTACACTTAAAACAAGTACTAGATAAAATAATCCATCCTAAAGAGGTTCCCCTAACTAGATTTTATAGTTACTATAGGAGTATGATCATCTATATTCTCTGGAATGTTTGGAAGTACTTTAAGAGAATTTACTATGATGGGAGTATCCCATTCTGCTTCCTTAGGTGGTCCCCTAAGACATTGTCAAGGAAAAATTATCTTAAATTCTATAAAGAACCCATTAAAATACATTTAATAGATTAAATAATAACACTAATTAAGTGTTCAATATGAAAACTCATAAACCCCACTTCATATATAATCAACTTAAGAGGCTATGTAAAACAATAACTCAAAACCACTTATATTTCCCAAGGCTTAATCCCAAGTATCAAGTACCTTCACATTAGCCACAATCATTTATATCTAACAAGATATATAATTCTTAGGGTCAAATAATTAAATTTTATAAATAACTCATTAGAATTGAACAAAACATAGATTATAATTGGAACTTAATTAATTAAACCTCTATAATGATAAGAAAATACTCCCATGACATGTGAACTTATTTTCCTAATAATTATACATGAATTCACTCAAATCCCATAAACCATAATTTAACAAAAATACACAAGATCATAACAACATTTTAATACCACAATCAGAAATATAAATCCCACTTTCCCTGATAACTCAGAGTTCTATTACACATGAGTTATCTAGGAACATTTGTAACTCCCCTGACTAGGTCCCAACTATCATATATTCTTTCTACTAAAATCCCCAATCATATCCCAAGAATAATTCTCTAATATAATTTTTATAACACCCTGAACTGAATCATTGGTTCTATAATAGAGTGTCACATTGACCCATGTGCACCTCCCCAAATGAAAAAGAATGTTAGCTACTAGTGACATCCTAATTCAGTACATGGGGAGACTATACCCTTGGTAAAGATATCCAAACAACACATAACATGAGGAAGCGATAATAAAATAAGAGAATCATAGAGTATAAGTAAATTCCATAAATAATTATGTATCAATATATCATACAAGAAAACCAAAAATCAACTAATTTTAATTCAAGTAATAATGAAAATAAAGATGGAAGATAATAAGAGATTCCATGAAAAGTAACCCAAAGACCAACATATCTCCACTTGTCTTCCCTGCTCCTCTAGCTCAACCACCTAACACCGGGTGTTTTCCCTTTATTATATCCTTGACTAGAAATTCAGTATGCACGTTGAGATACTCATACAGGGTGTGATTATAAACTCAGTAGGACACCAAAAATGTGTCCTTAGCATAACTAAAAATTATATATAAAGGTGTATGGAATTAAAGGAGTAAATACACAAGTATACAATCAAATATTTGGACATCATGCACTAACCAGAATACCATAAACCCTTGCCCCACTTACTTTAGTTTTGTACTGGAATAGAAGTTATATCTGGATTCCATGAATCTCAAAACAAGCTACAAGTCCAATGTAAGTCCCGTAATAAGACACAAGGCCATAACACCTTAGGTCAAACCACATGGTCATCATATCCCACCAACAACCTCAGGTCAGTCCATAAGGTTGTCCTAACACAATGTAAATATCAGGTTGTGCCTCAATGTTATCATGCCCTACCATATATTATTCATGTCCCCACTATAATCATTTTGAATCATGCTTCACATGATCTCCCTCTAAGGGATTGAAAAATCCATGAAAGGTACACTAGTCATTTTGATACCAAATAGCAGAATTTTATAGGCCATTCACATTTATACATATATAATCCATATAAAGGAAATTCTTAAGTTATACATATTCATATACATATCAAAACAAAATAGTTTTCATGAGACAAACACACATGCACCCAAGCATTTTATATTATAAAATTTATTATGAGCTATACACAAGCACACACAAGCATTTCATATCAATAAAGGTCTCATTATACACACACACACACACAATCATGTCATATCATATAGTTTATACAATTATCATAACATGGTAATGAACTTCCTAACTTAATTGTATTGAATCCCAACATCAATGTTTTCCACCTGAATCAATCTATCACACTTATGATCCCTGGAATTAACAAAAAATCATTATGTCATGATTAAAGAGTGAAGATCCAAGAAAAATACCAAGTCATTTTCTATGATCGGTTTATATATACCCAATGAGATCCAATATAATGATCGGATCTAGATAAAACCAAGAATTATTAAGATAAAAATGGATTTCCACCACCCATTTTTTCGAATCTAGAAATAATATCATTAGATAATATTAGAATTTCTAGCTTTGCCCATGAGAGTCTAGATTTAGGTACTTATCTAAGTAGAAGAGAAAAGATCAAGTAAGAACACAAAGAACATGGGATAAATGATCACTTAATATGAAATATATATGTCTCATGATTATAGATCTGATGTAATTTCTCTCTAATGAGATAAAATTCACAAGAAAAGAAATTAGAGTTCCCAAGTTAGAGAGACCTAGATGTGGGTGGAAGAATGAGGGTTTTTAGGGAGGTTTAGGTTAAAAATGATAGTTTTGTGATTAATTAATTCCATGGACATGGTTTGGTCACACGGTTCACTAAACTATGTTCCAACTGTACAAGGATCACTACCACTTCAGGTCACTCATATGGTTTGGCCACCTAGTTTTGTAAACCACGTTCCAAATATTCTTTTTATTCCATTACATGTTATACGTTTCCTTAGGTAATTATTTATGGTTATATCTGGCCATGCACCAACCATGATTCACCTATTTACACCCTCTAATAATCTACACAAATACCCAGGGATAACCTCATAGTTTCCCATAACTATGTTCAAATAATGCTCCACATTAAAGGCTTATAAAACACTCCAAAACAACCCAGAAGCTACCCAAGTCTTCACCCAAATAAATCATAACTCAAAAACACTTAAATAAATGTAGAAAGTAAGTTAAAACACACCTAAAAATTCTAGAGTTGTTACACTGTCAATATAAGATCTCTAATAATTCCCCTCATCATTCACTCCATTTACAATAAATAATAATGGTAGTAGATAAATCATATTCATCTGAAATTTTCTTTATTTAACACAACCACATTGAAAATAAATAAAACTCCATCTTCATAAATCCATTAGGGTACTTCAATTTTCATAACTAAAATTAAAATCCATTAATGTGTGTTTCATCCCCAACACTTATATAGAATAAATACCCACCACAACATATTTTAATTTATAACTAGATAAAGAAACAAATTATTATTTCTTGATAGACCAAGAAACAAAGGATTTCCCCAAGAATTGGTTGTTTTATGAGGTACTTTTTTTATCTAGTCTATATCCTCTAAAATTAGAATTGGAATATGAAGTCAAATAAAATCAAGAGGTTTTTTAAAACAAGAAAATAAAGTAATATTGAAGCTTTCAAATATCTTAAAATATTTTTGGCATCTTTAAAATGGGATTCCTTAGGATTTTCATAGAATATATCATAGATATATACGACAAACATGATGCCTGGTCCACTAGTAATGAAATATATTAATCTTATAATTATTCTTCTATATAACTTATTGTCTACTAGTTTCCTAGATTCGTCTATATCAATTTTAATATTAAAATTCATATAAGTTTAATATAATTTACTAATTTCAAGTACAAACCTTCTCAATAATTCATGCATGCACTTTCTCTTCTAAGAATACCTCTATTTGATTATACCCTGAATAACCATCTAGGAAGTAGTAAAACTCATATCTTGATACTTTCTAAAGGATCTGATCAGCTAAGGGTAACAGAAAATGATCTTTATTAGAGTATGAGTTAAATTTCCTATAATCTATACACACTATCCATCCGCTACTCACCATTATAGGTAGGAGGTCACTATCCTTATTAGTTTTCATAGTAATTCAAAACTTTTTAGGAACCACTTGAATTGAGCCAACCCATTATTCTCTGAAATGTGGTAGATAATAAAATCTTTTAAGAACTTAAGGGTTGAATTTTTCCCTAATTATGTTATATTGGGATTTATTTTTCATTTGGGTTTGTGGGAAGGTTTAGAATGTGATTCAAGAACAATCTTTTATGTCATGATGAGTGGTAAAATCCTAGGAATATCAGAAATGGTTCATCCAATTTCATTCTTATACGTTTTTAAGAGATAGAGAAGTATTTTATCTTGGTTTTATTTGAAGTAATAATAAATAACAATAGAAATGGTTTGGTTATTCCATAATAATTCATACTTAAGTGAGGAATTTAGGGCCTTGAGATCAGGTTTAGGTTGTTCAAAATCACATAAGGTAGATTGGGAGTTTAAATCAGGCTTAATTCATTCCTTTATAACTAAAGTTCCAGACTCTAAAAGATCCTATTTAGTGAAATGAATTATTATAGACTCAAATATTAGGATTAATTCTAAGTTTTTTTTTATTTTTGGTCCAAAAAACCATTATAGGAGTTATCTTTGGTAGATTCAAGACAAGAAAACAAATTTCACTCATGTAAATAAAGGAAATCAATCTCTTCTTGAATTAAACATACTTCAGTGATTCCTTGATGTTCCTCAGGTGTGAAAACTTAGTTAATCAAAGATAAAAATAAATCTTATGATTTATAAGTGTTAATTTTATGGATTAATATCCATCTTAGTTTTATAAATAATTTTATTGAAAAAGGAATTGTTTTATTTAACTAAAATGTTTTTCCATGTATTGTATGGTTTTATTTAAAATTTAAATTTATTTATTTTAGAAATTTAATTTTATAAATTGGATTTAATTTTTGATATCAATATATTAAATTTATCTTAGTTTTAATTTTATATATTTTTTATAAATGATTGATTTTTTGGTGAATAGTGAAAAATATTGATTTTGATTAAAACTATCATTTATTTTAAAGTATTTAAAAAGTAATGATATATATTGTATTAGTTTAAAATTTAAATTGATATTTATTGACCAAATATAATCCAATTAATTTTATATTAATCATTATTATAATTTATTTTGGTAAAAATCATTTTTATGCATAAAATGGGCATTAAAAAAACTATTTTCATTACGGTTTGTGTATTTATATTAAAATTAATTTACAACACTTATAAAAATAGAATATTCAAAAAAATATTTCATATTTTAAATTAAGAGGTTCAAATTTGGTAATAATTTCAATTTAATTTTTATACATTATGAATAGTTGCCATGGAAAAAATTAGTTACCACAGTAAAGGGTTAACAGGTTAATTAAGGTAAACAATAAGCAATAAGTCCATAAAATATTATCTTAATTACTATAGGATGGTGATATTTCAACCCTTATCACATTATATTCTAATTTGGAAAGTTTTATATCCACTTTACCTTGATTAAGGCTACATATTATTTTAAAACATTGAATAATTACAAGTGTATCACTCCCCTCACTTATAAAATAGAACCTCCTTTCTTCACTTATTCACATAATTTGATCCTTTTATCTTAAAAAATGTCTACCCATATACCTTCCCAACATACCTTCTTATGTTCTAGAGGTCCTGGTCTCATCAAAAGACCAACATAATAAGGCTTCAGTTATAAGACAATGGAAGTTTTCTAAAGAAGACTTATAATTATTAACCGAGTGTTTCATGTTTATTTCTCCTTCTAACACACTAAAATATTATTTAACCATTATTAAATTTTAACATTATTATCTTTCATATACTAAAAATTTATTATGATTATGTTAAAACATGTTTTCATTTCATTTTCCATACTATGGGAAATGAAAACATTGTTTTGCATATGTGTGGACTACCACTTCTAAGAAGCGATGTGTTTAGTTTTTCATCACCAAATTATGTGGCTCATAAAAATGATGGATAAATTTAATATATATATATATATATATGATATTTATAAAATAATTATAATTCTGTAAATATATGATATTACTTGATTTCTTACCCTTTTTATTCAATGTAAATTGATATGTGGAATACCACCTCCATGAAGTGATGGGATTAATTTTTCATTCACACATTATAAGGATGGTCATAAGGATGAAAATAATGAATATATATGAAATTTATAACATATTTATGATCCTATAAAAGTAAAATATTAAATAATTTATTTTTTTTCACTCATTAGAAACATAAAAACGCCATTCATGCGTACGTATGGACTACAGTCTTCATCAAATGACATGATTCTTTTTTCAGGACCACATTACATGGTTGATTTTAAAAGTGTATTTAATTTATAAATAAAATAACTATAAAATATTTGATATTATGAAGTTAATTTAATCATTTCCCCTTTGACTATGTTCAACACACCAATGTGGTTTTGATTTTATAAATCGAACGACCCCAAAAAATCTAATATGAACTTTTGAATTATAATAACTAAATAAATAATGGTAATAAATGAAATAAAAATAAAAATAATAATTAAATAAATATGGAAAAATATTAATAAATTATAAAACTAATATAATTTTATTATTCAAGAGTTATAGAACATGTAATGCTTGATAGGACTTAAGGTAAGGGATTTTATTTTAAACTATTGTTTTAAATGTTTTAAATAATTTATCCTCCATGTACACATTCTTAAAAATGTTCCAATAATTTTATTATTTATACAAAAAATATTGTTAAAATTCATTTTCAACTACTTTTTTATTTATTTTTAACATTTTAAAAATAAATATTTTAAACAGCTACCATACGGGGCATTTTGACTTTTACCAAAGTGAAAAATAATGGTTTTTAACATTTATAGTTTGAATACATTTTCCCATTAACATATTCATTATCAATATTAATATAAAAGCTAAATAGGTGTTTAAATTTATATTATATTTCTGGTCCTCTAAGAATTTTTCATTTTTACAATCTTTTAAATAAAAAGGATATTTCTTCTTATGATTATATAAAAATGGAAAGTGTTTTGTTTTTTGGGTTCAAATAAGTTTTTCAAGGGTTTTATAATGAAAGGGTAAATATTAGTTTTTTTAATGATATGATACTTTATAATTATATATGATCATAAATGAGCCTCATATAGCTCTATAATGTATTGGTAAAATATGTTGTCTTTGAATTCAAAAATGAGGGATATAACCAAGTTCGTTGCTCTGACATAGAATTAACTGAGATTCACTTATTCTAAAATAGGTTAAACATGAGTGAATATATTTTATTAATAAGATGCTCCAAGATACCCATTTTATTCCTGAAAAAAAGTTTTTTATGAAAATATTTGTATTTTAAGAGCTAAGGAAATTTTAAAAGTGAAAATTATGTTTTATAAAAGGAATGTTTTAATGAGTCCTCGTGTTCTATGGGATGCTTTCATGGTTTTTAATATAATTTATAATGGGTTTCAAAGTTTTTATTTTAGAAATTTTATATTTTAACATATGGAAAGTTTTCATTTACATTCATAAAGTTTTATTATGAAAAAGTTAAACATCTTCATGGGTTTTCATGTTTTTCACTAGAATAACATGATTTCTTTATTTTTACATCCCTTATTAATATTTTTTTCTCATCCCATATTTTCAAATGATTTTTATAAGATCAAAGGATGAGTATAAATTATAGAAAGTTTAATATTTCTTCTATGGGTTACCATCATAAAAGAATAAAATGTGCCTTGAATGAAATAGGGGTATAAAATTAAAGCTCTGTTATTAGTAAAAAATGTATATTGTGTTAAAGTTTCCAATTTATTATGTATTTTTTTCCTAATTCTATAAAACTCTAAACCAAAAATATTCTATAAATGTAAGAAATTACAACCTTGTAACAAATTATGTAATTATGGGTATATGTAATGAGGTTAACACAATATCCTAGATCACATAGGTATTTGAAAAAAAAATCAACTCAAAGTCCAACATTGATGTAAATACAATCGAGATCCTTTAACTTAGAAGGCATGGTTTTGTAAATTGTGGTTTTCACATTAGTAGACAAATGGAATTTTTTTCTTAAAGAGATTTTTATTCAAATTATACAAGTCCTTAAGGCCCTTTGAGTAGGAGGTTATTATTTGGATCACATAAAGAAGGGGTATATTGAGTTTACCATAACAAAATAATTTATGTAAAGTTTCACTCATGTTGAGTTTAAATTTTTCACTTATTCTTAAAGTGAATGGAATAGATTACATTATTTTTTAGGAGGAAGTAATTTCTCTATGTTCTCCTCAGATTTATCAGATTTTAAGGGTGATTATTCATTATTATCATGAAATTTTTAATCCCCTAATAGTTTAGAAATGGTTGCTTTAGTTTTTTCAATGTTTCTCTAAATCCTTAAGAAATTCATGGTTTTGGGTTACTTATGAGAGACTTCTGTGTAACTACATTCTCCCCTTTTGATTAGGGAAGTTATATCCTAAGTGGGAATGGTTTACTTAGAAATTTTAATTCTTTATAATTTATATTTTAGTTATGAAACCTTAGAATTCATTTTATCCATTTTCTTACACAATTTCTCAAGTAATGGTTGTGAAACATATTGAACAAAGGGATTGATCTAGTTGGTTTATATAAGGAGAATATTTAGATTATTAGATGGTTTATTTCATGGGTAATTATAATTTTATTAAAGAATGTTGGAATTTTAATTTTTTGTATTGAACCTGGTTAAGATTTATAAATTTTTATGGAGGGTTATTTTTTGGAAACTTAATCTAAGTGAGTTGTTAATTATGCCTTCAATAGAAGACCATATAGTTATTATACCTTGGATTGAAATTTTTTGGGCTATGAGACTTTTAAAAATTTAGAGCATTGATCTCCATAAATGTTCCTCCTAGAAGGACCACCTTGATTGAAGGATTTGATTTTTCAATTATCAATATACTGGTCATGTTTGTCACAATTTATGAAAATAGGGTCAACAAATTGAATTTCATCGACTTTACAAGGCTCATCTATTAAACCTTACAAGAGAAGGATGCATTTTTATCCCTGAGGATTTTATCATCCCTAAGAGTGTCAATCCAACTAGAATTTGGAGGCTTATCATAATAGGAAGAGGTTTAACATGTTTGGTTTTGTTCAAAAATTACTTCTAGATAATAGTAAGCATTAGTGAGGATTTTGTTTTTAAATGTATTGCTACACATACTGTTTATGAATTTCTTGTTTCCTAGACCAAAAACCCTTAAAAAAATATTCAAATTTATTTTGGTATTGAAATACCAAAGTGATGTACCATGTATATGGAATCTTTAAACCTTTCCTAAGTTTTATAAAAAATACCCTCCTTCTTTTTCAACAAATTTTCCAATGCCCTTTTTGAGTGAAATTACCTTTGTTTCGGGGAAATATTTTTTATAAAGAAAACCCTTTGTAATTATTACCAGTAATGGTTCGATTATGATCGTAAATTATTTAACAAATTCTTAGCTCAGTCTTTTAAGGAAAGGGAAGATTTTAATATTGGTTGACTTGATTTGATGAGGGGGAACATTGTATTAATGATGTTGTTAAACTCTTTGACATGAAAGTAATTCATATTAGGCTCCATATCATGAAAGGTGGGAATGTGATTTTGGAATCTTGGTTCAGTAACACCATTTTAAATTAATCCAATTCATTAATATCATCAATTTTCTGATGGAAAGTGGGTGGAGAATTTATTTTCCATCATTCTCAAGGTTGTCTACATACTTTCATATCTCCTCATTGATTTTCTAAAACAGCCTTCATTTTGAGTGAATTTATATGGGTTGTAGAATAATAAAATGTGGCTTATAATATATTACAGTATGTGGTAAAATTTCATCCCAATTAGATTATCCATTTTTATGTTATGCCTTAAATGGTGGGATGACTTTTTACACCATGAATTCTAAACTAGAATTTAAACTTCAAATAGAGAAGCATATATAACCTTCTAAAAAACTCAATTAGATTAAGTCATAGTTGAATGAAATTTTCCCCATAGAGTTATATATCTTAATTTAAAATTTTCTCTTCATTTGACATGAATTTTGGGCTCCACATCGATTGTATGTCTTGGGTTTCCAATGTTATTTTCCTTTAAAATTTTAGACTCAAGGGCCAAAATGATAAATATCTTTTGTAAATATATTGTCTCTCTATAAGGGAAAATTATCTATAAAAATATAGTGACTTGATCCTTAATTTTTAAATTTAAATCGTGACTAGATATTATTCCATAAGGTTATGTTTAAATGGACCAAGATTAATGTATTTTAAAAAATAATTACAAGAATGATGATAAATGAAGTTTAAATTGTAAAATGAATTAACCTTAAATTATATGAACAATGAAGCACGTTATAAATCTTCAAAATATAACAAAAAATATCCACTTTTAGTGAATAATAATTACTAAAGGTTATAATTTTGAAGAGTTAATAGATTATGGAGAAGTATTTTCTCTGATAGAAAGACTTGTATCTATTCAGACTCTATTATACTTTAATTTTTATCTAAATTTTACTCTATTTTAAAAGGATGTAAATAGTGATTTACTTAATGATTATGTTCATGATGAGGTTTATGATAAAAAAAATATTTTTTTGAATATATAAATTTTCTGGAACATGTTTTTAGACATACCAAATCACTTTGTGGACTCAAACAAGAACTGAGATCCTAGTCTGATAGACTATCTAGATTCTTACTTGAAAATGATTTTTTGAAAGGAATCATGAGCCAAATTATTTTTGTTAATAAATTTATTAATGAAACCATAATCATAAAATATATATATCAATGAAATTTCATTCAGATCCATTCAAAAGTAACTTGCAGATGGTTTCTTAGAAATTATGAAAAGTTGTCACATACTGACTTACTAGGGCCCCACCTGGGCTAGAGACGTACCAGAAAGGATGCCCCAAGCCAACCTCCAGTAGTACAATAACTGATGACTAGAACCTAGTAGGAATATCACACATATATAAATTTTTATCCTAATTCACATGTACACACTCACACACATATATCTTTAAAAACTAGAGTAATGAGGAAAGTAAACCAATGGAATAGTTAGTGAATACACAATCTCTATAATACAAAAATAAGTATGAAAACACTTAACCAATGTAAAGGTATAAATTAAATTTCCAATAACCAACAATTAGGTTCCACCTGATTAGGAGAGGTAGAAAAATGTCATAATACTCAACAATAGTCTGACCATAAGTCTCACTACCAAAGCCTCCAAGCATCACTAAGCACTGCCCGCACCGGGTCCTCCTAGATCTATTTTATTAGAAAATCAACTATATAATACATGACAAATGGGTTAAGTTACCATGTATGGATGAGTATATAAATACAAATTAGTAAACTCTAAAATCACCAAGAATTAAAGTGCCAAAGATGAATTCATCTTGAACCCATAACCAAGAAGGTAAAAAATAAATACAATAAGAAATGATCATAAAAGTATGCATGTAACACCCTGAGATTTTAAAATAAGATCAATATATTCGATAGTGTATGTGACACGCAACACCAATATTAAACAAACCATGAAATATATTTCTTTAAATTTAATCTCTTTGATTACTTGTGATGCATGCAACCCCAAGTCTAAATGAACTGTAAGACAATATATTGTTAGAACCTAGCTGTTAAATTGGAAAGTATGAACAGACCAAAATAAATTATGAAAATTATATTTTTTAAATCTGTATAAAATAAATTTAGTAGTTATCTATTCATTATAAATAAAATAAGAAACATTTGAAAAAACTGAGATATTTTCTTAAAAACTATACTTTTCTAAAAGGCGGTCTTATCACGCTTTGTGCACATACTTTAAAATTAAGTTTACCAATTTTATAAAATCTATTTTACAAAATGAAATCAATTTTTTAAATAATCATTTCAAAATTACTTTAGAGTGAATTTTTGAGATTTTTTTGAAAAAATAATTTTTCCATGAATAGTGAAAAATACTGGTTTTTATTGAATGATGCCTTTTCATTTAAAGAATTTAAATTTTAAATTTTGATTTAAAATTGTTTTAAAAGTAAACTTAGTATAATTATATTATAATAAATACAATTTAGGTCATTTGAATCAAATTAATATTTATTTTTGATATTAAAACTTTCAATACTTATGAGAATGTTCTCTTTAGAAAACTGTTTTTTCATTGCATCTTTGAGTTTAATTTTAAATTAAATTCAACCACTTATATAAATGTAATTTATAAAAGTGGTTACATATTTTTAATAATAATAAATAATATTATATAATAAGTTTAATGTATTTTTTTCTCACAATTCATAGTAAAAATAGTAAAAATTAATTTCAAAAGGTTAAGGTTAAAACAGGTTTACTAAGTTGTTAAACTAAAAACGATAAGGGTTAAAATTACCTATAAAATTTTCCAATTTATATTTTATAACCATATTTAGAACATATATCATCTATATTTTGATAATTATCCATTTTGGATCCTTTTTTCAAATAAAAAATGTGGGTATCACCTTTTCTTTTCAAAAATTCTAAGTGTGTCCTCTCCCCCAATTATATAAGGTCACCCATTATCCTCTCCTATTCACACTCCCAAATACTTTTGGTTCTTCAAATCCCAGAAAAAAACTCTTACATAATTACCTACCCACATCCTATAGTTATTTTTTTTTATCATAAATACAATCTAATAATGAATGAGGTATAAACCTATAGAGGTTGTCCAAAGAAGAGGTAAAGTTCCTCACCATGCATTTTCATTTTACTTATTCTTATAACTCCCTAAAATATGATAAAATAAAAACACAAATATATCCTATATACTTATATGTTATTATTTTAATTTAATAACACATATCGATCTCCCCTTTCATCAAATGGGAAACAAAACCGTTGATCGTGTGTACGGAGGACTACCGTCTCGCAAACCGATGTAATTAGTTTTCCATCACCACCTATCACAGTTGGATATAATGATGTATTTAAAATATTTATATGATATTTATGAAATTAATATACTTATTTAATTATAATATCACATATAAATTCTTACCTAACAATCTATTGGAAAACAATATCGTCGCTCAAGTGTAAGTGTAGACTACCGCCTCCACGTAGCGATGTGAAATGTTTTTCATTTTATTTTAACTTGGATGGTGATAAGGATATATTTAATGAATATTAATGAAATATTAGATATAATAATGGTTCTAGAAGGTGAAACATTATTTACCTTTATTATTTTCCATTTCTAGAAAAATAGAAATAATGTTCATGCATACGTACGGCCTACCGTCCCCATGAACGGTGTAACTCACTTTCCCATATATAACTTTTATGAACTAGTATAAATACTTATATAATGATTATATATTATATTTATATCATTTTTAACATTATTTATATGATTTAATCATGATTAAAGTATAAGTTCTGAAACTACCAAACCAAAACATACACGGATAATAGAGCAATTATCACCCAAAACAATAATGTTTACAAAGAATTGTTAATAAACGGGTCACACAAGTATATAAGTAAATAATATATTATATTAAATATATTATTCGGGTTTTATAATAGATTAATAATAAATATATATTAATTATACAGGAGTTATAGAGATGTATGATGGAAATAAGACATGAGGTAAAGGTTTCTCGTCTCACTTTTACTTTCATGAGATGTATGTCATATTCACCGCATTTTTATTTTATATGCTATATATACTTCCCCGTTGATATTTTATATCATGAATCTCTTTATATTAATGGTATTTAAAGTTTCATTTGAAGTTATTTCTTTCATGGGGATAATGATTCAAAATCCACCAAAGTGGTAAATGTTTATTTCACAATCGCATCATTATTTGGGATTGTTTATGTTTAAGTATCACTTGGGGGAATTTTTTGATATTTTTAACATAAACCCAATAAATTTTATTATACTCTAGTTATTCATGAACTTTTCAAGTAATAGTACCATTTATCCTCTATTTTATACTTAAAAGTGTTGAGAAAATATTCTTAAGAAATGCTAACACCATTACTCTCTTTGGATGAAAATCATTTTTCCTTCATATCTATGTTTTCTAAAAATATTTTTAAAATGTATTTAAAATTATACAAATTATTTTTTAAACAAATTTTTACCCATGTTATAATTTTTTAAAAATGTTTTTAATGGAATGTTCTTGTCATTTTCTGAATAAGGAACTTTTTAACCTTTTTACAATAGTATGAAAGGAATGATTTGTTAACTTATATAGAATGAATAGAATTACCCTATATCATGACCAAATGTTACTTTGAATATTACTTTATAATTTTACAATGATATTTTTAAATATAGTTTTTTATTATTCTATAATTTTTTGGTTTTTGAAAGTGATTTTCAACTTGAAAATGATATTTTTCTCAAAAATGTTTTTAATGGAATTTTTATGGTATTTCTATTCATAAACAACAACAACCCATACCTCACTTATTCCCCCATTGGAAATATGTTGTAATGAAACAATGCTTATTATTTATCTAGATGTTTTATGATCAGTTTGACTAAGGATGTACTATTTTGATATCATTCACCATATTACTCAGAATGGTTTGTAATTATGTTTATTTATTGGGGAAAGTATTAACATTTCATATGCTATTTTTTCAATATGAATGTTTATGTTGATTATGTTTAACCCATTTCATATAGGGAAGGAATTATAATTATTAATTGATATGTAGGGATATCTATATCCCCTTGATGCATTTATGGGTCTCATGAGACAAACTAGCTTTGTATTTGGCTGAGGCCTTGCCCATTTATGTAAGATGTCTTGTCATGAGGCCTTGAAGGTATGGTTATGATGTTCATCATTGTTAATTAACTCATTATGAGATTAGTTATTGATGTTACATGTGATTATTAGATTATTTAAAATATCCATGGTTATGTTCAAGATCATGTTATTATTTATATGGAATTATTTGGTCTTTATTTTTTCCTATCATATTATGATTAAGTAATTAATTTAATCTCATGTGGGTTAGTTATTTACCATTCCATATTTATTATTCCCTTATTTATTCATGACATCTTCTATTTTACGCATACCCTTACTTAGCATTAGATCTCATCCCTTTCTTATGTTTCCCTTCCCCAAGATGCCAAGAAGTGTTTTATAAATGATATGAATGAGATATGCTAAAGGGGATAATAGTGAGCCAAAGAAAATACCATGTTGTATTTTAGTTTTTCAATTGTAATATGAGATTTAAATATTCATCTAGGTTACTATGACTACTAAACTATTAGGTTATTTGGGATATAATTCCTTATATACTATGCCAATTTAAAAAAATTAACCACTGGACTATGGGCTACTAGGTTCAGGATCTTTACAGTTCACTACTAGAATCTGGTGTTTTCCCAACGGTAATAGACCATAGTTTCTTCAAACCATTTCTATAGTGCAAAAGAAGGCAACATTTACCAACGGTTCATTCAAACTGTTGTAAATGTGTAAATATACTTAAGATTCCCCAATGGTTTTCCAAAACTGTTGGGAAATAATTAGTTTCTCTAATATATACCTACATTTTTTATAAATCATTGGTAAAGAGAGTCTTTCCCAATGGTTTTTAAAAACTGTTGGGAGATTTTTCCCCCAAATACCCAGCACCCAAGCTCCCACTCGGCCCAATTGCAGACCCTAATCCAGAGCTCCTCCCGAAGTCTTCTCAGCTGTGAAACTCCTTCCAGCCATAGATCCATCTTTAATCAAACAATTTTTTATTTTTTACACTTCAAATTAGTAATTGTTACCTTAGTTTTAATGTTCTTCCTCTTTTTCTGTTTTCTATTTTGATTTTGGATAAATTAGTATGTTGTCTAGGCAGTACCAAACCCTTTGATTTGTTTTATGATTTTTTTTTCAACACATCAAACACGGTAAAGGGTTTGTTTAGTGGTGTGATATGGTACATTCTGTGGACTTTAGTTTTTTTGAAAATAGGATTTGGGATTTTGGAATTGTTTGGGTGATGGATTGGAATTGTGAACACCCCCCAACCCCACCCCCCTAGGACACCTACCACCCCTGGATATCCCCCCCACCCACCCCCTAGACACCCCCCCCCCATTGGACATCCCCCACCCCCTGCACCCACATCCCCCCTGGACACCCCCACCCCTCAGACAGCTCCCTCCCCCCACCCCCTAGACACCCCACCCCCACCCTCCTTGGACACCCCTAACCTACCATAGACAGCCCACCCCCTAGAAACCCCCACCCCCTTGGACACCCCTCAACCTTTGAACATCCCCCTCCCCCCTGGACACCCCCACCCCCTTGGACACCCCCCACCCCTTTGAACATCCCCTCCCCCCCACCCCATGGACACCCCCCACCCTACCTGGACACCCCTCACCACCATGGGCAACCCCACCCCCCACCTCCACCACCCCTAGACACCCCCACCCCCCTGGACACCCTCCACCCCCCTTGGACATCCACCCCCCCCCCCCCACTTAGATAGCCCCCCTGGGACACCACCACACCTCCTAGACACCACCACACCTCCTAGACAACCACCGCACCTGCTAAGTGGGTGACCCAATTTTAAATTGGGGATTAACAATGTTGTTTATTTCCACTTTACCTAATGAAATTTTATAAGTGACCCATAGACCCTTATAAATTTAATTTTTCATGTTTTGATAAATTGAATTTTTCATGTTTTGATATATTGAATTTTTAATGTTTGATAAATTTTATTTGTCATGTTTTGATAAATTGAATGGGTTGTTTGAAATGAAATGGATAATGCATTATGGTTTTCCTTTCTTAATGAATAAAATGATTTTTAAATAAAATTACCCTAAGGGGGCTGCAGGAGGGGTGGGGGTGTCCAGGTGTGGGGGGCTATCCAGGTGGGGGGTGGGTTGTCCAGGGGGTAGGGGCTGTAAGGGGTAGGGGGGTTATACTGGTGTGGGGGAGGGGGTACAGGCTATCCAAGGAGGGGTGTGGCCTATTCAATGGGGTTAGGGTGGGGTTTCCAGGTGGGGGAGGGGGTGTGGGGTGTCTAGGGGAGGGGGTGGCCTATCCAGGTGGGGGGGGCAGTCCAGGTGGGGTGGGGTGTTTAGGTGGTGTGGCAGGGGTGGGCTGTCCAGGTGGGGGGTTATAGTGGAGGGTGGTGTGGGCTGTCCAAGGAGGGGGAGGGGCTGTCCAGGGGCGGATATCCAGGTGGGGGAGGGGGATATGGGTTGTCTAAGGAGGGGAGGGGGTTCTCCAGTGGGGGGGTGGAGGGTAGGGGAATGTAGGGGAGGGGTGTGGGCTGTCTAGGGAGGGGGTGGGTTGTCCAGGGGTGGTGGTGGGTGGGCTATCCAGGTGGGGTATGGGTGTGGGCTATCAAGGGGGTTGTCCAAGGGGGTGGGGTGGGCTATTTAGGTGGGGGAGGGGGTGTTGGTTGTCTAATGAGGAGGGGGTGGGCTGTCCAGATGTGGTGGGGGTGTCCAGGTGGGGTGGGGTGGGGGGCTATCTGGGGGGTACATGGGGGTAGGGGGCTCCAAGGGTGTGGGGGGATATCCAGATATGGGGGTGGGTTGTCCACTCAGATACTCTTTAAAAAAAGGAATCAAATATAATGAATGTATAGTTGCTTTCACACATTAATAATTTTCTTGATGTTTCGTACCAACACTCACTCTTACCCTTCCAAGAAGAAGTGATCTCTGTAAAGAAATATCACTCAGGTTTTTATCCACTATCCATATTGATCTCAAACAAATTTAACATTCGTACAACTCTATATCACCTAATGATTTTACAAGTCTCATACTCTTATGAGTAGTGTCCCATCAAAACATGGCTCATAAAATCCGATCCATGTATGATATTTGGGGGTGTGTTTACAAGTGTGTGTGTGTTGTGATTTATTTGTTTTGATATTCATGGTTTACACTAATAGTCTTCTTGATCATATATAATAGTCTTGAAATCATGCTAGAATTGGATAAAGATTGTATTTCATGACCCTAGTTTAGGGGTGGACACCCCCACCCCCTTGGACAGCCCCCCACCCCCTTGGACATCCCCCACCCCCAGGACACCCCCACCTCTGTGGGAAGCCCTACCACCCCCGTGGACCAGCCTTCCCACCCCCTGGACACCTCGTACCCCCTAGACAGCCCCCCCCCCCCCCACCCACCCCTTGAAAGCCACCACCGTGGACAGCCCAACCACCCACCATGGACAGCCCGCCCACCCTCTGGACACCCTATACCCCTGGACAGCCCTGCCACCCCCTTGGACAACACCCCCACCCCTGGACACCTCATACCCCCTGGACAGCCCTCCACCCCCTAGAAAGCCCCCCCCCCCCCCACCACCCCCTTGGACCCCTGACCTTCCCTGTACATCCCTTCCACCCCCGTGGACAGCCCACCCACCCCCTAGACACCCCATACCCCCTGGACATCCCCCCCCCCCCACCGTGGACAGCCCACCCACCCCCTGGACACCTCGTACCCCCCCTGTACAGCCCCCTACCCCCATGGATAGCCCGCCCACCCACCTCGTACCCCCTGGACTGCCCCACCACCCCCCTAGACAGCTAGTCCACCCCCTGGACACCTCGTACCCCCTGGACAACCCCCCACTCCACCCCCTAGACCCCCCTACATAGCCCCTCCACCCCCATGGATAGCCCACTAACCCCTTGGACACCCTATACCCCCTGGACACCCCCCCCCCCACACACACCTCAAACACCCCAGACCCCCCTGGACAGCCCCACCACCCTCGTGGACAGTCAGGCCACCCACCGTGACACCTCGTACACCCTGGACAGCCCCCACCCCTGTGGACAGCCCTCTCACCCCCCCTTGGACACCTTCTCACCACCCCCCAAACATCCCCATCCCCCCAGACACCCCCACACCCTAGAAAGCCCCCCCCCCCCCCCCACCCCACTAGACACCCCTGACCCCATAGGACAACCCTGCCACCCCCGTGGAGAGCCCTTCCATCCTTCGTGGACAGCCTGACCACCCCCCTTGACACCCCATACCCCCCTTGTATATCCCTTTCACCCTCATGGATAGCCTGCCAACCCCCTGGACACCCCATACCCCCTGGGCAGCCCTGGCCACCCTTGGGACACCCCGCTCACCCCCTGGACACCCCGTACCCCCTGGACACCCCCCCCCAACCCCCTGGAAAGCCCCACCCCACCTGGACACCCCTAACCCCCTAGATAGCCCCTCCACCCCCTTGGACAGCCTGCCCACCCCCATGGACACCTCGTACCCCCCTAGACAGCCCCCCACCCTTGTGGAAAGCCTGCCCACCTGGACACCCTGACCCCCTAGATAGCCCCCCCAACCTTAGACACCTCCGACCACCCTAGACAACCCTACCACCCCCTGGACACCCCGCACCCCTTGGACATCCCACCCCCTTGGTTAATGTATGTGATCACTCAATAATCTAATTAAATATAAAATGTATTCTGTCTAAAATTTACTCAACTCCTGAATAATTCTCCTCCAAAAGTGTATATGATCTTGTACACTCGTGTATAGTTCTTCAAAGATATTTTGTTATAAACATAGTATTTTGTTATCTTTTATATTATGATTCTCATATAGAGTAGTGTGTCAGTTATTGTTTCATATAAAGTGAACAATTCTCGTTTACTTAAATATAGTTTCTATGAAACTTCAATCTTATTGATTTTCTTTTGACAAAATGACTTATAACAGTTTTTTTTACATAATGGATAGAAGTTGGATGTATGAAACCAATCGGATCTCAAGTGATTTTCAAAACAATTTAGAGAACTTTTTAGATTTTTCATTTCATAATGCTTCAGATAGTGGTGACATATACTGCCCCTATTACAAGTGTTAGGAAGACCTTGGTTGATCCATGAAGAAGTCAGCTACCACATAACCAAATATGGTTTTCAAGAAAACTACTATGTGTGGTATCACAATGGGGAGAAAATGACATCTCAAATAGCTGATGATCCAAATGAGAGGACTGGATTGGAGAATTTTTTATATGACTGGTTTCTATTTATTCATCATCATGAAAAATAAAGGATTTCAACCTAAGAATATTTTTATATGAGCACTCATGATGCGTCTAATGAAAATGATGATGTTTTCAGGGTGAAAAAATTGAATGATGCTGCCACAACTCCAGTATATTGACAATGTGGTAAAATGAAAAAATTTAATTTTTAATCCGATTGTTTCATGGGAAAACTATGTATGGGATTTCTAATACTACCATTGATTACATTCTTACCTTATTAAAAGACTTACTTCCAGATGATACAGATATTCCCTCAAAACACTATATGACATGAAAGTTAGTTGAGGAACTTAGATTTTCAAGAAACAAAATTCATGCTTGCCTGAAATATTTCAGTTTATTCTGGGAGGAAAATTCTGAATGAAATGATTGTATAAAATGCGGCACATCCCGATGGAAGCCAAAAGTTGATGGAACACCATCCCATGTGCCACAGAAAGTAATGTGACACTTTCCATTAATCCCCAGACTCCAGAATATTTTTATTTATAATGAAATATCAATAAAAATTTGATGGAATGATACCGAGAGAAATAAGACTAATGATGAGTCGGTTCACCCTATAGATGGATTTGCATGGCAGAGATTTGATGCTCGATATCCTGATTTTTTAGCTGACCTGTGTAATGTGAGGTTGGGTCTTTTATGTGATAGTTTTAATCCGTTTGGGAAGATACTTATGTCGCATATCACATGGCCGATTTTTATACACATTTATAATTTCCCCCATGGTTGTGTATGAAAAAACCTTTCACTTTCATGATTATACTCACATCTGTCCCTTCTGATCTTGGTAATGATATATATGTATACATGCAACCTTTAATAAAAGAGTTGAAACGCCTTTGGGATGTGGGTGTGCACACATACGATGCATGTTTGAAATACATATTTCAGATGCATGCTACTCTTATGTGTACGATCAATGATTTTGCTACTTATGTAATGATTTTTGGATGGAGAATGAAGGGAAAACTACCATTTCCTATTTGTATGAAGAATACACGATCCAGAATAACTGAAACATCATTGTAGTTTTAGTTTTATGGGACATCGGCAATTCTTTCCAATGGACCATCCATATAGAAATAATCGTCGAATATTTGACAATACCATGGAGACCGATGATCCACCTCAGCGTATGTCTGGAACTGATGTGCTTAATGAATTGAAAGATTTCAGTTTTTTATTCGGGAAGGGTCAAGTGAAATCTGTAAAGAGAAAGAATATTACCACTGAAACCTATTACAATTGGAAGAAGAAAAGTATCTTCTTTGATTTTCCTTATTGATCAAACAATTCGTTACATCATTTCTTAGACGTAATGCACATTGAAAAAAATATGTGTGAAATGTTGCTTTCAATCTTCTAAATGTTAAGGGAGAGACAAATGATGATTTACAGTCTCAGTGTGACTTGGTGGATTGGGAATCAGAACAGAATTACATCATGTGTGTATCAATGAAAATAAATGGCAAGTTCCATGTGCTTCTTATGTGATTACACCAAACAAAAAAATAATTTTGGAAGTACTAGATACTATTAATGTTCCTGATGGCTATTCAAGCAACATATTCAAACGGGTCAATAGAAGAGAGTTGAAGCTAAAATCATTGAAGACTCATGATTATCACATCCTTCAGAATGAGTTGATTCCAATAGCAATTCATCATCCTTTTTCCAATAATGTAAGGGTGGCTGTTATTCAGTTGGACCATTTGTTTAGAGATCTTTGTGCTAAGAATTTTTCCAAGTCTTTCTTGAAAAAAATGTGGGTAGATGCCCCATTAATTTTTTGTGATTCCTCCATCATTTTTCACATGAATGCTATATCTAACTATCCATATTTCAAATGAAATACTTCTTATAGGACCTATTTATTTTCGTTGGATGTGTCCAAATGAAAGAAATACGTACACATTAAAGTCTTATATCTGTAATAAGAATCATACCAAAGGTTCTATCGTGAATGGTTACTTGGATCAAGAATGTATATATTTTTGCTCTATGTATTTGTTTGATCTTAGTACAAAAATTAACAGACCAATGAGAAATGAAGAAGAAAATTATGAGAAAATTGAACCCAGTTTTCCATCACTTCCTCAAACAATAGGAATTCTTGGATCATATACATTGATGAAATTAAGCCTTGAAGATCGGGAGATTGCACATCACACAGTTTTGTTCAACTGTGAACTATTTGATGACTACATTTTATAATTAAATTGAATATGTATATCATATATATATATATATATATCTGTTAATATATACCGATTTTTATCTACAAGTAACATAAAGCGATGATAAATATAAATCATTGTTCTTTATCTTTGAGAAGGATGGAGACTTTTCATAGCATAGAGTTTTCTACTTGGTTAAAATTGAAGGTAATAATATTACTATTTAAAATAATAAAAAAAATATTTGATTAAGTTTAATATTGATTTCTATTTCAGGTATTGAGTTTTTCTGCTGACTCTGTCTTTGAGGAAATAAGATCTTTGGTTTTGGTCCTAATACCATGGTTCGTGACTGTAAATCAATTATTATCAATGGGTACATATTTATTATCACTGAAAAAGAAAAAAACATGAGAACACAACATGATGGTGTTATGGTTACTACCACAATAGACTATTATTCTAGTGCATCAGATAGTAGACCATGATTTGAAAATGTAGGTTATTATAGAGTCGTTGAAAAAAAATATTGGATTATTATTCTCATGGATGAGTCACGATGATGAAATGATAGTTGTTTTATTTGATGACGAGGTAGGTAACATTTATTAATGATTGTGTATTTTGAGTAATTGATATGACTCGCACTCTTGCTATCGATGAATCATATGTATTGGCATCAATGGAGAAACATGTTTTTTATGACAATGACTATCTTCGACTTGAATTTGGTGTCATTATTGAAGTAATTACAAGACATATTTTTGATTATGGTGATGATGGAATTGAAACCATCCCTATTGCCATCGGAAATGGTCCATTTATTACTTTTGATGACTTTGATAGCTCAATTGTCAGAGTTGACTGTGAACCTCAAGTTTTAGTGGGAAATATATAAAATCATCCATTCATGTTCTCAATTATTTTGGTTTACCTCGACTTGGGATATTAAGGTTGGTACTACTAAAATTTATTTAATATTGATTACAAATATGTTTTATCTTAATAGACCGTTATGTGAATTTTCAATGTTTATTGGTTGAAATTTTATTTTAATTGCATTTTCTAATTTGAAATTCAACTGTATTCAAACCTATGTAACCAACATTTCTAACTTGGTGAACATTTCAATGCTTCAACTATGATTTGTATAAAATTTGTAAAACCCTAAGAACTCTCTTTAACATTTTACTAGGTAATGAACATAATGGTATGTATTCTTCTACAAAATATGTATTGAAACCTACATCATCTACTTGGGCTAAAGAAATTAAATTTTTCTTTAATTTTGACAGCTGATTTACCCCTTATGAATATGGTAGAATCAATATTCCATGATTTTAATATACTGATGATGCTTAGTAAATAACTATCCTACTTAAAATTAAATTTCTCTCTTACATCTTGTATGATTTATTAACTTCATTATATATTTGTTCAAGCTTACCTAAAACAATGCATAGTTAAATAATCCATGAATCCCCATATTCCCTCTCATTTATTTTGCTTCTTGGGTTACACCTTAGTTATCCTTTTCTATTTACTTCCCTATTTGTTTTCAAATGCAATAAATGAAACAAATTAAAGAGAAGAAATGAAAAAAGATTATGGACAATAATCATCGCATGACCGAGCTGGGCATTCCACCACTAGTGCCTGTAGTGAGTATTTTATTTCAAATATATATATTTAAATAATATATAATGTCATGTGATTAATTTTTTTTAATCATTTTTTTCAGGATCCATCTATTAGGAGACAGTTATTTGATGAGCATCCTAGTAGTGGTTCCAGTACTCAGGGTGTTCTTATGAGGGGGTACGAGATTTAGATGATCTAGTCAACATACCAGATTAGACCCATCCCCTCCCACTGACATACCACCCATCCCACATTCTAATCCTGGTGTGTTGTTAGGGACACACGGGATATTTAGGCCTCCCATGTTTTCACCACCACATACATCTGAGCCTCCTCTCCCATCTGTACCATATCTAATGAGGATTCCCACTCCCCATCCAATGTTCGGCCATCCATCCCTGTCATCTTCTTTTACATCTACTTCCGTCTCTCTGGGCTTTTATATTCCATCTTCTTCGACTCCTGCTTCGCCAGAGCCTATCCCTTCAGAGCATACATTGGGACCCACTCCATCTGTATAGGGTGTTCCTTCAGTTTTTGTAGATCCAGTGGTGCACATTGATCATACTACCGCAGGTATACTTATATAACCCAAAAAAAAATTACACCATTATTTATTTTCATTATAACATGTATTGATAAAATATTTGTTTTTATTTCATAACATATACATATAATGATAGGAGGCGGGGCTAGGGGCGTACACGCATGCGTGCGGTGTGGAACTGCCACACACAGTTGATGGTGGAATACAATGAAGATAGTAGAATGATTGAAAAATCAGGGCAGAATGTTGGAGTTTTTTTGTGATGCTTTCCAAATACTTCGACATCATTCCTGTCAGTCTGCTATCATGGAGACAGCTGCCAAATGAAGTCAAGGACAAATCTTGGGCAGATATATGGGTAAAAAAATCTGTTGTATTTTATGCAATATATTATTTTTTTATTTATATGAATAAATATTTTGGTGTCATCTACGGTTTAATTTCCCCGATGGTGAGGGTGCACAGCAATCACGTCTAAAGGATTTAGGCGAGCTTTGGAGAGATTATAAGCATGATTTTTTCATTGGATGGCATGCAAGAGTGGGAACGGAGTTAGAGGCAGCCCCTGTTGTGGATGATTGTCCATTATAATAGTACTTTTAGATGATTACTCATTGGACGGCTATCTAATTTAATGTATTAATCACATTAGAGGTATTTAAATTAAAATTTTCATGTTTTTAGTTAATACTAATTATTGAATTTTATTTAGGATTCATCTAGAAGAAATAAAAAATATATATTGATGCTAAAAAATATGTCCACACATTGGGACGTACTACAATTCTAGATCATGAGAGGCAGCAGGTATGACAGTTTATAATTTTCCTTTATGAATTTCACTTTTATTGCTACCTCCATAATTTATTCAATTGATAAAGTTGTTATATAATTTAAGTTATGAAATTAATTATTCGTATCCTATTTTTAATTATGGTTTCCTATATTCAATGTAATTTTAGAGGAATAAATTGAATATAGAAGGACGTGTGCCTCGAGAAAAATTGTTTTGCTTGAGTAGAAGGAAGAAATATGGAAGTGTGGTTAATAAACCGACTCAACAGTAGATTGTAAGTTTTACTTTGTATATTTAAACTTTTATTCCCTATTTTGTAACTTAATAATCTATTTATATTTTTAATAGGATACTTTAGAGTCCCTTGATGCCCAGGAACCTGATAATTTTGGGCCAAACGATCACTTACATCAGGTGTTGGGAGATGAGAACCCTAGTAGAGTACACTCTCCACCTGGGAAGAGTATATTTATGATGAGGTATTGACCCTCCTCAGTTACGAGTTGTAGTGCCACTGAGTTCTAGCAGGTTAAGGCACATGCAAAACAGGTTGAAAAAGGGGCCATAGAGGTGGCAGAACAGTCTGCTAGGGAAAACACTACATTTATGAAACTGATGGAAGTTTTACATCCAACACTTCCACCAGTGGCTAGCACAGCTTGTGATGAATATAGGTCATCGATGCATTCTATATATGGTGTACCAGGTGTAATCTCTAGTGGAGGTCGAGACGATGGCAAGGAGGAGGTCAAGGCAGAGGGGGAGGAGGGTGAGGAGGAGGCCAAGGCAGAGGATGAGGGAGAGGAGGAGGGCAAGGTGGAGGAGGAGGGTGATGAGGAGGTTGAGGTTGAGTATGAGGGCAAGGAGGAGGGAATTGAGGAGGTAGAGGATGATGATAGGGATGATGATGAGGACGAGGGTGAGTCTGATGATGATGGTGATGATAGTGATGGTGATGAGGGACAGATTGATCTGTATATTTTTTACTGATATTACTGACCTTTTATGCTTATTGATTGTGTTGTGCCTGAATATATGTGTGATTAGGTAGGTCACATTATCTTTACTTTTTTATCTATAAATAATATAACTTGACTTGATGATTTTTTGTGACTGATTCAACCCACCCCTGGACAGCCCTCACCCCCGTCGATAGCCCGCCCACCCCCTGGACACCATGTACCCCCCCCCCTGAACAGCCCCACCACCCCATGGACATCCCACCCCCTGGATAGCCCCTCCCCTATGGATAGCCCCCCACTCCCATGGACATCCCTCCCACCCATGTGTACATCCCTCCCACCCTTGTGGACAGCCCACCCACCATCATGGACAGCCCACCCACCCCTTTAGAAAACCCTTACCCCCTAGACAACCCACCCACCCCTGTGAACAGCCCGCCCACCCCACTGAACACCTCGTACCCCCCTGGACAGCCCCACCCACCCCCCTGGACACCTCCGACCCCCCGGGACAGCCCCATTCATGTGCACAGCCCCGCCCACCCCCCCTGGACACCCCTATCCCCATGGACAACCCCCCCCCCCCCATCCCCACCCTCGTGGATATCCCCCACCCCTAGACATCCCTCCCACACCCCTAGACACCCCCTACCCCCATGGACAGCCCTACCACCCCCGTGGACGCCCCCCCCCCCCCCACCCCCTGGGCAACCCGTACCCCCTGGATAGCCCCACCTAGTCCCTGGACACCCCAAACCCCCCTGGACAGCCCCCACCCCCATGACAGCCTTCCACCCCCCTGTGACAGCCACTCCAACCCCCTGACCACCCCCACCCCCCTAGAAACCCCCACCCCCATGACAGCCCCCCTACCCCTTAACAACCTGCCCACCCTCGTGGATAGCCCGCCCAACCTCATGGACAGCCCGACCACCCCCTTGGACACATTCTCTGTACCCCTCTAGAAATCCCCACCACCCCTGTGGAAAACCCACCCACCCCACCGGACACCCCTTACCCCCCCTAGATAGCCCATGCACCCCCGTGGACAGCCCGCCCACCCTCGTGGACAGCCCGCCCACCCCCTGGACACCTCCTACCCCCTAGATAGCCCCGCCACCCCTATGAAAGCCCTCCCACCCCCTTGGACACCCCTTACCCCCATGTATAGCCCTCCCACCCTCGTGGATACCACCCCCCCCCCCTGACACCCCCACCCCCCGTGGATAGCCCCGCCCACACCCTGGACACCCCTACCCCTGGACACCCCTACCCCCATGGACGGACCGCCCACCCTCCCTGGACACCCCTACCACACTGGACATCCCTACCACCCCTGTGACAACCTTCCCACCCCACTGGACACCCTATACCCCCTAGACACCCCCGCCCACCCCCCTGGACACCCCTGACACCCTAGACATCCCCCCAACCCCGTGGACATCCCCACCCACCCCCTGGACACCCCTACTTCTGTGGACATCCCCCAAACCCCGTGGACATCCCCCCACACCCTTGGACCCCCCCCCCCACCCCCACCCCCACCCCCCGGACAGCCCCCGCCCCCATGGACAGCCCGCCCACCCCCGTGGACAACCCGCCCACCCCCGTGGACAGCCCACCCACCCCCCTGGACAACCCATCCCCCATGGACAGCCCCCCAACCCTGTGGATAGCCCACCCACCCCCTGTGGACACCCCTAGCCCCCATGGATATCCCTCCCACCCCATAGACACCCCCTACCTCCCTGGACAGCCCTTCCACCCCCGTGACAGCCCACCCACCCCACTGACACCTCGTACCCCCCTGGACAGCAATTCCCACCCCTTGATACCCCTAACCCCCCTAGACATCCCCCCACCCTCATAGACAGCCCCACCCACCCCCTGACACCACCTTCCTAACATACACACCAAAAGCATTCATTTTTTCCTAAAGATACACATACTATTGAAATAAACACTATTCCAAAACCATTTTAAAAATACCAATGATCTTAAAATCCATAAAATTCATTCCATTAAAACCATTACATCCACTCACCCCTCCTAGACACCACCCCACCACCTAGACAC
Source organism: Viscum album (assembly GCA_963277665.1). Taxonomy (NCBI): domain Eukaryota; kingdom Viridiplantae; phylum Streptophyta; class Magnoliopsida; order Santalales; family Viscaceae; genus Viscum; species Viscum album. The sequence goes on along the minus strand of OY728136.1, from coordinate 932,934,588 downwards.
CCCCCACCCCCATGGACACCCCACCCCCATGGACAGCACCCCACCCCCTAGACACCACCCCACCCTCCTAGACAGCCCCTCCAACCCCCTGGACCCCCCACCGCCTGAGACCCCCACCCAAATGGACATCCCCCCTACCCCCTAGACACCCCCCAACCCCCTGGATACCCCCCACCCGTCCTAGAAACTACCCCACGACCTAGACGCCCCCACCCCCATGGACAGCCACCCCCACCCCCATGGACACGACACCACCCCCATTGGACATCCCCCCAACCCCCTGGACAACCCCCACGCCCATGGATATCCCCCCACCCCCTGGACACCACCCCACCCTGCTTGGAAAGCCCCTCCAACCCCCTGGACCCCCCCGGACACCCCCACCCCCATGGACAACCCCCTACCCCCTAGACATCCCCCCCCCAACACCCTGGATGGCCCCCCACCCCTCCCAGACACCACCCCACCACCTGGACACCCCCCCCCCAACCCCCCTAGACACCCCCTCCCCCATGGATAGCCACCCCCACCCCCTTGGACACCACCCCACCCCCTTGACATCCCCCCAACCCCCTGGACTACCCCACCCCCCGAGACACCCCCCCCCCCACCCCCTGGACACCCCACCCCTGGAAATCCCCCCCAACACCTTGAACACAACCCCACCCCCCTGGACACCCCCATGAACCCCCCCCCCCCCCCACCACCACCACCACAGACACCCCCCCCCAGACACCCCCACCACCAGGACTACCCCCACCCCTCCTAGACACCACCCCACCACCTGGACACTACCCACCAAACTTGGACACCCCCACACCCATGGATAGCCACCCAGCCCCCTTGGACAGCCCCCCAACCCCCCTGAACACCACCCCACCCCCCTTGGACATCCCTCCCAACCCCCTGGATACCACCCCACCCCCTGGACACCCCCACCCCCTAGACACCCCCCACCCCCTAGACACCACCCCACCCCTTGGAAATCCCCCCCCCCCACCCCCATGGACACCCCCATCCTCCCGGACACCCCCATCCACCCGGACACCCCCACCCCCTAGATAGCCCCTACCCTCCTCGAACAGCCACCCCAAACCCCTGAACAACCCCCCAACCCCTGAATTCTGAATTGAATTCTTTATCTATTTAATTAACTTATGAATTATGTGTTAATGGTGTATGGGTATACTTGTTGTATGGGTATAATTTTTGTATGTGTATACTTGATGTAATTACCTTATGAATTATGTGTTAATTCTGTTAATGGTGTATGTAACTCTGACTATCATGGGATCTCTGAAATGTGAGTGTCCTCTCACCATTATGAGATGTCTGCACCAAAGAAATTGAAATGGTTTAAGTTGGAAGAGTGGTTTTCATGTGAAGATTGAAATGGGGAAAACTATGTTGTGGTACATGTCATGGTTGGAAGACTGTGGTGTTTTTAGGTGCTATTGCAGGTGGTTTTTTGTTCTATTATAAGTGTTGTTTGGAGGTCTCTTTACTGGTGTATGCAATGGAGGGGATGGGTGGCTGATGTGCTGGTTGCTGATCTAATTTCTGGAAATATACTATACCAATGGTTTTAAACCATTGGCAAAGTGTATTTTTGATAATTATTTTACCAACGGTTTAAAACCGTTGGTAATTGTATTTCTAGAATATTTTTACCAACGGTTTTAAAGAACCGTTGGTAATAATATTTACCAACCGTTTCTAAAATGTTGGTAAACTAAATGTAAACTATATATCACAATGGTTAATGAACTGCTCATATAAATATATACCAACGGTTTCAAGAAAACCGTTGGCATATTAAAGATTACAATGTCATATACCAACGCTTAGAGAAGAACAGTTGGTATAGGCCTTTTGCAAAGGATTACTAACCAATGGTTTGCAAAACCATTGGTATATAGTATACCAATGGATTGAAACCGTTGGTATATATTGTATTCCCAATAGTGGTTGGTATTAGAGGAAATTTAAAACAAAACATGGGGAATTAGATTTAGGAAAATATATATTGGGGAACATAACTATATGATAAAATCTGAGTATAAGTATAGAAGAACATCCTAATGTTTTTATAAAGATATTATGTTTTGTTTCCAAGAAATACATTCATGTATAGATACTATAAGTAGACATGGTTCTGGAACAATTATACCTAGGGGTAATAACTTTTAAAATGGAACCTTGGGATTTGACTCGATTGTCACTTGGTGCATGACAAGTGAATTAATTGTGAACCTATTTTGACACTCTTAGGGGATATTCTTTGGATAATTATTATTTTTTTTACAAACCATTATGAAGGATTTAAAAATATTTTTAAGATTTGAAAACTTTCTTAAAGAAACCTTGTTTATGATTATGAGATTATCATGAATAAATTTTTTAATTTATGTTAAGTATTTCACTTGTTTTGGGATTATAAATTGGTTTCCCTAATATTATGATCTGATCTAGTATATTCCATTATTTAGAAATAGTTTCAAGTGGAAGGAATGAGAACTATATAGATGCACATACTCCATCTAGTGATTTCACTCCTAAGAAAAATATCAAAGTTGGAGCTAAAGCTGTAGCTAGAACTGGTCAAATTATAACTATATTTTGAAAAATGACTCAGGTTATGAGTAAAAACCATGTCTGTATGGTGATTCCTACTAATTCACCACATTGTGTAACAATGTTAAACCACTTCAGGCATCAACAATATCCATCGTTAAATGGGACTACAAATCCACTTATTACTGAGCAATTGATAAGTTCCTTAGAAAAGATATTTCTTGTTCTGAGAAGTAAAGAAAGGGATAAGATTTTCATGACAGTTTATCATCTCTCAGGGTATGCAGATCAATGGTGGTCATTGATTCAAAACACTAAGGATAAGTAGAAAATAGAGAGCATGGAGTGGAAGGATTTAAAGTTACCCTTCTTGGAAAAATATTTTCCTCACGAGAAATGAGTGGATATAGAGATAAAATCTATAAGTCTAAGACAAAAGGAAGATGAAAATATTGCTAAGTATAAATCCAACTTTACAATGTTAGCAAGTGATAATGTGGACTATATACATAATCCAAAAAAAAATATTGACCTTTTCTTTGATGGGATTAAGACAATTCTTTGAAGGGTACTAGTCTACCAAAATTTCTCATCATACAAGGACATAATATCATATACTATCAAGAAAGAGAAATAATTCTCCAAGTCTTAGGGCTTCAAAGGGAAGCAAGAGAAGTATAGGATAATAGAGAAAAAATGAATAAGTGTAAGAAGGGAAAGAAGGATTTTCCAACATGTGATAATTGTGGGAAGTAACACCCTGATACTAGCTTAAAGGGAATGGGAGTTTTATTCAAATGTGTGGAGAGAAATTCTATTAGGCGCATGAATGAAAGGGTAGGAAAGAAGCCTCTAATGTTTAGTGTTTCAACTATAAGGAGATAGGGCACTATGAAAATAAATTCTCTATGTTTCAAAGGAATATACCTCAAAAAATATAAGAGATAATAGTCAAGATTATGCTATTAATACATCCGAACACTACGGATAAAAAGAGTTATTTGTGACGAGTTATTTGCAATGGGGAAGGGTCATGTCACAAATAGTTCATCGAGGGGAACTATTTACGATGAGACCATGTTCTTGTCGCAAATAACTAATTATTTGTGATGGGAATAGGTATTTTGTAGCAAAAGGTTTGGCATACAATGCACACCAAACCGCGGGAAGGGTAATTGCGACAGATGGTTACACCCGTCACAAATGCTATGTCGGCAGGTAGGTATTTCTGACGGGACCCGTCACAAATACTTTTTTAACCACCACCCCTAATTAATAGGGGAGTTAGCATTTGCAATGGGAATCATGTCACAAATACTCCCATCACAAATAATATGATCTATATATATCCTCCATCTGATTTTTTCTCATTTCATAGATCTCTCAACTCCTCTCTACCTCTATAATCTCATATTTGTCTCTTAAATTTTTTTTCCAGTTTAAAATTTTACATTGGAGCAATTTTCAAGCCTTGCATCGTACGAAAGATTTTGCTTTAAGGTATTTATCTATTACATTTATTTTTTAGTTAATTTATTTTATTTTATATTAGTTATAATTATTATTAATTATTCATAGTTAAATTAAATTAGAATTAAATAGTTTTATTTTGAATTATTTATTTTTACAAATATGTTGTTTCGTTAAAATTTAATTTTTTATTTAAAAGTAAATATTATTAATTTGTAATAATTTGATTCAACCATAATTAATTAATAATAATTACACGTAATTAGAATTAAGTGTTATTAATCAGTAGTAATTAGTTTTAATTATTATTAATTAGTAGTAATTTCTAATAATTAGAAATAATTAGTAATAAATTGCAATAATTTGTAATAATTAGCGGTAATTAGTAATAATTAGTGCTAATTAGTAATAATTAGTGGTAATTGGGAATAATTAGCTATAATTAGTAATAATTAGTAATAATTCGTAGTAATTAGTAAAAAATTAGCGGTAATTATTAATAATTAGTAAAAAATATTTATAAATAGTACTAAGTAGTAATAAATACAAACAATTAGTGATAATTATTAATAATTAGTAACAATTAGTGATAATTAGTATTAAATAATAATTAGTATTAATTAGTAATAATTAATAATAATTAGCGGTGATTTGTAATAATTGGCGGTAATTTGTAGTAATTAGTGGTAATTAGTAATAAATAGATGTAATTAGTAATAATTAGTCGTACTTAGTAATAATTAACAGTAATTAGAAATAAATAGAAATAATTTGTAATAAATAGGAATAAATAGTAATAAATAGTAATAATTAGTAATAATTAGTTATAAATTGTAATAATTAGTAATAAATAGTAATAAATAACAGTGATTGGTAATAATTAATAATAATTGGTGGTAAATAGTAATAATTAGAGGTAAATAGAAATAATTAGTGATAAATAGTAATAATTAGTGGTAAATAGTAATAATTAGTAATAAATTGTAATAATTAGTAATAATTAGCGCTAATTAGTAATAATTAGTTATAATTAGTAATAATTAGCAGTAATTAGTAATAATTAGTAATAATTAGTAATAGTTAGTAATAATTAGTAATAAATATTAATAAATATTAATAAATAGTAATAAATATTAATAAATAGTAATAAATATCAATAATTAGTAATAATTAGTAATAATTAGTAATAATTAGCGGTAATTAGTAATAATTAGTGGTAATTAGTAATAATTAGCTTTAATAAGTAATAAATAATTATAATTAGTAATAAATAGTAATAATTAGCTGTAAATAGTAATAATTAGCGGTAAATGGTAATAATTATCTGTAAATAGTAATAAATAGAAATAAATAGTAATAAATAGTTGTAAATAGAAATAATTAGTCGTAAATAGTAATAAATATTAATAAATAGTACTAAAAAAATAATAAATCGTAATAATTAGTCATAAATAGTAATAATTAGTAATAATTAGTAATATATAGTAATAATTATTAATAATTATTAATAATTATTATTAATTAGTAATAATTAGTAATAATTAGTGGTAATTAGTGGTAATTAGTAATAATTAGCATTAATTAGTAATAATTACTAGTAATTTGTAATACGTAGTAGTAATTAGTAATAAATAGAAGTAATTAGTGATAATTAGTAATAATTAGTGATAAATAACCATAATTAATAGAAATTAGTAATAATTAGTAATAAATAGTTGTAATTATTAATAAATAGTAGTAATTAGTGGTGAATAGTAATAATTTGTAATAAATTGTAATAATTAGTGATGATTAGTAATAATTAGTGGTGATTAGTAGTAATTGGTAGTGATTAGCAGTAATTAGGAATAATTGGCAGTAATTAGTAATAATTACCAATAAATACCAATAATTAGATATAATTAGAAGTATCTGGGAATAATTACTAATAATTAAGAATAATTAGGAATAATTATAATTTTTTTCTTTTTTTGGATCGTGTTTTTCTTATATTAAATTAACCAAAAAACAAAATATTTTATATTTTTTAGAGAAATATGGAATAAAGAAGTCAAAATAGTCATTATTAGATGATCGTACTTGGATAAATTCGCTCAAGAATCTAAACGATTCTGGTATAAATCTTATATATATTGAGGGTGTTAAAAATTTCTTCTCATTTATATAATCAAAACTAGAATTTATCTCACAAGGGATAATTAAGTGTTCATGTAAAAAATGTAGTAAGATGATGTTTGACACATTTGACAATGTTGGGGGTCATCTATTGCATTTTGGTTTTCAAATAGATTGTATTTTTTGGTATCAAAAGGTGAATGCAATTCCAGAGAAGATACTAATAATATGGATCCAGATCCATTATGGTTTCAAAATTTAGTGCATAATTTGGTAGGTCTGTCTTTTCAATAAATTGAAACTTAAGATGATATTGATTTAACTCATGAGTTGTAACCATATCAATTTTATGAGTTATTGAGGTCTGATTAGGATTCCTTTTATCCTGGTTACAAGACTAGCAAATTTGAAGTGGTTGAAAATTTTATTACTATTAAATTAGATAATAGAATGTTAAATTTCTATTTTGATTAGATATTCTCTTTAGTTAAAACATTGTTACCTGAAGGATATGTGTTTCTTACAAATTTCTATCAGATCAATAGGTTGATTCGTAATCTGGTTCTTGGTTATCAGAAGATTCATGCATGTTCAAATGATTGCATCTTATATTATGGTGAAAATGAGTCGAGATAGTTGTCTTAGATGTGGAAAATTGATATATAAATAGGCTCAACTAGGGAAGTTTGGATTCATTCCTATAAAAAAAGTTGAGGTATTTCCTACTTACACCCAGATTATAGTGTTTATTTTTGTCTCAGAACATAGTGTCATTGATGTCATGGCACAAAAATAATATTTCAACCAGTAAAAGCTTAAATCATCCCTCTAATGGTGAATTATAGAAATATTTTGACCAAGTGAATTCTTCTTTTTCTTCAGAATCCCAACAATGTATGATTGGGTCTTTTGATTGATGGTTTCTATCCATTTGGTTCTTACGGTTGTTAATATTCTTGTTGGCATATCCTTACAATTCTGTACAATTTACCTCCTTGGATGTTGATAAAGGAGGCATATATCTTTTTGACCTTATTAATTCTAAGAAATCTAAAAAAGAATATTGATTTTTATTTGAAGCCATTAATTGAGGAGTTAAATTTATTATGGAGTAATGGTGTCACTACATATGATGTTGGTGCGAAACAGAATTTCCTATTAAAAGCTACATTGATGTGGATATTTAGTGATTTACCAGTATATAGCATGTTATCTGGCTGGAGTACACATCCTCCAGAATCATGTATGTACTATATGATAGATAGAAAATCGTTTATGCTCATCAATGGAAGAAAACCTTGTTTTTTTTACTATGATCACAGATTCCTTCTAACCGATCATTATTTTTAGAGGAACAAATATCATTTTAGAAAAGGTATAATTGAAATTGATGGACCTCCAATAATGATCTCAGGTATGGAGTTAAAATCATTTGTCTCTTAATTACTTACCATTTCATTTAGACCAAATATAAACCAATAGAAAATTGATGGCTTTGGGAAAGAACACAACTGATAAAACAGATCATTTTTTGGGATCTTCCATATTGGTCTGATTTGTTGGTCTGTCACATGTTGGATGTCATGCATATTGAGAAGAACTATTTTGATAATATATTTTATATATTTTTGGATACACCAAGTAAGACAAAAGATAATGTAAAGGCATGATTATATCCTGCCCAAATTTGTAGGCGACCAAAACTTGAACTATTTGAAAATGTTAGATCACATAAGTTAATGAATCCAAAAAAAGATTTTAAACTTTCAAAATAAAATAAATTATTATTTTGTTAGTGGATTAAAAATTTGAGACTTCTAGATGGTTATGTTTCCAATTTGGGTAGATGTGTAAAAAATGGTCATATTATCAGATTAAAAATTCATGACTATCATGTTATAATGGAAAGAATTATATGAATTGGATTAAGAAGTTTGTTGAATTATATGGTTTGGGATGCACTAACAGACATATCATATATTTTTCGAGATATTTTTGAGGAGAATACATACTACGATTCACTAAGTAAACAGTAAGAAGATGTTTTAATTTTATATAAACTGGAAAATATATTCCCACTAACATTATTTGACTCAATCGAACATTTGATATTACATTTTCTATATGAATAAAAATATGGAGGTCTGGAAAAGTTATGATTGATATAACCATTTTAGAGACGCATATAGAAATTGAAGAAAAAAGTATGTAACAAAGAATCAGTTGAAGGATCAATTGCAGAAGCTTATTTATAGGAGGAAATTTCTTTTTCCTACTGTCATTTTTTTCGATCTGAATATCCCTAAAAACACAATCACATGGTCTATAACGAGGGAAATTTTGAAGATGAAATGACTAATCAATTATCTATTTTTAATCAGTCTGAACTTGGATTTGGTGTATTTCATGAACAATGGATTTCAGATGATGAACATCATAGAGCTCATACATATGTTCTGCTCAATTGTGATGAAATGACACCATTTGTACTAGGATTGATCCTATCACTTATTCTATAATATTTATTAAATTAAATTAATATTATTTTATTTTTAGGTTATATGATAATCATATTAAGAAATAGTTTCCAAAAATTACATCAGCTGAACTTGAAGAACGTCGGAAAAATAATTTTTCCTACTGGTTTCAAAAGGTGGTAAAATAAATTATTTATGGTTTAATATATAAAATCAATTTATTACTTTTTATATTGATAATTTTTTTACAAATTTTCAGTTATCTCAACATATTGATAAAATTGATAACTGATTGTGTGTATTGACTAACTCACCATCCAAAATGGTTAAATCTTATAATATATATGTTGTAAATGGTTTTTGATTTCATACATGTTAATATAGGGAATCAAAAAAAATGAATAGTGGTGTTTGATTGAGAGGATCTCGTCATAGATAAATTTGAGTTGACCTTATGGAAAGCTAGAAAAAATAATTAAACTGTGTTATCTGGGACAGAATTGCATAAGGATGTTTAAATGTTAGTGGCAGGATACTGAGAGAGGCTTATGTGTTCATCTGAGCCATGGAATCATTGATATTAAATATAAAAGTCTTCTTTTAGTAAATGATCCATGTTTATGGATCATAAGGCACATCAAATTTGTTATGAAAATTATTGTACTGCTTCAAGAGAGTTGGGTAATTGGTAGAGCATAATAAAAATTAACTCTTGGGAAAATAAGTTTATTCAAAGTGAATTTGGTTCCACTATAGTTCAAGGAATTGAAAATTTTCAAGAGAATACTCCAAATCCATATTTTTCATGAAGATATGCGAATATCAATGATGAAACCCCACATATAAGGTTCAAGAGTGACGATGATGTTATTGATATAACAAATTAATTTGAAATTATAAGAGATTATGTAACTAAAAATCCTATAGAAATTGATGATACTAAGGAGGAATATAAAGATATTGACACCTTCATATACAAAGATGATGATGGAGATGAATATTGACATAGTTAAATGTTTTTTATAATCATATATAATATATATCTATATATAATAGTTGTTTTCAACTATTTTCTAATAACATTCATTTGTGCTTCAAATGGAATCAGATCTATATCATGAGTTGGAGGGGGATGATCTACCTGATAATGAGCATGATATTGGATCATCTGACGCTTAGATTATTGGTGGTTCAACGATGACTAGGAGGGGTCATGGTCTTATGATATTGATGATTCCTAACCCTATCCCAAAGCAACTTCCACATCTTGGCTTCAATCAAACCATGAAGAGGTATGTTTGCTTGTGTATTTTAGTTAGTTTCCATTAATTATCATTAATTTATTTATATACTAATTGTTTGATTATTTTTTCTTTTTTTCACATATTTTCACATATATCTATTGGATAGGGGAGTTCTATATTTTGAAATTATTTTTCTGGAGCATGGGTTACAAGGAATCGGATTTCCATTGATGTTCAGCATAATATATTTGATCAATGGATGGTAAGTAAATAAAAAAATTATATTGAAATTAATTTAATTAATAACTTGATATTATTAATTCTTTGTAGGGTTTAGGGTATCCCATAAATGAGAGAATGCGTGAATCTATCTGGAAGGCATTGGAGGTTGGTATTCATGATCATTGTCATCATTTTTTACAAAATTTGAGGAGGACAACAATGAGGAAACGAGTCATAAAGTTTGATCGGTCTTGTTGTGTCCATCGACCTGATTATATTTCATCTCAGGTTTGGGATGAATTATGTTCACACTGGATGGGTGGTCATTTTCAAAGGACATCATCGGTAGGTCGACAGAACCGAGGGAAACAGGAGGTGACACATCGAGCTGCAAGTTGTACATTCAGTATACATAGGAAACATATGGAAAGTACCTTTTTTTAATTAATTTATAAAACTTTAAATGTAAACTATTCATTTTACCTTCATATCGGTAGTTAAAGAGATTGATATTATAGAGTTCAATGTTTATAGGAGGATGTACAATGATCTTGTCACTGGAGATATTAGAGGTGATCGCTAGAGTCATATTGTGGTCAGTATAATTTCTTTTTGAGTTTTAAAATTTATTTCAAATAATATTTTCACTATTTTAATTTTAAATTGAAATTGAAGGAGTCATATGAGGTCACAACGTCTCAAACACAGACTGAGATTTAGACCCAGGCCGATGATCAGACTAGTGCAGTAAGATTTGATGAGGTAGTATGGATGCATGCGACCTAGTATGCCTTTGCGAAAAGCCGAGTTGTTGGTATCAGCTCTTGATTGACGTATGAGAGTTATTATGGTACCACTAAGATGTCGACATGGAGCTTGAGAGGAGCTCATGGAGAGTCATCTTCATCTGCTGGATAGTATCAGGAGGAGCTACGAGCTTAGACAGAGCTTATAGAGAGTATGCATAAGGAGCAGGAAGAGATCCATTGACAGCAGCAGCAGTAGCAGCAGTAGCAGGAGATGTGTCCATTATAGCAGCAACAACATGAGCAGATGATGGTGTACATGCGACCTTTTACTCATGGTTTTGGGATAGAGTTCCCTCCAGAATCTCCTCCGGCTCCTCCAGAATACCCCCCCCCCCCCTCAGTGATGTAATTACTTTTTATGATAAAACATTTGAATGTAAATTTGTTTTGTAATATTATATATTTACATTTCAATATAGTGCATTTTTTATATTGTTGCGAATATTGTGTTTGTTATTATTTTATTATTTATTTAATTTTTTAATATTTTATTACTTTATTATTTATTTTGTTTTTTAGTATTTTTATTATTTTACTATTTATTTATTATTTTTATAAAATTATTATTTTTTATTATTTTATTATTATTATTATTTTGTTATTATTATTATTTTTTTATATTTTTTCAAATATTGAAGTTTTTATAATTTTATAATTTTATATAATTTTATTATTATTATTATTATTAATTTTATTAATTTTATTAATATTATTTTATTATTATTATTATTTTATTACTGTTATTATTTTATTATTATTATTATATTATTAATACAATTATATTATTATTATTATTATTATATTAATATTATTTTATTAATATTACTTTTTCATTATTATTATTATTTAGTATTATTTTATTAATATTATTTTATTATTATTATTGATATAATTTTATTAAATTTTATTAATATTAATTTTTCTTAAGTTTTTTGTGATGGGTAGGGTTTCCCATCATAAATAACTATCTGCAATGGGACTATCGCAACAAGTTTTTTTCTTAAAAACATAGAGAAACTATTTGTTATGTCATTTTCTAGAATAGGGAATTTGTGATGGTGCCCCATAAGAAATTTCATGTCGCATATAACTCAATTATCAGTAGTGGAAGTGGAATGATTAAAGTGCATTTTGATTTGGATTTAAGAATTATAATTTTGAAGTATTTTTCAAAGGTATTTTATTTAAAAGATTCATAAAACATTGAAGGTATGTGTTAATTTTGGAAGAATATATTTATTCATATAAGATTAACTTAATATTTATGGATATCATCGTGGGTTTATAAATTTAAGGTTGATCATAAGATCAATTTCTTAAACACCCCCTTTTTTGGTTTCATTTGATGAGATTTTATCAAGATGAAGAATATTTTGCGATAATTTTATGGAAATACAACCCATTGGTTTAGTATATGTTTTAGTAAGAAATTTATTTAAGGAAGAATATGTTTATATTTTTTTGGAATAAGATTAAAGTAATTGATAACATTCAGGGTCAATATGATCATTGATGTTAAAGTAATAATACTCAATTAAGATTATTTTATTTCATGGAAAAAAAATAAGTCATATAGGAAACCCTTGTGGCTAAAAAGAAATTTTATGAATAATGTCATTTTTTTGGAAACTCTTCATATTTTTGGGAAAATTATAGGAATTATATTAAGATGGTTTTAGAAAAAGTACAACCCACATGTTGAGTGACAACCTATCACATTTGGAAAGTTTGTGGGGCTTGGACCCACAACTGAAGGATCATAAGGGTGTAGTGCATACCACTAGACTACATGATGTACTGGATAATATGAAATTTTGTTTAATTAAATGATTTTAATTATAGAGATTTATATAATTTATTAAGTTAAATTTGGGTCTTACTGTTGAGATTTATAGATTAATGAATTGTTTTGGATAACTCGTGGGAACCATTTTGGTTTTGGTAAATTTTGAGGGACATATATAAAGACTTATCACTATTTTATAGATCTTATGATCTATAAAAGTTAATTTTAGTGCTTCAGTCATAAAAATCATCTTGGATATTCTTTTCTTGAAGTAAGAAATAATGTTTAATTTTATCTAAGCATAACCAAAGGATTAAAATTTTCTTATGAAATAAAAAGATATTAATTAAGTATATTTACTGATGTTATATGTCATGATAATAAAAGAATCCACTAACTCTGGGAAAAGGATCTTGAAATGAAAATCATATCCTATTACCTTCATTTCTATCACATATTTATGGTTTTTTGGTCAACCATTCACTTTCTTGTGATCAATGATCTCTATCACTCTTCATAATTATTTAAGCACCTCCTCCATGTCTATATTTTCACATCCCACTAAACTTTTCCAACTTGGAAACCTAGTTATGTGATATTATACATGAACTTCATACTTTGCTTTATCTCTTATTAATAGAAAGTTTTATTAACAATTATTATGATGTGGCTTTTCAATAAAGGATAGACCTATGATAACTAAAATAAAATTATGAGGGTTCAATTTATTTAAGGTGGTAGAATATAACACCACAAGATTTTAAAATAAAAACATTGTGTTTGATAACATATGTGACACAAAACACTAATCTTAAATTATCCGTGAAATATTTTTTTAAAATTTAATCTCTTTAATATCTTGCGATACACAAAACCCTCAGTCTAAATGTATTGTAAAATAGTATACCATTATAAACTTGCCTTTAAATTGGATGGTATGAATAGTACTAAAAAAATAATGAAAATAATATGGTTTAAACATCTATAAAGTAAAATATTTGTTTATCTATTGATTATAAATAAAATAAGAATCATTTTAAATGAAAGGAAATATTTTATGAAAACTGTATTTTCTAAAAGGAGGTATCATCACTCTTCATGCACATACATTAATATTAATTTTTACCACTTTTATAAAATTTATATTAAAAAATTAACTTAATTTTGTAAATTATAATTTCAAAATAATCATATAGAGAAATTTTGAAAAATTTCAGTAGAGATTAATTTTTTGATGAATAGTGAAAAATAATGGTTTTTATTGAAAGCTGCCTTTTCATTTAAAACATTAAAAAGTTAGATTTTGATTTAAAATTTCTTTAAAAATAAATTATTAAAATTATATTTAAAAAAATTGGTCAATTTAATCAAATTCATTTTTATTTTTTATATTAAAACTTTTTATACTTATGGTAATTTTCTCTTTGGAAAACTATTTTTTTGTCGCGTCGGCAAGTTTAATTTTAAATTAAAATTTTACAATTATATAAATGGAATTTAGAAAAATGGATTACATATTTATAATAATTATAATTAATATTATATAATAATATCAAATTAATTTTTTCCATAATGAATATAAAAGACAATAAAAATTAATTATTGCGGTTAAGGTTAAAATGGGTTTACCATTGGTTAAAGTAAATATATAAGGGTTAAAATGAAATATAAACTTGTAAAATTTATATTTTATGGATATATTCAGACCTTATATAATATATGGTTCAATAAAGAGTCATTTTTAGCATTTTGTTTTGTGAAAAAATGTTGGTATCACTTTTTCTTTTCAAAAATTCCAAGTGTGTTGTCTCCCCCGCTTATAAAAGGCCACCCCCTCTCCTCTCCTATTCACACTACCAAAGACTTTTGGTTTGTGCAGTACCTGAAACAATATATTCCTTAAATACATACCCATATACCATAATCATATTTTTATTATGAACCTAATCTTGGAAGGAATTAGGTATAAACCTATAGAGGTTGTCTGAAGAAGAGGTAAAGTTCTTAATCATGGGTTTTCATTTTACTTCTTATAAATCCCTAAAATATACTAGAACTATGATAAAAAAAATAACACCAGTAAATCCTATATATTTATATGTTATTGTGTTAATGTAAGAACCTATATCCATCTCCTATTCCATCAAATGGAAAACAGAACTGTTGATTGTGTGTATGGTAGACTACTCTCTCGCGAACCAATGTAATTCGTTTTCCATCACCAGCTATCATAGCTGAATATAATGATTTATTTAACAAATTTATATAGTATTTATTAAATTAATATAATTATTTAATTATAATATCACATACACCTTCTTACCTTCCAATCTGTCGAATAACAATAACGTCACTCGTGCGTATGTGTGGACTACCGCCTCCACGCAGTGATGTAAAATGTTTCTCATTTTATTTTAACATAGATGGAAATAAGGATATATTTAGTTAATATAAATAAAATATTTGATATAATAATGGTTCTATAATGTGAAACATTATTCACAGTTTTTATGTTCTATCTATTGGAAAAATAGAAACATCGTTCATGCGTACATACAGCTTTCCATCTACATAAATGGTGTAACTCATTTTTTATCTCTAACTTGTATAGAAAATTATAAATAATTATATAATATTTATATATTATATTTATATCATTTTTAACATTTTTATATGATTTAAACATGGTCAAAGTACAAGGACCAAAACTACCAAACCAAAACATACATGAAAAACAGAGCAATTATCACCTGAAATAGTAATTTTAACAAAGAATTGTTAATAAAGGGGTCACAAAATACTATAAGTAAATCATAAATGGTATGAAATATATGTGTATTTTTTTAATATATGTATAATTAATCTATATTTATTATATAGTATTTACAGACACATCTAAAATAAATCAGACCTACGGTAAGGGTTTCTCATCTCACTTATACTTCCATGAGATGTATGCCATATTCACCAATTATTTCATTTGTATGGTGTATATACTAAACCATTGGTATTTTATATCATTAATATATTTATATTAATTGTGTTTAAATTTTCATTTGAACTTATTTATTTTATAGGTCTTACGATTCAAAAGTTACCAAAGTGGTAAATGTTTATTTCACAATATCATCATTATTCAAGATTATTTATGTTTAAGTATCCCTTGAGAAAATTGTTTAATATTTTTAACTTCAAACCAATAAATTTTCTTCTCCCATAGTTATTAATGAACTTTTTATGAAATATTAAAATTTATCTCACTTTGATACTTAAAATTATTGAGAAAATATTTTTAAGAAAACTAACATTATTTCTCTCTTCGATTGAAAATCCTTTTTTCCATATGCATGCTTTCCAAAAATATTTTAAGTTTTTTTAATGTTATAAAAATGATTTTTTAAATACATATTTACCCATTACCTAATTCTTACAAAATGGTTTGAATGGAATCTTTTTTTTATTTTCCAAATGAGTCACTTTTTAACCATTTTACAATAGTGTGAAAGGAATGATTTTTTAAACTTATAAAAAGTTTATAGAATTAACCACCATCATGACCACTCATTATTTTGAATATTTATTTAAAATTTTACAAGGATGTGTTTAAAGAAAATTTTTCTTAATATTCTATAAATTTTTTATTTTTGATAATTATTTTCAAAGAGAATAATATTTTCCTCAAGAATTTTTTTAATGTAATTTTTATAGTATTTATATTCATAAAAAAAATAACCAATATTTAACTTATAAACCATTGTAAATATTTTTTAATAACACCACTTTTATTACTTATTTGGATGTTTTATGATAATTTTTGAATGGTTATGTACTATTTTAATACCATTCACCATCTTACTCTGGTTGGTTTATGATTATGTTTATTGATTAGGGAAAGTATTTAAATTTTGTATTCTAGTTTTTTAATATGAATGTTTGTATTGATTATGTTTTAACCATTTCATATGAGGAATGAATTAGACTAAGTGATGGGAAGGGCCCTCTATAGCCCTTTGATGATTCAGTAGGTCTCATAAGAAAAACTAGCTTGGGTATTTGGTTGAGGCTTTACCCATTTATGTAAGATACCTTGGCATGTGGCCTTGAAGATATAGTTATGGTGTTAGGAATTATAAATTTCCTTATTATGATATTAGTTATTGATATTCCATGTGATTATTTGATTAGTTATAATATCTATGGTTATGTTTCAAGATCATGTTATTGTTTATATGGCGTCATTTGATCATTATTTATTCCTACCATATTATGTTCAAGTAATTAATTAAATGGAATGTGTTTTATTTATTTACATTTCCATATTGATTATGACTAATTTATTCATGATAGATTCCATTATTATCATACCCTTAATGAGCATTAGAGCTCACCCATTCCTTATGTTTCCTTTCCCCCAAATGTCGGGAAGTGTTTTAAGATCGATATGTATGGATGATTAAGGTAATAATGGTGTACTCAAAAAATAAAATGATGTATTTTATGTTTTCAATTGTAATATGATATTCAAGTCTGTATCTAGTTTACCATGACTATTAAACTATTCGTTCCTTTGGGATAAGATTCCATGTGTCTTATGTCAATGTAATAAATTAACAACCTACTCTGAGCTACTAGGGTCATGGTATTTAAAATTCATAACTCAGAGTATAGTTTAAAACTCACTTCCAACCAAACAACTCAGAATCCACACCATCTGATCTGTCTCAAGAAACTACACAGTCATTCCCTCATATGTTTTTGGAGGATAACTTCCCCATGACTATAGGTGAAATAGAAAATCTATTGGAGTATCCATGTACCACTCAAGTTCTATGGATGTATGAAATTATACTTTTCAAATAGAGGATATATACCTCATAAATGTGGGTGAAATTCCTGAATCTATCTGATTCCAAAAGTAGATGATCCCATCCCCATGACTATATGGGTGAAATAACACTCCCCAGAAGTATCCCTTTCCCAATGGGTGAAATATCAATCCCACCCAAGAATAATAAGGGAAGAATCCATTGGGAAAAACCTAGGAAAAAATTAAGTTCTCGGCATTTAGTACATCTACACAATGTTTCATCTCTATGAGGGAACTTGTAATGTGCCTTGTCTATCCAAGTCATGTTCAACCGAGGGTACACAGGGAGTATCCCATCATACACATCATGTGGTGCAACATGTGTCCCTATTTTTGTGCTCGTATTACAAGCTATCATGGATGGGTAGGGGTCATACATCGTGTGACTCAGTTATATATCTAGGTGATATTTAACTTCCTTAGAAGTCCTATCTACCACATCAGTGAGACACATGGAATGTGTTCTTCTAAACTGCACGATGTGTTTTTGTGAATTTTCTAGAAACTCCTAACTAAAACACATATTTTACGTACATCACCTCATTCATTTATTCCTATGTGAATCACACCTGTAACTCTCACAATATTATTTAACCATCATTAATGGTCGGCCAAAAGTCAAATTTCAATTGTTCTTCACCATAAAAATAGATCATTATCACTTCCTGATCCAGTCATGTACTATGCCTAGAAAAATACCATCACTTAATTATTATTTTACATTTCATCAATATCATCACATCTCCATATTTCCATAATCCACTATGAAAAATCCACAATCTCAATCCTTGGAACCCGTGACTAATAGAGCAACAAAATGAATCCACGAGGATGGTTAAACCACTAATTAATTGAATACCAATAATGATCATATATAGAATGGAGGTGGAAAAACACAAAATATAAAAGTGAGGAATGATCTATGTTTTTTTTATTTTTACACTTTTCATTGATAAAGGATGCATGATAATAATCAATTACACAAATTCCAAATAAAATCATGAATTAATTGGCTTGGTAGATGTCGATTTTGGATTAGTTTACATAGGAAAAATCTGTAATCACATCACTATCAAATAAAGAGATAAAATCATAAAATAACACCATAACTCGAGAATGGATCAATCTTTGACGAATATCAAATCTCAAATCCTTTTTTTTTAATGTATTATTTAATTCTGATGTGTTTTTTATTGATCCTCAATTCCAAGGTTTCTACCAACGATCTACACTATGGATATCCTCTCAAGGATCCCTATAGGTTATACAGATTAACCTAGATAAGTTCCCAAGTATATCTTATAAGGATAGAATTAGGTTTATGTCATTTAATTAAATAAAATATATTTATTTATTTATTTCATCTATTATCAGTATGAGATTGTAAATCACCCTGAAACCCAATGTGAATGAAACTTATTATTTTCCTAGGGTAAAGACCATGTTATAGAATCAATAGTGGTATCAATTTCTCCATCTAAGACCCTGATCATAAAAATATATCTTAATGCATGTGTTAGTACAACAAATATTTAAATAAATTAAAATAGTCCACATCGAGGTTCAAACATCCTCGGATAATTCTTCCATCAAAATAAAAAAAATCAGGGGAATTCATAAAAATTTAAAAAGGGTACAAACATGAAAACTAGGGTTGTTACATTCTCATTTCCTTTGTTTATTTTTCCCCTTAAATCAAAATTCACTCAAAATGGTAAAGGTGATAAGCTTGCATCTAGTTTTCACACTCCCATGATTTCTCTTTGAGATAACTGTGCCGCCATAGGACATGCACTAGCAGAATCGTGTTCTCTTGGAGGATTCTCTCCAATCGATCCTCGATCGCCACTTGGTACTCCAAAAAAATTTCTCTATATTCAATTTTTATCTCACATCAATTGACTATGTTCATCAGATCATGCATGTATCTCCTTAGCTATGAAACATGGAAGGCGTCATGGACTTAGTCTAGCTACAAGGGTAAAGCTAGGTAGTATGAAAACTTTCCATCCCTAGGTAGAATATGGAATAAACTAATGTACCATAGAGATATCTTACATTCTAGGCCAAATATCTGTAATCCACAGTGATTTGAGACATTCAGGATCACATGATCAGAGTCCTCAAACTCCAAGGGACTCCATCGAACATATATATAATACTTATGAATGCTTTTTGTTGTCCTCATCTATTCAGGAATAATATAAACTATCTCAGTCATCTCATACACCAACTCAGGCCCCATTATTTTTGTCTCACCTAACTCAAACTAGTATAAAGTTGACCTACAAGGTCTTCCATAGTGGTCCTCAAATGACATCATTCCAATTTTAGAGTGATAGTTTTTTTATATGAAAACTCTACCAATAGAAAATGTTATTCCCAACTCTAGTTGAAATATAATATAAAATACCTCAGTATATCATCTATAACTTGAATGATTTGCTCTATTTTTCCATCAGTATATGGGTGAAAATTATTTCTTATCCACATCTGAGTCCCTAAAGCATCCTGCAAACTTATCCACAACCAAAACATAAATCAAGCTCTATGTTCAAAGACAATTGTTGTGGGTAATTTGTGTATATGGATGATCTTCTTCATGTAAATAATCTATAATTTCTACCAAACTCTACTACTTTATGGTAAGAAAGTGATATGAATTAGTGAGTCGGTTGGAATTTACCTAGATTTCACCATGACCTCTCACTGAACGTGGAATTATAATCATAAAATCTATGGATATGTTATCCCATTTCCACTATAATACCTTGAGGGATCACTTCAAACCTATTGGAACCAGATTCTCAGTCATTACCATCTTACAAGTAAGGAATCAACAGAAAATTTTCACAACACTCCTCTTCATCATTGGATACCAAAACTACCCCTGAATATCCCAGTACATATTTACCACACTAGGATGTACCTCTAAGGTAGATGTATGGAACTCTCTTAGCACCTCCTCCCAAAGTGCGATTGGCACCACAGTCTATCCCTAAAGGAGAATTACATGCCCCCCACCTTCAAAGAATCCATAAAGAGAATGTTATGTGGAAATATAGTCATGAAATACCTCAAAATCACCATCTACAAGATTTGGTTCCCTCATATGATGGAGAAGCGGAGGGTTCATAACCATTGATCAGAGGTACATTGCTACATCCCCATCTATTAAGGATAATAGTAGCGAGGCTAATTACTCTGATGTATCTTCTAGAAACTGAGCATGTTATTTCCTACCAAAAATAACTACCACAAAATTTCCCTTTCCATCAGTGTAGACTATATCAAAGTACTATTCTGTCAAGAACTCCAGTCAGCACCTCCACCTCAGTTTAAGATCACCTAGTGTGAATAAATACCTAATACACTTGTGGTCATAATAAAAAATAAATTGTTCAACAAGAATATAGTGTCACCAAGTCTTTAGGGAAAATCTCATAGATACTAGTTCCAAATCATGGGTTACCTAGTTGTTCTCATGGAGTCTCAGCTGCCTAAACCCATATGTTATCATTGTCTACCTCTATATTAACACAGACTCAAATAAGCTCCAGAGGAATCATATAACACTGCGTACTCAACCCCATCTTTAGGGAACTTAAAAACACGAGTTCTCATCAACCTCTATCAAAACAATTCAAAAAACTATTAACACTTCTCTAACCATATAAATGGTTTCCCCTTTCAGGTAAAGGAAATTAATTTGTTTCAAACTTGGATAAGTTTGGAATGAGTATCTAATAAGAACCATCCAACCTAAAAAAACTCTACACCTCAAACTTGATCTTGGGTGGCTCCTAAGCAACCACTTTTGTAATCTTCAATGGGTCCACAATTATACCATCCATGAATATTATGTGTCCTAAAATGTGGACCTCTCTAATCCAAATTTTCTACTTTGATAGCTTTCTATACAACTATTTCTATTGGACAATTTTTAGGTTCATTCCCAAATTATGTGTGTGCCTAGCCTCTGATGATGAGTAAATGATAATTTCATTAATAAAAACTAACATGAAGCGGTCAAGGAAAGGATGGAATATCTGATTCATGAGTCCTATAAAAACTATTAGGTTGTTCATCATTCTAAAGTGAATCAACAGGTACCCATAATGAACCTAAATAAATCGGAATATCATCTTCTGTAGATCCTTCTCACTTACTTCTAGTGGTGATAGTTTGGACTAAGGTTAATCTCCAAGAACCACTTCACCACTTTCAACTAGTCAAAGAGTTCTTAAATCCTTGGAAGTGAATATTTATTCTAAATGGTATCCTTATTCATATGAAAACAATCAAAACATAACCTCAGTCTCTTATCCACCATCTTGGTGAATAATATTGGAGCCACATAAAATCCATAATGGATTTAATAAATCCTTTCCTCTAAATGTCATCCAACTACACCCTTAGCTCTAGAAAATATATGGAAGCCATCTGATATACTACTGAAGATATGAATGATTTTTCACAATGTAATTCAATATATAATTTGACCTCTTGATGAGGATTTAAACTAGGTATATGTTTGAGAAAGATGATTGAGTACTCATATACCATATCAAGGAACCAAACATACATTATCTCTACTACACCAAGAGTTGGTATAGATAACTGATGGGAGATCAGTTATAATCTATTTTACATAATATATAGAAACCCATAATTTTCATACAAATATATGACATCCTAATAGATGAATATTAATTATATTACATAATGATCCATTCCTAAATTATATAGGTCTAGTGCCTTAGTAAACTTGGACACAAAAACAACTCATTCATAAACGATCTACATCATCTCCCACTAAGTTCTTTATAACTACAGATATTCTTAAACATATCATATATAGTACCTTCTTAATAATATGGGGAAATGAAGCATAAGAAAGGGTGATATTATATTATTAGTAAAGGTAAAAAAGAGAGATATCAATGATTACTTGATTGTAACTTTACATAAGGGTATGATAACATGAGAATAACATTTGAAAATCATATCATGCATATCATAGATCATAATCTTGTATCATGGAATAAAACATGGAAGTTCATAATGCATGAATCATAAATGAATAAAATAAAATGATCCATGAGAGCATAACATTTGCATAATCCATTAGTTTGTTCCATACAAAAAATTATAAAAAATCATTTCCTTAGTAGTCAAGGCTCATTTCCAAGACTATCATAGTGGAATGGGTTCACTCCCCAAACCATAATAGTAGTCATGGTTCACTCCCAAGTCTATTACAGTGTAAAAATTACCTTACTAAACTAGGTTCACTCCACATTCTAGTCCCATATTTACCCTATGTACTAGAGGGAGATATATGTCCTACCTATCCTTGGTTATAATGTGACCACCACCCTTGGTTATAACCTAAAAACCATATATTAGAGAAAACTATTTGTATGTGTTCCACAAAATTATAAAATATTCACCATATTATCCCATTATAACTCGTGCAAAGAAAATGAGTTTCATTTCATCAATTCACTATAGCATAACCCATGAAAAATAAATAGGCTTCATAAACATCTCATCAACATAAAAATTAATCATCCCAAGAAATATTAATAATGGTGTAAATGTAAAATATCCCCATTGAATCATAATTAACATCAAATTTTGTTATTATATATGAAAATTCCTTTACAAGATAGCCTAGATATTTCTCGAGGAAAAAACATTTTCATTTTGAAAATCACTTTTAAAAAAAATATTTCAAAAATATTATGGAAAATATTTTATTTAAAAATAAACATGGAAAATTTTGAAGTAATATTCAAAACATTGAGTTCTCTTGATGGTAATAAATTCCTTCCATGTCTTATAAGTTAAAATAAAACATTCCTTTCATATTTTTGGTAAAAAGTAAAAAAGTTCATTGTTTGAAAAATGAAAAGAATATTTATTTTAATCCATTTTTGTAAAACCTAAAACATGGGTAAAAATTAATTTAAGAATTTATAGGAGAATATTAAAAACCTTATTTAAAACATTTTTTAGAAAAACATGGATATAGAGGAAAATGTTTTTTCAACCAAAGAGAGAAATGAAGTTGATTTTCCTTAAAAAATATTTTTGGTCTCTTGAGTACTTAAGGTGATTAAAATGAATGTAAAATATTAATTTTCAAGAAATAACTATAGGGTAATAAAAATCATGAGTGTCTTGAGAGGTAAATCATAATATTTCATCATCATAAACACAATCATAAACAATCCTGATAAATAATGAGATTGTAACATAAACGCCTTACCTATTTGGTAACATTTTAATCATAAAACTCATGAAATAAATAACCTTACATGGATATGTATATCAATAATTTATCATTATAATAATCATAAAATAAATTAATGGTTACTATGTACCCTGTACAAAAGAAACAACTGGTGTCTAAGGCTCATGTCCCACAGAAATTAAAGTGATACAAAAATCCAATACCTTTTGTCTGAATTCCTTCATATGCAATGGAACCTATTATATAATAAATATATATTTATTATAAATATATTAATTAACCATACAAATATATATTATAACATATATTATTTAATTAAAACCTTTTATCACCTATTTGTTAACACTTTATTAAAATCACTGTTCTGGGTGATATTTACTTTGTTTTTCATGTATATTATGGTTCGGTTGTTTGGTCCTTGTATTTTGATCATGGATAAATAATATAAAAAATTTTAATCATAGTATAAATATAATTTATATTCATTATATACATGTTTATATTCATTCATAAAATATAGATTCCAAAAAATAAATTACACCGTTCATGGAGATGACAGGTCGTACGTATGCATGAATGTTGTTTTCTTTTTTCGACAGATGGAATGAAATAAAGGTAAATAATAAATCACCTTTAAATGATCATTATTATATCATATATATCATATATATTAATTAAATATATCCTTCTTACCATCTAAGTAAAATAGAAAATGAAACAAATCTCATCACTTCGTGGAGGTGGTAGTTCACACGTACGCACAAACGACATTATCGTTTTACAACTATTTGGAAGGAAAGAAGTTAGATATGATATTATTATTATATAATCAAAAATATTTATTAAATTTAATATATAAAAATTAAACCCATCATAATAATTATCTTTTAAATATTGTGATAGAAAGTGAATTGCATCGCTAAGTGGAGATGGTAAGTCGTACGTACGCATGAGCGATATTTTCATGTCTCCATTGATGTAAAGAGGGTGAATAGAGGTGGTTTCATAATAATAAAGCATTTAAATATATTTAGGATATTAAATTTATTATTTTATTATCAATATAATATATTTATAGTAGGTAAAATAATAATTAAAAAAAGTGATTGGTTAAGGTGATTACCACTTCTTTGAAATAGTTCCTTTATATCTTCTCTTAAGTACTCTAGGGGTGGTCTTTTAGGAATACCAGAATTTGTCTATGTTAGTGGATAAGATAACTTGGTATATTTTGGTCAATATAGAAGGATAAAATTGGTGTTAATAAGAGAAATGAGGGGTGCCCTTTTATAATTGAGGGTAGGGGAACCATTGGAATCTCTTAAAAGATTAAAATATAAAAAAATTCATTCTCAATACAAAAGGTTAAAAATTTATTATAAATGGGTATGTGATGAAATTTTCAGCCAAATATTATCCTCATTATCCCATTTTAATATTTTTATGATTTTTTAGTAATTTAATAAAATATTATTTTCACAAAATATCATTACTGCGATTCTAGACACTATTTATTTAATTTTAATTAAAATACATAAATAAAAAGTTTTAATTCGAATATAATCCTTTAAAAACACTAATGTTTAATATTAATCTAAAAAAATCATGTGAAAAATTAAATCACTCAAATTAAATTATTTTTATATTTTGAAAATCATTTATTGTATTTTTATTAATTAGAGAAATGTTGCATCGATGTTGCATAAGAATTTAAGGTTATTATATAATTACTAAAAATTAGAAATAAATTTTCTTAATTAAAATTATTACATTAATTTTAAAATGGAAAATTATATTCATTCATAACTTTCTTTTATTCCTATGTGGATAAATAAGAGATATTTAAAACTAAGAGAGTGACATTTTGTAACTTTCTTTGCTTTAAATATTATATTGGTCATTTTTATGGACAAGTGTCCATTAAACAACTAAATATCAAGACTAAGGTGATAAGGGTAGAATTAACTTTATAAAATAATAATTAATATGAAAAATTATGTCCTTATAACTTAGTTTTAACATAGATTAACACGATTTTCTCATTTTGAGGTGATAAATTTTACCACGGTTACTATTCATATTGAACAAAAATAAAAAAAAATTATTTACAAAATTTGAACATCCAGATTCCAAATATGGAATAAATTTTATAAAATTAAATAACTATAAATGGTACCAATTAATTTTAAAATTACTATTGAAAATGTGATGAATATCGCTTTTTAGAAAAATACTATTTTTAAGTATAAAACCAGATTTATTCTTATCTCATGCCTAGAAAAAATATTATATGAATTAAAAAAATTATTCAGCATATAATAGATAAATTTAATTAAAATAATTCAATAATAGTGATAAATTTTATTTATTAATATAATATCACATTGTGTGCATAAAAACAAATTTTTCAGAAAATGCCTTTTTACGTATAAAAATGTTTATTTAATACTAAATTAAAACATGATAGTGATTCTGACGGACATAATTGGATTATTTAAAATAAAATATTACTAATTTTAATCTAAAACATTTTTAAAACAAATTGTAACTTTTTACATTCCTGGAACAAAAATACAGTTTTCAGTAAAAATCGGTATTTTTCACTATTCACTAGAAAACCAATCTTTTCATAAAATTCTCAGAAATTATCCCTAATATAATTTTGATATTATGATTTAAAAAATGTATTTAGTTTTATATAAAATAATTTTTAAATTTTCAAAAATTAAATATAATAATTTCTCAAAAAAAGAAATGAAAACCATTTTAAAGGAATTTTTTTTTAAGAATACATAACTTTGCTAGAAAATTAATTGTTGACTTCCTAAGAATTAATCAATAAATTTATATTTAATATGATCATTTTATATATCTCATAAATTATTTAATCTTATTCATACCCTCTAATTTAACATTTGGGTTATAATGATCACATAATAACATTTTAATGATATATCACAATTTGTTTAAATTCAATTATGTGTGTAATGAAAGATAACGAAGAAATTAAATCTATTTGAAAAATATATTTAATAAAATATAGGGGTGATTCACTATACACCCCTTAAATTTAATTTCTCCTTAAAATAATTTTACTCTGATACAAAAAAAATGAGGATAACTTTGTTTCATTACATCCTCAGGTTCCCATGTAGCTGCTTCAAATTTGTGATTTCTCTAGTGAAATTTCACTAGGTGAGTATTCTTGTTCTATAGTAATTTATCCCTACAATAAAATATTTACACTATTTGTTCCTCATATTAAATTTCATTTTCCAATGGTATGACCTCTAACTTTATTGTATGTGATAGATCAAGAATGTACTTCCTTATGGGAGATATATGGAATACAACATGAACTTGATAGAGGTTTAAAGGAATTACCAAGAAATAAGATACCATCCCTACTCAATCAAGAATCTAAAAAGGGGAAATATACGTAGGTATTACCTTTCCCTTATTTATTAAATGCATAACCATCTTCTATGGATAAATTCATAGAAAACCTTCTCACCAACTTCACATTCTAGGCCACATTGATGATTTTTAGCATAACATTTTTATCGACTCTAATCTACCTCGATGTACTAATGAATGGATCTAACTTTATATATCATTTACTTTGATATATCATATCCAAATAGATTTATTTCTAAAATTTCATCATTTTTTGTTCTTTGATCAATTTTTATTTTATATCATACTCCAAGAAATGAATATTCAAGATTGATTTTTTTATTCCTGAAGCACTAAAATTAAATTTTAATGAATAATAAGTTCTATAAGTCATTCCTTCTGCCTATAAATATTTAAAAAAAATAGAAATGGATGGCACAAGTTATACCAAAAAATTCAATGTTTAAATTAATCCATTATATAAATACTTAACCATAATGATACTTAAAAATATGACTGGCCAAAATTGAATCCCAAAGATTAAAATGATTTAATCTCATATCCTTCCATGATCAAAATACCAATCATGTTGAAATAATTTTAATCACTTATAAAGTTTCATACTAAAATGTATATACCCTACTAATTTTTCACAATTAATTAATAATAAAATCGTAGATTCTTTTAAAACATAACTCACATTTTATTCATTAGATAAGATCTTTTCATAACTAAAAACATTTCCATTGGAAGTCTAGGTTCATCCTTTCACCAATATATGATCATAATTAAATTAAAAATATCAAATGTGGTTTATTTATTCTATATATATATATAGGTAATTAGTGCTTAAAATCACATAAAATTTCACTAAATGATGACCAATAATATTTTCATAAGGTTCATTAATACAGACTTTAACATGAAATTCCAAACTCTAAAGTGGAGAATAAATCTTATCTGATTATCATGATTCACTTAAACTGTTGTGATTTCATAATATTTCCCTTTTTCCTTTCACTTTAAAGGTTTTTGTGGATTACTATCCTCATTATTCCTTGAATTAGGGAATTAATTCCCATAATTACCAAACATATTTCATTTATAGCACTGGAGTGTGATGAGTGAATTCTATGGAATTTTCTCTATATTCACATCATTAGATAACTTCTTCCCATCACTTCAGCATTCATTTTCTTGATGAACTACATTTACACACTTGAAACATTTACCTATTTCCTTAAAAAAAATTCATCCATGTTTAATTCTATAATTTGAGCATAAAGAAAGGCGCATCTTCTTCTCTCTAGGTTTTTTCTAATTTCATTTGAATTCCATATTTGTTTTATTATAAAAACAATGATATTGATGGGTAACTCCAATATTCATATACACCTTGATGGAATATTAAATTATTTATTTATAGTTTCCAAAAAACCTTATTGATAACACCATTCCAAGACTGGTTTTAATCTACTAAATAATCGATCAACCTTACTTTCAGGTTGGAAGATAATACCAGACGTATACCTCACAATTCTTATAAAATTTTATTTATATGAACCAATAGATTCATTATCCTTATACTTTAGCTAATGTAATTCCTTATCCATTTCCATGTGAATAATATAATTAAATTACTTATTTAAAAAAATATCTTAAACTCATCCCACTTCATGAAGTCAATTTTTTCCTATTGCCTTGTGTTCTTGATAAGAGTGCACCATTGATAAGATTTTCCTTCCAAATGA
Source organism: Viscum album (assembly GCA_963277665.1). Classification (NCBI taxonomy): domain Eukaryota; kingdom Viridiplantae; phylum Streptophyta; class Magnoliopsida; order Santalales; family Viscaceae; genus Viscum; species Viscum album. The sequence continues at coordinate 932,905,618 of OY728136.1, read as the reverse complement.
TAAATATCTAGAACAAATTTCTCATGTTCTAAGTACTGAAGAACTAAAAATAACTTTTTGGTGGTATTGTTTCATTTTTCATTAACTAGTGGATTGGTAGAACCGCTAAAAGAATTTTTAAGTTGCCTCATGAAGGACTCAACAAAATATTGATCCTTCCTTCGCTCCTTTGGAAGCTCAGTATGATTCATAACATGATAAATTTGTGTGATCATAGAAATGAGATTTTGCATCCCAACTCTCATAACATTTGGTTTCTTGATAGGAAAATAATTTCATTATCCATCACATTCATCATTAACATGATTCCTTTAGTTTCCATCCATTGACTAAAACAAAAGGAATAGTGTGAGAAAAAATAATCATAGTGGAAAACCACATGATCATGAAAAATAATTTATAATATATCTAAATTGTGACACCTTCTATGAAACCTTAGGTTTATCCTAGGACATTCATGATCATTACCAAAACATTAGGATTTTATTATAAACTTGGACATATCCCTAGGGTTCTCACTAAATTTATATTATCCTAGTTTCCAAATGTTAACTAAATCATGCTCTGATACTAACTATAGTGACCCATACTTTTCATAAATATATATTAAATATTAATTGATTAATATTCATTACAAAACAAAATGATCCATTCCACAATCGTATAGTTCTAGTGCCTTTGGAAATATGGACACAAAACAACCGGTTTATAAAATATCTACATCGTCTCCCACTACATTCTTCATAACTATCACTCTTATTAGACATATAAAACATAGCATATTTATTAATAACCCAGGAAAAGGGAATATAAGAAAGAGTGAGCTCTGATTCTCATTAAGGGTAAATAAGGGATATATCAATGATCACTTGGTCATAACATGAACATAAGGGTATAAGAACCTCAGTATAACATTTGAAAATCATACCATGTATATCATAGATCATAATCTTGAGTCATGTCATAAAAAGTGGAAGCTTTTAAGACATAAATCACAAATTAATCAAATAAAATGATCCCTAATAGCATAAAACTATCATAAGTCATTATTTTTTGGAATACACAAAAGCATAGAAAATCATTTCTTTAGTATTAAAGGCTCATTTCCAATACTATCATAGTGGAATAAGTTAACTACTCAAACCATCATAGTAGTAAAGGATCATTTATAAGAATATCATAGTGGAATGGGTTCACTCCCTAAATTATCATAGTAGTAAAGTTTCACTCCCAAAACTATTAGGGTGGATAAAGTCCCATATTGAACTAGGTTCACTTCCCATTCCATTCCTATTTATCTCATGAGATACCAATATTTATCCAATGCATTAGAGGGAGATATAGGTCTCATCTATCCTTGGTTATAACATGACTACCATACTTGGTTAAAACATAACCACAATTACATAATAAAAAACATATATATTTATTCCACAATATCATAAAACATGCATCATATCATCGCATCATAACTCGTGCAAATAAAATGGGTTTCATTACATCAATTCATTATAGCAGAACCCATGGAAAATAAATGGGTTTCATAAAAATATCATCAATTAAACCATTAACCATCCCGATAAAGATTAAGGATGGAAGAAATGTATCATATCCCAAGTAAATAATAATTAACATCAAATGTTGTAATCATATTTGAAAATTACTCTAAAATATCACAGAAATATTTATTGAGAAAAACAAATTTTTCATTTTGAAAATCACTTTTAAAACACAATTATATCCAAAATTTTATAGAAAGAAATTTATTTAGAAATAACCTTGGAAACTTGAAAAGTAATCTTCAAAACATTGAGTGGTCATGTTGGTGGTAAATTTCATTCATGGTATATAATTTAAAATAAAACATTCCTTTCATATTTTTGGTAAAAGGTCAAAAAGTACCTTGTTAAGAAAACAATAAGAAGATTACTTTTAAAAAAATTTGGAAAAATTAAAACATGTGTAAAAATTAATTTAAAAAAACATATTATAATAGTAAAAAAATTATTTAAAATATTTTTAGATACACATGGATATGGAATAAAAATGGTTTTCAACCGAAGAGAGAAATGAAGTTGATTTTCCTTGAAAACGTATTTTTAGTCCCTTGAGTACTTAAGGTGAGGAAAATGAATGGAATATATATATTTTCAAGTAATTACCTGATTATTAAAAAACGTTATGAGTTTATTGAGAGTTAAATCATAATATTTCATCATCTAAAATATAATCATAAACAATCTCGATTAATAATGAGATGAAAATCCCTTACCTTAGGTTTAACTTCCTTCATACGCATTGGAACCTTATATATAATAAATATTGATTTATTATAAATATGTTAAATAACCATAATAATATATATAATAATACAAATTATTTATTTATAACCTTTTATCACTTATTTGTTAACACTTCTTTATTAAAATCATTATTTTGGGTGATATATGATTCGTTTTTCTTGTATGTTCTAGTTTGGTGTTTTGGTCCTTGTATTTTGATCAAGGTTCCATAATCTTAAAAATATTAATCATTAAATAAATATAATATATATTCATTTTATACATTTTTATATTCATTCATAAAATATAGAGATATAAAAATGCATTTATCATTCATGGAGACGGTAGGTCGTACGTACGCATGAACATTATTTTCATTTTTTGAATTATAGAAATAAATAAATTTAAATAATAAATAACCTTTCCAAAATCATAATTATATCATATATATCATATATATATTCATTAAATACGTCCTTATTATACTCTAATTAAAATATAAATGAAATAAATAACATTGCTTCATGGAGGTGGTAGCCCACGTGTACGCAAAAACGACATTATCATTTTCCAAAATTTTTGAAGTTAAGAAGGTAGATATTATTTTATCATTAAAAAAGAATAATTATTTCATAAATATCATATATAAATATTAAAACCACCATAATAACCATCCATGAAAAATTGTGATGGAAAATGAATTGTATCGCCACGTGAAGATGGTATGGCGTACACATGCATGAGCGATACTTTCACTTCCCATTTGATGGAAAGAGGGTGATTAGAGGTGGTTTAATAATCATAATAAAATTTAATTATATTTAGGATACTTAATTTATTATTTTATGAATAATAAAATAGATTTATATGAGGTAAAATAATAATTAAAAAGAAAGTGATAGGTCAAGGCGATTACCTCTTCTTTGAAATAACTCTTTTAGATCTCCTTTTAAGGGCTCTAGAGTTAGTATTCTGGGAATAAGATCACTTCTATAATGTATATTTTTGATTTTATAAGATAACTTATCAAATTTTTGTCAATAAAGAAGGCTCAAAGTTGTGTGAATAATAAAAAGGATGGGTGCCCTTTAATAATTGAGGGGAGGGGTACCCTTGGAATTTCTTAAAAGGTTAAAATATATTAAATTAATTATAAATAAAAATAGTTATCAATGTACTATAAATAGGTAAGGGATTAAATTTTATACCAAATATTATCCCCATTGCACTATTTTAATATATTTATTATTTTTTAGTAATTTAATAAAATATTATTTTTATAAAATATCATTACTTATAATCTAGATAATATTTATTTAATTTGACTTAAAATACATAAATACAAAGTTTTAATTTGAATATAATCCATTAACATAAAAATAATATTTCATATTCGTCTAAAAAATTCACGGAACACATTAACTTATTAAAATTATATTATTTTTAATATTTATAAAATCATTTATCATATTATTTTAGTAATCATAGAAATATTGCATCGGTGTTACATGAGCATTTAATGTCACAATATAATTAATAAAAATTATAAATAAATTTAAATGATTAAATTAATTTAATTAATCTAAAAATATAAAATTATATTCATTAATAACTCTCTTTTTCCTATGTAGACACATAGTAAATATTTAAAACTAAGAGAGTGAAATTTTGTAATATTCTTTGCTTTAAATATTATATAGGTCATTTTTATGAACAAGTTCTCATTAAACAACTCAATTTAGATAATAAAATGATAAAGGTAGAATTTAATTCATAATATAAGAATTAGGAAGAAACATTATGGCCTTAGAATTTATTTTTAACCTAGATTTACCATATTTAACATTTACCAAGGTGATAAATTTTACCAAGGTTACTATTCATATTGACCAAAAATAAAAATATCTTATTTACCAAATTTTAGAATACTAATTAAAAATATGGAATCCATTTTATCAAATTCAATACCTATATGTGTCAGTAATTAATTTAAAAATAAGTGTGTAAAATGTGACGAAAACCTCTTTTTAGAAAAATACAGTTTTTAAGCATAAAATAAGATTTATTCTTATCTCATGCCTAGAAAAATATTAGATGAATGTAAAACATTTTATTGAGTATATAATATATAAATTTAATTAAAATAATTCATAAATATTTATTATTTTAATTTATTAATATAAAAAAATATTGTTCACAAAAAACAGTTTTTCAGTAAAATGACTTTTTACATATAAAAATATTTTTTTAATACTAAATTCAAAAATGAAATTGATTCCAATGAAATTAATTGAATTATTTAAAATAAAATTTATCTAATTTTACTATGAAAACATTTTAAAACAAAATGGAAATTTTTACATGCCTGAAACAAAAATACAGTTTTCAATAAAAAATAGTTTTTTTCACTATTCTCTAGAAGATCAATCTTTTCAGAAAATTCTCAAAAATTAACTCGAAGATAATTTTGATAGGATAATTTCAAAAATATATTTATTTTTTTAAAATTAAATTTTTAAAAGTTTCAAAAATTAAATATAATATTTTCTCACAAAAATCAATAAAAACCATTTTGAAGGAAATCAATTTTGTAAGAATCATATAACTTTGATAAAAAGATAAATGTTTATTTTTGAATAACTAATCAATAAATTTATATTGAGTAGGATATTTTTATTTCTCTCATAAATTATTTAATATTATTCATACCCACCCATTTAATGGCAAGGTTATAACGGTCACATAATAATATTTTAACAATATATTGTGGTTCATTTAAACTCAATGTTTCATGTAATGCAAGCTATCAAAGAAATTAAATATATTGGGAGAAATATATATTTCATAAAATCATAGTGTGTTACATGATCCCAAGATATTCTTCCTGGAATTTTATTTTACCAGTGAAGGGTGATCTTGACTAATCTATCTGGATACACTAAATCTTCTGATGTAAATAATAAATTAGGTCATAGATGATAGAAAACTATTCCATACAAAGAATAAAATCATAATTTATTATCACAGCTATAAAAAAATTCATGAGAAACTCTCTCCACCAAGTTTCAAGTCACACTTCCAAAAAAATGAGTGTGATCATGGAATCCCCTGTAGTATTAGTATCAAGATATAAAGGTTGGACTATAAGCTCTATTTTCATCCACATTTCTCATACAAGGGGTAAATCCAATAAGGAATAGATTGTTCCCATGTCTATCAAGATTGATGTTAAGGTAGATAAAACATTGATCATACATAATATTATTCTAAGAGCCTCTAGTTCATAAGCCTCTATTACCTTCAACTTCACATGTCCCTGACTACCAACTCCCTAAGCCCGACGGGGACCTCCTAGAGGTGGTAGTTGTGATATCGGATCAAAGCATTCACCACCTCCCACAGATCTCCCAAATCCTCTACCTTGACTGACACCATGTAGTTCCTCTTAATCACACCACATCCTTTGAATCAATGTAACATCCACAATATTCTTTTCTACTTCCACATGGAGTTTTAAACAATCTTTTATGATTAAACTTGTTCATAATAGGAATATAATTACTTCTCCCTCAACTAACAGGAATCTCTTTTTTAAACCAAGGATGTGGATACTCCAGTATGAGATAGGATATGTCGACGATTCGAGTGTTTTAGCCCTAAACCCTTGAATTTTACCCCAACTAATTAAATCTTTTATCCTAGGTGACTACTACTAGCACTAATCGGCTATGATGACTATACAAAAAAACTCCCTCTCAGTAAGGAATGCTCCAACATCCCAACATAGGTGGGAGTGTAAAGGGGCACAACCCCAACTCAAATATATCTATATAGACCTTTCTCAAATATATTAGCCTGAAAGTAAGAATTTGGGACCATGTCCTGAGAGTATCGTGTCAGATTGGTAAACCTTGATTCATACTCATCCATTGACATGTATCCTTGATGAAGCTAGAGAAGCACCTAGATACATAATGATCTTAGATTCACTGGGATGTATTTATCCTGGAAGAGTGGTTGGAACTTAGTTCAGGGGAGATTCAGATCATCCTAGGACTCCATAATCAAACTTCACCATCATCTTACTGATCCATGTAGAAGACTCAGCTTGAGAACCACCATATAATTTGTAGGGGTTCGGATGAGTTAAAATACATAGACCATGGTCTCTAACCAATACTTTAACACCTAGAGGTCAAGATCACCATGGAACCTAGGTGGCCACTACCTATGAAACTCACAAAGCATGCTCATCCTTAATGCATCATTATCATGAGTTTTTAGTATGATCTATTATCCATCATGGGGTAACATGTTGTCCTAAAATTCTAGGGGTGGTTTTCTCACCCTTTATGGGTGGAAGTACTGCTTGTTGTCCGCCTGAAGGAAACACCTCCTAAACATACCTCTAAACTGAGGCCTCATTATTAAATAATTATCAGGAGTATCCTATCACAGGATCCTGGTTGGTTGTATATGTGGGGGCATCCTGAAATAGTCAAGATCTATCAGGGAAAAATAGAATATTTAGGGTTCTTACTCGATAAGGACATAGAAACTGCAACCCATTCTTATATGATGAATATACCATTTTTCCTAGAAATCGGTGTCTCAGTGTACTGAGTAAACAAGAGGGTTATCAAAATCTTATTGAATGGATATATTGGTCATCGTACCATCACTGAGGTCCCTACCCTGTGATCCAAACATGAAACACTTAAAAACAATTCCCTAAATCCCAAACCAAACCCCACACAACTACTAACTCTAATCATCGTCTCTAGGATAGAACCTTCTCTGATACCACTCTATCGTATCCCAACCTATTGGGGATTCATCTAGGACATTAGTATGATGGAAGTTACACCCCAAGATATCCTCTGATAGGTTAAGGGATAGTGACTATCACTAATTAGGAATAACACACATATGGGAGGCCTTAGCCTAATGCACCTGCATACACTAACACACTTATCTCCATACATACATGAGTAATGTAGAAAGTATAATACTAGAAAAATAAAGTTAAACATAACATTATGAATCCCATAATGAGTATGAAATCACACAACCAATGTAATGTTTAAAATACATTCTCAATAACCAACAAGTCGGTCCAAATTGATAAGGAGAGGGGGGGGGAATCATCAGAACATGCAACACCAGTATAACCACAAGTCCATCTACCGTAGCCACTAAGAACAACTAAGTACAACCGACACCAAGTCATCCTAGATATATATTATATATCCTATCATTTACATAATATATGACATGTGTGGACAGATCTCATACAAGGGTGAGTACATACAAACCCAGTGGGACACCCTGAAATCACCAAGAAGTAAGGCATCAAAGATAAAGTCAGATCAAACACATAAACAAGAATGGTAAAGGAAAGTATAACATATATATATTCTCATATAATGATACATATCAAATATTATAGTCTAAAACTCACATTCATTCAAACAACTTAGCATTCAAAACTTCTAATCCATAAGCCTCAAGCAAGTACATGGTCATTCCCTCAGATGATGTTAGAGGATTCCTACCATATGGATATGGGTGAAATAGAAAAACCAGTGAAGGATCCATATCCCTTCCAACATCTATGGGTGATTGAAATTCCACTCCATAGATAAAGGATCCATTCCCTATAAATTTGGGTAAAATTTTTAACTTTATACAATTTTATATGTAGAGGGTCCAAGCCCCATGACCACATAGAAAAAATATCAATCCCTAGGATGATCCCAATCCCAACAGGTGAGATGTCAACACCACATGGGAATAATGAGGTAAAAATATATGTCTACAGGAACAAACCCAGGAAAAAAGGAAGTACATGACATGTAGTAGGTTTATATGGCATGTTATCACTATGAGGGTATTAGACATGTATCCTACCCATCTGAGTCATATCCCACCAAGGGTATATAGGGTGTGGCCCATCACACATGGCGCGTGGGGAAATAAAACTCCCTATTCAAGTAATCCAAGTACACCCTGACCTATTCAGGTAGGTTTCATGTGGCGTCTGACTCGATTACACAGTTTTTTGATATTTAAATCCCATAGAATCCCTATCTGTCACATCAATGAGTCACGCAGTGTGTGTTCTTCCAAACTACACATCATGCAGTAATTAATTTTCAAGAAACTCATCCTTACAATCCATATTCCACATTCACCACCCCCTTTATCAATTCCACGATCAATCATTCCTATAACTCCCACAAAATGAGTTAACTGTCATCAATGGATAGATAAAAGTCATATTCCAACCATTCTTCACAGTAAAAATGAATTACTATCACATCATGAGCTATACACACAACATGCTTTATAAAATACCATCATTATATTCTCCTATATATTTATTTCATTATCATTACATATTAATCATGCCAAAATCCATTATAAAAAACCTAAAATCTCAATCAATGGAACTCCTGACCGATCACATGAAAAAATGAGTTTGTGTGTATGGTCAAACTAGATTCCCCAAACCAAGGTTGTTGAATAAGATATGGATTGATTAATTATTTATAACCCTACTTAAGACTAAGTTAGTGGTGAGTAGGGGTCGATCCATAGGGATTGAATTCGGGATATTTTTTACCTGGCCAAGATACAAAATAAGACTCAAGAAAAAGATGAAACAATAGTGGTGAAAATAGTGACGATGATGAGATGGTATGAACGTAATAAGGGAAATTGATCAAAGAAGACAACATCAATAACAACATGAACAATAGATGATGAATATGGGAATTTTATTAGCTAGTTATATATATATATATATATATATTTCTTTATACATTTTTTTCAATTATGTATGCTAGACTAATTATAAGGAGGCTATCAAACTTTTTTATAATTTCAACCTACGATTTTGTAAATCCTACAGTTCTTCAACTATAGAACTCTCTTGAGAAAAATATAATGAATCAAATTTAACTAAGTCCAATTTATCATTGAACTCAGTGAGATTCTCTCCATATTTATCTCCAAGTTGAAAACATAATTTTATCAGCGCTTTAATTATCCCTTTATCTGCACTTTTCTTAGAACTGATAAAGGTTACATTTATCAGTGCTTTAATTCATATGAAATTACAATATTTATACTCAAAAATAATTTTTATTGTATACATTAAATAAAAAACACTTGTTATAACTAAATATGTATATATAATTAAATAATTATAAGATTAATAATAAATATATTTATTAGATTTATTATAATTCATTATATTTATTAGATTTATTAATTCATTGTATTTAATATATATATTTATTATATTTTTTTATATTTAATGTACTTTTTTATTTATAAATATATATTACTTTTTAATATATATGTATAATTAAAATTATTGAATATATATGCGTTTTCTAATAAATTGGGGTCAGTGAATATATCATGTGTATATGTTATGTGATTATATATGTCCATGAATAATGTTCATTTATAGATTATAATTACATATCACGTTGATGTGTTTCTGATTTATAATTCATTATGTTACCCATATAATATATATGTTCTAAAAAATGTACACTTATAATTAAAATTACATTACATTTAAAAAATAAATATATATTTTATTATATTTTCAATGATATATATATAAATATACCTTTCAAATACATTTTTAATTATAATTATAATTAACTATATATAATTAATATATTTATAATATTTTAAATATATATAATTAATATATTTATTTTATATATTTATATGATTATAAAGAAAATAACTATATTTCTTATAATTTTATAAGTATAAATAAAGATATATTTATTTAGTGTTATAATTATTAATAAATATAAATATATATATTTATCATAAATATCATTTTAAATAAATAAACAAATTATTAAATTTATACATTTATCAGTGTTTTTGTTAGCACTGATAAAGTATGGATTTATTAGCACTACAAAAGCGCTGATAAAGTCCTACCTTTATCAGTGCTAAAAAAGCGCTGATAATGGGGGTCTTTATCAGCGCTTTTCATTTTAGCGTTGATAAAGACCCCCTTTATCAGCGCTTTTTACTAGAGTTGATAAAGGTCCCTGCGGGATTTATAAATTCCATTGGGTCCTCCTCCTCCTCCCTATACCCTGTCAAGCTCTCGTAGAAGCCCTATCCTGCGCCTCCACCACTGCCTCCTCTCCACCGCTGCCTCATTCTCCTCCTCTGTCGCGGCCGCCGCCTCATTCTCCTCCTCTGGCGCCTACTTCTCCTCCTTCTCTTGCCGTGGCTCCTCCTCCTCCACCACCTCGGCTCCTCCTCCTCCTCCTCTTCCATGGCTCCTCCTCCTCCTCCTCCTCTTCCTCTGCCTACTCTGCTACCTCTTCTGCCTCCGAGCTACCTCCGCTGCCTCCGCTGCCTTCGCTGCATATGCGCTACCTCTGTGTTGCCTTCGTGTTGCCTTTGTGCTGCCTCTATTGCCTCCGCTTTCAACGCCTCCTCCTCCTCCTCCACTGGGTCCTCCTCCTTAAGGTGAGTAAAATTGAATTTGCATGGATTAATTATGTTTTCATTTATTATCAATATTGAGATTAATTATGATTTGGCGTGATTCTTGTGTGTGATGCTTGTGTGTGTGATACATGTATATGTGGTTGATTACTTGTTTGATCTTGATTAGCTCTCCCCACTATAGCCTTGTGATAGAAACCTGAATAGAGAGAGCATTTTTTGTGAAAGGCTGTTACACTAGATTAGGATTTAACTCCGTCTAGTGGCCCTTAGTATGAATCTTTTTCTGATTTTGGATACTACCCCATAGTTAGGCCAGGTAGGGTTTGAACCGTCCGTGTTGGTGAATTCATGTCATCAGGTGAGGCATGCCAATGGGATGAGACATATGTTTAGTATGTTCTATATTGTACACTATATTTTACACTATTCTCCTTGGGTTCAAATAAAATGAACCTTAATAGGGTTTCAACCAATTCCTTCCCACTACCCACTCTCTCTGGGTTGGGTCATATACCAATTTAAATATCACATCCTTTCTTATAACATAGAAGTGCCACCAACCTCTCACATTGGGTGTGATTCACATATCCTCTAATTCCACAACATAGTAGCTACTCCCCTCTCACTTACGGTGGGTCTCACCATCACATCACATAAAAACAATTTGAGGAGGGAATCTCTATCGACAACCTCTCACAAAACTACTCCAAACCAATACTAAGTGATCCCCATTTCTATATCTCACATCATATTATCATACAAAAAATGATTTATGGAGGTAATCACAATATCCAACCTCTATCACAAGTCAAAATGCACCATCAATAGGTGGATCCCATGGAAGTCACACACCAATCCCCTTTCACCAATGCCTTCTCACTCAAAGTAGGGTCCTACCAGCACCTTATCACTTAAATAAAGTCCATCCATATTGTCTTATGCCACAAAGCATATAAATATTAATCTAAGGAGGGTAACTAGATAGCCAACCTCTCATACTAGCTAAACCACATCATCAATAGGTGGTCCCCATGGATGATCATACTTCAACTAGGTGAAAGTCATATGAAGTCCTGATCTCTTAGTCGGTATAACCATAAATGATAAAAGTCACCATCCATTCATATTTGCATAATAATCTCATTAAAATCATCTTGGTTATACATAAAAATTATTCCCAACCTATCAACATTATAATTCTACCTATAAGGTAATCCACTGGGTTCTACAAACCTAACCCATCTATACTCATTGATACCAACACACACTCATCTCTACATGGTAATGTCACAACCCACATGTTATACTTGATCTAGGCCTTGATAGTCTAGTCTATATCATCTTATAAATCCCATATTAAAACTCATTAAAAATAAATAATGACCATCCTAATAAACTCACACTAAGAGCCTTGGATACCCTATGTTAAGTCATCTAGACTATTACCATGACCCTCACTTAGGTACCATATCATATCTCCGCTTAGAGATCTCTTAATCCAATTATATGGAGGAAATCATCTATGTCACACTTCACTAATCCCTAGATGGAATATCCTACTCATCACACACACCATGACTCCTATATATCCTTAAGAGGGTGTTCCCCATCATACGTGAGATATAAAACTATATTATCCATCTTCTCTAGTCCTAAGACTCTAACCATTTTTGAAGTATCTAGTTTTTTATCTAAATTATACTCATATTCCATCTCCCCTAACCTATATACCCATACTTTGGATTTCAAATAGGATGAATATAAATAAAGAATGGATAAATTCCAATTGGTTGACAAAAGAGTATGAAGAAGGCGTGAAAGAGTTTATCAAGTTTACAAAAGATCATGAATATGACCCTTCTCAAATCCTCTATCCGTGTTTACGCTGTTGTTATTCAAAACAAATTAGTCCGGAGGGGTTGGAAGAACAAATGATCTGTCATGGAATAGATCAGAGTTATACATGTTGGAATAAACATAGGGAAACAACGAATATAGGTAGTGGTTGGGATAACACTGCATTTTATGGATCATCTGATATGATTACAAGCATGAACAATGAAGATGACCGTATTGAGGATGTGATTACAGATGTGAATGATGATGAAGATCATATTGAAGAAATGACAAGGACCGTCGAAGATAAACTTTGTGATTTCCCAAAATTTTTTGAGAGGTTAAAAAGTTGTGCAAAGACGTCATTGTATGCTGGTTGCACTAAATATATAGCATTGTCAGCCGTAATGAAGCTGTATAATTTGAAAGCAGAAAACGGGTGGAGTGATACCAGTTTTATGGCACTACTTCCTCTCCTGAATGACATGCCCCCAGAAGATAATGAGCTCCCAAGCCAAATATACGATGCCAAAAAAATGTTATGCTCGATGGGTATGATATCTGAAAGAATACATGCATGTCCGAATGACTGTATACTATTTCGCAAGGACCACAAATCACTTAAAGAATGCCCAAAGTGTGGTGCTTTTCGATACAATAAAGATGAATCTAGTCCTACTAAAGTTGTATGGTACTTTCCAATCATTCCAAGGTTTAGGCACCTATATGGAAGTGTGGAGACTGTAGGACAATTGACATGGCATGCAGATACAAGAATTAAAGATGGGATACTACATCAACCGATAGACTCTCCTCAGTGGAAAAGAATTGATCATGAGTATCCTAAATTTGGAAACGAGTCGAGAAACCTTCATCTTTCATTATCTACAGATGGAGTGAATCCTTTTGGTTTTCAATGAAATAGTCATAGTACATGGCTGGTTATGTTGGTAAATTATAACTTACAACTGTGGTTATGCATGAAACAAAAATACATCATTTTATCTATGCTTATATCAGGACCAAAACAACCGGGTAATGATATTGATGTTTATTTATCTCCATTGATCGAAGATTTGAAATTATTATTGGATTCAGGTGTTACATTTTATGATGCTTACAAAAAAGAAGATGTCACTTTGAGAGCCATGTTGTATAGGATGATAAATGACTTCCCTACTTATGGAAATTTTTTAGGATATAGTATTAAAAGAAATCAAGGGTGTTCTGTTTGCAAACAAGGTACACAATCAATTAGGTTGAAACATTCATCGAAAACCGTGTTTCTAGGACATCACAGATTTATACCCTGACGAATTAAGTACCGATCTTGGATGACATCATTCGATGGAAGTTCAGAAGAATGTATAGCACCATCTTCACTAACAGGAGATCAATTGTTTGAGAAAGTTAAAAATGTGGACACTAAATTTGGTAAATTGTCTTTGAAAAACCTTACGAAAATCGGTTGGAAAAAGAAATCAGTTTTTTTTTTGAATTACCATACTGGAATTGTCTGTATGTCAGACATTTTCTTGATGTTATTCATATAGAAAAAAATCTATTTGATAGTGTCATCGGCATGTTGATAAATACACCTAGAAAAAAAAAGATGGAATTAAGGCTAGGTTATACATGGTTGAGATGGGAATATTAGAAGAGTTGACACCAGTGAAGGGTAAAAAATGAAAATTTCTTTCTCCTACTGCTTACACTCTTTCTAGGCAGGAGAGAGTTCAGTTTTGAAACTTCTTGAATGACGTAAAGGTTCCAGAGGGGTATTCTTAAAATATTAGGAACCTCATTTCAATGAGAAATTTAAAGTTAAAAGGTCTGAAATCACATGATTGTCATGTTTTGATGCAAGATCTCATTCCTATTGCTTTATGTTGCATTTTTTCCAAGAATTTCCTCCATACATTAAAGAAACTATGTTTCTTCTTCAAAGATATATGCAGTAAAGTTATAGACCCGGCGAAATTGCCAACTATGGAAAGAGAAATTTCTATCATATTATGTGAATTAGAAATGTTCTTCCCACTTTCATTTTTTGATATAATGGTTCATTTGATGGTCCACCTAGTGAGAGAGATTCAACTATGTGGTCCTGTACATTACAGATGGATGTACCCCATTGAACGGTATATGAAGATTTTGAAAGGGTATGTCAAAAATCGAAGTTGGCCAAAGGGTTGTATTGTGGGGCGATATATTATTGAGGAATCTGTTGAATTATGTACCGAATACCTGTCTGGTGTGGAAATCATTGGCCTAACTAAATCTTGCCACATTGGGCGGCTTGAGGGTGAAGGACTTTCTAGAAGATAGGTTGTCACAATCAATATTACAGATCGGGAGCAGGCCCACCTTTATGTTTTGCATAACAATTTCGACACTGACCCATATTTTGAAACCCACAAAGAAATTATTAGGCATTTGAATCCATCTAGGGATGAAAAATGGATATCATATACACATAATCGGTAGTTTATAGGATGGTTTTGGGACCATATTTTTAAGAAGTCAAATGAAAATATAGAGTCAATTTCAGAATGACTTCGATGGCTAGCCGGAGGACCAATTGTGTATGTATTATCTTACAATGCTTATGTAGTTAATGGTTATACATTTTATACTAATGAACATGATGAAGATAGTACCATGCAGAATAGTGGGGTTACACTTGTGGCTGAAGCGATGCATATTTCCGGTGCTAAAGACCGAAATACAATTTATGCGAATATGTCATACTTTGGCATCATGAAACAAATATGGGAGTTGGATTATACGAAATTCCAAGTTCCGATTTTTCAATGAAAGTGGGTTGATAATAGGAGTGTTGTTAAAATAGATCAATTGGGATTTGTGAAAGTTGATTTCAGTAAGGAAGGGGAGAAAGATGAACTGTTTATAATGGCATCACAGGTAGTGCAGGTATTTTATGTTCCAGATCTCGCAAACCAAACCTGGTCAATTGTTCTATTATCAACCAAAAGAACTGAAGGGTCAGATGAAAATTCAATAGAGGATGAACCTTTCATTGGGACTATGCAATCATTTCATAGTGGTCCCAATGTAGATGACGTTTTGTATGTCAGAGGAGGACACAATGAAGGGATATGGATAGTCAATAGAGGGGTCAAATCCCTTCAGCCTTTAAAAAAAGAGAGTTCAATAATTAGGTTATTTTTTTATTATAATATAGATTGTGTTACATTATATCATTATCTGTTTGTTGTTGCTTTTATGTGATATAAATTAAATGTTAAACCACTTCTGCAGATAATGACTTCTTCACCTGCTGATGCACCCAATTTCGAGACACAAAAATTTTCTCAACCTGTTGCAGCTGGTCCCACTAATGAGGAACAACAGGTCTCTAAACTTGTTGCAACTAAACCCACTACTGAGGTTAACAAGTTTTTCAACCTGTTCCTACTGGTCCCACTACTGAGGTAAAACAGGTTTCTCAACCTGTTGTTGCTGGTCCCAGTGCCAATGCTAGCACTTCAGAGGAACATAATAATGATGAAAAAATTGAGGAAATGGTAGGAAATGAAACCCCAGCGGCACAAAAAAATAGGTGTGCTATAGTTTGACAGTTTTAGCCAAAATCCTTAAGTCAAAATCAAAAGGCATCAAATATGATGTGGGATGTAATAAGTGAGGCCAGCATGTAAACCCCAACAAAACCATGTTTAGTAACTACATTGAAATCGTCACTCGGCAACACGTGTCGATTGATGTAGAGTTGTGGCACCATGTTGTCAACGGGCTGAAAACATTAATGTGGAAAGAGATTATGGTAACATTATGATATCATTTATTTAATTTATTAAAATAAAATAAAATAAATTACTGAAATATTGACTAACTCTTCATTATCTCTTGCAGAGTGCATTTATAGTAGATGTCTCACACAAAGAATATGTATTAAGACTGGCAGGAAGGGTTCATAGAGGCTTTTGCACCATTTTAACGAAATTTCATCTGAAATATGCTGAAGTTAAAATCAAGTTGCACCCACCTCCTCTTTATGAACACTTGATATCCCAAAGAGCGTGGGATGTGTTTTGCAACCATCATGTGGAGTAGAGTTTTCAAGTACATTGTGTTTGGTAACACGTTGTTTAAAGTTTCTTTTATTCATCACTTTGATTGATAGTTTTTTATTTATGAAATAGCAATTGAGTGCTGAAAATAAAGAACGGGCATCAAAACCAATGTACCCCTACCGTAAAGGAAGGCTGGGGTACGATTCAATTGAAAAACAATTGGTACATATTTTAAAAGTATTTTAATACTTTTATGTGACATAAAACAACACTTTAACCATATTTCTCTGTTTATATGCATATTGATGAATCAAAATCCGAAGCCACTTCCATCCCACACCATGTGCTATGGAAGGAGGCTCGTGTTAATAAAGAGGGGAAACTGGTAGATGAAAACACAAAAAAATGTGGGAAACATGGGTAAGTATGACATAATATAAATTTGTTTTTCTTTAAATCACTATTACTTAACAATGATTACTTATTTCCCCGTATTTTCTATTTGACATATTCACATAAATCAACAACACCCGCATCGGATGCGCACATACTTTCAGTGGCCTTGAAACAGCTAGAACAGTATGGCCGCATCAGAGGTGCGGGTTTTGGGGTGACATCCCGTACATATTTTCAGAAAAAAAACAAGAGGAGGAACAAACTAAAGAAATGAAAGTAATGAGAGATAGAGTAGATGCCCTTGAAGAAAAATTCCAAAGTTAGGGAGAGTTTCTAGCAACTTTTATGGGGGAGAGGTGAAGAGAAGAAAAAACTCAAGAACAACCCGCACGAGAAGATCTCGCCCCACCCCCCACCATCTTTGAGGTGAGCCATTCCCCTAAAAGACATGACTTAACTGAGGTAATAAATGTTCTAATATTTGTTTCCATGAAATTTGAATCACATAGACACTGATACCTTTCTTGTAATGATATTATACAGGGTGAAAATGACTGTGATTTATATCTGTCAACTCCCACCCATCGCCTTGTAGAGAGGGTTATGGTCTTCAATATGAAGAATGACACGCTACACTCCAGACCACTTCCAACCAGTCATATCAAAGTTTCGATTAACATAGCTCATGATCCAAGCACCGAGCTACCTGTTCCAAATGATGATGATGACATTCATACGGTGGAAAAAGTTGTTGGAACATTCGTTGCATGGCCATCGAATCTTTTAAAAAAACATGTCGACCAGGAGGTATTCATTCCCAATTCATTTTTCAAGTAGAACCTTTAACATTTGATTAGAAAAGGGCTGAACCGATGAATGTTATAGAAGGACAAAAGGAAGGAGCTAAAATGAAATAATAGCTCAAAAGGATCAACCAACCGATCAAAACAATTTACTGAAAGAACATTCACCCTGCCCGTTCTATATCCACATTTAATATCATTGCAATCTCATGTGGATACAAAAATGAAAGATGGAAATAATCACATAATTTTTTGTGAAAAAGATATGTATGGAGAGGAAACATTAGATTCTGTTAGTGCTGACACTGTAGCTGAAATCATGACATATGACTAGCTAGGTGCCTCAGTTATAAATGTATACATGATGTATATTTTCATGATTTGATTTTACAGAAGCTGATATACTATGATAATTATGGATAAATACATTTCATATTTTTCTCAAGCATATATATGAAAAACAATTGAAGGGATTTTCCCATGAACACAAATTTGGACTCGTTAGTCCTCACATCATGTCTACAAAACAAAAAGAAATAGATTCCAATTTTCAGTCTGAATTAATGTCAAACCTTCTCAAAACGTTTCAATGAAAAATTACGACTGATATGATATTTTTAATACCAACATTGCAAAGGGAAAACTCTGCATTTTAATCATATCAATTATATTTTCATTTCTATCATTACTTATTCCTTTTTGTGTTTTTAGGCAACATTGGATGCTCATTGCAGTCAATTTGGAAACTCCAAAGATTTATTTTCTGGATTCACTACATGGATATCCAACAAACCGACCACACATGATGGCGATTTTCAATTTGTAATACACTAGATCCAAAATTTTATAACTAAATATCTAGTTGTATAATTTATATTATCTTTTACTAAGGATTCTGTTATGATAGGGTGGTGTATGAATATCGTCTAAAGGCTAGAATGAATCCAGGGCCTAAGGATGACAAGGCACATGAGATCTACAAATGGACAAGTATCAGGGTATAGATAATTATATTGCACTATCAAAATACATATCAAAACAGATTACTTATTTTTATCGATGTTTCTACAGTGTATGAAACAAACAAATGGAAAGTACTGCGGTTATTACGTTTGTGAATTTATGAAAGAGATCATATTTCATGAACAAACTAGCATTCTTGAAGAGGTATTTTTAAAATAATTACTAGTTCATTTAAAATAATTATTAATCCTTTGGATATTTATATTTTTTTAGTACTACTATGATTGTTGCAAAAACTCATATTCACAAGATGATATAGATGTGTTTAGAAATGAATGGGAAGCGTACCTGATGGAAGAATATAAACAAATAGGACAATGAATGTGAATTCCTACTACTTATGTTATCTTTATATGATCATTGATATCTCCCTTGTTTACACTTATTGAGAATCTATGATCACCCTTTCTTATGTTTCACATCCTTAAATTATGAAGAATGGTTTTAAAAATGATTTGAGTTTCTAGTTAAGAATAACTTAATGAGAGACTCTTATGAACTACTGACATTTGGAAAACTGAGAAAACGTGTTCGGATTATTTTGATACTTTAGGAAAACAATCCATGAGTCATTTGTGATGTGTACTAATTGACCGCACCTCAATCTGATTCATGGTGTGACCGGTATGGCTAAAAGTTTCTGATATCAGTTTGAAATTGACATTAACTTTAGAAAACAACACAAGTTACATACATCAAATAGAGAAAATGCATTCAGATTGTTTTTATACTTTAATAAAGCAATACATGATTCATTTGTGACATGTAAGAATCAACTGCACCTCAATCTGACGCATGGTGTGACCGGTATGGCTAAAAGTGTCTGATATCAGTTTGAAATTGACATTAACTTTAGAAAACAACACAAGTGACATATGGAAAACCAAAAAAATGCATTAGGATTGTTTTAATAATTTATAAAAACGATCCATGAGTCATTTTTGATGTGTAAGAATCGACCGCACCTCAATCCGACGCACGGTGTGACCGGTATAGCTAAAAGTGTCTAATATCAGTTTGAAATTGACATTAACTTTAGAAAACAACACAAGTTACATACGGAAAACTGAGAAAATGAATTTGGATTGTTTTGATACTTTAGGAAAATGATCCATGGGTCATTTTTGATGTGTAAGAATTGACCGTACCTCAATCTGATGCACAGTGTAACCTGTATGGAAAAAAGTGTCTGATCTCAGTGGGAAATTGACATTAACTTTAGAAAACAACACAAGTGACATACAGAAAACCAAGAAAACGCATTCGGATTGTTTTGATACATTATTAAAATGATCCATGAGTCATTTTTGATGTGTACTAATCGACCTCACCTCAATCTGACGCACGGTGTGACTGGTATGGCTAAAATTGTCTGATATCATTTTGAAATTAACATTAACTTTATAAAACAACACAAGCGACATACGGAAAACCGAGAAAATGCATTAATATTGTTTTGATACTTTAGTAAAACAATCCATGAGTCATTTTTGAAGTGTAAGAATCAATCATACCTCAATTCGACGCACAGTGTGACCGGTATGGCTAAAATTGTCTGATATCATTTTGAAATTGACATTAACTTTAGAAAACAACACAAGTGACATACATAAAATTAAGCAAATGCATTCGGATTGTTTTGATACTTTAGTAAAATTATCCATTAGTCATTTTTGATGTGTAAGAATTGACCGCACCTCAATCTGACGCATAGTGTGACCAGTATGGACAAAAGTGTCTCATATTAGTTTGAAATTAACATTAACTTTAGAAAAAAACACAAGTGACATAAAGAAAACCAAGAAAATGCATTCGGATTGTTTTGATACATTAGGAAAACGATCCATGAGTCATTTGTGATGTGTAATAATCGACCGCACCTCAATCCGATGCATGGTGTGATCATTATGGCTAAAAGTGTCTTATATCAGTTTGAAATTGACATTAACTTTTGAAAACAACACAAGTGACATACGGAAAACTAAGAAAAAACATTCGTATTGCTTTTATACTTTATGAAAATGATCCATGAGTCATTTTTAACATGTAAGAATTAACATCACCTCAATCTGATGCACGGTGTGAACGGTATGGCTAAAAGTGTCTGATATCAGTTTGAAATTGACATTAACTTTAGAAAACAACACAAGTGACATATGGAAAACTGAGAAAACACATTTGGATTGTTTTGATACTTTAGTAAAATGATCCATGAGTCATTTTTGATGTGTACTAATCAACCGCACCTCAATCCGATACATAGTGTGACCGATATGGCTAAAAGTTTCTGATATCAGTTTGAAATTGACATTAACTTTAGAAAACAACACAAGTGACATACGGAAAACTGTGAAAACGCATTCAGATTGTTTTGATACTTTAGTACAACTATACATCAGTCATTTGTGACATGTAAGAATAAATCTCACCTCAATCCTACACACGATGTGACTGGTATGGCTAAAAGTGTCTGATATCAGTCTGAAATTAACATTAACTTTAGAAAACAACACAAGTGACATACGAAAAACTGAGCAAATGCATTTGGATTGTTTTGATACTTTAGGAAAACAATCCATGAGTCATTTTTGTCGTGAAAGAATCAACCGTACCTCAATCCGATGCACGGTCTGACCGGTATGGCTAAAAGTGTCTGATATCAGTTTTAAATTGACATTAACTTTAGAAAACAACACAAGTGACATACGGAAAACCGAGAAAATGCGTTCGGATTATTTTGATAATTTAGGAAAATGATCCATGAATCATTTGTGATGTGTAAAAATCAACCACACCTCAATCTGATGCATGGTGTGACTGGTATGTCTTTTCATTTGATAAATAATCAGTATTTATTAAATGAGATAAATCATCCAAAAACATATTGATTTTACATTATTCCCTTTCATTGTTATTAGAATGAAAACATTTGAGTTTATTATTTCCATATTTTATTTTCAAATTTCCATATTAATGTATTCTTTCATATTAATGTTTTAATTTATTTAATTATTGTATTACTAACAAAATATTTTTTTTCTTATATAGGTGAATTGTTTTCCTTGAGTTTGGATGCTTTGTTTGGCAACAAATACCGTGGTCGAAAATTTTTGAGATGGGATCACGGATATCAAAAGATGAAACATTAATGTTTATAACCGTTTTTGGGATAATTGTACTTGTAACCATGTAAAACATTGTTTGAAATGTATATAGTAGTGTGTTTTTTTATAATAATGATAAGTAAATGTATATAGCATTATTTTTCAAAAGATTGTGTGCTTTGTGTCATCTTTCGGTTCTTGGTTCGTGTATAGGTTCTATTTTGTGCAGGTGTGTAGGTGTGCACGTGTTGGTTGTGCAGGTGCAGGGGCAGGTACCTTTATCTGCACTTTTTTGAGTACTGATAAAGGATTACTTTAACAGTGCTAAAAGAGCGCTGATAAATGGACCCATTATCAGCACTCAAGATAGCTCTGATAAAGTCCCCCCTTTATGAGCGCTAAAAAAAGAGCAGATAAAGGACCCCCTTTATCGGAGATTTTTTTAGCACTGATAAAGGCGACCCCCCCCCCTATCTACGCCAGCATTAACAGTGCTTTTTTAGCATTGTTAATGTCATTTTTTAGCACTGATAAAAGGCCAAGTTGTAGTAGTGATATATCCATCTGAACTAGTGGGAATGAAGTAATAATGGTTACCAGCTCAATATCATTCACTAAATAGAATTAATCTAATAATTTTTGTAAAATCAATATTCATAAATTTCTTTCCTGAATAATCTATTAAACAATGAAACAAGAAGAATAATAAATGATTCATATCTCCTTTATCGAGCATCTTCGACTCTTACTCTCTATGCTCTCTAATCTATTCCCCTGACTCTTCCAAAATTTCTTCCTTTATCTTGATTTATTTCCTATAAAATAATTATCTCTCAATCCACCTATTTGGATTCTTCTTCTTTTATTAATAATCATTTTTCATTATAATCCCCGCATCTATCTCACATTTATATCTCTGAGATGATCTCTCGAACTTCCCTATGGCACGCCTATCACTGTGCATTTTCTTTCTCACAAGACTTGAGTGAATATCTCTCAATGAATTTCACTCCTTGTACATGGGTAAGATCCCCTAAAAAGTAACGCAAATTCATCAAAACAGTTTTTCAACAATCTTTAGAATATTACAGTGAACTTACTAGATTCAACTCCACATGGATAGCACATCTGAACTATTCAACTATTTGAATTATTTAATTAAGAATTTTAGGGAACCTTCTTAATTAATTTAATTTATTTTCTAGGTCATGTCCTGGCTTTGGGATTTCACCCACTAATCAATAAACTTGGCCTCATGCATCATGAACCAAACTTCTAATTACCCTTCTATGGCATTGATCTACATTTTCATCCCCATTTCTATCAAAAAAAATTATTCATAATAAAAACTTCAATATATTCAATTAATAATTGAAAAAATTGCAAATTAATGACCAACCTCTCAACTACAGGAATATGAAAATATTCCATTTATATCCTCTAAACTCATCGCATCAGCCTCATGTGTGTTCATTAACCTAGAAACTAAATTTCCTCTACATAATTAAATTATTTCTGGCTTGAACTGATTTGGTTTGAATGAATAGGATCACTCATTTGACTATAATTAATATTGAAAGTCATATCACACTAGCTCAAAGTTGGTTGATTTGATCTAAATCACCATGTCTTCTTTTCATTATCAACTCCAATTAAAATCAACCTCAATGTCCCCTATCATATTGGTTCATCCACTTTGTAGTTAAATAAAAAATACAAGACTTGATCCCCATTAGTCACATGCTTACATTATTAATCACAGTGCTTATCCTTATTGATTTGAACATCAATTCCTCTTAGCAGTTTCATTGATCATTTTATGTTCACTCAATTTTAATGTTAACAATAGAGAGATTGGATTCCCCTCCTTTCATCTTTGCAACTTCATCATGCATAGGGAACACAATCAGATAACACAAACCCCTAATAATAATGAATTAATTTAAAATTATAGCCAAAATATTTTTATCACAAAACATTTAAAATCTTGAAATAAAATCATCTTGGTGAAACCTCAAACCATCCATGAATCCAAAATAATAAACCTAGAAACATGAATTAAATAATTTGTATCTCAACTCAAACAAAATTAGCAACCAAAACCTTAATCAATCCAACTATGAACCTAGCTCATTCATATATTTGAAAAGTAATTAAATGGATACAAACTAACCCAAATTCCCATCTATAACACCAAACATCAAACCAAAAATACCTATTGATCCCTAAAACAGTATATCACTGATTGAATCTGCAAAACTTAATAGTAAATGTGTTATTTTTAATTTAGATGAAACTAGATACCAAGGTTCCTAACGACCTTAATCTATCTTCATCATACTCGAATTCAGTTTCTGGTTGTCATTAAGGAGCTTCAGCATATTATTACTTGGGATCATATTTTTTATATTTAATCACAATAGGTCATCATCATCTAATTTTTGAGTTCGGTTATCCTCCTAGGTCCAGTAAAACTTAGTTTATCATGGTATTATTCCTTCATTGATCTAGTTTTGTAAATTTTATCCATATCTGGCTCAACTCCCCTTGTTTGAGTTAAATTTGATTTTTATTAGAGGTTGTTGGCTAGTATTCATCAATCAATTTCAGTAGTGGATTTATTTTTATAATGGGAAAGGTATCATAGGAAAGAATTAATAAATAATCAATAAGTATGAAGATTGGTATATCATTGAATGAGGAGTGCTATAGTGGACACTTCATGTTTCAAGGGTGATGGATCCAAAGAATATGGTTGTATGGTCGGAGGAGGGGTGGTATCGTGGATGGTCACATAATGGGTTCTTGGTATCAAGTGTATAGCTTCTTGGTCATAGTTGAATCCATATCCACTTCAAGATAGTATATAAATGCATGATCGCAATTCCCTTAGAAATTTTCCAGACATGCATGATTAAACATTCATGGAATTAAGGCATGGTAGTAGGTCTCCTATACTATCATGGTCGTAGTGCACCCATAGTAGTAGATTTTATGGTTGAACCACAAGGTAGAAAAATTATCAATAATGGAAGCTAAACCTAAAATACACAAATTATAAAATTAAGTGATAATAAACAAATCAAAATTCAAGATAACATCTTCCACCTCCAAATTAAAAAATTAAATTTTAATATGATTTTTTCCCATAAAAATGTTTATATAGAAATATGTAAACAGGGAAATTGAAAGAATTAATTAAAGAGATATAAAAAATATTAAATTTATTTACAAAACAAATGAATCATAAGAAAATTATATTCTTAAATGAATAGAAAATCAACATAAGAACATTTTATCAATCAAAGATTCAAATCACACAATTTGACCAAGATTTTCAATGAATTTTATTTACAACCTCAATTAATGAAAAACGCATCATCTATACAAAAAACACAATGTTGGACTTAAAACTCCATAAAATCCTCAAATATATGTGGATGAATGCATCATAAATAGGACACATAAAATTCCCCCACACTTAACAATTTTCTTATCCATAAGAAATGCATGTATTTTTCTCTTTTTATGTAAAAAACAAGATTTCACAGTCATCTTAGGATGTAACATGTTTAAAAATTAACTTTTATAGGAATAATATTTTGATATGTGTTAATATTCTCAAATAATATTCAAATAATTATCAAAATATGTTCCTAATTACATTAAAATACACATAAGAAATCAATGAATCACATATTCATACACCATTAAAAATTTCATGCCTCCTAGATGAAAATAACTCATTGCATTACTTTAATTCAAATTCAGGTCTCAGTTTTGGGAGTGTAGACAATTCAGATCTAAGTGGAATTAAAACCTCAAAAAGAGGCATCTTCAAGTACCACTCTCCCCAAGCTTCCAAAAATAAAAGATCTATTTTCACTTTATTGAAACAAATAAAATTATTATATTATAAGTAAATTTACACCTTATTCATTTGTGTTTAATATTCCCCTAACCTTAATTAATTCATTTTTGAAAAATAGGCTTTTATTGAATTTTTTTTGAAACCATAAATGTGAAAAGAATTTATTAAATGTAAAAGTGGATTTATTTTCTTTATTTTAGTTCCTAGTGTCTCATAGATTCATTAGGAGTTCCCAATTTATTATTTTACTCTAGTTTAAAAGGAATTATATGATTTTCTTTTGATTTTTCTCCCTAAGGTGATTGTTTCAAAAAAACAAGTCCCTAAATTTTAAGTTCAAAAATTATGTTTCCACGTATTCTAATTTTAATTCCACAAAGATCTATCCTATCGCACTAAATTTCCTATTTACTAAACCATATATACATAATAACAGTTGGAAAAAACACTCTAAAATCATTCAAATCCAATGATTCTTGAAACAATGTTGACCTCAATATCCAGCATGCAATTTTCCATTGTGAAGGAAATCATTTTAAATAATTTTAAAACTCAAAGACCCTTACTTTTTTAAAATTTTGAAAAAATTTGAAATTATTCGAGGTATTTAATAATATTAATAAATCATTGAAATATAGATAAGAATATTGAAAGTCCCATATCCCCCACACTTAAAATCCAAACATTTTCCCCATTTTTGAATCTTAATATGGGAGTATATTTTTATTTAAAATGGATTTAAATTTGATGATTCATATATTTTTTTAAGGGAATAAGATTATTAATATAATGTTTTCCAAAATAAACCTAACATCCAAAACATATTTATAAAATTTGATACTTTTTATTTTAAGATAAAACATAAGAAATTAAAATTTTGATCAAAATGTAACATGATGAAAATTATGTGCAGTAGAAACATGTTTAATATTAGGGAATTTTATGGGTGTTTCCCAGGTTTGAAAATTTAGTTCAACTTGATTTCCAACTCCATAGTAATTAGAAATATAAACACCTAGACAAGAAAATAGTTTTATAGTCTTTGGTACTACATACCCAGTAGAATTTCCCCACACTTAATTCCCAGCACTATATGGAAAATAATTAAAAAAAATTAGAAAAAAAATTACTCCCCTAAATGTGGAATATTTTTACAACTGAGTCCAAGACAAATTTATTCTCCCTTATATCATTAAGAGGTACCTCTAATTAATATATTTAAGTACCATTAAAATTTAAATAGATTAACATTAATATAAAATAAGATAAAATATCAAAGTAAATAGAAACCAAAATTTTGAGTTTAGGAAGATTTTGTCTTAAAATCTCCAGGATGAATCTTCTTTGTATGGTCACATCAAAATATGGGTGAATTTACAGCTTCTTATAAAATTTTATGGAGCTAGAAAAAACTCAGAGCATAGTGGTTCAAATTATTTTTATTTAAAGAAATTAATAGAAAACAATAGCAGATCCATGGGTAAGTTTCCATGAAACAATGAGTTTATAGTCCTCAATTATAATCAGTGGGGGATTTAGCTTTCAATCAAGGAGATGATATCCAATCCATTAGAATGACTCTAAAAATAGTGCTTCATTCTTTGACCATTGAAAAAAATGGTTGATTCTCCTCTCTAACCCGCTCAAAATCTCTATTTACATTCACTCTAAAGATCATGAAGGGACTAGACCACTTGGTTTTGAGATTTACTAGAAAAATATTCAACCTATAGTTAAATATATAGACCCTTTTTCCAACATTTAATTCCATATTTGTAATGATATAATAATGAAAGGATTTTGTTCTCTCTTTATAAATATAATAATTATTATAAGGTTCTATACTGATTTCATCTAACTTAATCAACTCCAATAACCACCTCTCACCAATAGACTTCAAATCATAATTCAAGTTCTTCACTACCCAAAAATATTTTTGATGCAGTTCCATAGGTAGATGATGTGTTTTTTCCAAGAACATAATATAATGATACATCCCTATGGGAGTCTTTTAGGCAGTCTTGTAATCCCATAGAAACTTTTCCAACTTGATAG
Organism: Viscum album; assembly: GCA_963277665.1. Taxonomy (NCBI): domain Eukaryota; kingdom Viridiplantae; phylum Streptophyta; class Magnoliopsida; order Santalales; family Viscaceae; genus Viscum; species Viscum album. Next base: position 932,877,694 of record OY728136.1, on the reverse strand, counting down.
GACAATATATTTTTAAACTAGAGACTGTCTTTTCCAAAATTTGTTTGATTTATTTATTATCAATTTTAGTCTGTCCACTAGATAGTTAGTGATTAGTGGTTTTAGTTCTATTATTACACCCATATTTCTCCATTAAAACCTTGAACATTTAATTCTTCAAATAAGTTCCATTATCTATGATGAATGTATTGGTAACTTCAAACCTTGAAAATATATTATTTTTTATGAACTTGAGAACACTAAGAGAAAAGTTCTTTAGAAGGTACACTACCTTAACCCACTTTAAAACATATAATAAGATCCATAATTATGTATTAATTCCCATAAGAATATAGAAATGGTCCCATAAAGTACAATTCCCATACATCACAAATTTCAACCACAAAAAATCAATGTTTGTTGCAACTTCTGCCTTCTTCTAAAATTTCACAACCTTTGACACTTATTGTAACTAACTAAAATATTCATAGAATATTTTAAGGTATTAGTATATAAAAAAATAGTTTGTAAGACCTTCTGGGATATTCTTTCATCCCCAAAGTTTCCTCCCTATAGTGAAGAATGAAACACTCAAGAATGGGAAGCATCTCCTCTACAACCACACTCCTCCTCCAATGGACCAAGGGCCTTCATTTTTTATTGATTTTGATAATACACCTTTCAAGGGGTGAGTTGGAACCCTTAAAAGGCTCGTAGGCATAATAATTACATGGAACATATGCCTTAGAGGAATTCATTTCCCGTATGCTTCAAACATTACATACAACCCAGACTAACTACTTGGAACTACTCCTCCCGAACATCTTCTTCGGTAAATACCTTAAAAACATCTACTAAAAATTAATGGATCATCCAAAAAGTAATATTTCAACTCAAAGAAGAATTTATTTATTTATTTCTATTAATTATCCTTGGACATGACTCTTGTAGTAAGTAAATTAGCTACATCAAAAAACCATGAAGATTTATTGACTGGGGTAGAAAATAGTTACCCATCTAGGAATGAAGTATTTAACTATTTGGTTTATTCATCTTGGGTATTGGTTAACCAATATAAGTTGTTAGATTCTACATTATCAGATAATTTCACATCCTTAATTTATAACTCAAACTCATGTAACTGAAGTTTCTATCTCATAAGCCTTGTTTTGGAGTCTTTCTTAGCCAGAATGTATTTGATAGAAAAATAATCAGTGAAAGTGATGAACTTATAACTAATAAAATATAGCCTATACTTTTCATGGGAAAAAATAATAGCTTCCAACTCCATATCTATGGTATAGTAATTTCTCGAGCATCATAAAACAATTTACTAGCATAATAAATCACATACAGACTCTTTTTCTTTCTCTTCCACAAAACTACACCTGTAAAAACATCACTAGAATCACACGTAACCTTAGAAGGTAAATTTTAGTTAGGGGAAATTATAATGGGAGAATATGTGAGTTTCTTATTAATTTTGTTAAATGAATATAAAAAATTATCATCAAACATAAAGGGTGAATCCTTAAATAAAAGTGAGCAAAGGGGCCTGATAATTTTGGATTTTTTTTTGATGAATATATTGTAGAATCTAGGTTGGACTAAAAAGATTATAATTACTTTTATATTCTCATGTGGGGTAAGCTTTTGGATCACTTCAATTTTTTAATTATAAACTTCAATACTTATCTTAAAAACCTTGTGGCATAAAATAATTCCCTCAGTGACCATGAGTTGGAAATTTTCCTAATTTAAAACCAGATTGGTTTCCTTAAATTTCTCTAAAACATTTTCTAGATTCTATAAGTAGTTTTCAAAATAAATTACAACTATTGAGAAAAAAAATAGAAAATTCCATTATCCTCTCAATAATATCAAAGAAAATGGCCATAATTCTTCTCTAAAAAGTGGTTGGGGCACCAAAAAACCCAAAGGGCATTCACTGGTAGGAAAATTTACCAAATGGACTAGTTAAATTTATGTTATCTTGGTCCAAATATGATATATATATCTAGTTGAAACTAGGTAATCCATCAAGGAAATAGAATTACTCATTTACAGTCAACCTCTCAGGAATTTGGTCAATAAATGGAACTATTAAATGGTCTTTCCTAGTGGAATAATTCAATTTTATATATCCCATGAATATTTTCTATTTGTTAACTATCATAATTTTAACTTATTCATTTTTTTTATTTTTTATGACAGTCACCCCACTCTTCTTAGGAACCACCAGAATATAACTAACCCATAGTCTATCGAAAATGGGGTAAATGATACCAGAATCAAGTAACCTAATCATTTCTACCCTAACCACTTACTTCATGTTGGGATTAAATCCTTTCTTCCTATAAACTCCTTGTTCATGGTTAGGTTCCATGGGTATCTTATATATGTTGTATGAAGGAATAATTTCCTTTATATCAGTTATAGACCAACCAATGGCATATTTAAACTTACTCAAGACATTCAAAAAACTTTACTCTTGACTTTACTCTAAATTGGATGAGAAGATAATAGGTAGCGAAGACTTATTACACAAAAGTAAATATTTTAGATGACCTAAAAGGATATTGAGCTCTATTTGTGGTGACTTCTCACTAGAAGGTAGACTATTGGGATGAGGTAGCCCAATTTCTTCAATGTGTTTCTTAAAGTGACTGTGAAAAGTATACAATTCCAAAAAATAAAAACCAAAGTTTTGTTTTTCATTAATTTTTTACAACGTGTAAAACACACTGCTCTCAAAAATAGAATAATATTTAGGATTTAAATCCATATAAAATGATCATAAAAGTGTTATACGTTCTCTCTCTTATAATTTTCAAATTACTCTTACTCGTTTGAAGTAGTGAAACGGTCCAAAAATTCTCTAAAAATTACCTAATCTCAGTAATATAAAACTGATCATCTAAATAAATCATCACATTAAGGATGGTATTGCTATCCATTTCTAGAAAACTATTCAGACTCTCGTCTCTAACATATTCACAATATTGGGAAAATTTATTTTCAACTTAAACATTGTTTCTTTAATAAAGGGTTGTTTATCCATCTCTTATTGTAGTAAAATGATTCCTCAAACTCTATAATATCAACACATTGATATTTTTCTCTAACTATGGGTTCTTATGAATTTTTAAAGACATTAAATTTCTCTTATTCCTCCCTAATACTAAAAAAATAACTGCCCTTTAGACACATCAATGATAGCACCCTTAGAGGATAATAAGGACCTACCCAAAATTATTGCTACATTCAAGTCATAATCCATATTTAGAATCAAAAATTTAGTGGGTAGAAATAGCTTTCCAACCCCAACTAGCTGGTCATCCACCCTATTGATGAGGTGGGTAAGATAAAAGTCAGATAATTGTAGGATGATTATGGAAAGTTATAGTTCTATTTACCAAAAATAATGAAATGGTGAGTAAGAAAGTAAATTGATTCTATTACCAAGGTCATAAAGACAATTTTATATGTCACTATCTTATAAGGAATATGGGATGAGAAAGATTCATGGGTCTTGGATATTAGGAGGTGTCTTGTTTTTCAAGACAGTATAACACTCCCCTGTGAGATTATAAGTGGAAAATTATTCCAAGGTTTTTTAAAAAAAATCCTTAGTAATTTCAAATAAAATGGAACATGAATTAAAGAATCAAGGTAGTTAATATTGATTCTCATTTTCTTAAAAATCTTGAGGAATTTTAGAAGTTTTTTTTAATGATTATTTTTTTGTATTCTTTCAAAAAATGGAATTATTGGGGAAAATATTAACAATTTTTTAAATTCCTATAGTTTCTTACTCAAGTTTCTAACTCAATTTATTATCTTTATTTTTCAACTATTTTCCCTTGTTATTTTCAGTATGTACAAATGGTGTCAATGGACTTCCAATGGGGCTATCTAGATTTCAAAATTCTTTATTTTCTAGATTTGGTGTTTCATTTTAATCCATATTTTCCTTGTGAATGGGTTTTGGGTCTCTAATAACTTCCTAGTGTGTTTGAAGACCACTCTTAGTCATGAATTCTATTATATTATCCCCAATATTTTTTTCAATGGTGCTTAGTAGTTTACCCTTTTCTCTATCATTCATTTACCTTGCCATTTTCTCTATTTAAAGTTCCAAATTGTGTAACATGGAACTAGACTCAACCTTATTTGTTTCATGTTTTTATTTTTTTGTCAAATTGGGTTGTGAATTTTTCATATTGATAATCCATTCTACTTAATATTTCATGAAATAACCCCTCTAAATTTCCTTGTAAATTAAATGTTTCATCCCTTTGTTGGTTTTGAAATTGATCCATAGGCAATTGAAAACAAGGGGGAGCAGCAGGTCTAATCACTACTTGCTCTCTCCAAGAAAGGATCAAATAGTTATTGTAGCCCTAATTGTTTTTATTTTTTAAACGGTTCATCCTTAGGATGCATTCTGATCCCATGTCTATAAAAATTTTCACTTTCAAGATCCTGGGTAGGCATTTCAAAATTTGGATAGCAAGATTGAGAATTCCCAAACATACCACAGTGTCCCTAAGTGTTTTTTTATTATTCTCATGGTAAAATACAGTAGCTTTTACCTTATCTTATTTTATGGGACCAATTTCTTTCCTAATAATTTTCATTCTTCTTGAAAACTTATGTTGTAAATTCTGAGCCAGTTTGTTAAAAATCTATTTCAATTCCTTGGTAATTTTATCACAATAGTTTCCAACATAATAAAGGTCTATTGAAGTTTAGTAATATGGGGTGAGACTATTGTAGAAAAGAATCCATGAGAAATTATAGATTTTATTGGTTTTTTTTACACTACCTAAGTAGACCCATGAATCTGTCCAAAGTTTTATTAAATAGATCACCCTTATCCTGAATAAAACTACCGATTTTGTGCCTTATTTTAGTAATTAATCTTATTGAATAGAATTTCATTAAAAAATCATTGTATAGTTAACCCCAAGTATCAAATATTTCTACATAAATTTTCTAAAACCAGGTTTTTTCATTTCCCTTGAAGAAAAATGGGAATATTCTCAATTTATCTCCACCTCTCCTATAACATCTCAAACCTTCTAGTCTATTACTTTGTGAGAATTATGGTGGTGGAGGTGTCTAGGAGAGGTTTTGAGAAGTTGGGGAGTAGAGGAGAGGTTGTGTCTAGAAAATCCAATTGGGAAGAGACCAATAGTGTAGAACTTTAGGCTATAATGTAGGGATGGCCTTTGTAGTATAGAGAAGTTGGTTACGGCATAGAACCCCCATGAAATGGGTTTTGGAAGCTACTTCCAATCTGGGGGTAGCTACACCATAGATCCTTGTATAAGATGTATCCCCTTATCAACAGTTGAGGGCTATGGTTTTAAGACCATAGATATGGTGTAGAATCCTGGGGGTTTTCCTTCAGTGGTTCTACCAAAATCGGCATAATTGCACCATGGAGCTAGGTTTGTAGTATAACCTCTTCCTGGTTTCTAGGGTCAATGGTTTCATGGTCTGGGTTATGTTGTGGCTACCCCCCTTATTTTATAAGTTATATTATGTGTGAATAACCATGGATCTTAGAGGCTGATTTGACAAGATGGGTTACGGTGTGTTCTTCTCCCTTGTTCCATTGTCCCTTTGTATTTTAATAGCTCTGAAGCATGGTCTTAGAGTTTGTGTCACGGTCTTATGTTTTGCATATTGATTATAAATTCTAAAGGCCCTTAGAAACTACTCATTCCCTCCAATATTTTTTTTGGAGACCTGATGTGTCACTGTTCTTTCTCACTTTTCCACATCGCTTTTTATTAATTCAATGAGTTTTTAATGGTGGATTAGGCTTATGAGGAATCATTTTCAAGGTTGAAACAAATATATTGAAAAAAATTATTCATTGATTTTTAAAATGTAAATGCCTTTTTTATTCTTAATTATTCCCAGATATTGAAATTGAAATTTAGCTAATTCTATTATGAAAACAGGTTTACTTATTGAAAAAAAATGAGAGAAGTTGCAAATTTCTATACAACAATTACAAAAAAAATAAGAAAATATCAACATTTCTAAATTTTTGTGTCATGTTGTATCATCTGAATCATCTACATGTTGGTAGTTTCCGAGGATTACTTTGATGTTGATTTCCTCAGAGTTGAATTTTTATCTAAGGGACATTAACACATCCATTTCTTACTAGTCTCAACTTTCATATGCATGTTTCTGAGGTTGATTGTGAAGGGCCAACTGATGTCAATGTGGGTGAATGTAATGCCCCGACCCTAGTTACCTAGAGTCAGTGCATTATTACATAACATTGGCATGATCACAAGAAATATCAAATCTCTAAAGACCGATTAGTTTAGTAGCCTTGGAAACACTAGATACATTCATAAAATTTTACATTACATCATAAAAAAACATCTTGTCTTCATATACCCTCATACTATCCCTGCAGATCATTCATAAATTACTTCTTCATAATCCTGGGAAAAATAAAACATTGGAAGGGGTGAGCTCAGATGCTCAGTAAGGATAACATTATAGCAGAAGCTTTCATAGATAATCATAAACACTTAAGGCAATTTATAACTAAAACAAAAGCCTTTTAAACTTGAACTTCAGCATAAAATGGCAAAGGTAAAATGAAATAATTCCATTTACTTACTCACATGGATATTCTACTAGTCGAATGATCACATGCAATATCAATAAACACTTTCATAATGATGGAATGCATAATGCCAGACTATCATAACCACATAGCCAAGGCCTCGTGCCAAGACTACAAATGAGATTTTGCCAAGGCCTTATGCCTAGACACTAGTTTGTCTCATGAGACCTACCGATGCATCGAGGAGCTATAGCGGGCTCCACCCGTCACTTATTAAGTCCAATGCATTCCTCATATGAACAGGTTTAAACATAACATAAACATTCGTATTAAAACTAGCATACGAAATGTCAATACTTTAACCACAAACCATGAATGGTATAAAAATAGCACATCCACAGTAAAACATAACTCATTCGATACAATATGGAAGATTGTATTGTATCACATTAACCTCAATCAATAATAATGAAGGATGCTGACATAGATGAAAATAATCATCAAAACTATTTGAGATAAATATCCCCCTTTTCTTGAAAGCATTTAAAAGTCACACTATTTGTCAAGAAGCCATTTAAAAATAGATTTTTGAATCAAAGTGTCCCATACCACTTTGAAACATTTAAAAGGAGTTTTAATTTTAAAACTTTAATTTCCATATAAACAAATCCTTAAAACCATTTTTAAAACATGGACATTAATGAGCAAGATTTAGAACAATAAGTCTTTAAAACATTTAAAAAATGGTATTTTAGTTAGAGTTTCTAACCAAAAGAGAGACACTTGAATACAAATAATTGAGGTAATCAAAACATTGTAATATCATGAGAATAAAGTAATTCATGATATACTATGTCAAAGTACATTATATACACCACATAAAAGTGATTTGGTGTATAACAACAAAGAAGTCTCAATGGAATGTAAATTGAGATGAAATCTCTCATAAAGGCCGTATCCTTAGGTTAAGGATAAATCAACGACATAATTATGTGTGAAAAATATAAATACACTAAATATGATTGGATATTCAGTGTAAAACAATCAAAGTACATTCACACATATTCTTGTAAAAACAACACCAACGAATTGGATGTTTAACTCAACAAATGGAGAATGAGTTAAAATTACTCTTATCAAATTCATATCAATGACTTGAGAAATTATCAATGGAGTGATTATGTGTATAAAAAGTATATCCACAGGAAAGGGAGTGTAAATTATGACATAATCAAATGAATAGTGATTCCACACATAATCTTAGAGTAATATAATCAATGAAATATGCGTAAAGCCAAATGAGTGGAAATTAAAATTTTGAATTCCCTTATCGATTAGGTAACATACGAAACATACACCCATGAAAGAAGGATCATACAATTATGATGTATATACCCATGAATTAAATTATAATACACAATGAATACAATTACGGGTTGTACACATACACCACATGTAATAAATAAGTGGTGAACAATGGAATTATCGCCAAATTAAGAGTGAGATAAGAAAATCCCTTACTTTGTACTTTTTCCTTGGTCGAAGGTAGGTTAACCTCCTGTATAATGGTGAAATAATTGTTATTTAATTATACAATAATCATATGCAATAATATGATATCATATATGATCTTTTAACATTGATTTGTTAATAATATCTTAGAATTGTCGTCATTTCAGGTGTTAACGGGTTCATTTTACTTTATATTCTTTATTATGTGAGCCATATTTGTTATTAATGGGATGTATATTATTCATATCCAGAATGATATCAAGTCTTTATATATTATTTTAATATCAAAAGATTGATATTGTCGCTCGTGCGTACGTACGGACTACCGTCTCCACGAACGCGATGAGATTCATTCTCCATCGTATCCATTCAAGTATAATTCTCATTTGATGATTAAAAATAATATTTAAGGACTTGATATCATTCTGGATATGAATAATATACATCCCATTAATAACAAATATGGCTCACATAATAAAGAATATAAAGTAAAATGAACCCGTTAACACCCGAAATGATGATAATTCTAAGATATTATTAATAAGTCAATGTTAAAAGATCATATATGATATCATATTAATGTATATGATTCTTGTATAATTAAATAACAATTATTTCACCATTATACAGGAGGTTAACCTACCATCGACCAAGGAAAAAGTACAAAGTAAGGGATTTTCTTATCTCACTCTTAATTTCGCGAGAATTCCATTGTTCACCACTTATTTATTATATGTGGTGTATGTGTACTACCCGTAATTGTATTCATTGTTTATTATACTTTAATTCATGGGTATATACATCATAATTTTATGATCCTTCTTTCATGGGTGTATGTTTCGTATGTTACCTAATTGATAAGGGAATTCAAAATTTCAATTTCCACTCATTTGGCTTTACGCATATTTCATTGATTGTATTACTCCAAGATTATGTGTGGAATCACTATTCATTTGATTATGTCATAATTTCCACTTCCTTTCCTGTGGATATACTTTTGATACACATAATCACTCCATTGATAATTTCTCAAGTCATTGATATGAATTTGATAAGAGTAATTGTAACTCATTCTCCATTTGTTGAGTTAAACATCCAATTCATTGGTGTTGTTTTTACAAGAATATGTGTGAATGTCCTTTGATTGTTTTACACTGAATATCCAATCATATTTAGTGTATTTATATTTTTCACACATAATTATTTCGTTGATTTATCCTTAACCTAAGGATACGGCCTGTAACGCCCCGAGATTTTATGAAAAATATTCTTTTAATTTCATTGATGTCTTATATACACCACACCAAGTTTAGATTTTACTATACGCAACACCGTATTAGCTTGCAGTATACGCAACACTATTCTTGGATCGTGTTACACACAATTTCATGTTTGTTTTATAATAGTCATTCTACGCAACATTGAGTGTGTGTGTGTGTATATATATATATATTCAATGTATAAATGAAATATAGTTTGATTCTATTATAAGAAATAACGAAGGATTCTTGCACAACACGCAACCCTAACTTGGCTTACATTACACGCAATCGCAACCTTCCTCGATAGCATGTGTTGTACGCAATACCGGGTTTTACTAAACAACGATATATTATTATAATATTATTATGAACTAGCCGTTATGAATAGTATTAACTAAATTTTGAATTTTATAACATTATTAATCATCTTACACATTTTCTAGAACATTTATAAGAACAAAATAAATTTTTCGGGTAAAATAAGTATTTTTCAAAAAAATACATCTTTGCCGCCTTTTGATGGCGCACCCACTTTAAATCTAGTTTTTGAAATGTTTATAAGTTCCATTTGACAAAATAAAATTATTCTTTGAAATCAGGAATAAAAATTTACTTTGGATAAATTTATCATTTTATTCTGATGACTTTTATATTTTAATGAATAGTAAAAACACGCTATATTTTAATTAAAAACAACTTTTTTCATCGTAATATATTATGTGGTTAAATTATAATATTGAATGGTTTTAAAGTATAAATAGAATATATTTTTAACATTTAATATAATGTATGTCATTAGCATTTATTTTACCTTGAATTCGTAGGTTAAATCAATTCAATCTTTTGCAATGTTTTAAAGAAAAACTCATTTTCTATCGACAACGGGATTAATTTTAATTTAATTTCTGAAACTTTTGTATATTGAATTTGTAAAAATGGATTCTATATTTGGAATCAATGGTTCCAAATTATGTTAATAAGCTACTTTTTATTTTTTGGGCATTGTGAATAGTAACTACGGTAAATTTTATTTACTATAGTTAAAGGTAAATCGGGTAATTAAGGGTAAATATAAGATTATAAAATTACCCTAACACTTGGAAAAATCCTATTGGATGACTAAAATTCGACCCATATCACCTAAGGGTCAGATTAGATTCATTTAATGGACTTTTTTCCATGAAAATAATTTAATTATTATTAAAACCAAAGAAAGTGACAACATGTCACTCTCTTAAATACTATAAGTATAATAATTTTAAGTTAGTGATAAACTTCATGAAACTTCTAACATTAATAGTTTACAGAAACATAACAAAATTATCTACATCATGAGAATTTATTTAGAATTTTTTGGGATTAAATAATTATCATTAATTGTGACACAATAGTGATGCAGAGAGTATTTATCTAGTGAAATATCAAGAATATAGTTTTTATTAAACTAATAGTGACCATAAAAGGCACAAAACCCTGACCAAAACGTATTGGTCATGTAAATTTAAACTATAATCATCCAATGGTCTAATATTTGACCATTTGGAGTCTTATACAAGCAATTATGGCACTTCTATTATTTTATTTTAAAAGATTCCGAAGTTGTCACCATCATAATTTAATAAATATAACAATTTAAATATTTTTATTTTAAAATGATAAATTATAGTAAAAGTATTATTTTAAAATTTAATAGATTTATATTCATCATAGGATTTTATTTTTAATTTTTATGCAACATATAAGTATATTAAATATTTATACAATAATGTTGTAGTAATTATTTTATTAAGAGATAAACCAAATAAACGGTTTTAAAAATAATAAAATAAATATTATATAAACTATTTAATGTTCTCCACTAATTTTCTAGATAAATATTACCTTTCATGAATCTATTAAAGCTTTTATTTCAAATATAACTTCTGTATATATTTTATTTAAATTCAAATAAATGAATAGTGTCAAAATTGACACTATTGTTATTTTATAAAAATAACATATTATAAAATTGTTTAAAAATTACAAAAATATTTAAAAATTATAAATTTAAATTTATATGGTCTATAATGTTATAAAGTAAACCAATATGTAAAATTCACAACTAATAAGTAATTATTTGTTATAATTTAAAATTTAGAATTTTATTACCACAAATAAACCTAAATAGATTAAATAAGGATAAATCAAAATGATATGGTTTAAAATAAGATCCAAACATGTCTAAATTTGATTGGTTGATGATATTACAGCCATATATCATCTAATATTCGAATATGAGCCATTTTTGGAGGTTTTTAAGTGGGCTTAGATTTATTATAAATTAATATTTTTAAGAATTCCAAAGGTGCCCCTCTCCTCCCTTATAAAAGGGCACCTCCTCCCTCTCTTCATCACACCACTTTGAGCCTTACATCTCGGCCAAACCCTGCCAAATTCTCTTCTCCACTTCCCTATAAACATCCTAGAGGTCCTGGTATTCTTCAAAGACCAATTTTAGTTCCCTAAGAGGAGGACTCAAAGAGGCGCTTCAAAGAAGAGGTAATGTCCGTTACCGATTCTTTAAACGTTATTTCTTCTTCCACTTCTTCTTCTTAGGTTGTTTCATTATGAAGTAATAACATAATTATCACTCATATACTGATATTTTATTATATGTATGATACAACCATATTTCACCATCTATCCATCCTATGGAAAATGAAATCACCGCGCGTCTGTACGTACGGAATACCGTCTCCACGCCGTGGTGTAATCTATTTTCCACCACCACCTTACTTGGATGGGTATAATGGTGTAAATAATAACAATATATGATTATTGTAAATTGATATTGATTCTGAAATAGTATACATACACTCCAATACAATTCCACGATCATGAGAACGATATCATCGCTCGTGCGTACGTACGGACTACCGTCTCCACGACGCGATGAGATTAATTCTCCACGTTAACCATTCATGATTATAAAGTATATATAATAAGTAATAATGAAATATATGACATAATAATGATATTGGATTTATGTTTATATATATGTATGTCATCTACTTAATTCCATTCAACTCAATAAGGAAACGAAAACAGCGTTCATGCGTACGTACGGCCTACCGTCTTCATGAACGGTGTATTTCTTTCCATTTACTGATCTATTATATATATGTATATTCTGAATATATATTATATATAAATCATTTTTTACATTCTGTATGTAAGTAATCATGATCTAATTAATCATATGAATAATTACAAGTCAAAACACGGACGACAAATGAAACGATTTTACCCAAAACGCTCTTTAACATGGAATTTACAAAAGAACAGGTAATATAAAGTCATAAGTAAACCATATATGATATCATAACAATTAATATGATTCTGTAATAAGTCAATAACAGTATTTAAATCATTATACAGGAGGTTCGTATACGTATGAAGCATATCCGACCTAAGGTAAGGGATAATTTTGCAAATCTCATTTGTATCCGAGATTGCATATTTGTAAGTATTTACTGGGGTTATTTCTATCATCCATGTCCATGTTTTATAAAAGTGTTTTCATGTATGTTTAAAGTCCTTTTTACCCATTTTTGACTTTTACTACATGGTATGTAAGGAATCTTTCTTTTGTTTATGTTACGAGGTTCTTTTTGACTTTTTTCGGCAAAAGTACGAAAAAAATGTTTTGTTTAACTTATACGGCACGAACGAATTTTTACGGTTTTATAAAGCCTTATTTTCATGAAGTTTCCTCCAAAATATTTCATGAATATTTTCAACAAAATATCTTTCTTTTAAAATTTCATGACGTTTTGTGAAAAGAAATTGATTTTGAAGAAGAAAGGATATTTTTTTCAAGAATTCATTTCAAGTGTTTTATCAAAAGCATTTTCCATCTAAGATGAAATTATTTCATATGTGTATGTTTCAAGTATAATGTCTCTATGATTTGCATGGTTTCAATTTTCTTATGATGAAATATCCATTTGCTTTATATGGATTATGTGATGATGGGATGATGTTTATGAAACCCATTTTATTCTTTAGGTTATGATGAATGTTTTAAGTTTATTTTGTGGCACAAGTAAGAATGATTTCACTATGAGATGGGTGGGACCTATATCTACCTCCAATTAATTGGGTAAAGATTTATATCTCATGAGATAGACATGGCTGGAATGGCAGGATAAACTGGTTCAGTAAAACAGGACTGAAATGAGGAGTGAATTCAGAAAGGGACTTCGTCCACTAAGATGGTCATGGCAGCAATGCCTTGGCTACTATGGAAATCATATCATGTGCTTAATGGTTTCCACAATTACATGTTTTATTCCCATGCTATTTTATCATTCTTAATATTTCATTATGATCTATGTCTTGCGTACTTCCATGTTTTATGTCATTTCTCAAGCTTTTGATGCTTAAACATTATGTTCATGTTTTTAAGTTCAAATGTATATGGTATGTTTTATTTTATCCATGCTTAACCTTACTGAGCATTTGAGCTCACCCTTTTTATGTTTTCTTTTCCCTAGGATATAAAGAAAGGTTTAAGGTAAGAAAAAAAAAGGGAAAGATCTTTATGGGAGATGTTGAAGATCTTTCACCACGATTAGAAGATTATGTTCCAAGTTTCCAAAGACACTAAACTATTACGGTCCTTGTGTGTCTGTTTTTGTTATGTATTAATTATTCCACTAAAGTAATTTAATGTCCATGTACATCGAGCTTCGGGTCTCTACAATTGGTATCAGAGGAAAGGTTTAGTCAACCTTTGGAAACTAGGATGCGAAAACGTTAGTGAGATCCCTAGAGATATTTCTAAGGTATGTCTAGGGATGTCCCTAAGGATAATTATACGTATAGGATATAGTCCTAGAAATACGGTAACAATCTTAGAATTTAACCTATGATGTTAGATATTGAGTGTACTCCCCCTTTACTATGTTGTTTTCTCTAGCATGATTTTTTCCTCTCACAGAATTCTTTTTGTGTTTTAGTTAATGGAGGGAACCAGAAGGAATTCGGTTGACATTGAATCCAATGGACAAATTAGTGACTATGAGCAACAAAATTCTGTAATGCCTAGAGAGAAAGATATTGTGATTATGCCGAATCAGTCATCGCGATATATGATTAACAAGGTGAAATTTAGTGGTATGCCTAATTCATCAAATAAGATGAAGATAGACTATTATGCATGTTCGCATGTTGAGGATCATAAAGAAAGGAAGATTGAGATTTCTAAAGAAGGGAAGAAGAACCTTGAGGAATACCTCAAATGGAGGGACCGATGTTATCTGTGTGGAGAAAAGGGTCATAGAGTGACAGACTGTTATGGAGTTCAATGTATTATTTGTGGAGAACATGGGCATTACCCAACTCAATGCCCTGACCTAAAAAGTTACTTCTAAATCAAGGAAGGACTTATTCCAGGACAATCATTGAAGAGGATGGATTGAAGTGTTCATGAATAATGTTGTTGAGGTACTTTTATTGTGTATTAGAATATATTTTTTATTAGTTTATTGTGGTTTTCAATAATTTTATGGTACTGGTAACCATGAAAAGTGATTCATATATTTTGGAAAGCAGATGATATGCGCATAATGAAGGGATAAGGAGAAAATGAAATGTTTGACAGTATTCATGAGCTCATGATTGATATAAGGACTAATTGATATCATGGTTTGAGTATATAGAATTTTGAGAATTTTGGTATGTGGAAAGTGTTAACTTTTAACTACATTCATGTTTTCACTATGGTTCAATGGGTATTCATTTTTTTCAAGAGAATACATGATTAAGGCCTTCAAATGTTTGGAATGTGACCAAAAAGACATATCTCATGATATATGGTGATCAACAATGGTATTAACATGCTAGTTGTATGAACTCTTTGGTAATCTTTTTCATTATAATATGAGATTAGACAGCATTATTTTGGATAAGCCTAATGATTGGAATGGATTATGTTGGACATAAGTTAGTATTGTTTAAGGATAGAAGTTTTTTTTCAATATTATTTATGGGATGTTATAGTAATGTAGTTTTAGAAAAAGGACAACCTGCAGGACAGGCGACAGCCCATCGCGTCGGACAGGGCTGTGGGAATCGAAGCCACAACCAAAGTGCGACAGGCCTTTATCACCTACCATTGGCCTACAGGAAGTCCCTAGTTAGTGGAAAGTAGTTTTATTTTATTAAGCGGTATGATAAATAAAGTATAAGTCCATTTTTGGAACCATATACATGGACTTATAACTTTTGTTAACCTTTTGTTTGAAACAGACGGAATAACTCATAATTCTATCACATGATCTGCTAATGCTTCACGAATAACAAATTCAACTTCATTTCTTTATGATATGATGTTTAAATTGTTTAATTCACGAACAACAGTGAGATTGTACCAAAATCATGTAAGTATTTCTTTTAATTCATCAACTTTAGGGAAATGATCTTGAAAACCAAAAATGTTGTCCCAGTGCTCTTATATCCGATGAACCAGATGGTACCCTAGATCATCACAAATATATGGCTTTGTGATTGTTGGCTTTTTCATAGCCATATTCTCTACCACTCCCCATCAGAACTTGATGGTTAGATTTTTCTTCCATATCCATATTTTCACCTATGTTCTCCTACGTGGAAACCCAGTGATGAGTTAATTTGGGTAACCGTTACGTTTCATACATTAGTTTTTAAATCCAAGTTTTGGTATTCCTTTTTATGATGTGGGTTTCTATTAAAGAAATTTTCAAGTAGTAAACCATGTATAACCCCGACGAATTTCGAGGGCGAAATTCATTTTAAGGGGGGTAGAATGTAACACCCCGAGATTTTATGAAAAATATTCTTTTAATTTCATTGATGTCTTTTATACACTACACCAAGTTTAGATTTTACTATACGCAACACCGTATTAGCTTGCAGTATACACAACACTATTCTTGGATCGTGTTACACACAATTTCATGTTTGTTTTATAATAGTCATTCTATGCAACATTGAGTGTGTGTGTGTGTGTATATATATATATATTCAATGTATAAATGAAATATGGTTGGATTCTATTATACGAAACAATGAAGTATTCTTTCACAACACGCAACCCTGACTTGGCTTACATTACACACAATCGCGACCTTCCTCGATAGCGTGTGTTGTACGCAATACCGGGTTTTACTAAACAATGATATATTATTATAATGTTATTATGAACTAGCCTTTATGAATATTATTAACTAAATTTTGAATTTTATAACATTATTATTCATCTTACACATTTTCTAGAACATGTTATAAGAACAAAATAAATTTTTCGGGTAAAATAAGTATTTTTTTAAAAATACAGTTTTGCCGCCTTTTGATGGCGCACCCACTTTAAATCTAGTTTTTGAAATGTTTATAAGTTCCATTTGACAAAATAAAATTATTCTTTGAAATAAAGAAATAAAAATTTACTTTGGATAAATTTTTCATTTTATTTTTTGATGACTTTCATATTTTAATGAATAGTAAAAACACGATATATTTTAATTAAAAACAACTTTTTTCATCGTAATATCTTATGTGGTTAAATTATAATATTGAATGGTTTTAAAGTATAAATAGAATATATTTTTACCATTTAATATAATTTATGTCATTAGCATTGATTTTACCTTGAATTCGTAGGTTAAATCAATTCAATCTTTTGCAATGTTTTAAAGAAAAACCCATTTTCTATCGACAACGGGATTAATTTTAATTTAATTTCTGCAACTTTTGTGTATTGACTTTGGAAAAATGGATTCGATATTTGGAATCAATGGGTCCAAATTATGTTAATAAGCTACTTTTTATTTTTTGGGCATTATGAATAGTAACTACGGTAAATTTTATTTACTATAGTTAAAGGTAAATCGGGTAATTAAGGGTAAATATAAGATTATAAAATTACCCTAACACTTGGAAAAATCCTATTGGATGACTAAAAGTCGACCCATATCACCTAAGGGTCGGATTAGATTCATTTAATGGACTTCTTTCCATGAAAATAATTTAATTATTATTAAAACCAACGAAAGTGACAACATGTCACTCTCTTAAATACTATAAGTATAATAATTTTAAGTTAGTGATAAACTTCATGAAACTTTAAAAATTAATAGTATACAGAAATCTAACAAAATTATCTACATCATGAGAATTTATTTAGAATTTTTTGGGATTAAATAATTATCATTAATTGTGACACAATAGTGATGTAGAAAGTATTTATCTAGTGAAAAATCAAGAATATAGTTTTTATTAAACTAATAGTGACCATAAAAGGCACAAAACCCTGACCAAAACTTATTGGTCATGTAAATTTAAACTATAATCATTAAATGGTCGAATATTTGACCATTTGGAGTCTTATACAAGAAATTATGACACTTATATTATTTTATTTTAAAAGATTCCAAAGTTGTCACCTTCATAATTTAATAAATATAACAATTTAACTATTTTGATTTTAAGATGATAAATTCGAGTAAAAGTATTATTTTGAAAGTTAATATATTTATCTTCATCATAGGATTTTATTTTTAATTTTTATGCAAAATATATGTATATTAAATAATTATACAAAAATGTTGTAGTAATTATTTTATTAAGAGATAAACCAAATAAATAGTTTTAAAAATAATAAAATAAATATTATATGAACTATTTAATATTCTCCACTAATTTTCTAGATACATATGACCTTTTATGAATCTATTAAATCTTTTATTTTGAACATATCTTCTGTATATATTTTATTTAAATTCAAATAAATGAATAGTGTCAAAATTGACACTATTGTTATTTTATAAAAATAAAATATTATAAAATTGTTTAAAAATCACAAAAAAATTTAAAAATTTAAAATTTAAATTTATATGGTCTATAATGTTATACAGAAAACAATCATGTAAAATTCACAACAAATAAGTAATTATTTGTTATAATTTAAAATTTAGAATTTTATTACCACAAATAAACTTAAATAGATTAAATAAGGATAAATCAAAATGATAAGGTTTAAAATAAGATCCAGACATGTATAAATTTGATTGTTTGATGATATTACAACCCTATATCATCTAATATTCAAATATGAGTCATTTTTGGAGGTTTTAAGTGGGGTTAGATTTATTATAAATTAATATTTTTAAGAATTCCAAAGGTGCCCCTCTCCTCCCTTATAAAAGGGCACCTCCTCCCTCTCTTCCTCACACCACTTTGATCCTTACATCTCGGCCAACCCCTGCCAAATTCTCTTCTCCACTTCCCTAGAAACATCCTAGAGGTCCTGGTCTTCTTCAAAGACCAATTTTAGTTTCCTAAGAGGAGGACTCAAAGAGGCGCTTCAAAGAAGAGGTAATGTCCATTACCGATTCTTTCAAATTTATTTCTTCTTCCACTTCTTCTTCTTAGTTTATTTCATTATGAAGTAATAACATCAGTATCACTCATATACTTATATGTTATTATATGTATGAAACAACCCTATTTCACCATTTATCCATCCTACGGAAAACGAAATCATTGCGCGTGCGTACGTACGGAATACCGTCTCCACGCCGTGGTGTAATCTATTTTCCACCACCACCTTACTTGGATGGGTATAATGGTGTAAATAATAACTACATATTATTATTTTAAAGTGATATTGATTCTGAAATAGTATACATACACTCCAATACAATTCCATGATCATGAGAATGATATCATCGCTCGTGCGTACGTACGGACTACCGTCTCCACGACGCGATGAGATTCATTCTCCACGTTAACCATTCATGATTATAAAGTATATATAATAAGTAATCATGAAATATATGACATAATAATGATACTATATTTATGTGTATATATATGTATGTCATCTACTTAATTCCATTCAACTCAATAAGGAAACGAAAACAGCGTTCATGCGTACGTACGGCCTACCGTCTCCATGAATGGTGTATTTCTTTCCATTTACTGATCTATTATATATATGTATATTCTGAATATATATTATATATAAATCATGTTTTACATTCTGGATATAAGTAATCATGATCTAAGTAATCATATTAATAATTACAAGTCAAAACACGGACAACAAATGAAACGATTTTACCCAAAACGCTCTTTAACATGGAATTTACAAAAGAACGGGTAATATAAAGTCATAAGAGAACCATATATGATATCATAACAATTAATATGATTCTGTAATAAGTCAATAACATTATTTAAATCATTATACAGGAGGTTCGGATATGTACGAAGCATGTCGGACCTAAGGTAAGGGATAATTTTGCAAATCTCATTTTTATCCGAGATTGCATATTTGTAAGTATTTACTGGGGTTATTTCTATCATCCATGTCCATGTTTTATAAAAGTTTTTTCATGTATGTTTAAAGTAATTTTTACCAATTTTTGACTTTTACTACATGGTATGTAAGGAATCTTTCTTTTGTTTACGTTACGAGGTACTTTTTGACTTCTTCCGGCAAAAGTACGAAAAGAATGTTTTTTTTAACTTATACGGCACGAATGAATTTTTACTGTTTTATAAAGCCTTATTTTCATGAATTTTCCTCCAAAATATTTCATGACTATTTTTAACAAAATCTCTTTCTTTTAAAATTGCATGACGTTTTGTGAAAAGAAATTGATTTGGAAGAAGAAAGGATATTTTCCTCAAGAATTCATTTCAAGTGTTTTATCAAAACCATTTTCCATCTAAGATGAAATTATTTCATATGTGTATGTTTCAAGTATAATGTCTCTATGATTTACATGGTTTCAATTTTCTTATAATGAAATATCCATTTGGTTTATATGGATTACGTGATGATGGGATGATGTTTATGAAACCCATTTTATTCTTTGGGTTATGATGAATGTTTTAAGTTTATTTTGTGGCACAAGTAAGAATGATTTCACTATGAGATGGGTGGGACCTATATCTCCCTCCAATGCATTGGATAAAGATTTATATCTCATGAGATAGACATGGCTGGAACGGCAGGATAAACTGGTTCAGTAAAACAGGACTGAAACGAGGAGTGAACTCGATTCAGAAAGGGACTTTGTCCACTAAGATGGTCTTGGCAGCAATGCCTTGGCTACTATGGAAATCATACCATGTGCTTAATGGTTGCCACAATTACATGTTTTATTCCCATGCTATTTTATCATTCTTAATGTTTCATTATGATCTATGTCTTGCGTACTTCCATGTTTTATGTCATTTCTTAAGCTTTTGATGCTTAAACATTATGTTCATGTTTTTAAGTTCAAATGTATATGGTATGTTTTATTTTATCCATGCTTACCCTTACTGAGCATTTGAGCTCACCCTTTTTATGTTTTCTTTTCCCCAGGATATAAAGAAAGGTTTTAGGTACGAAAAAAAGGGAAAGATCTTTTTGGGAGATATTGAAGATCTTTCACCACGATTAGAAGATTTCGTTCCAAGTTTCCAAAGATACCAAACTATTACGGTCCTTATGTGTCTGTTTTTGTTATGTATTAAGTATTCTGCTAAAGTAATGTAATGTCCATGTACGTCGAGCTTCGGGTCTCTACACGGCCTTTATGAGATATTTCATCTCAATTTACATTCCATTGAGACTTCTTTGTTGTTATACACCAAATCACTTTTATGTGGTGTATATATTGTACTTTGACATAGTATATCATGAATTCCTTTATTCTCATGATATTACAATGTTTTGATTACCTCAATTATTTGTATTCAAGTGTCTCTCTTTTGGTCAGAAACTCTAACTAAAATACCATTTTTTAAATGTTTTAAAGACTTATTCTTCTAAATATTTCTCATTAATGTCCATGTTTTAAAAATGGTTTCAAGGATTTGTTTATATGGACATTAAAGTTTTAAAATTAAAATTCCTTTTAAATGTTTCAAAGTGGTATGGGACACTTTGATTCAAAAATCTATTTTTAAACGGCTTCTTGACAAATAGTGTGACTTTTAAATGTTTTCAAGAAAAGGGGGATATTTATCTCAAATAGTTTTGATGATTATTTTCATCTATGTCAACATCCTTCATTATTCTTGATTGAGGTTAATGTGATACAATACAATCTTCCATATTGTGTCAAATGAGTTATGTTTGACTATGGATGTGCTATTTTTATACCATTCATGGTTTGTGGTTAAAGTATTGACATTTTGTATGCTAGTTTTAATACGAATGTTTATGTTATGTTTAAACCTGTTCATATGAGGAATTCATTGGACTTAATAAGTGATGGGTGGAGCTTGTTATAGCTCCTCGATGCATCGGTAGGTCTCATGAGACAAACTAGTGTCTTGGCACAAGGCCTTGGCAAAATCTTATTTGTAGTCTTGGCACGAGGCCTTGGCTATGTGGTTATGATAGTCTGGCATTATGCATTCCATCATTATGAAAGTGGTTATTGATATTTCATGTGATCATTCGACTAGTATAATATCCATGTGAGTAAGTAAATGGAATTATTTCATTTTACCTTTGCCATTTTATGCTGAAGTTCAAGTTTAAAAGGCTTTTGTTTTAGTTATAAATTGCCTTAAGTGTTTATGCTTATCTATAAAAGATTCTGCTATAATGTTATCCTTACTGAGCATCTGATCTCACCCCTTCCAATGTTTTATTTTTCCCAGGATTATGAAGAAGTAATTTATGAATGACCTGCAGGGATAGTATGAGGGGATATGAAGACAAGATGTTTTTTTTATGATGTAATGTAAAATTTTATGAATGTATCTAGTGTTTCCAAGGCTAATAAACTAATCGGTCTTTCGAGATTTGATATTTCCTGTGATCATGCCAATGTTATGTAATAATGCACCAAATCTAGGTAACTACGGTCGGGGCGTTACAGTGAAGCCTCTACCGCCTTTGTGCTCCCTATTTAAAATGAGCTACATTGTGAGTTCCCCAGAGGACTGTAGTAAAATAAGATGAAATGTTAACTGAGCCTCCGAAGATACCACATATCTTATTATCAGTTGATGTTGTTCCTCCCATTAACAATGGATTCCATTGTTTAAGTATGGAGGTTTCTATTTAAAGGAATGATCCTATAGGGCACGTATCACATAGTTGAGTGAATAATATCTAACTAAAAAGACATCTTTCCTAAGTGGTAGTTTCTCTAGTATGTGAAATTTTAAATTTGGAGGCAGAACTAGAGAATAAGGGTCAAATTGATTACAAGTATCAATTTTCTATGTCAATATTCATGTACATTAGGTGAAATTTCTACATCGACAAAGGCAATGTTCATATTCGTCTACATGAACCTCAATCGCTTATGTCGAGACTCGGCTACATAGACCCAATTAGCTATGTAAATGGATTCGGATACATGGGGAAATGACGTAAAGGGAACTGGCTACATAAAGGAAACCATCTACTTGAAGGGAAACGCCTATGTGGAGAGTCATCTATGTGAACAAAAAGCTACATGGCTCATTTGGCCATGTCATTCAGAAATGGATATGCTAACAAATGGCTACGTCAACCCGAATGGATACATGGAAATCGGTTGTATGGGTAATTATGTACATCGATACAAACAATTACATAGATCAAATAACTTATGTTGTTATAAATGGTTACATAGCCAGTATTCAATTTCATTCATGCATATGAGCATACTGTTTACTAAAAAACTTGAACTCCTACCATTTGAACTTGTATGAAGTAGCCAACGGTAATTTCAAGGAAGAAGGTAAGAGTTGGTGAATGACTTTCAGAAGGTAATTTCTATCAGAAAAAAATAAGTTCAAAATAATATATATGAGGAGGAGGAGAAAAATAAGGGAGGTATGGAACAAACATAGGAGGAGCTGAGTGTGAAGGGAGGAGAGAATCAAAGGCAACAAGGAGGAGGGAGATTGAGTGGCATAACTTTGTTTTTATTATAATTACCTTGTATGGGAATTATTTTTATTTACAGTCACTTTATCATACCCTATTTCTAAAAAACTTCTTATATATAATGAGTAAAAAAATTTATATGATTAGCTAACATAGTTGTGGTTGATGTGGTTGAGTTGGTATGCATTTTTAGCCCACTCAACTGTTAGGGATTTCAGGGGTCCTTTATTTTATAACTATTAAATTTATTTATGATCTTCAACTACCCAAACTCAATGAAGGATATTTGGGTTGTTGGTGTCAATAATAACTTCTTGTTCGGAATTCCAACTAAGAAGTAGACAAAAAAACACAAGGGTGGGCTACTAGGGTGCCATAATGAGTGGGTAAAATAATTCTTTAGTTGAGAATATAAAGGCTCCTTTCACCTATAGATTGGACACTCGAGAGAGTTGGCCATCTACTTCTCTCGGTCCTATAGTAACTAAACTTGGGTGAGAAGAAAATAAAATAAAACAAACACATGCAGAAATAATCTTGATAACCAATAAATTTCACCTTATCTATTACTTGAAATTCTTTCACATTCTTGTTCTTTTTTCTTATCCTCGGACCTTAGCACTCTTTCTATTCCAAATCTTTATTACATCAACATCACCAACATCATTTCACCCACTATTCTATTTTATTTTTTCTATTTTCGTTATTTTTTTTCCACAAAACCTTCTTTATCCTAGGTTTTATCACTACTTTCCATGATACTGATAGTTGCTAGGTGTTATAAAACAGCCCATTATTCATTAGAAAGACCCTGTGATATAGAAACTATTATATTAAATAATCTAATCTCTCTATGATACCATCTTATCATTGATTACCCAATAAGTATTCACTGGATTTCATAAGGGATTTCTACAGAATATTGTATTAGTTTCCAAATAGAGGACTAAGTGAGGAGGAATTGAAGTTGATAGTTTTACAACTTTTCCTAACTGGAAAATAAAATGTCTATTTCCAATAATGGTATAAAGATATATTTGATACATGGGACCAGATTTATAATTCCTTTGTCATGAAGTATTACCCAAGGAGGATGATTTTTCAAATTTGGAATAAAATCACTGTTTTTTTTAAAATAAATTGATTTGTTCCATGAAGCTAAGGATAGGTTCAAAGGGATTCTTAAATAGTTCCCCAACCATCAATGTAAAACCCAATTCCTTATGGATACCTTTTATAATAGTCTTAAATTGCATCATTAAACCTTATTTGACTAGTCATCTAGAGGATATTTCTCTGACAAAATAGCTGATGAGATCAAACATATTTTCAACAATTTGGCATATAATTCCAAACACAAATGTCCTAGGATGAGTACCACTATTAAAAAAGAAGTTTCACCCACATATCAAGCTGAAGAACAGTCTACTAGTGTTTAAAATGAAAATTCCCAATATAATCTCAAGAATCAGCTTCTTAAGTGAGGAATGTTTTTCCATTAATAGTCTTGTTATCCAATCATTTATATTCGTTCCTAAGTCCTTGAAAATTATATCTTTTATGGGTGTGGTCCTAGGATGAAACTATGAGATGGTAATTTCAAAAATAATTTCAATCAAGGCTACCAAAACCATCTTATCCTATCTTGGAGTAAGAAGGGGGTTCTAAGACCTTATGTGCCTCTACTTTTAAATAGAATAGGTAGAAATTTTATAAGCTCAAACCTCAACCGAGGGCCGAGCCATCAAGTTCACAAAATTAACTCAAAGGGATGTTCTAAAAACTTATGGTTTAGTTTGATGAGAAAAAATATAAGAGTGATTTTGATAAGACACAACAAGAATCTCAATTTAAAAACCTCAAGTTGTAAGTAGTTCAGTTAGGAAGAAATACAGAAGTTAGAGACAAAGGGAAGTTTCCTAGTACCACAGAGTCAAATACTAAAGATAATTCCATGGTATTCACCACTAGGAATGGTTGGTAAACTCATGAGAAAGTTAAAAAAGATCCCAAAACATATTCCCATGAAAATTGTGTTGAATTGGATAAACACACTTTAGAATCCACCCAATCTAGAAATTTAGACAGAAAATCTAAGATTCAGTCACATCCTATTCTACTTACAGAAAATCAAAGGAGGAAGACCTAAAAAAGGACACTAAAAGAATAAGTTTGTTATAGAGTAAACCATGTGGTGTTTGTTTCGAGGTAGTTCGTGGCTCTAGGTGACGCAGAAATCAAGAGGACCCGTGCTTCGAGGCCATCGGTTCGAGGCTCAAGGTGCGCGGTTGATTTGTTTTTAAAGGTTTTAATTTTGTAATTGAGATGTGGTGGATTTTGAATGTGTGGTGATTTGGATCTTTGTACAGTTACCACTTTCCAAAAAGTGGCTTTTATAAAATACCAAAAAAAAGTTTTCTAGTGAAAGAATGAAAATTAGGATTCTAAATTTTTTAGGTTTTTTTAGGTTGTTAAAAATCTTAATATTGATATCCATTTTCTTGAAGCTCTTATTTAGATCCCTTCTTATCTGAAATATCTCAAAAAAATTAAATTAAGAAAACCTTGGAAGATTTTTCCAATTATAACCTCACAGAGGAGTGTAGTGAAATCCTATAGAATAGGATTCCTCCCAAACAATAGGACCCCTAGAGTTTTGTTATTACATGGACTTTTTGTAATATAATAGCTCAGTTTAATTTTTTTTGTGATATTGGTGCAAGTATCAATTTTGTTGACCTCTTGTTTTTAATAATCCCAAATTCATGTTTTTAATAATTCTAATAAATTTTATGTTTACCTGTAAGAAATATAATTATGAGAACATGTGATAAATCTGTCTAAGTATGAGACACTGTTGGTCATGACACATCGTTAGTACAAATATTCTCTAAGTCTGAGATACCACTAGGATATCACACTATCAGACTGTCATATTGCTAGACTGAATAATTCAATGAGTATGAGATGTTGTTGATCTATACACCATTAGGATATTATGCCACCCTAGAATAATTTTTTCTAAGTATGAGATACCACCAGATGAGAAATTGTCCAAGTCACACTGTCAGACTCATACCACTGACATTGAAAATTTTCCTAAGTTTGAGACACCTCTAGTAGAGACACCACCAACTTTCTGAAAATTTTTATAAGTCTAAGACACCTCCAGAACAACATACCACCATAGAAATGTACCATCAATGTTATAATACTAGTTTCATACCACCAGAGTAACATGCCGTCAATGTTATACTGCTAGTTTCATACCTCTAGAACATGAGACACTACCAGAGCTTAAGACATTGTCACTGTTTATATTACATTAATTATTTTTTGAATTTTATCATTCTAATGGATATATTTATTAAAGTTAATGTTATTTACTATTTTAATGATTCTGCCTTAAATTTCTGATAGAAATTATGTCAGAACTAGAAGTATGAGGAAGTAGCTTCAGATATTCTCCTTGATGTTATTGATGATAAAAGGGTAGCACACTCCATCCTAAAAAAATAGAGAGAACACTTGCAAGAAATACTAGATAATATGGAACTAAAAAAACATATCGAGTTGAACCCATTGAAAATAAAAAGAGCTGACTTACTGAGAACTCTCGTTGAGAGAGCCAATTTGCATCATCTCATTCAGTTCCTTCTTCCAATCATAAAACAAGAGTTTGTAACACTCTATTTTTCTAAATATTTCAAGAAGACTCAACTCAAGCTTCATTGTTGAACCAAATAAAGAGTCAAAAGCTACATTACAACAGATTAGGAATCTCTAAACTCTATACTACTAGATTTCTAATTCCTATTTATACTTTATCTCATTTTAGCATTGTGTGCTATATTCTAGTTTTCAAACACACAATGTCTCCTATGCTAAACTAGAAGATATATTATATCTTCTAAAAATTTATACTAATTTGTTTTTTTCCACAAATAGAAGTGGTAGAGGTACCTGTGTGGATTGCTTATCTTTACTCCCATGAATAAATATGAAAGAGGTCATGCATGACCTGGATAGTGTTATCTATTATAAAACCTTATCCAAGTTTTGGATCATCTATTTATATTTTATAAACTGTTTGGTGATGGGTGATCACCAAGGGGAAAGGACTAAGTCTCAACTTGAGGTTGAACCTCTTGTATTCATTTTTTCACTATGTGTTTTTAATATTATTTTACTTTATTTTTTCTTTAAAATTAAAAAATGTTTTAAGTATAAACAAAATTTATACTTTTTCAGTTTATCTTAATTTGTGTTCATATAGTATTTTAATCAAGAAAATTGATTTAAAATGATTCAATAATATTATATGTATATTATTAATCAAATACATAATCAATATTAATAGAAATATTTCTAATGATTAAGATATATATCATACTACTTATTTTGATAAGTTGGGTTGTTTTTTAATATTTAGGGGATTTCAAATAATCCATTTTAGATAGAAATTTTTATTGGGTACTCAATTCACCCCCCCCCCCCTCCTCTGGTGATACTCACTCTGACCAACATTTAGTAATAGAGGTTCTTAGAAAATCATTTTCAAATAATTTTTAACTATGATTTTAGTTGAACGTTAAAGATCTTAAAATTTTTGTTAGTTCTAAATTTTCAGTTCTTTATATATATATATATATATATATATATATATATATTCTAGTCTTTTAGTATGGATAATCTTCAGGAAGGTTCTGCTACCAACAAAACTCCTTTCTTTAATGGGAATAATTATGCCCAATGGAAAATAAAAATGAAAATTCATATTGAAAGTATAGATTTTGAAATCTAGTCTTCCATAGTATATGAGTATACAATTCCTAATGCTTCTAGAAATAGTTGGGATGATGCAACTAAGGCTGCTTATAATAATCATTGAAAAGCTATGAATTCTTAATATTGTGCCTTAAGTAATGAATAGTTTAATAGAATTTATATATGTAAAATAGCTTTTGAGATTTGGGATACTCTAATTGTCTCACATGAAGGAACTAAAATGTTAAATAAATAAGGCTTAACACTTACACTATTAAATATAATAATTTTAAAAT
The DNA here is from genome assembly GCA_963277665.1 of Viscum album. Taxonomy (NCBI): domain Eukaryota; kingdom Viridiplantae; phylum Streptophyta; class Magnoliopsida; order Santalales; family Viscaceae; genus Viscum; species Viscum album. Next base: position 932,849,371 of record OY728136.1, on the reverse strand, counting down.
GAAGCATGATGAGCCTATTTATGATATGTATCTCAGGTTTAATGAGATTTTAAATACCATGAGCTCACTGGGAAAGCAAGTAATTGAAAAGGACCAGATAATGAGATTGTTGAGATGTATACCTGAAATATGGAAAGTCACTTCAGTGTCAGTCAAAGAATCCTATGATATCAGTAAATTTCTATTTAAGGAACTGATAGGTAAGCTTATGATGTAAAAAGAAGAACTTAAGGTAAACCATGAGGAGGAGGAGGATCCTAAGATAAAGTAAGTATCTTTTAAGACTACTTCCCTAGATGATAGAAGGATAAAAATAAAATAAAAGTTACAAGTTTTTTATTCGAGTGATAGAAAGTCTGCTTCTGATAGTGATGAGGAAATGGCTCACCTAGCTAGAAGATTAAATAAGTTATATAGGAAGAAAAAGTTTTTCAGAAAACCAAACTATAAAGGCAAATATGAAAAAAGAGGGAATTGGAAGAAAAAGGATGATGATTCAAAGGAAGTTATATTTTATGAATTCAAAAGGAAAGGTCACATAAAATCTAACTATCCTGTGATTAAATATAAAAAAAATATGAAGATAATGACAAAAGATATAAGAAGGACATGAAAGACACCTAGAGTGCTTCTGAAGATAGTTCAAGTGAATCGGAGTCTTCACCTGAAGAAAAGTTAGATAGATAAAATATGTGATTTATGAATAAATTCAGTGAGGTATTTACTTTACCCACTATTTCTGATATTATGCCTATGCATGAGTCTAATGAATTTAACAATTAAAATCATTATGAGGAAAATATGTCAAATGGAGAATTATTTTACTACTATAATATGGGTTCCCAAAGTATTTATTACTAACATTTCTGGACCCAAACAGATTTGGGTACCAAAATCATTTCTTGTTTAAAACCTATTTTGTAGGAAATTTTTTTGAAGATATCTATTATAAGTCTATAGTACATGGATAGTGTTTTTTCAAGACATATGATAGGATATTATTCCTTCATTAAGAGTCTTATAAATTTTGATGGTGGCCATGTCACTTTTGGTGACAATGAAAAGGGAAAAATCATCGATCTAGGCCAAATTATTAACAAAAATTAAGTTTTAATAACTAAAGTTTTATATGTTGATGGTTTAAAATATAATACACTTAGTATTTATTAGTTGTGTGATGATGGTTTCTATGTTAAGTTTGAGAATTATGGATGTAATGTTTTTTATTCTAAAAATTATTTAATCTTTACTTCCATAATAAATTATAATGTTTATGCTATAACTTTAAATTTTTTAGTTTCTTAGAATGTTTCATGCTTATTTTCATAAAGAATCTTGGATTTGGAATAGGAGACTATGACATTATAAAATTCACTCACTTAGAAATATAAATAGAAAATTATTAGTTAGGGGTCTACCAAAGCTCGAGTTCCCAACTAATAAAGTCTATAACCCCTACCAAAAAGAGAAACAACAAAAAGATTCTTTTAAACTAAAGAAATAAGTCTCAACTTCTCAACCTCTTGAGTTGATTCACATGGATTTTTTTGGACCTTCTATAGTTTCTAGGATTAATGGGAAGCACTATGTTTATATTCTTATAGATGGCTATTATAGTTATACTTGGTAATATTTTCTAGCGCACAAAAGTGAAGTCTAATCTTAATTTATCAATCATTATAAGTCTGTAGAAAATCATAGGGGACTTAGGATTAAAACCTTAAGAAGTGATCATGGTCATGAGTTTGAAAATCAAGATTTTGAATCATTTTTCTCAAAAAATGTCTACACTCATAACTTCTCTGCTCCTAGTACTCCTCACCAAAATGGATTTTTTGAAAGAAGAAATCTAACCTTATAAGAGATAGTCTGGACTATGTTGAATGAGTATAACCTACCTATCTATTTTTGGTCATAATCCGTCAATACAGCTTGATACATCATAAATAGAGTTTTGATTAAACCTCTCCTTAAGAAGACCCCTTATGAGTTTTGGAATAATAGGAAACCTAAGGTTAACTACTTTAGAGTTTTTGGTTTCAGAGTATTTATCCTTAACACTAAGGGTTATCTTGATAAATTTACCTCTAAAAGAGATTAAGGAATATTCCATGGTTACTTACTATCTAGTAAATCCTATAGAGTTTTTAATAAAAATTACAAAATTGTGGAAGAATAAATCCATGTAAAATTTGAATAAATAGATCCACATGATCCTAATAAATCCTTTGAAAACCTTTAGGATGACTTATCTTCTCTAAACATAAATTCCAAACCTTTAGATTCTTTGGTAAAACAAGCAGAAGAGTCATCCAATTATGAAGAATTTTCAAAACTTCCACCTGAAAATATATAAGTAACCAATACTACCTTCTCTAGAAGTATTATAACTCTCAAGAACCATCCTATAGATGTTGTAGTATGAGATCTAGATATAGGAACCTAAACTATAGATTATTTTAGAAATCAGGTTGAACATCAAGCTTTCTTGTCTCAGCTTGAACCTAGGAATCTCAATGAAGCAATTAATGATGAATTCTGGGTAATATAAATGCAAGAAGAGTTTAAAAGAAACAAAGTGTGAGAACTTGTTGATAGACCCAAGGACACCTAGACTATTGGCACTAAATGGTTATTTAGGAATAAAGTTGATGAGTTAGGAAATATAGTAAGAAATAATGGTAGATTAGTTGCATAAGTTTATAGTCAGGAAGAATGAATTGACTATAATGAAACCTTTACACCTGTAGCTAAAACTATGTCCATAAGAATCCTTCTTACCTATACAACTCATCTATATTTGAAAATTTATCAAATGTATATCAAGAGTGCACTCTTAAATGGTTTTATAGTTAAGGATATTTTTGTATAACAACCCCCTATTTTTTAAAATTCTCATTTTCCTAATCAATTTTATAAATTACTAAAGCTTTATATGGTTTAAAATGAGCTCCTAGAGCTTGGTATGATAGGCTGAGCAATTTTATGATTTCATAATGTTTTTTAAAAGGAATAGTTGATCCTACCCTTTTTATAAAACGAATTTCAAAAGATGTAATAGTATTACAAATCTATGTTGATGATATTATTTTTGGATCTTCAAAAAATTCTCTTTGTACTGATTTTTCTAAAATGATGAAAAATTAATTTGAAATGAGTTTAATGGATGAAAACAAGTTATTTCTTGGATTTTAGATTTTTTAAAACAAAGAATGAATTATTTTGAACCAAATTAAATATACAAAAGTTATTTTAAAACGTTTTAATTTGGATAACACTAAAAGTAGTGATATTCCTATGAGTACCACCACAAAATTGGATCTTGATAAAACTAGAAAACTAGTTGAACAAACCAATTAGAGAGGTGTGATTACAAGTCTTCTCTACTTGACTGTTATCCAACCATACATTATGTTTAGTGTGTGTATCTGTGCTCATTTTCAAGAAAATACAAAGGAGTCACACTTACTTGTTGTTAAAATAATTTTCAAATACCTCAAATATAAAACAAATTTAGGATTGTTTTATCATCAAGAACAATAATTTAATTTAGTAAGTTACTCTAATGTTGATTTTGGGGGATGCATGTTTGATATAAAAAGAACCTCTAGAACATATCATTTTTTGGGAAAGTCTCTAGTTTCATGGTGTAGTAAAAAGAAAAATTCTATTACATTATCTACTGTTGAAGCTGAATACATAGCTGCAGGAAGTTTTTGTGAACAAATTGTGTGGATGAAACGCACTCTACTAGACTATGGATATCAATTCTGACATGTCCCTATAAACTGTGAAAATACAAGTGCAATAAATATATCTAAAAAACATTTTTCTCATTATAGAAAAAAATATTGATATAAGATATCACTTTTTGAGAGATCATTTTTAAAAGTGAGATATTACTCTTGAATTTATTAGCACTGAGAATTAGTTAACTAATATATTTACTAAACCTTTAAATTCTGAGAAAATTAATTATATCAATATGAATTAAGAATGATAAATTTTGGTTAAGTAATACCATTGGTTTTAATACCATTAGTTGACATACCATTTGTTTTCATACCCTTAGTTGTCATACCATCGGTTTCTATACCATTGGTTTTCATATCACTAATTGTCATACAGTTTATTCTATGTCTTTGTGAAAGTTTTTCTCTTTCTTGATATTACGAACCACCAGTTTATTTTCTGGTTTATTTATTTTACTAAAACCCGATGAATATATTTATCTCTATTTTGATTTTGATTTCACGTATAAATTTGATTTTAGAATACCTAATATCTCAAATTATATGAATACACCATAAGTATTTTCCCAAAAAATATTGATCCCCATGCTATATTTGTGTATCTCTCTCAGGACGAGCGAAACTCTTTGCCTTCTTCATTTCAAAATTTCACCTTACTTTCAACCAAGTTTGAAAATTTGATTTGTATGTTGATAATGAAGAAATATTTGGTGTCTTCACCATTTAACTCTAGATTTTCAAAGAATCAGAAGAAGGAATTGAGTTTTCCTACTCCAGTTTCTTTAGTTAACCCTGAGCTTTATAACCACATTTTTGTATTAAAAAAGGAAGTATATTTGAACTGGAAGTTATCAAATAAGTATCTAGAACTTAATTTTATACAAAACCAAGTTTGTTTGGGGTGGTTCTCATCAAATGAGAAACATTTTTACCCAAATCTGGTATATGGGTTTTATCAACATGTGTGGTTTGTATTTAATCAAGATGGTGCATATTGGTAAAAAAAATTGTAAGAGGTTAGGTGTTTGTTTTTTATTCAGGAAAATGGGGTATGTGTTTGAATGTACCCCATTATAGAGTTTATGATGATCATCAAGGTAGAATTCTCAAATCTAGTGACCTGTTCATTTTTTAGGAATCCCTTGTTGTGTTAACAGGATATGGTTCAACAAGAAGACCTATTGCCTATAAACTTGATGGAGGGTGTAGGATGATTTTCAATTTTTTACAGTATATGTTTTTTCTAAGGAATGGATATTTTTCTATATTTAGATACCAAGATGTGTATCTTATTTCCCTGATGATAAAAGATCATAAGATTAATATTTGAAGATGCATAATGGTTCATATGTGTGAAATAGTAAAGCCTTCCTACAAATAAAATTCATTGATTTATCCTAAGATGATTTCTATAATGTTAGAATCCAAGGGCCTAGTTTGTCTTGATGAAGAGCCTATAATTTATTGTAGGAGTTTTTGTATAAAAAGTGCCACATGCTCTAGAATAAAGATAAGTTGAAACCCCTGGAAGAGACAGTGGATTGGAGATTTTGAGAAATTGTATATATAGTATAATCTAATTGATCAACCTATCAGACCTAAAGACAAATTTGATCCTAGTTTGGAACCTAATGAGGTAGTGGAATACTTTGATGAAGATAAATAAGATGTTACTATTGAAGAATAAGAAAGGGATCAATCTATTGATGAAGGGAGTGGTCCTAATATGTCTCGCAAAGCTTCTCCCATCACCTATGGAGCTCCTAGTACACCTAGGAGATTTCCAAAAATAGATAAATTCATAAAAAGTGTCAAATAAGAGACTTAGATATCTATAGAAGATCAATATGAAAGTTATAAGTCAATAAAAGATGATGATGATGATAATGATGAGGAATAAGAAAAGGAAGAAAAGGGTGGTAATGAAAAAGAGGCTATAAATGATGTAAGTGATGATGAAAGTGATTTTGAACCTAATAATGATAATGGTCAAATCAAGAAGAAGGATGTTGAAATGCCTTATGATCTTAAAGATGAATTTGTTGAGGTGGAGCTTTCCCCATAAGTGGAGATCTTTCATGAGACTCCAGCTAGTGATACTATTGAGGCTAGTTTTGTTGCCATTGGTCAGGAGGTTTTAGATTCCACTATAGATTAATAGTTTAGTGTTATATCTACTATTGAACAACATATTTATAAGAAAGAGAAAAATGAGTTGATTGAAGAATAATTTGGGAATGAACATTTGGTTGATCTTTATAAGTCCCCTTTAAAGTAAAATCTGTAAGGTGAGTCCACTGTTGTTGATGCTCATAGAGATGTTGAGATGCAAGATGTACCCACTATTGATACTCAGTTGAAAGTCAAGACTGCTAGTGTTGGACACATAGTGGCTTCTCATAGTTTATAAAAATCAAAGGAATGAGGGAGTTTCACTTGTTTCAGCTACTGTAGTGTTTGCTTCCATAGTTTCTACTTCTGAGAGTAGGGTTAACCCTATAGAAGAGGAGTGGGGAAAGTTATTTGTTTTCTCAAGGATCCATACAAGGATTGATAAACCTAAAATAAATGTGTAATGTGATCTTAAGGGATTCTTAATATCCTAGGTTGATCTTGAAGGTCTAATTGAGAAGTTCAGTTCTGTGTGACCTCATGTTCTTAAACCTTCTCCAGCTCTTCCAATTGTTCTTTTGGATATTTTCACTCAAGATGACTTAAAATATTTTGGTGAAATGGTGATGGATGAGTTTCACAAGTGTGTAAGATCTCAAATACCTTTTTAAAAAAATCAGTGAAATAGATGCAAGGAATTTATCTGATTTGGTTATTATGAATATCCGACCAAAAATTATGCATCACATTCAGGCTGTGGAAATTGAAAATAAGAAAATTGGAAATGATCTGAATTCTATCAAATCTTTGGTTGAGGAAATGAAATCAGAGTTTAGAGCTTCTTTGGATGGTATTATTAAAACTCTTAGAGATACTTCCTCAAATACTTCGGTTACTGCTACACCTCATCCTCTAATGCATGATGTTGATTTCATCCATTCAGTTGTTAGAGATAAATTTTTAGTTGCCTTTGATGGTCCTTCTAGTGGAGAACATGTACTTCATTTAGAAATTCTTAGAAAGTTTGAGAAAGGAACTGAGCATGATCACATGATGATCCAAAAGTATGTTAAGGATGTCAATAATGATAGAAAGACTATTACTAAGTCTATCAAGTTCTATATCTCAAGAATATATACCAAACATGCTATGGATTCCCATTTTAAATACATAGTTGAGAATTTGAGATTGCCTTCAGTGACTCAAGCCTTCAAAGAGCAAGTGAAGAAACTTAAGAAACTCACTCCTTCTCTTCAATCCTTCATAGAGAATAAGGATTATTTTAGTAAGTCTATGGAAAAGGGAGGATAAATTATTATGGATCTTATCAATATCTTAAATCTTTATCTCCATGTTCAAACTACTATATTTGTAGCTCCATATGCCTTTCCCATTCCTTCAACCTCTATAGGACTCACTGATGGACCTGTGTACCCTTTACCTCATCCACAATACCATTATTACTTTATCACAAATCCTTTTTCAACATTACCTCATTGACTTCAACATTTTACCATGACTCTTATAGAGGCACTCAAACACTTGCGGACAGTTATCTATAGATAGTTACCTTCCTCCACTACATCAGTTTTTCCCACTATACCAATAGCAATTCCCAGGTCTTCAACCTCTTCTTTAAAAATTTTTGATAAAAATAAAGAACCTATGGAACCTTCTTCAAATGTTTAACCTTTTAATTTTGTTAGATTAAACTCTAATGTATTTTATGGGATCTGGCTTGTAATAACTTTATAATCATCCCTCTGAATATCTTTCTTACCTCTTATTAAAAAATTTGTAGTGTTATCTACCATTCCACATATCTTAATTTTATATTATTTACCTTTTTGATAATCCCAAAAGGGGTAGATTTTTTATGGAATACATACTTTATTGGATTTTTTTACTCCCTTTGCTTAATTTTTACTTTATTTTTGGTACTTTCTGATATTTATATTTGATGTAACCTCTTTTACATTTTCTTTAGAATATGTTCTAATATTTGATTTTATTTTCTTATTGTATCTCTAATATAATATCCACATATTTTGAATGATAATTATTGTTTTAATATTCAAAAATACCTTTGATAACTTGTTTTTTACATTTATAGTTTTCTTTTCATGCCATGATTTGTGATCATCAAAAAGGGGGAGATTATTGACCTCCTAGTTTTAATGATCCCAAAATCATCTTTTTAATAATTTTAATAAATTTCATGTTTACCTGTAAGAAATCTGTATTCTTAGAATAATTGATAAATCTATATAAGTATGATACACTATTGGTCATTTCACACTGTTAGTACAAATATTCTCTAAGTCTAAGATACCTCAATGATATCACACCATCAGACTATCATATTGTTGGACTAAAGAACTGATTGAGTATGAGACATCGTTGATCTATACACCATTAGGATATTATGATTCCAAAGCATAATTTTGGCTAAGTATGAGATACTTCCAGATGAGATTCCATCCATGTCACACTGTTAGACTCATACCACTAACACTAAAAATTTTCCCAAGTTTGAGACACCTCCAGACCATACACCGCTAGTAGAGACACCACCAGCATTCTAGAAATCTGGCTAAGTATAAGACACTGACTGAGAAACATGTCATCGATGTTATACTTCCAGTGTCATACCTCTAGAGCAATGTAACATCGATGTTATACCACCAGTTTCATAGCACCAGAATGCAAGACACCTCCAGAGATTAATAAATCATCACTTTTTATATTACTTTACTTTTTTTTGAATTATATCACTATAATAGCTATATTTATTGAAGTTAACATTATTTACTATTTTAATGATTGTGCCGTAAAGGTATAAAAAATATTATTTTAGAACTATAAGTATGAAGAAGTAGATTCAGATATTCTCTTTACTAATATAGATGGTAAAAGTGAAGCACACTCCATCATGAAAAATAGAGAGAATACATGCAAGAGATAGAAAAGAAGCCTAAAATACCAAAACATATCAAGATGAACCCACTGAAAATCAAAAGATATGACTTATTGAGAACTCTTGATGAGAAATACCAACTTCATCATCTCATTTAGTGCCTTCTTATAGTCAGAAAACAAGAGTTTGTGACACTCTATTTTTCTAAAGATTTAAAGAAGATTGAACTCAAGCTTCATTACAGAACCAAATCAACAGTAAAAAGCTGTATTGAAATAGACTGAGCATCTCTAAACTCTATACTACTAGATTGATCATTCATGTTTATATTTTATAACATTTAATAAGTGTGTGATATATTCTATTTTAGATATGCACACTGTCTCTTATGCTAAACTGGAAGATACACGATATCTTCTCAAATGTTTTTCTCATTTGTTTTTCCTATAGATAAGAGTGGTAGAGGTCCCTATGTGTCTTGTTTATCTTTACTCACATTAATAACTATGTAAGAGGTTGTTTGTGACCTGGAAAGTGTTATCTGTTATAAAATCCGATCTAGGTTGTGGATCATATGTTTATATTTTGTAAACTACTTGGTGGCGGGTGATCACCAAGTGGAGAGAACTAAGCCTCAACTTGAGACTCAACCTCTTGTATTCATTTTTTTCTGTGTGTTTTTAATTTTTTTTACTTTTTTTCACTTTAAAATTGAAAACTATTTTAACTATAAAAAAAATATACTTTTTTAAGTTTACCTTAATTTGTGTTCATATAATATTTTAATCAAATAAATTGATTTCAAATAATTAAATAATATTATATATATTATTCATCTAAGACCTAATAAATATTAAGATAAATCTTTAGAATGATTAAGATATATATCATACTACTTATTTTGATAATCTGGGATATTTTTGAATTTTTGGATGATTTCAAATAATGCATTTTAGAAAGAAATTTTTATCGGGTACTTAATTCATACCCCCTCTTGATATACTCATTACAAACAAGAAATTTGATTCCCTTATCCTTGTTCCAACAATTCTAGCTAGGATTTACACAATTCAAAATAGTTATTTTTTTAGTTTATGGATAGATCAATTACCCACCTATTTGGAAGGGTATGTGAAATTATTTTGGAGTGGGTGAGATATTTTTTCTCATTGACTTTCTCATTTTGTACATGTAATATGATCACGCAGCACCTATTATTCTTCAAACACCTTTTATTTCCATTGGGGGTCAGTCCTAGATGTTTCAAATGGAAAACTGATTTTCAACTCTATTGGCCAGAGTGAGGAATTTAATGTATTTAAAAAATTCTAAAGAACCACCCTAGTATTGTGTCATTCCAAGAGATGAGTTTATAAATGATGATTAATTTTTTGATGGGGAGGAGGAAAATTTTTTGAGTTTGCTTGAGGAAATCGATGATACTCTTGAGTTTCCTTCAGAAACTTTTATAGGAGTCATCTCGGCCAAGGATTAGGATCACCTAGATAAATTTGAAAGGTAATTCCTAGAAAACTTATATGAATTTTCTAAAAGTCAAATTTTGACATTAGTTGGGGAACCTTTATCTAAAGAGTGCTTCTCTAACATTAGTAGTGATGAAGAAGAGGTTTTTTAGTTCATTTTTTAGGAGACAACATGAGGATATTGAACCCATCAAACCCAAGTTTTTCCCTTTAATCCATGTACCCCCCCCCCACTATGGAGCTCAAACCCCTACTATTTCATGTAAAGTATTCTTTTTGGGGGAGGCCTCAATTTTACCAGTCATCATTTCTTCTAAATTACAGGGTTTCAAGAGGATAAATTGATTGATATTTTAAATAAATTTAAATATTTTATTAGATTATCTATTATTGATATCAATGAAATCAATCCATATTTCTTCATGCATAAAATACCAATGGAACCTAAACACAAGCCTATAGTATAAGCACGATAAATATTAAATAAAAACATGAAATAGGTCATTAGATATAAGGTAATAAATATATTATATGTTGGAATAATTTTTCCTATCTCCGAAAGTACTTGGGTAAGTCCAGTGTAAGCTTCCCCTAAAATAGGGAGTTTCACAGTTGTAAAAAAATAGAATAATAAACAAATTCAAGTCACGAAGGCTACCATGTGGAGGGTTTGAATTGATTATTGAAATATTAACTCTGCCACTTGAAAAAATAATTTTATAATGGAATTCCTAGAAAACATTATTAAAAGGTTGAATGGAAATAAATTTTTATGTTTTCTTGATGGCTATTCAGGTTACAATCAGATTCTCATAGCCCTAGAAGATAAGGAAAATATAACAACCCTTATATTTATTACACATTAATACATAATTTATTACATAAAATTAAACTTAATACAACCCAAAAGATTTATATTTCTAGTGTATTTGGGAAATTAGGTATAATAAATAACAACTTAAAACATGAGATACAATACATTATTGAAAAATTCCTCCACATAATCATAATAATCCATCAAACTTAAAACTACATGAGATATCTTGGGTACATACATAAAAAAGGTTGAGATATAAATCCCGGTAAAGGAATAAACAAGGTATAACATGAGGAAGACAATACATGTTAGAAAATAAGCATATCAATTGAGCATGAAAGGAATATTAATAATAAGTTATGATATAGCATGATAATCATAACATGGGAAATGTGGTAACAACTTAAAATACTACATCATAAACATAGGTCAAGGCTAAACCACCAATACTTAATGGTGGACAAAGTACCATAAAGGAATCAATTAAACCTTTGTCCCAACATGAAGTATCATGATATTAAACATTACCCAACTCATTGGAGTGCTATCAAGGCACACCCTTCATAATCATTTCATTCTCATGCTTAAGTGTGCCACATAGATCACATAACATGGATTCATTCAACATCATAATTTATTCCACAATCAAGGAATATATAATAAATACATATAAGTTCAAAATCAATAATTATATGTTCATAAAGGTGAATACCCTTGATAGAGAAATGGGTATGGTATTCACTACACAATTATTTTGGTATGGAAAATTGTGGTGCAATTTCAGTAGCATAATGGTGTCATATAGAATTTCATAAAATGGGTTGATGAGAGATAAATAGGTCTATATTCATTTATAAATGAAATATATAGTAATATAGGTATGGAAATACATTCCCCAACATAATTAATTTGAAATGGAAGGTGTAACATAATAAAGAAACTTGAAGATATAGGATAAAGGAAATAATCCTTAAAAAATTGACATGGTAATAGGTGTACATAAAGGTTATTAGGAGGGTTAAATGAGAGTGAAAGGGGATATAATCTTATATAAATAAAATTCATAGTAAGGGGGATATTTAGGAAAATATCCTAACATATGAAAAAGGAAAATAAAAAACATAACATAAAAGGAATGATTGATAAAAAAGTAGGGTGTAAGATTCATTACGAAATTTTGGCATAGTAATGGGTGCTCATAAGGGTTTATAAGAGAGAAAAATGAGAGTGAAACTGGATCCCATAATTTAAAAATAAAATGGGAAGTAATTTGGGATAGGTAATAATGTTTCCTAACTTAAGAAAATGGAAATTAAAAGTCATTTCATAAATGAAATGCTTGATAAAAAGAGGAGAGAGAGAAACCCTTACTTTAATTTGCGACTCCAAAGGATTAGTAAGGGATTATTGAAAGATTGGGGGAACCTTAGGAGGACTATAGGGAGTAGGGGGAATAGTTATTTCATGCTAAAAAAAATTATTGAAGATAAATGGGTTTTTTGTGTGGGTTTATAGAGGAAATGAGGGGGATTTCTATATTATTTTGGTTTGGGACACTACATAATAAAATATTCAAAACCACAAACCATACCATGGTTTTTTCCCATGATTTTTTCCAAAGAGGATTGGTTTTAATTATTTTATAAGTAAATGTCTCAAAGATAATAAAATAATTCCCTTTCTTATGTAGAGGTGAGTCATACTCTCAAAGAAATGATTTTAAAATATTAAAATATATTATAAGTCTTGGAGGATTCATTATGGATTTATAAAATAAATAAAAAAAACATAAAATCACATTATTTTAAATTAAAAACATATATTTTGATGAGGATATATTTTATAGTATTCATTAAATCACTATTATTCCATTATGATGGAATTAAACACACCGTATATTTATATAGAATTTAATATTTTACACAAAAATTTGACTATCTCAAAAGATTATGAAAAATTCACCATTGGATAATTTAGACATCATGATTCCAAAAATAATATTCATTTTATATAAATAATTTTCTAAATATGTTAATTTTCACTTTTAAAAATAAAAATTGACATTTATTGAAAATTGATGGGTTTTGATAATAACAGTTTTTAAACCCTAATAAAAATTACATTTGAATTACTAAAAATTATATGATAATTTATATTAAATAAAATTTATTTAATAATAATATTTTAATATAATATTATTTATTTCAAAAATCCATTAATTCATCAAAATATATTTCTTAATTGAATTTTAATATTAACAAAAAATATAATTTTGCTTTAAAATTTATTTACAAATTAACAATAATAAGATGAAAATATATTCATTAAAAAATAATATGTATATTCCTATTTCTAGTTTTTCAATACATATCCATTTATTACACCATTATACACCCTAAGAGTAAGGTGCGTGAGGGTGGGGCTTTCATAGGGTCATTTAGTGAACATGGTTTGGGTCGTGATCTCAATTAGCTTTCACTTCTCCTATAAATAGTTTTGTTCATGCTTAAGTTGTTGGATATCAGCTTTGGATTGGTTGAGGGAAAATCCTAGAAATGTCATCTCCCTCATGATATCTAATAAATGGGATTCGTAGGGTACAATCCTACTGGTTGAGACCATCACTTCCTTTGTCTATGTAAAAATGATTTTTTAAAACCCTATATTTATACTAGTAATGTGATCACTATTAAAAGGATATATTATTAATGGTAAAGATACTTAACAGTCATTTAAATACAATTGGATATAATAAAACAAAATAAGTGTGTGTGTTTTCTATTTGATTAAATCCAAAAGGGTGGTATTATTCATAACAGTTCAGGTTGTTACAATCTTCCCCCTATAGAAATTTCTCCCTTGAAATTTCCTTTTCCCACACTAATATAGATGAGGGTAACTCTACATCATCGCCCCGTCGGGTTCCTACATTACTTCTTATAACTTTTGGTTTCATCACAACACTTTAATGAGGGGTATTTTCTTATTTTGTAAAAATTTCTCTCTACAATACAAGATCTTCACTGGCTGCTCTCCATAGGAAATATCATTCTCCAATGGTAACACCTCTAGATTTAGAACATGTGAGGGGTCTGATATATACCTTCTTAATAGGGATAAATGGAATACATATTGTACTGGATATGGGTTTGGTGGGAGTTCTAGTTGATAGGTCACTGCTCTGATGCGATCAAGGATCTTAGAAGTTTCAATTTACCTTAGACTAATATTTCCCTTATTCCAAAATCTCACCACTCCTTTTCATGGAGATATGCATAGGAATAACATGTATCTAACATCAAACCCTAGGTCATGTTGATGATTTTCAGCATAGCTCTTTTTTCAACTCTGAGTATCATTGATATGCGGCTGGATGGTCTGAACCTTCACCACAATTTCTTTGAACATTTCAGGACCTAGAAATTTTTGTTCCCCAACTTCATCCCAACTTGCATGTGTTCTTCACTTATTCCAATAAAGGACTTCATAGGGAGCCATTTGGGTGATCGAGTGGAAACTGTTGTTGTAAGAGATCTCTACTAAAGGAAGATGTTGGTCATATCTGCCTTTGAAGTCTATTGAGAAAGATCTCAACATTTCCTCAAGTGTTTGGACGGTTCACTCAGATTGGTCCTCAGTTTGAGAGTGATAAGTTGTACTGAAGTTAAACTCAGTGTTTAGAGCATGCTGGAGACTTTTCCAAAACTTAGAGGTGAATATTAGATCTCTATAGGACACAATCTATAGTGGAACTTCATGCATCCTTACCACTTCTCTAATGTATATTTGTGATAGTTAATCCACTGATAAATCCTCTTGAATTTCAATGAAGTGTGCAGTATTTGTAAGATGATCCACAACAACCCAGATAGCATTGTTTCTCTTGGATGTATTTGGAAGTCTGGTGACAAAGTCTATGGTGATGTTTTCCCATTTCCATGTTGGTATGGGTAATGGTCACATCATCCCCTTAGACATATTCCTTTCATCCTTCACTTACTGGAATACAAATAACTTTGATGTATATTTAGAAATATCTTTCTTCATGTTTCCCCACCAATAGGTCTCTTAGAGATTTAGATACATCTTTGTGTTTCTTGAGTGAATGGAGAAAGTTTAACTATGTGAATTGTCCAATAGTTCCATATTTAACTCAAGATTTTATGGAACACATAATATTGACCCAAATCTCACAATTCATTCTTTATTAAAACTAAACTCTAAGGATTTTCCTTTTCTCATAGTTTCTTCTTTCTTTTGAATTATCATATCATCTTTTTTAGTATTTTTTTTCCCTTTCAAGAAGAGATGGTTGAGAAATCATTTGTGAAAGGATTGATGATATTCTTTTATTTATGATTCCCATGTCCATCCTCTTTAAATATAAGTAGATCAGATCCTTCCCAATTCTCATTGATGATAGAATTGTTGGATCCTTTCTACTTATATAATCTTCCACTTGGTTCACTTTCCCAGGAAGGCAGTGGATTGAGCAGTCGTAATCCTTGATGATATATAACTATCTTCATTGGAGAATATTCAGCTCTATCTGTGTGAATATATATTTAAGACTTTTGTGATCTATATATATTTCACAATTCTCCCCAAAGAGATAATGCTGCAAAATTTTCAAAGTGAAGATCACTAATGCCTACTCCAGATTATGTGTGGGATAGTTTTTCTCATAAATTTTCAACTACCTTGAGGAATAGACAATGACTTTGTCATTTTTTATCAACACATATCCCAATACCTTCTTCAAATCATCATTTAAAATTAAAAAAACTCCCCACTTGTGGGTAGCATGAGAATAGGGGTAGTGATAAGCCTTTTTTCAACTCCATGAAGCTTTCTTCACGTTCATCATTCTAAGAAAACTTGAATCCATTCTGAGTTATCTTGGGAAGAGGGTTTTATGTTCATGAGAAATTTCTCACAAATCAGTGATAATATCTTGCTAACCTAAGGAATCTACGGATATCTGTCTTGAATATTGGCCTCACTCATCCCTCAATTTCTTTTTTATTTGAAGGATCCACAGATATCTCATTAATTATGATGATATTCCCCAAAAATGATACTTCCTTTAACCAAAACTCACACTTGTTATAGTTTACATAGATCTTCTCCATTCTCAAGGTTTTTAGCATAGTTCTCATATTCTCCTCATGCTCCTCCTTGGTTTTGGATTATATTAGAATATAATCTATAAATACTACCATAAATTTTTCAAGGTAATATCTAAATAATTTATTCATCAAGCCCGTAAAATTTTTTATAGATTCAGTGAGTCTGAAAGGCATCACTATGAACTCATAGTTCTCGTACCTTGTACAAAAAGCAGTCTTGGGGATATCCTCTTTCTTCACCCTAACTTGGAAATATCCTGACCGAAGGACCACCTTGGAGAAGTATTGTACTCCACATATCTGATCGAACAAGTCATAAATCCTTGGAAAGGGATACTTGTTCTTTATCGTGATCTTGTTGAGATCACGATAATCAATGAAAAGGTGCATTGACCCATCCTTCTTCTTGAAAAAGAGAACTGGTTCACCCCATGGTGAAACACATGCATGCATAAACACTTTATACAGATTCTCCTATAGTTGTTTCTTTAGATCCTTGAGTTACACAACATTAATCCTATATAGATTCTTGAATATTGGAAACGCCCTAGGTATAAACTTGATTGAAAATTCAACCTCTTTGCTATGAGGAAGACTATGAAATTTCTTGAGAAATATATTAGTGAATTCCCTCACAATAGGCATGTCTTCGATGATGATCCCTTCCTTAGACTCAATCATTTGAGAAAGATACACTTTCATGTATAGAAATAATATCCATGCTTGATATGACGGTGCTAAATAAGATTCAATCTCCTCCTTTAACTTGTATTGAATCGAGGGTTGATTCACCATATGGAGAGTGATTTTCCTCTCTTGGAAATTTATGTTGGATCTATATAGGTAAATTCAATCCACATAATTTCATAAAATTCCACCAAGGGGAATATGACAAGATTCACTGGGAAGTTCATCCTACACACATTTAAAGGGGAGGAGTTATATACATGGGATGCAATAATTTCCCTATTTTTCATTTTCACCAACATATCTACTTCCATTATTTGTGGTGGTGTTTGGATTTTTCTAATAAACTTTCATGATATAAATGAATGCATAGAACCATAATCAAAAAATGCATTCACTATTCTGGAATGAATAACCAGCTTAATTATCACCACTTCATTATTGGGATTCAATTCAGTAGTAGAGATGTAAAAATATATCCCTTTATACCTTGGAGGTTGTTGGTTGCCTCTGAAACCCCTTGTCTTAGGGCACTAGTTTTCAAAGTGTATGGGTTACTTGTAGTTGTAGTAATGAATAATGCATTTAGTGTTGACCATATCATTCCTTTCCTCTATCACATTGGTTGGTTTCTCCTGTCAGCAATCATTGGCCAGGTTCCCTTCTCTTATACACCTAAAGCATTTCCTTATTCCCCTTAGGCAATTTCAGGGGTGCTTCTATTAGAACCTTTGAAAAGTGGGGTGCTGAAACTTCTTAGCACCATTGGATTTATCCATCAGACCACCAGAATTAAAATCCACTTTCCACTTCTTATCCCCATAATACCCTTAGGATTCATCGATTTCCATTTAGACTTTGAGGGAATATTGGAAAATTTCCTAATAGCTATCAAAGTCAAAAATCACCAGGTATTTTCATAGACTAGGCTTTAGCCCACCAAAGAAGCATTCAAACTTGAATTTGGGGTTAATGAAAAAACTATAGGCATATCGGGAAATTCTTGTGAAGTTTTCCTCGTATGACCTAATAGATTCGTCATATTTTTTCTTGAGTGCAAGAAAATATCTTTCCATTTTAAGACAGAGGGTGTAGGAAAATATTTATATAAAAATGTTTTCCAGAATTCCTTCCACTCTATTTCATCGATATCATTTTCAGGATTCATATTCTTGATCAATTCCCACCACTGATCAGCTTCACCCGCCATACAATAAACAACTAAAATAACCTTATCTTATTCTAAACATTGAAGGATGTAGATTATCATTTCAAGGGAGTTGATATATTGGTCCGTGATTAATGGATCAGATGATCCATTAAAAGTAGTAAGCCTTTTTCACATGAAGATCTCAATTGTAGATTGTTCACTCTTACGGGGGTTTAGGTTCTCCTCATGATCGAGGTTTATATTCAAAACTTATGTTAACCTAGAGATTATCATGAAAAAAATTTTGATTCCCTCTCCCATCGGATTGGGCATCTCGTTGGGGAAATCATCACACTTCCCTTTGTATTGGTTCTTAACACGATTCAACTTATTTCCATCCATTGGATAAAAAAGAATTAGGGATGAGTATATTAAAATTTAGCATGTAAAGAGGAATCTGATGACATTAAAGGGATAACTTATAAATTACATTTTTCTCATTAACTTATGAATTTCTAGGATTCGATCTATATTATCCATGATATATTTCCTAACATATATTCTTATGGGCATTTGTGTTCCCTTAATAATGGTTCGTATTGAGCTTATGAATTTAGAAAACCATATCCCATGGGAGTATTAATCCAGGTGTGTATTAAAGCATATTTTCATGTATTAGGTTACCCTAAGTCAGGCCCAAAACACCTTGTTGGGGTTTTTACTCCTAGGTACATATGTTCTAGAACCACATCCACTTGTATATCCAGATAGGGATGTATTTACTTGATAAACCACTTACCCTATAATTACCAAAATTTAGGTATGTTTTCTTAAACTTAGTCATATCCTTAAGGGTATTCACTAAGGTTTTCTAATCCTAATCCCAAAAATAACTAAACTTTTCCTCTGATACCAACTATAACAACCCATATCTTTATTACACATTAATACATGTTTTATTACATAAAATTACACTTAATACAACCCAAAAGATCGAGAAGTCTAGTATTTTTAGTAAATTAGGTACATTATATAACAACTTAAAACATGGGTTACAACACATTATTAAAAACTTCCTTAACATGATCATAATAATCCATCAAACATAAAATTGCATAGGATATCCTAGGCACATATATAAAAAAGGATGATCTATAAAGACCAATAAGGGAATAAACATGGTGTAACATGAGTAAGACAATACATGTTTGATAATAAGAATATCAATAGATCATAAAAGTAACATGAATAATAAGGAATGATATAACTTGATAATCCTAACATGGAAAATGTGGAAACAACTCAAAACATTGCATCATAAACATTAGTCAAGGATAAACCACCAAGAATTCATAGTGGAAAAGGCACCATAAATAAATTAGGTAAAAACTTGTCCCAACATGACATATAATGATACTAAACATTACCCAATGCATTGGATCACTATTAGGGCTCACCCTTCATAATCATTTCATTATCATTCTTAAGTCTTCCACATAGATCATATAACATGGATTCATTCAAAATAATAATTTATTCCAATATCAAGGAATGTGAAGTGCATACATGTAAGTCCTCAATAAATAAGTATATTTTCATAAAGGTGAATACCCTTGATATATAAATGGGTATGGTATTCACTACACAATTATTTTGGTATGGAAAATCATGGTGCAATTTTGGAAGCATAACGACATTATATAGAATTTCAAAAAATGGGTTGACGAGAGAGAAAGAGGTATATAATAATTTATAAATTAAATGGAAAGTAATAGGTACCAGTAAATACATTCCCCAAAATAAGTAATTGGAAATTAAAGGTGTAACATAATTAAGAAACTTGAATATAGAGGAGAAAGGAAAGAACCCTTACAAAATTTCGACATGGTAACTGATATACATAAAGGTTCTTAGAAGGGTTAAATGAGTGTGAAAGGGGATATAATAATATATAAATTAAATTTATAGTAATGGGGATATTTAATAACATATCATAACATAGGAAAAAGTAAATTAAAATACATAACATAAAAGTAATGCTTGATAAAAAAAGAGGGTGGAAGATTCCTTACTGTATTTTAACAAAGTAATGGGTGTACATAAGGGTTCATAAGAGGGATAAATGAGAGTGAAATGGGATACCATAATTTAAACATAAAATGTACAGTAATTGGGGATTTTTAAGTATGTATATCAACTTAATAAAATGGAAATTAAAAGGCATATCATAAATGAAATGCTTGGTAAAAAGAGGAGAGAGAGAATCTCTTACTTGAATGTGTGACTCCAAAGGCTTGGTATGGGCTTCTGGAAAGCTTGTTAGTGCCTTAGGAGGACTATATGGAGTAGTGTCAGAGTTTGGTCATTATAAAAAGAGTTTTAATGAAGATAAATTAGAGCTTGGGTGGGTTTATATAGGAAAAGAGGGGGATTTATTTATTATTTTGGTTTTGGACATTACATGATAAAATATTCAAAACAAAAAACTATACCATGATTTTTACCAATGTTTTTTAAAAAGTGGATTCCTTTAAAATATTTTATAAGCAAAAGGGATGAATATAATAAAATAATTCTTCTGCTTATGTGGAGGTGAGTCCCACTCTCAAAGAAATGATTTTAAAATCTTAAAATATATTATAAGTCTTGGAGGATTCATTAAGGATTTATAAAATAAATATAAGATTAAATTATTTTAAAGTAAAAATATATATTTGGTTTATGATAACTTTTATATTATTTATTACATCACAATTGTGCCATTATGATGTCATCAAACATGCTTTATATTTATACGGTATTGAATTTTTTACACAGAAAATAAACTGTCTCAAAAAACTATGAAACAATTGCCATTGGATAATTTTGAAATACTAATTCCAAAAATAATATTTATTTCATATAAATAATTTTATAAATATTTTAATTTTCACTTTTAAAAATAAAAACCGACATTTATTGAAAATTGATGGGTTTTGACAATAATAGTTTTCGAACCCTAATAAAAATTACATTTGACTTCATAAAAATTATATAATCATTTATATTCAATAAAAGTTATTTAAAAATAATATTTTATTAAAATATTATTTATTTCAAAAATCCATTAATTCAAAAAAATAGATTTCTTGATTTAATTTGAATATTAACCAAAAATATAATTTGTGCTTTAAAAAATATTTACAAATTAATAATAATCGGATAAAAATATATTCATTATAAAATAATATACATATTCCTATTTCTAGGGTATTGATACATATCCATTTATTACACCATCATATTCCCTAAGAGTAAGGTGTGTGATGGTTGGGCTTTCATGGGGACGTTCGGTGAACATGGTTTGGGTCGTGATCTCGATGAGCTTGAACTTCTCCCATAAACAGTTTCTCTAATGCTTAAGTTGTTGGATCTCAGCTTGGGATTGCTATAGGGAAAATCCAAGAAATTCTATCTTCCTTGAAATATCTGATAAATGGGCTTCATAGGGTATGATCCGACAAGTTGAGGCCATCACTTCCTTTTTTTGTGCCTAAAGGATTTCTTAAAACCCTATATTTAATACTTGTCATGTGATCACTGTTCAATGGCTATATTATCAATGGTAAAGATACTTAACAGTCATTTAAATACAATTAGATATAATAAAACAAAATAATTTCATGTGTTTTCTATTTGATTAAATAAAAGGTGGGATTTTATTCATAACAGTTCAGATTGTTATAGAAAATACCACATTTACTTATCCTTTTGGGATATTTTCTTATAAGAGAATTACCTTTGGACTATGTGGTTTTATTTCCATATTTGAGAGGTGAATAACAGATGTATTTTCTGATATAATTGAGAGAAGTATTGATGTTTTCATGAATTAATTTTCTATTATTGGCTTTGATATTGAAGGTTGTCTGAAGAATTTAGAAACTGCTTTACAGAGGTTTGAGGAGACAAACCTAGTCTTAAATTGGGAGAAATTTCAATTCATAGTTATTGAATAAAATTACTTAGTCCATAAAGTTTCTAATAGGTGTGTTTAGGTATAAAATTATAAGATTAAAGTGATTTAAAAGCTTCCAACCCATTCTAATTTAATATCCATTATAATATTCTTAGTATATGTGAGTTTTTACCATAGATTCATCAAGGACATTTCTAAAATTGTTAGTCCACTTTGTTCATTATTAGTAAAGTATATACCTTTTTTGTTTGATGAGAACTATAAAGAATGATTCAATTTTTTGAAGTAAAATATCACATCTTCACAAATCATCACTCCCCCTAATTGTAAATTGGCTTTCAAAGTTATGTGTGATGCAAGTGATTGGGTAGTAGGGGAAATTTTAGGTCAAAGAAAATAGAAGAAGTTAAATGTGATTTAATATAATAGTAGACTTCTTGTTGGTGCCTAGAAAAATTATTCTACCACTAAGAAATAGTTAACTATTGTTATGTTTTCCGTATAAAAGTTTAGGTATCATATCAAAGGTTAAAAATTCAAAATATTCACTGACTATTCTTCTCAAAAATATATTTTGGATAAAAAATGAATCTAATACAAGAATTATGATATGGACTTTATTGTTTTAAGAGTTTTATTTAGTCATTAAATATAAGATAGGTGCTGAAAATGTGGTAGTTGACCACTTTTCTAGGTTACTCGTGGCTACAATTCAAATGGTTGAGTTAAGAGAGCTAAATACATATTTTTGATAAAGAGTTGTTTGCTGCATCTATGAAGAATTTTTCCTAGTTCGTATAATTTTTCAACATTTTAGATATTAGTTTCATGATAAAATAATTTTCACATGTTCAAAGGAAAGAGTTTATTGTTGAGATTAAGTACTAATTTTGGGATGATCCATTTCTATTTTGGAGGTGTGTTGTTAGGATACTCAGGAGGTGACTTCTTGAGGAGGAAATGCTTGATATTTTAGAGATTTGTCACACATATCCATGGGTTGGATGCCATTGGGGAGATCATACTTCCCAAAAGGTCCTAAAATCAGTTTCTTACTATCCTACCCTATTTAAGGATGCAATAATTCTAGTTATAAGTTGTGATAAATGTCAAAGTCTGTGAAATGTGGGTTCAAAACCATATATCCATGGAAATGGATTTTAGAAGTTGAAATTTTTTATGTTTTTGGGTTAGATTTCATGGGATTGTTTCCATATTCTTATGATAATTAGTACATCATGATTTTTGTAGACTATGTATCATAGTGGGTTTAGGAGGTTTCACTCCCAAACAATCTTTTTAGTGGTATTGTGAATTTCATCAATAATAATATATTCTTCTAATTTGGTGTGTTGAGATATTTTATCACATATAATGGAACACATTTTAAGATATTTAAATTCAAACCATTAATGTAAAAGTATGAATTTATTCCTATAACTGGTACCACCAATCACCCATAGTCAAGTAGGTAGACATAGATCTCAAATAGAGAGATGAAACAAATTTTTAGAATGTTTTGGGTAATTCAATAAAGGACCAGTATTTAAAGTTGAATGAGGCATTATGGGACTACAGTAATTCTTATATAACTCCCCTTGGGATGTCTCCTTATAGTATCCTTGTTGGTAATACATTTCATTTGCCTATAGAGATATAAAATAAATCTTTATGGGAGGATAAAGACATCAACTATGATTTCAAGTCTGCTGGAGAAAGGATATTGTTATAGTTTAGTGAGCAGAAATAAATTTGAAGAGAGGCTTATGAGAATGCAAGAATGTATAAAGAAAAAACCAAGGCTTTTCCTGACTCCATAATTCAAAATATTCAATTTAAGGTTGGCCAAAGGGTCTTTATTTTTAACTCCATATTTAAACTGTTTCTTGGTAAGCTTCAGTCCAAGTGGTCCGGCTCATTCACAATTTTAAGAGTGATGGTCAATGGAATAGTGGAATTAATTGGACATGAAAAAAATCTATTTTTGTTCAATTACCAAAGAGTAAAGCATTATTTTTAGGGTCATACAAAGGTTGTGGTTGTCATTTTATCTCTTCAAGAATAAATTATATTGTTTTCCAATTTAAGACTCTAAACTCAATGCTTCATTGTCGTAAACCCATGGTTCCTAATTTTCCATTTTTCTTTTTTTAAAATTTTTTACTTCTCATTTTTCTACTAAATTATTATGAATTATTTCAACTATTTTTTAGAAGTCCATATTTGATCGAGAGGGTTCCCTATCTCGAGGAGGCTGGAAGTATTATGGGATGAGCTCTGACAATCCTACCATATTTCAGGGAAGTGTTGGTTTTAATTCTTCCCATTAATTTATTCTTACTAATGGAAGTTAAGTGTAGGGGTATCCTATTATTTTTCTAAAAAAAGTCCTACTACTTTATTGTGTATCATGATACATTTTTAATTAAATGATAAATTATTTTATTTCTTATATAACAATACAAAGCATGAACTTTCAATACCAATGTTATTTTTGGAACTAATTAGAAATGTGGAAATAATGTTTTCTTTAAAATCTCATGCAACTCTCTCTATTCTTTTCAATACTGAACTATTATATCAGTTTTTCTCTTTACTATTTTCCACTTTAAGATTCAACATTGGGGAAAATGTTGGGTTTTAAGTGTGGGGTAGAGGGGTTTTTTCCTTTACTTTAGATGTGTTTTAGTTCTTCCACATCAAAATACACCAATATTTAAATTTTTTTCAAAAAAACCTCTACTTTTGAGAGATCCCACATGTTTTGTTCTATGTAAATAAAAATTTTAGGGGTATATTGTCTTAACTAATAAAAACTCATAGAGTTTTAACTAAGGTAAGATTACTTGACCTCTTTAGGGGGATTGCATTGAATCTAAAGTTTTCATGATTGAGTGATTGTTGAGTATTGTTTTCTACTATTTTTATGGAAATATTCCTTGAAAACTAGGAAAGGAAATCTTGATAGGTTAAACTCTTGTGGAATTGGAACTATAACTTGAGGAATATTGAACTTTAATTTTAACATAACTACTTATCCTAGGTAACATGGAATTCCTTAGGGATCCAACCCAATAAATAAGTATTATAAATCCACTGAATATGAAGTAAAATGGGAAACTAGGATCCATAGTGAGTATTTAAGACAAGAGTATAGGGTGTTTTCAGAAAATAAATCCAAATAAATAATTGTTATGTATAGTGCTTTGCACAAATCCATGGTTGTAAAAAATGAAATAAAGTTCCCTTGTTAAAAATGATCTCATGATAGTGAGGGTAATATTTAACCCAGATTAAAAAGGGGATAATTGATTTATAAGAAAATATTTTGAGTTGTATCAACAAAGTGGGAAGTGAAATTTTGGTTTGAGGAACCTAGGGGAGTTAAAGTTTTTTTTCCTTTCATTATAGATCTAATTCTACTTGAGTCTCTCTGGTCTTTTCTCTTGGAAATGAGCTTTGAGTTTGTATTGAAGTGGGGAAGTGGGTTGAAATCACAAAGAAGACATGAAAATTTATTGCAAAGGATGATTTAGTTCTCTCCTAGGAAGGCTGAAATTAATTGACCATGAATCCTCTGTTAACAAACCATTTAAATTAAAAAAAATCTGGGAGTTCAATGTTTTAAGTGTGGGGGAGTTTGATGTTGCACCATTCTTTCACACATTGTCCCATATGTTTTGATTAATTTAATGAGTTTTAAATGGATAATTAGGCTTATAATAAATAAGTTTCAAGGTTAGAAAAAACTTGTTACAATTTTTCTTCATTAATTTGTATAATGTAAATTCATTTTGTGGGTGCTTAACTATTTTCAGCTACTGCAATTGAAATTTAACTAAGGATATTGTGAAAAAAAAATTATTTCTTGAACAAAAAATTACAAAAGTTAGAAATTTCTATATAGAAATTACAAAAAAACAATAAAATAGCTGGAATGATACATTTTTATGTCAATTTCTATCATCCAGATCATTTGCACATTGTCAGTTTCCTAGGAGTACATTGATGATGAATTCCACAAAGCTAAATTTGCAGCTGAGGGATGTTGATGCAACTATTCCTTACTTTTCTTGACTTTTAGATGCATTTTGTCAAGGGTTATTTTGAAGGTACGACCAATATCTATGTGGTTAAAGACTCTCCCACATCTGTACTCCCCATTTAAAATGATCTAAAATGTGGGCACCACCAAGGACTGTAGTAAAATGACTAGTAATGTGGACTAATCCACTGAAGAGCCCATATCTCTTTTTTTCAGTCCATGCCTCTCCTCCCATTATAACTAGATTCCATTATTGAGTGATGGATGTTTCCATTTAAAGTTATTATCATGGATGAAACCTATATCATGGTTGAGAGAACCATTTCTAACTGATAAAAAGGCTTTCATGATCTATAGTTACTCTGGTGTGCGATGTTTCAAATTCGGTGGTAGACCTGGAGAAGAAGGGTCAAATCAATTATGTGGATTAGTCAGCTACAACAATAATCACGTTTTTTTTGGAAAAACACCTATATCAAAAAATTATTTGTTCAAATTTGGCTACATGAACATCAATCTCTTATGTTGATACCCAGCTAAGTAGACCTAATCAGCTACATAAAAGGATTTGTCTACGTGTGGAAATGGCTACGTAAAAGAAACTATCTAGGTAAATGGAACTAGCTATGTAAAGGGTACTGTCTATGTGAAGTTAAATTCATACATAGAGAGTTGTCTACATGAAAAAATAGTTATATGGACCATTCAACTTCATCATTCAAAACAGCTACATTAACAAACAGTTGTGTCATCTGAAATAGATAAATGGAAAATAGCTACATGGGAAATCATGTATACCAATGAAAATGGCTATATAGATAAAATATCATGCATTGATATAAATGGTTATTAGTCCAATCATCTACGTCGTTCATGTAGATAGATATCCTATTTTTTCCAAATGGAACTCCTACAATTTGTACTTGTGTGAAGTGTCCAGTAGCTTTTTCAAGGAAGAAAGTAAAAGTTGGTGAATGACTATCAAGAGGAATTTTCCTTCAAAAAATAATAGGTTGAAAATAATATATCTGAGGAGGAGGAGAGAAAAAAAATAGGTATGTAACACACAGAGGAGATGTAGAGTACAAAGGGTGGAGACCATCAAAAGCAACAAGGATGAGGGAGGCTGAGCAAAATAACTTTGTTTTTTATTTTGAATCCCTTATGTGGTAATTATTTGTATTATCCTTATATTTATTATACCATATTTCTAAACAATTTCTTGGATATAATTAGTAACTTTTTTAAGATGTTTGTTTAACTTAGTTGTGAGGGATGAGGTTCAGTTGGTAGACATTTTTACCCCACTCAGGTGTTAGGGATTGCAAGAGTCCTCTTTTTTCTCATTGTTCAATTTATTTATGACTATCAACTACCCAAACTCAGCAAAGGATTTTTAGAATGTTGGTGGAATTAATAACTTATTAATTGGAAGACCAATTGGGAAGAATATATACAACACAAGTGTGGTCTACCAGGATGCCTCAATGAGTGGGTAAAATGAGCCTTTAGTTGAGAAATTGAAGGATATTTTCACCTATAGACTAACCACTCAAGTGATTTGTTCGTCTACTTCTCCCAGTCCTACTGTAACTAACCCTGGATGAGAAGAAAATAAAATAAAATAAACACATACTAAAATAATATTTCCATCCAACCAATTTCCCATGATCCATCCCTTGAAGTTCTTTTACTTTCTTGTTATTCTTTCTCATCCTCTGACCTTGGTCCTCTTTCGGTTCCCAATCTTTATTCCATCAGAATCACCACCATCATTGCACCCACATTCCTTTTTTCTTTTTTCTTTTTTTTTGGTCACACAAATTTCCTTATCTTAGGTTTTATCCATACTTTTCATGATACTAATAGTTAGTATGTGTTATAAAATAACCCTAATATCTATAAACTATGAGATTAATAAATATTACCTCTCTATGCTACCATATTATCATGGATTACCCAATAAGGATTCATTGGATTTCATAAGGTATTTATATGGAATGGTGTAGCAGTTTCTACTTAGTGGACTAAGTGTGCAGGAATTTAAGTTGAGATTTTTTGCATTTTTCTTGAAGGGAAATGAAAAATTCTAGTTCCAACAATTGGATGATGATATCCTTGATACATGGGACCATCTTTGCAATTCATTTTTCATGAATTTTTTTCCCAAGGAGGATGATTTCTTTAATGAGGAATAAAATCATTGGTTTTTTACAAGAATAAAGTGAGTTTTTTATGAAGCTCATGATAAGTTCAAATGACTTCTTAGATAGTTCCCCAATCATCAATGTATACCCCAATTACTCATGGATACCTTCTATAATAGTATTACACCATATCATCAAACCTCATCTGACCAGTAATATGGTGGATATTTCTCTAACAAAACAACTAAGGATCTCAAATAGATTTTCAATAATTTGGCATAGAATTACCAGAAAAAATTTACTCTGAGGAGGACTATTGTTAGAGAGGAAAATACACCCACATCTCAATATGAAGCACAAACTACTGGTGTTTGAAATGGAAATTCTCAACATACTCTCAGGGTGTAGTGTCTTCAATACAAAATGTTTGGCCATTCATAGTCCTACTACCCAAATATTGATATTTATTCCCAAGTCCTTAAAAGCTCTAGATTTACTGGGTATAGTCCTAGGATGAAACCAAGATATGATCCTTCTCAAATAATTTCAATCAAGTCTACTGAAACTATCCTAACCCATCTTGGAGGGAGAAAGGAGTGTTAAGACCTCATGTGCCCCTGATTTTCAATAGAATAGACAGTAATTTTAGTAGTTCCAACCTCAACTAAGGGATTATCCATAAAGTTCCCAAGATGAATTCAAATGAATGTTCCAACAAATGATGGTTCTATTTGATGAGAGAAAAAAATAAGAGTGATTTTGATAAGACAAATCAAGAATATCAGTTTAGAAACCTTGAGTTGCAAGTAGGTCATTTGGTTAGAAGTGTTGGATCTGGAGACAAAGGGAAATTTCTTAGTATAACTGGGTCAAATTATAAAGAGAATTACATGGTAGCACCACTATTCATGGTCTCCAAACTCAAGAAAAAGTAAAAATAGATTCCCATGAAAATTATGTTGAATCAACTGAAAAAACTTTATAATACACCCAATCTAGAAATTTGTACAACCAAGATAAGATTCAATCGTAGCCTATTCTAACTACTAAAAAATCAAAGGAGGAAGACCTAAAAACAAAGTATGCTAAAGGAAATAATTCTATTTGAGAGGAAGCTGATAGGGTGCCTATAGTATTGATTAATTTTTCCACAACCATTCCCTTCCCTCAAATAATCAAAAAGGAAAATTGGTATTTTTAATTTTTTAATTTTTAAAGGTAATTAAGAAATTAAATCTTGATATCCCTTTTCTTAAAACTCTTATTTTGATCACTTATTATCTTAAATGTCTCAAAAAAATTAAGAAAAACTTAGAAGAGTCTTCCATCTATAACCTCATAGAGGAGTATAGAACAATCCTGCAGAACAGGATACCTCCCAAACAATAGGAACCCATGAGTTTTGTTATTATTTTCACTTTTGATGATAGGGTTGCTCAGTTTAATTGCATGTGTATTCTTGGAGAAAGTATCAATTTTATTCCCTTATCCTTATTCTATTAATTATGTCTAGTAGTTCCAAAAACCACAACAATTATTTTGCAGCTTGCGGATAGATCTATTACCCACATAGTTGGAAGGGTATATGACTTGCTTGTTGGAGTAGGTAATCTCTTTTTACCTACTGAATTTCTTATTCTGGACATGGAATATGATCAAGAAACCCCTATTATTCTTGTAAGACCTTTTCCTTCCACTAGGGGGGAGTCATAGATGTTTCAAATGGAAAAAAAAATCAACTTTTATGACTATAGGGAAGAATTTAATGCTTTTAAAAAGACTAAAGAACCACCCCAGGACAATGACATACCAAGAGATGATTTTATGAATGTTGATGAATTTGTTGATGATGAAGAGGAAGAGTTTCAAGGATGCTTGAAGAAATCAATGATACTCCTGATTTTCCTACAGAAACTTATATGGGAGTCATCTCAGACAAGGATGAGGATCCCCTAGATAAATTTGAAGGGGGGTTCCTAGATAACTTAAATGAATTTTCTGAAAATAAAATTTTGACCTCACTTGAGGAACCTTTAAATGTAGAGTGCTTCTCTAACACTAGCAGTGATAAAGAATGTGTTTTTTGCACATAATTTTTTAGGAGACAACATGAGTATCTTAGACCCCTCAAACCCAAGTCTCTCCCTTCAAGATAAGTACCCCCCACTATGGTGCTCAAACATCTACAAATTCATGTAAAGTATCCCTTTTGGGGGAGGAATCAACTTTATTGGTCATCATTTCTTCTAAATTATAGGGGGTATCAAGAGGATAAACTACCTGATATTATAAATAAATTTAAATCTGTTATTGGATGCTCTATTTATGGTATAAAGATAATATGTCCATATTTCTTCATGCATAAAATACTAATGGAACCTGACCACACTACTAAAAAATAGGACTTTAACGATGCTAAAAATGTCCTTTATCAATACTAGATAAGAACTGAATACCGGATAAAGATTAAAATCCTGATTCACTTATCAACATTAAAAAATATCTGATAAAGGACAATATTTATCAGCACTTTTATTTAGAACTGATAAAGGGGACCCTTAACAGCACTTATAGGAGCACTGATAAAGGGTAACTTTATCAACATTTGTAAAAGTGCTGATAAAGGACCAATTTATCATCACTTTTAAAAGCACTGATAAAGGAAACATTTATTAGTGCTTTTAAAAGTGATGATAAAGGGTCATACCACAGTGTGATGTAACATCACAATGAAAAACTAGTACATTATGTTGTAATAGCACACCACAGCATCAAAAACACCAACAGATATCAACAAAATCAAGTACCAATAGATAATTTAAATTAAATGAAATTTACAACACAAATACAAGAAAAAACACTATATTATGGACATTTCAAATATCGGTTTATACAATTAAATAATTACAAATTATTACATATATTGAAAAACATCAGTGTTCCTTTGTCTTTTGATCCTGACCCCAAATCATGCTATTTTTGAAAAAACTACCCCTTCTCGAGTTAAAGAATGCACCTATATAAGAAAACAATTTTTATGTTAGTAATAATATAAAGAAATATATTAACATAAAGTGTTAATTTTTAAGTAAAATTCAAGTCATACTAGGAACACTATGTATTGGCTTGATTTGTGGTTGATCTTACACATCATACAATTTCTTATTTGTATTCAAGAATTATCTCTATTAAAATTAATTAAATAAGTATAAGATAAATCCCCATGGTAACAACCTAGTGGTTACATCCTATGGTGGTTTTTAGGAGATCTCGATTTTGAGTCTCCTTGTGCATATTTTGGTAGGTTTTCGTTTGTTTATTCCCCCTTCCCTAACCAATGTAATATAAATAAGTATAAGATAAAAATAATAAGGAAATCAATTAAGTAATAGCTGATAGAATGATGAGAAAACAATCTAGGCTCGTTTGTTTAGTTTTGGCGATGTGATGTGTGTTTAAAACTAAAAAGACAAGTATATATTAAAAAACACACTTGGAGTCATATCGGTCACACAATGCTTCGGATTGAGTTGTGGATGATTCCTACATGTCTCAAATGACTTATGTATCGTTTTCTTAAAGTATCAAAATAATCTGATTGTGTTTTCATAGTTTTGATTACTTCACTTGTTATTTTACTAAAATGTTATTTTAAACTAGAAACATGCAATTTGACTCATACTGGTCGCATCATGCACTACCACAGAATGGGGCAAGGGCAGCGCCTGGTTTTATCAGTGTTAAGCAGAAAGACCTGATAAAGGCGGGGCCTTTATCAGGGCTGTCTAAAAGCCCTGATAAACCTACCTTTATCAATGCTAAAAAACACTGATAAAGATGTACCCTTTATTTATAAGGCCCCAGCCTTAAACCTTACTTAATCTTGAGTTATTACAAGATTACACATTGAGGATCTTTTCGGGTTTAGAGTTTTAGAGAATTAGATCATAAAACTTGCATTACACTCCACATATAAACAAAGTGGTTACATAAATATAGTATTCTTCATTCCCATCAATGGTAACACATTTAAAATAAAACATGGATTATTTCTTGACACATCCTTGACTCTATCATCTTATCATGTACCTTTCCCTTGACCTGTGAAAAACATTTCAAAAACTTGGGATGAGCATAAAAACTCAGTATGGGTTATAAAAAAAACATAGAAAGGAAACATGAGTTCATATATACATAAGAATGAAATCATATTTTACCCATAAAAAATAGGCACTTTAACATACATCATAAAATCATGAATAAATCATAGAAATCATAAGACATAAAGGTAACTTGAGGAATTCATAACATTCTTACATAGGGAGTAACCCTCTTGGTTACGTTTGGAATACCCATCACAGTATATTCCCTAAAATCTCTTCGGAGAAACCTTAACGTTTCACTCCTTCGCGTTACCCAATGCATTGGAGAGCTATAACGGGCTCACCCGCCCTTAGTTTATCACGGAATCACCCGTCTTCATAATAATGCCAAAGAACCATAACATAATCATATCACATAAAACATGCATAAAGGAAACATAACATTTCCACATTTCAATCACGAGATATCAATACAACACATTGATATAATGAAAACATTATGAAAACCATTTTCAATACCAAAGTAAAACATGGTATTTATTTTTCGTTTTTAAAAAAAAGGTTTGGCTTGTAGAGGAAGCCGAAACTCAAATAACGGTCACGACGGCGGAGAAGTCGTTGTCTCCGCATACGTACGACAAAAACATTACCTTTTGTCATTTAGTAAACGCTTCGTATAAAAAATATTCCTTTTGAATAAACGTAAAAGTCAAAGGGGTTTATACACCGTATAAAAGAAAGTTGTGTATAAAATAAAATATGCCTCAACGAAAGGAGATTGAGACGAAGTCCCATACCTCGTATCTGAATTGACCCGACCGTTCTTTAATCTCATGAATAATAAACTTGAGTTAATCTCTACTTGCTTATGAATATTTTTCAAGTTAATTATTCCTTTTATACCATGTTATGAACATCATGTAATCAGTTAATTTAATAATGTTCATTTTGTCGGTATTTGGTTCTTAAGTCAAAAATAGACTTATTACACTTACATGTTGTTAATTTGGTCAAAGGTTCATTATATCCAGAATGGTATTAATGATGTAGATATCATATATGTCATATATATCCATTACATACATGCATTTATAATATTACATAATCATTTAGAGGTAAGAAATGAAATGCACCGTTCATGGAGACGGTAAGCCGTACGTACGCATGAACGCTACTTTCATTTCTATTTCGTATTTTATAGAATGGAATCATAATGATATAAAGGTATATTATAATTCCAGTATAATATCATATATATTATCATAGTTCCATCCTTTATATGTCCCACATATGGTATTTAACGAATCAAATCACTTTGAGGGGGCGGTAGTCCGCACTTCCTAAAATGAAGATATCGTGTTTACCCATAATGGAAACCATAAAGGTATGCCCAAAATGAAAAAAAAAACAGAAGCCTAAGGAAAACATAAACATATTATATATCATATATAAAAATAGTGACATCATAATGGCCACCTTTTAAGGTGTTAAATGAGTTTTGAACAATCATCGTTTCGGGAGGCAGAATTTCGCCATCCACAGAAACCGTATGTTCTTTAACCATTTGATGTAGTTGTGTGAGAGTGTAGCTCAAATAAATATTATAACAACATCCTTGTATATTGAATATACTGGTTTTGTTACAAAATAAGTAAATAAAAAGAGTTTAGGGGGTTGGAAAAGCAAAATAAAACAAATGAACATTAGAGAATGAATTACCTTAAAAAGTGTAACTCCCTTTGATTTGAGCCTAAAGGCTTCCTTTGAAAGGATTATGCCCAAAGGGAATCCTCTAGGATTAGGAGAGGGATGTGGAGAGAGTAAATGGGCAGGGGTTGTCCGAGCCAAAGGCTTGAGGAGTGTAAGAAATGAGGTAGAGGTGGGGGCCTTTTATAAGAGGAGAGGAGGGGCACTTTTGGAAAGTAAAGAAACATTACTTTATTTGAAAATGTGTTTCGGTTTTAAAAGGTCCCAAATTGATATAATTCGTGTATAAGGTGATAAGGGTTCGAAATCCACTCATCCAATTGGTTTTTTCCATGTGTAGTTCATATATTTTACATTATCTTTCCATTTTATTTAAATCGTCAAATAATGATGTCATCGCTGCATCATTATTATGTCATAAATAAATTAATTTATTTAATGTATAAAAATCATAAAAAAATACTATGATGTAGGAAATCTTTTTATCTTTCCAATGAATATTTATAATCAAAAATCTGATCTTTATAACCCCATGTAAAAAAATTTTTCGTAAAACATCTCTTGTTTGTGTCATTTTTACTTTAACATTTAATAAAAAGTTATTTATGTCATTTCCCAACCAAAATGTCCCCATGGGGTCCCCAAGTTGACCCATGGCTTGTATTGGTCGGACATGACACAACCAATAAGGTTGGGACATGTGTCTAGGTCATTTCATATTATTAAAGCATTATTTATACCTTAAACTACACTAATTACCACTAATCGCGATTAAAAACTTAATAAGTTACTATTCACCAAAAAATTATTTTAATCTCATTGAACCACATTTTACTTCTTAATGACTACCATGTATGTCGGATTTTAAAAATTCAATACACATTAGTGGTAAACTTTCATTTAACTGAAAAATCAGTTTGCTTGATTACCACTTAGTGGTTTCACTATTTATCAAAAATTGAAGTTTTTCAGAAAATTACAAAAAATTAACCATAAGCTATATTTGATAATCCGAATTCAAAAATGAAGTCTATTTTACAAAATTCAAATCATATAAGTCACATTAATTAATTTAATAATTAATTCCCGCTGCCAGAGCAAATAGCGTGTTTTTACAAAACAATAAGTATCAAAAGATTGACACCAGTTTAAGTCTAATTTCAAAGTGAAATTGATTCCAATGACCACCATTGGATAAAATGGTAAAAATATATTCTAATTTCACTTCAAAACCAATTCAAAACATAATCTAATCATATAAATAAATTAGATTAAAAAGCAGTTTTGATGTAAAATGCAGTATTTTTCACTATTCATTAAAAAATGAACATTGTCAGAAAAATACCAAAAATTCACACAAGGTAAATTTTGATGTCCCAATCATAAAGGATAAGTTTATTTTGACAAACATAGTTTATAAAATTGTCAAAATATAGATTCAAAAATGGTTTGCCATCAAAAGGCAGCAAAACAATCTTTTAAGAATATTAGTGTATTCCATGCATAAGATTGTATCTATTTTCATTTTAAGCCTCTATAACACTATCTTAATCATTAAAAGACATAGATAAAAATATCTATTATTCATTACTTACTTGGGATGTTACATCCTTCCCCCCTTTAGAAAATTGCGTCCCCGCAATTTATTTACTTATCGAATAAATGGGGGTACTTATCCCTCATTGCATTTTCAGATTCCCATGTTGCCTCTTCAATCATGTGGTTTTTCCACAAAACCTTTACCTGCTTAATCACCTTATTCTGTAACACTTGCTCTCTGTGGTCAAGAATCTGGACCGGTTGTTCCTCATAAGATAGGTTCTCTTCCAGCTGAACTACCTCTGGACTCAAAACATGAGATGGATCTGGCATATACTTTCTCAACATCGAAACGTGAAAAACATTGTGTACCTGAGATAAACTTGGAGGTAAAGCCACTCGGTATGCAACTGATATAACTCTTTCCATAATTTCGTATGGTCCAACAAACCTTGGACTCAACTTTCCTTTCTTACAAAATCTCACCACGCTTTTACAAGGAGAAACCTTGAGAAAAACATGATCACCTACCTCGAAAGATAGATCCTTCCTCCGGTTATCCGCATAACTCTTCTGCCTGCTCTGAGCTGTTCTCATGTGTTTCTGAATCAGCTGAACTTTTTCTGCCATCTCTTCTACCAATTCTGGTCTCATTAACTTCCTTTCACCCACTTCATCCCAGAAAGCTGGAGTTCGACACCGCTTCCCATATAATGCCTGAAATGGTGCCATCTGTATACTGGAATGAAAACTGTTATTATATGAAAACTCAACCAAAGAAAGATGTTGCTCCCAACTTCCCTGATAATCCATAGAACAAGCTCGTAGCATATCCTCCAAGGTCTGAATTGTTCGTTCTGACTGCCCATCTGATTGAGGATGAAAAGCTGTACTAAAATTTAATTCAGTACCCAACGACTTCTAAAGGCCTTTCCAAAAGTTAGAAGTAAACCTGGGATCATGATCCGATACAATGGAGAGAGGAACTCCATGTAACCTGACTATCTCTTTAAGATACAA
Organism: Viscum album; assembly: GCA_963277665.1. Lineage (NCBI taxonomy): Eukaryota > Viridiplantae > Streptophyta > Magnoliopsida > Santalales > Viscaceae > Viscum > Viscum album. Next base: position 932,812,804 of record OY728136.1, on the reverse strand, counting down.
ACGGGAAAGTTGATCAAGAGAGAAAGTATCTCGTATTGCAAGGAAATGAGCAGATTTGGTCAAGCGATCAACAATAACCCAGATTGCATTATTACCTCGAGATGTCTTCGGTAATACAACAACAAAGTCCATGGATATATTCTCCCATTTCCACTCTGGCACTGGTAAAGGCTGAAGCATCCCTTTCGGTAACTGCCGCTCTGCTTTAACCTGCTGACAATTCAAACACTTCATAGTAAAATCAGCAATGTCTCTTTTCATTCCATCCCACCAGTAATACTCTCGCAGATCTCTATACATCTTAGTACTTCCCGGATGAACTGAAAACAGAGAACTAAGAGCTTCACATAACAGATCTCTCTTCAACTTTGAATCACAAGGCACACACAATCTCTTCCCAAATCTCAAAACACAATCACTATCAATGTTGAATTCAGGCAACTTACCTTTCTGAACCAGCTCTACCTTTTTCTGCAACTCACTGTCTTGCTTCTGTGCTTTCTTGATTCTATCTGATAGAGATGATCTCACTGATACCTGAAACAAAACAGAAGGACTTCCTGCACCAACAACTTCTATGCCATAGTTCATCAAATCGTTAACCAAAGGATCACGTTCCAACCACAACATTGTTAATGAAGCATTACTTTTTCGACTCAAAGCATCAGCCACTTTATTTGCTTTTCTCGGATGGTAATGAATTGTACAATCATAATCCTTGATTAATTCCAGCCATCTCCTTTGTCTCATGTTTAACTCTTTCTGAGTGAATATATACTTTAAACTTTTGTGATCGGTATATATTTCACACTTTACTCCATACAAATGATGCCTCCAAATTTTTAAAGCAAAAACAACAGCAGCTAATTCCAAATCATGTGTAGGGTAATTTACCTCATGAGTTTTCAACTGTCGTGAAGCATAAGCAATTACCTGATCATTCTGCATTAGGACGCAACCAAGTCCTTTCAATGAAGCATCACTGTATATAACAAACTCACCAATCCTGGAAGGTAGTGCCAAAACTGGAGCATTCACCAATCTTCTTTTCAATTCCTGAAAACAATCATCACATTCTTTTGTCCAGATAAACTTAACACCCTTCCGAGTTAGCTTAGTCATTGGACTAGATAACCGTGAAAAATTTCTAACAAACCTTCGGTAATAGCCCGCCAAACCAAGGAAGCTACGAATCTCGGTTACATTTGTGGGTCTTGGCCATTCTTCCACAACTTTTGTTTTTGCGGGATCAACAGTTATTCCATCTTTAGAAACAATGTGACCAAGGAAAGAAATTTGTTGCAACCAAAACTCACACTTGCTGAATTTCCCATACAGTTTCTTTTCTTTTAAGGTTTGCAAGATAACCCTTAAATGTTTTTCATGCTCCTCTTTACTTTTAGAAAACACCAAAATATCATCAATGAAAACCACCACAAACTTATCCAAGAACTCATGGAAAATTCTATTCATTAAGTCCATGAATACAGCAGGTGAATTGGTTAGCCCAAAAGTCATTACTACAAATTCATAATGGCCATATCTCGTATGGAATGCAGTCTTCGGAATATATGCCTCCTTTACCTTCAGCTGATGGTACCCCGATCTCAAGTCAATCTTTGAAAAAAACTGAGCTCCCTGGAGCTGATACAACTTCATTTGATGGCCCAACATCTGCTGAAGTAGTTGCGAAGGATTTCACCACCCCTTTCTGCTTGTAGTCTAACTGCTTCCCATCACTCAAGCTCCTTGTCGGACACTCGTTTGCATAGTGACCCATCTCATTGCACTTATAACATTTCACTAACTGTAAATAAAATTTGTTCTTACCTTCACCTTGATCCTTTTCAGTGCAATCACGAGCCTTATGTCCCATCTTACCACATCGGTAGCACTTCCCAGAATTCAGAAGACATTCCCCAGCATGCCTTTTGCCACATTTATCACAAACTGGAAACTTAGTTCTCTTACCATCAGACTTTTTTGAAGAATTCTTACCTTTCTCCTTCCACCTCGGTCTCTTCTTCTGCTGGTTGTTATAGAAAACTTGGTTATCGGCAAACTCCATTTCCACCTTCTCAGCACATCGAACAAGATTTTCATAACTTTTAAACTCACGAGAAGCTAATGCCCTTCGATACTTTGGCTTTAATCCTGAGTAAAAACGATTGATTTTACTATCAAGGTCCCGGATAAAATTTGGAGCATACCTTGCCAATCGAGTGAACCTTTCTTCATAAGCAGTCACTGAGTCTTCCTCTTGCCTCAATTCCAAGAATTGCTTTTCCATCCTAAGTCGAACAGCCTTAGGAAAATACTTCTCAAGAAACATACCTTTGAATTCATCCTAGTCAAGAGCATCAATCTCATCGGCGTCCCTGATATTTTTAACCATAGACCACCACTGATCTGCTTCACCCTCCAAACGGTAAATAGCAAGACTAACCTTTTGATTGTCTGAACACCCCATGACATCAAAAATCTTCTCCAGTGCTTTAATCCACCCTTCAGCTAGCATAGGGTCAGATGATCCTCTGAATGATGGGGGATGTTGCCTCATGAAATGTTCCACCACTGACATGTTCCTCTGCGGTTGATCTGGCTGATCTCGTGCATGGATACCACCACCATTTATCGCTTGAGTCAACTGTTCCATCACTGCAACAAACTGTTCAGTTCCAATTCCGACCATTTCTGGATGCTGATTCGGAAGGTTATTTCCTTCTATATGCCTTCCTAGCACTGTTTCCTTGTTTCCTCTGTGGAAAACCATTCTGAACAAACATGTCTTAGATGAAGCAACATGGTAATCTTTAAATGTTATACCATTTAAAAAAAATATTTTTTGGATAATCATTTAATAGAATTCTAACTCCTAAAGTTATCTAAACCGACCTCTGATACCAACTATAAGGCCCCAGCCTTAAACCTTACTTAATCTTGAGTTATTACAAGATTACACATTGAGGATCTTTTCGGGTTTAGAGTTTTAGAGAATTAGATCATAAAACTTGCATTACACTCCACATATAAAGAAAGTGGTTACATAAAGATAGTATTATTCATTCCCATCAATGGTAACACATTTAAAATAAAACATGGATTATTTCTTGACACATCCTTGACTCTATCATCTTATCATGTACCTTTCCCTTGACTTGTGAAAAACATTTCAAAAACTTGGGATGAGCATAAAAACTCAGTATGGGTTATAAAAAAAACATGGAAAGGAAACATGAGTTCGTATATACATAAGAATGAAATCATATTTTACCCATAAAACATAGGCACTTTAACATACCTCATAAAATCATGAATAAATCATAGAAATCATAAGACATAAAGGTAACTTGAGGCATTCATAACATTCTTACATAGGGAGTAACCCTCTTGGTTACGTTTGGAATACCCATCACAGTATATTCCCTAAAATCTCTTCGGAGAAACCTTAACGTTTCACTCCTTCGCGTTACCCAATGCATTGGAGAGCTATAACGGGCTCACCCGCCCTTAGTTTATCACGGAACCACCCGTCTTCATAATAATGCCCAAGAACCATAACATAATCATATCACATAAAACATGCATAAAGGAAACATAACATTTCCACATTTCAATCACGAGATATCAATACAACACATTGATATAATGAAAACATTATGAAAACCATTTTCAATACCAAAGTAAAACATGGTATTTATTTTTCGTTTTTTAAAAAAAAGGTATGGCTTGTAGAGGAAGCCGAAACTCAAATAACGGTCACGACGGCGAAGAAGTCGTTGTCGCCGCATACGTACGACAAAAACATTACCTTTTGTCGTTTAGTAAACGCTTCATATAAAAAATATTCCTTTTGAATAAACGTAAAAGTCAAAGGTGTTTATACACCGTATAAAAGAAAGTTGTGTATAAAATAAAATATGCCTCAACGAAAGGAGATTGAGACGAAGTCCCATACCTCGTATCTGACTTGACCCGACCATTCTTTAATCTCCTAAATAATAAACTTGAGTTAATATCTACTTGCTTATGAATCATTTTCAATTTCATTATTCCTTTTATACCATGTCATGAACATCATGTAATCAGTTAAGTTAATAATGTTCATTTTGTCGGTATTTGGTTCTTAAGTCAAAAATAGACTTATTACACTTACATGTTGTTAATTTGGTCAAAGGTTCATTATATACAGAATGGTATTCATGATGTAGATATAATATATGTCATATATATCCATTACATACATGCATTTATAATATTACATAATCATTTAGAGGTAAGAAATGAAATGCACCGTTCATGGAGACGGTAAGCCGTACGTACGCATGAACGCTACTTTCATTTCTATTTCGTATTTTATAGAATGGAATCATAATGATATAAAGGTATATTATAATTCCAGTATAATATCATATATAATATCATAGTTCCATCCTTTATATGTCCCACATATGGTATTTAACGAATCAAATCACTTTGAGGGGGCGGTAGTCCGCACTTCCTAAAATAAAGATATCGTGTTTACCCATAATGGAAACCATAAAGGTATGCCCAAAATGAAAAAAAATAGAAGCTTAAGGAAAACATAAACATATTATATATCATATATAAAAATAGTGACATCATAATGGCCACCTTTGAAGGTGTTAAATGAGTTTTGAACAATCATCATTTCGGGAGGCAGAATTTCGCCATCCACAGAAACCGTATGTTCTTTAACCATTTGATGTAGTTGTGTGAGAGTGTATCTCGAATAAATATTATAACAACATCCTTGTATATTTAATATACTGGTTTTTTTACAAAATAAGTAAATAAAAAGAGTTTAGGGGGTTGGAGAAGCAAAATAAAACAAATGAACATTAGAGAATGAATTACCTTAAAAAGTGTAACTCGTTTTTATTTGAGTCTAAAGGCTTCCTTTGAAAGGATTCTGCCCAAAGGGAATCCTCTAGGATTAGGAGAGGGATGTGGAGAGAGTAAATGGTCAGGTTTTGTCCGAGCCAAAGGCTTGAGGAGTGTGTGAAATGAGGTAGAGGTGGGAGCCTTTTATAAGAGGAGAGGAGGGGCACTTTTGGAAAGTAAAGAAACATTACTTTATTTGAAAATGTGTTTCGGTTTTAAAAGGTCCCACATTGATATAATTCGTGGATAAGGTGATAATGGTTCGAAATCCACTCATCCAATTGGTTTTTTCCATGTTTAGTTCATATATTTTACATTATCTTTCCATTTTATTTAAATCGTCAAATAATGATGTCATCGCTGCATCATTATTATGTCATAAATAATTTAATTTATTTAATGTCTAAAAATCATAAAAAAAATACTATGATGTAGGAAATATTTTTATCTTTCCAATGACTAGTTATAATCAAAAATCTGATCTTTATAACCCCATGTAAAAATTGTTTTCGTAAAACATCTCTTGTTTGTGTCATTTTTACTTTAACATTTAATAAAAAGTTATTTATGTCATTTCCCAACCAAAATGTCCCCATGGGGTCCCCAAGTTGACCCATGGCTTGTCTTGGTCGGCCATGACATAACCAATAAGGTTGGGACATGTGTCTAGGTCATTTCATATTATTAAAGCATTATTTATACCTTAAACTACACTAATTACCACTAATCGCGATTAAAAACTTAATAAGTTGCTATTCACCAAAAAATTATTTTAATCTCATTGAATCACATTTTACTTCTTAATGACAACCATGTATGTCGGATTTTCAAAATTCAATACACATTAGTGGTAAACTTTCATTTAACTGAAAAATCAGTTTGCTTGATTACCACTTAGTGGTTTCACTATTCATCAAAAATTGAAGTTTTTCAGAAAATTACCAAAAATTCACCCTAAGCTATATTTGATAATCCGAATTCAAAAATGAAGTCTATTTTACAAAATTCAAATCATATAAGTCACATTAATTAATTTAATAATTAATTCCCACTGCCAGAGCAAATAGCGTGCTTTTACAAAACAATAAGTATCAAAAGATTGACACCAGTTTAAGTCTAATTTCAAAGTGAAATTGATTCCAATGACCACCATTGGATAAATTGGTAAAAATATATTGTAATTTCACTTCAAAACCAATTCAAAACATAATCTAATCATATAAATAAATTAGATTAAAAAGCAGTTTTGATGTAAAATGCAGTATTTTTCACTATTCATTAAAAAATGAACATTGTCAGAAAAATACCAAAAATTCACACAAGGTAAATTTTGATGTCCCAATCATAAAGGATAAGTTTATTTTGACAAACATAGTTTATAAAATTGTCAAAATATAGATTCAAAAATGGTTTGTCATCAAAAGGCAGCAAAACAATCTTTTAAGAATATTAGTGTATTCCATGCATAAGATTGTATCTATTTTCATTTTAAGCCTCTATAACACTATCTTAATCATTAAAAGACATAGATAAAAATATCTATTATTCATTACTTACTTGGGATGTTACATTATTAGCGCTTTTCTTAGTGCTGATAAAAGTAGATTTATCAGCACTAGTTTTTAGCACTGATAAAAGTTTTTAACAAAAAATATTTTTAATTTATATAAAATTATTATATTTATGTTCAAAAATAATGTTTATTTGTATATATTAAATAAAAAATGTGTGTTTATAATTAACATATATTTTTTAATAATTCAAATATTTATATAATGTTTTTAAAAAATAATTTCTAAGATTATGATTAAATATATATATATATATATATATATAAATTTAAATAATTATAAGATTATAATAAATTTCATTAAATAATAAATATATTTATTATATTTATTAGATTTATTAGATTTATTATATTTATTATATTTATTATATTTATTATATTTATTATATTTATTATATTCATTACATTCATTACATTTATTTTATTTATTTTATTTATTTTATTTATTTTATTTATTTTATTTATTTTATTTATTTTATTTATTTTATTTATTTTATTTATTTTATTTATAATTAATATATATAAATACTTTTTAAATATGTATATTTATAATTAATTATTAAATATATATATATATTTCTGATGAATTTTTGGTCAAATAAATATATATTGATCATACGTGAGTATAATTGACGTACATATATATTATATATCATCGTGAATATTATTCATGTGTACATTACACCCTTCTTATTATTCATGTTGTTCATATGTGATGGCTCGTTTTTTATTATGTATACTTTACTAGGTGTATGATTAATTCAGGTTGCCCATATGAACTATTATAAAATTACAATAAATAAATAGATAAATAATTATAAAATTACAATAAATACAGATATACTTTTATAAATATATATGTGTGTGTGTGTGTGTGTGTAAATAATTATAAAATTATAATAAATATATTTATTATACTTATAAAGTTATAAATATATATAATTAAATAAATATATTAATAAACATATAAAAATATTTATAAATAAATACAAAAAGTTATAATTATAATTCTTAAATAAATATAGATATATTTAAATAATTAAAAAATTATAATAAATATATTAATTATACTTATTTATAAAATTATAAATATATTTGTTATAATTTTATAATTATTTAAATATATTTATTTATTTATTTATAATTACAACTATAAATAAATTTTTATTTATTATAATTTTCAATTACAAATAAACATATATTTAGTTATTGTTATAAATATAAATAAATATATATTTATTTAAATAATTATTAATTTATAAAAAAAATATTTATTATTTTCATATATAATGTTATATGTAATTAAATAAATATATATATAAATATTGATAAATAAATATAAATATTTATAATTATAATTATAAATAAATACAAATATATTTAAATAATTATAAAATTATAATAAATATATTAATAAAATTATAAATATTAGAAATATAATTTTCTTATAATTTTATAATTATTTAAATAAATAAATAAATATTTATTTATTTAAATAATTATAAATAAATATCTATTCATTTAAATAATTATAAAATTAGAAGAAATATGGTTATATATATCTATAATCTTATAAATATATATAATGTTGGTCTGATCTTTTTGGGGTTTCACTTCCCCCCTTCTTGAGTTCTTATTTTCTAGCAGGTTGTTTAACATAATGTTGGTCCGATCTTTTGTTATTTAGGGAAAATATTCATGTTTGAGTTTTGATATTTCCTTAATAGGGTCTTATTGAGGTGCGGTTGTGGTTTCACACCGATTTCTGAAGGTTTCTAAGTGTGAGGTAGGTGATTACATGATTTTACATTATTATATGATTTTGATATGCTTGCTTGTTTGCTTATATGTGTTCCATGGATTTTTCATGTGGTGTGAAACATGTTTTAGAAATTTTTTGACATGCATATGTGATGAAAGTTGGTTTTTGAAAAGAAATTGGTAATATTTCTTATGTGCTTTGTGGTGGTGTTCCTTGAGAATGTTTTATACTTTGTATAAAAGATGAGAATTGTATTTTCAAAAGAGATATAAAGGTGAAAATGTGTTGAAAATAGATTTCTCCAAGGGAAATGGATTTTTAGTGTGTGTTGGCTTCCTTATTGTGTACCATAATTGAGTCTTTAAATTTTGGTGGTAATGTGAAGCATGTTAAGAAATAGTTGTTATGTGAGCATGATTTTAAAGTGTCTTTGCCCATATGCTTGAATCATTGGTTAATATCCCAGCATGAAAGTGATAATTTGATCGCATCAGTGAGGCATACACTAAATTTTCCCTTGTTTGGTCTTTATTTTGAGGTGGTTGTAATTAATATGAAGTGACCCACCACTAAGTGGCAGTAGGTTCTAGATCGAAGGAATTTTTTCTTGCCTTTTTATTCTGTCCACAACCATATTCTATGTAGACCATATTTTGGAGGTGGTGTCTCCTTTGACTATAAAAGAATTATACTCCTTGATCCCTCCCTCTACTACATATCCACCTTCAATGCTCAACATTTTTTAGGCATTTCCTTGTTCCCTATTGGATATGTATTCTCTTGGACACACCTTTTAAAAAATTTCTTAATGCTTTCATCTCATGGTTTCCCATTCTAATGAACACCTCACTTTTGACTAATTCAAAATCAAATTAACTTTTGAACTCTTCAATATTATCAAGTCCATTATCCCCCAAAGTTTTAATCCTCCATCATTGAATATCAATCCAAACCTTACCCATTTCAATGAAACCACCACTTTGTTACTATTTCAATTCCACTGAATCTTAGAAAACCACTTCACTAGAGGAAACCCAGTAGTCTTCAAACTAAGTCTTTCTATCGAGTCTTGATAAAATAATCACCATATGTTATATAACCAAGATTTAATACCACTTTTTGGTATTTAATAGTAAAATAATAAAAAGATCTGATACCACTAATTGGATTTGGTACACATCAACAATCCTAATGTTAAACCCCCATAACATAAATTATACCCCCAAAACATGCACATAACGAAAGAAATTTTAGAACATACCTGAATTGGATCAAATCCCTGAACCTAGTATACCATAACATAGAAGTAAAGTTATAGCTAAGTCGCTACATCATATATCTACCTTCTAGTTCTAGTAACCTCATGGTTTTAAAAATACCTCCCCCGGAGGAAAATGGGAAATAATGAATAAACACATGACATAAATGGAATAATCACACCATATGAGAATAATGTTGTTTGGATGGAAATCCTACTTCATAGGTTAATACATTGATATTTTTATTAAGGGATAAATTCAGTTATCAGGGAAACAAATATTTTGTTATCCCTTCCTATCCAAAGCTACATGAGACACTTTCTGGACACCCTAGTCAAATAATTATAACAACACATGTAATGAATCCTTCCACCCACAATCACTCTATGGTGAATCCCCTTAAAGGGGCAAATGATATAATTCAAGTGATTATCAAATCATATTTTCTTCTCAGCATAGTTTTATATCTAAATATATAAATTATTATTTTATTACAACTTTAACAAATTATATGAATGAATTAATAACTATTAATATTCGATGCTATGAAGTGGTCGTGACATTTAGGTTGATGCATCTATAAAAGGTACCTAAACTAGATATTCTTTATGAAATTTTCTTTAAAAGGTTATATAATATTTTGGGACTTGATTTTGTTAACTTCATGAATGAGTTTTGGATAGTTAAGAATTCTCTTGAGACTTATAATGATACTCTCTTCACTTTGATTCTAGAGGTTACTGATATAAGTTCAGTTAAGGATTTTAGAATTACTAGTCTTTGTAATGTCATTTATAAAGTCTTTTTGAATATTTTAGAAAATAGACTATAGAAAATAATACTATCTATTAGTTTAGTACCATAGTTATTTTTTTATTTTGACTTGAGACATGATGTACTTAAAAGGATCAGGAAAACAATATAGTTTCTTTTAGTGATGAGTGGCATTGGGAAATTTATTATGTGAAAGGAATGACACTTGAGAAATTTTTTATTATGTAATGGGTTTGTGCTTATAGATTTTCTTAGGTGTATTTATAAAGAAAGTAACCAATATTAATTCATGTGAGAGACATATACATTTCTCTTAGGGTGTACAACCAATTGATTTTGTGTGAGACAAGGATCATTGGTATAATGAAGTGTTTGTAGTAAACTGGAACACGAGTGTTTTATGGTTGCAAGTGTGGTCACTAACTATGGAACATATCTGTTGGGACTCTGGTGTTGTGGTGAAGGATAATTGATATAACTGGATAATGGAAGCATGGATAAGAGATATCTAATGGTGGGGAGAATATTATCAAATTCTTATGGAAATTATTATCATTACACCAACCTTTAGAATAATGTGATGGAATCATACAACACTGATTGATTTGGGATGAATCGAGGTGTTTTCCATAGTCTTTTAAGTTTATATTTTTATAGAATTAGTAAAAACATTACATTATATCAATGTTTTGTGTATTTATTTTGTTAAATTTTAATATTACTAAATCAAATAGGATTGATATGAATAAAGAATGGATGGATTATAATTGTTTTACAAAAGAGTATGAAGATGGCATGAAATAGTTAATCAAGTCTGAAAAAGATCATTCATATGAACCCTCTCAAATACTTTGTCCATGTTTACACTATTGTTATTCAAGACTAATTAGTCTAGAGGATTTTTAAGAACATTTGATCTATTACAGAATAAATCAAAGTTATAAATGTTGGAATAAACATGGGTAAAAGGAGAATTTAGGTAGTGGTTGGGATAGCAATGTGTCTTATAGATCATTTGATATGATTACAAGTGTAAAAAATAAATAATACCATATCAAGGATGTGATTACATATGTGAAAGATTATGAAGATCATATTGAGGAAATGATAAGTACAATTGAAGATGAACTTCATAATTTCCCAAAAATTATTTGAGAAGTTACAGAGTTATGAAAAGATGTCATTGTATGCTGGTTTCACTAAATATATAGCATTGTTATCCATACTAAAGCTGTATAATTTGAAAGTAGGAAATAGATAGTGTGATTCTCATTTTATGGAACTACTTTCTCTCCTGAATAACATTATCCCAAAAGATAATGAGTTCCTAATCCGAACATATGAATCCACATGAATGTCACTCTTGATGGGTATGATCACTGAAATAATACATTCCTGCTTGAATAACTGGATACTATTTTGAAGAGACTAGAAATCACATACAAAATTCCCAAAGTGTGGTTCTTCTCAATACAAGAAAGATGAATCCAGACCTATGAAAGTTTTATGGTACTTTCCAATCATTCCAAGGTTTAGGCTCCTATATGGAGGTATGAAGACTATAGGGAAATTGACATGGCATGAAGATACAATAATTAAATATGGGAAACTACATCACCCAGTAGAATCTCCATAGTGGAAGATAATTTATCATGAGTATCTTGAATTTGAAAATGATCTGAGAAACCTTTGTTTTTCGTTATCTATAGATGGAGTGAATCCTTTCGATTTTCAAAGCATCACTCATAGTACATAGATGGTTATGTTGGTAAATTAGAACTTACTATCGTGGTTATGCATGAAATGAAAATACATCATATAATCTATTCTTATATCAGGATCAAAATAATAAGGTAATGATATTGATGTTTATTTGTCTCCATTGATTCAAGATTTGAAATTATTGTGGGATACAGTTGTTACAATGCATGATTATTACAGAAATAAAGATTTCACTTTGATAGCCATGTTATATGGGATAATAAATGACTTTTCTTCTTATAGAAATTTATCAGGATATATCATTAAAGGAACTCAAGGGTATCCCATTTTCAAACAAGGTACATAGTCAATTAGGATGAAACATTCATCGAAAATCATGTTTCTAGGAAATTGTAGATTTCTACCCCAATGAAATAAGTTCTGATCTTGGAAAACATCATTCGATGGAAGTTCAAAAGAATGTACAAAATTGTCTCCACTAATAGTTGATCAACTTTTTGAGAAAGTAAAATATGTGGACACTAATTTTGGTGAACCATTTTTTAAAAACCTTATGAAAACTAGTTGGAAAAAAGAGATTAGTTTTTTTTTAATTGCCATGAAGGAATTGTATATACATCATACATTTTCTTTATGTTATGCATGTTGAAAACAATGTATGTGATAGTGTCATTAGCACATTTATAAATAAACTCGACAAAACAAAGGATGTAATTAAGGCTAGGTTGGACATGGTTGACATGGGAATACGAGAAGAGTTGGCACCAATAAAGGGTGAAAAATGAACATATCTTCCTCCTACTACTTACACTCTTTCCAAGCATGAGAGATATCAGTTTTTCAACTTCTTGAATGATGTAAAGGTTCTATAGGGGTATGCATAGAATATCAAGAACATCATGTCAATGAGATATTTAATGTTAAAGGGTTTAAAATCACATGATTTCTATATTTTGATGGAAGATATAATTCTTATAGATTTACATTACATTTTTTCCAAGAATTTGCATCATACATTAACTAAGCTCTATTTCTTATTCAAAGCTATATGTAGCAAAGTTATAGACCTAGAGAAATTTCTAACTATGGAAAGATAAATTTCCATCATATTATGTGAATTGGAAATGTTCTTCCCACCGAAATTCTTTGATATGATGGTTCATTTGATGGTTCACTTGGTGAGATATATTTAACTGTGTGGTCTTGTACACTATAGATGGATGTACCCCATTGAATGATATATGAAAATTTTGAAAGAGTATGTCAAAAATTGAAGTCAGGCAGAGGGTTGTATTGTGGAGTGATATATTGTTGAGGAATACATTGAATTATCTACTGAATACTTGTCAAGTGTGGAAAGAATTGGTCTACCGAAATTTTGTCTCCCTGGGTGGCTTATGGGTGACGGAATTTTTGGAAGAGAGGTTGTCACAATCAATATTAAAGATTGGGAGCAGGACCGCCTTTATGTTTTTAATAACCGTTTGGACATTGATCCATATGTTGAAACCCCCAAATAAATTCTTAGGAATTTGAATCCATTAAGGGATGAAAAATAGATATCAAATACACATAATCAATAGTTTATAGTATGGTTTTGGGACCATATTTTTAAGGAGTTAGATGAAAATCCAAACTCAATTTCTGAATGACTTTGATGGCTAGTCAGAGGACCAAGTGTGTATGAATTATCTTAAAATACTTATGTAATTAATGGTTATAAATTATATACTAATGAACATGATGAAAATAGTACCATGCATAATAATAGAGTTACACTTGTGGATGAACTAATGCATGTTTCTGGTGCTAAGGATAGAAATCCAATTTATGTGAATATGTTATAATTTGTCATCATAAAAAAAATATGGGAGTTGGATTATATGACATTCCAAGGTATGATTTTTCAATTCAAGTGGGTTGATAACAGGAGTGGTGTTAAAATAGATGAATTGGGATTTGTGAAAGTTTATTTTAGTAAGGAAGGGTACAAAGAAGAACTGTTTATAATGGCATCATGATTAATTATTTTATGTTCCATATCCCGCAAACTGAAACTGGTCAATTATTCTATTATCTTCCAAAACCACTAAAGGGTTAGATGAAAATTCAATAGAGTATGACATTTTCATTGGGAAGTCTCAATAATTTTGCAGTGGTCCCAAAGTATATAGAATTTTTATTTCATAAGATACCACAATTAAGGGATTTGGATAGTCGATAGAGGGGTCAAATCCCTTCAACCTTTAAAAAAAGCTAATTCAATAATCATGTTATATTTTTTTTGTAATATACATCATGTTACCTTAAGTTATTATATGTTCACAAGTAATTTTATGTAATATAAATTAAATGTTAAACTAATTTTGTAGATAATTACTTTTTTATGTGTTGATGCTCCTAATCTTGAGGCACAATAGGTTTATCAACCTACTGCTACTCACAGTGCAGAGGAACAATAGGTTTCTCAACCTGATGTATCTTCCAATGAAGAGGTAAAATAGTTTTCTCAACCTATTGTTTCTCCCATTGTATAGTTACAACCACCATCTACACATGTTGATGCTAGCGCTCTGGGGGAATATATTGATGATGTTGAATGCGAGGAAATGGTAGGCCATGAAACACTAGCAGTGCAGAAAAAATAGGAGCACTATAGTTTGAAGGTGTTAACAAAAATCATTAAGGTAAAATTGAAAGGAATCAAATACGAGGTCATATGGAATACACGGGGCTAGCATGTTAACCCCAATAAGGCCATGTTCGGTAGTTATATTGGAATCGTCACTGGGAAATGTGTGTTGATTGATATACATTCTTGGCACCATGTTGTCCTTGGGCTTAAGATAATTTTTTAGGGAGAGATTATGGTAACATTATGATATAATTTCTTTAATTTACTAAAAATTAAAATAATGAAACAAGGACTTACTCTTTATCATCCCTTGCAGATTTCATTTATAGTAGATAAATCACACAAGGACTGTGTATTAAGGTTTTCTTGAAGGATACACATGGGATTTCACACAATTTTAACAAGATATCATCTTAAAGATGTTGAAGGGAAAATAAATTCATACCCACCTCCTATTTATGCACACCTAATAAACCAAGAAGTGTGGGATTCATTTACTATCCATTATGCGGAGCAGTTTTTTCAGGTACATTGTGCTTGGTAATATTTTTTTGATGATATGTGTATTCATCACTTTGATTGACGGTTTTTTATTTATGAAATAGAAACTGAGTGCTGAAAATAAGGAACAATCATAAAAACAAGCATACCCCTACCGTAAAGCACGTATGGGGTACGCTTCACTTGAAAAAAAATGGTACATATTTTAAATCTACCATAATACTTTTATGTGACATAAAATAACACCATAATTATGTTTCTCTATTTATATACATATTGATGACTCCAAATCCAAATCCACTTCCATCCGATTCCATGTGCTATGGAAGGAGGTACGTGCAAATAAATATGGGATTATAATAGATGAAAACACAGAAAAAGTTGGGGAAACATGTGTAAGTATGACATAATAAAAAAAAATTGATTTAAATCTCTATTAAATAATAATGATTACTTATTTTCCTATGTCTTATATCTGACAGTCACAAGAAATATCAAAACCCACGTCGAATGTAGACATACTTTTGGTGGCCTTGAAGTGGCTAGAACAATATGGTCGCGTCAAAGGTGCAGGTTTTTGGGTGACACCCTAAACATTTTTGGATAAAAAAACAATAAGATGATCAAAATGAAAAAATAAAAAATATGAGAGAAAGATTATCTAACCTTGAAGAACAATTACAATGGCAGAGAGAGATGTAACAACCTTTGATGGGGGAGGCAAAGAGAATAGACAACTCAATAACAACTAGTGCGTGAAGATACCACCCCACCCCCCACCAGCTTTGAGGGGATCCATTCCTCTCAAAAACTTTTCTTAGATGAGGTAATAAATGCTATAATAATTGTTTCTATGAAATGTGAATTAGATAGACATTGATACATTTCTTGTACTCATATTCTATAGGGTAATAATGGTTGTAATTTATATCTATCAACATCCACTCGTCGCCTTGTAGCGAGGCCTACGGTGTTCAATATCCAAGATGACATGCTACACAATAGACCACTTCTATAACGACCCATACTTTACATACATTGTTATTACTTCAGAATTGAAGCACACTTATTACAACATATAACAAAACCAGGAAAGGAACGTATAGGTATAGAGTCTTTAGAAACTGGGAAACATAAACAACTGGTTCATAAAGCATCTACTTTGCCTCCCATTTATTTCATCATATCTAGAGTCCCTTTTGGCATATCCTACTTAATAACCTTCTTCCTGACCTGGGGAAATAAAACATACAAAAGGGTGAGCTCAAATTCTCAGTAAGGTTAAAAAAAAGAAATATCAATCACATCATATACATAAGAACATAACTTTTGAAAATCTTAACCTGCAAAAGAGATCATAATTTCATAATATGGGATAAATCATGGTAGTGAAATGTAATCACAATAATCATAACATAAAACATGAAACTTTGTGGAATACACACATAATCACAGAGAATCATTTCTTATTAGTCAAGACTCATTGCCAAGACCATCTTAGTGGACAAAGTCCATTTCTGAACCGAGTTCACTCCTCGTTTCAGTCCTGTTTCACTGAACCGGTTTAACCTGCTGTTCTAGCCATGTCTATCTCATGAGATATAAAATCTTTACCCAATGCATTGGAGGGAGATATAGGTCCCACCCATCTCATAATGATGCCATTCTTATGTGTGCCACAAAATCATAAATCATACATCATAGCATAACCCATGTAATAAAAATGGGATTCTTAAACATCATGACATCATAAAACAATTCATATAAGATAAAGGAATTCATAAAAATAATTCCTTTACAGCATAATCAAATCAATGTAATAATAGAGATAAAAATAGAACCCTTTATTATCTTAGATGGAAAATAATTTTGATAAAACACTTGAACTCCATTCTTGAGGAAAATATCCTTTCTACTTCAAAAACACTTTTCCTTTCTTAACATGTCATACAATTCTAAACTAAAATAAGTTGATTAAAAATAGACTTGAAGACTTGTAAAGGAAGATTCTTGGAAATAATTTTTTAAAAATCCATTCATGCCGTATAAGTTAAAAAAACATTCTTCTCGTACTTTTGTCGAAAAAGTCAAAAAGTACCTCGTACGGAAAACGACAAAAGATTCCTTTCATATCTTTTACTTAAAACTTACCGAAGGGTAAAATTGGATTTAAAAAATTGTAGGTGGATGGAAATAATATTACATATTGAGGAAACATGGATGTGGATGATAAAATACACCCCAGTAAATTCCAAAGTATAAACAATCTCGGATAAAAATGAGATTGTGATATTTCCCTTACCTTAGGTCCGATTTGCTTCGTAAGTGTCCGAAACTCCTGTATAATGATTTAAATAATGTTATTGACTTATTCCAGAATCATAATTATTTTTATGATATCATATATGGTCATATTCTTAGCTTCTTATTAGAAATATTTCATTACTACTTGTTATTCAGGTGTTTATTACTTTTTGTTCTTATGCATGTTTTGTCGAATAAATTCTTATTTTTTCTTTTTAGGTTATAGATACCTCATTTAAATAATTTTATTAGTGTAATATATATCATATTCATTCAATCAATTCATTTATATAATCATTATGCAATGAATATCATGTAGAACGAGTCGCATCACATCGTGGAGACGGTATTCCGTACGTACACACGAGCGATGATATCGTTCCTATGATCGTGGAATTGTATTGGAGTGTATGTATAAAATTTTAGAATCAATATCACTTCACAATAATCATATATATTCATTCTTTACACCATTATACCCATCCAAGTAAGGTGGTGATGGAAAATAGATTACACCGCGGCGTGGAGACGGTATTTCGTACGTACTCACGCGCGGTAATTTCATTTTCTGTAGGATGGATAGATGGTTAAATAGGGTTTTTTTCATACTTATAATCAGTATATGATTGATACTTATATTATTACTTCATAATGAAACAACTAAAGAAGAATAAGTGGAAGAAGAAATAAAGATGAAAGAATCGGTAACGGACATTACCTCTTCTTTGAAGTGCTTCTTTGAGACCTCCTTTTAGGGCACTAAAATTGGTCTTTGAAGAAGACCAGGACCTCAAGGATGTCTCTAGGTAAGTGGAGAGGAGAAATTTTCAGGTTTTGGACGAGCATGAAGGCTCAAAGTGGTGTGAGGAAGAGGGGGGGGAGGTGCCCTTTTATAAGGGAGGAGAGGGGCTCCTTTGGAAAAACTAAAAATATTATTTTATTATAAAGCCAAATTCAGTTTTAGATAGCTTCAAATTGATTTATTTCGAAGCTACGGTGGGGATGGGTCAAAATCCTCTCATAAAATATAATTTAGACAAGTTTGGGTTCCTATTTTAACCTTATCATTTAGATTTAACATTAAGTTAAATAATTTTACTTTTACCGTGTCTTCTTGTGTTCTTATACTATAAGGTTAATAAACTTACTATAACAAGCCAAACGAACCCCATGTTGATTATTATTAATATATATAACCCTATATAAGTCCTTTTTACAAACCTTATATTTTTAGGAATAAAATAACAATTAATAATATAATATTTGTTTTAAAAACTATTTTATGTCAATTTTGACACTATTTAGTAATTGATTTTTGTGAAAATCATAACAGAATTATTAGTTAGAAAAAAGTTAATTAAATCAATAATAACATGTCATATTAACCTAGAAAATTATTTTAATTCATAAAAAGTCTCAAATTACATTTATTTGGGTATTTATAACATCAATTATGTCAATATTTCATTAATAAGATAATTATTGCATCATCTTTGTGTCATAAATAAATTAACTTATTTAATGTCTAAAAATTAAAAATAAAATATCATTATGTAGGAAATATTTTTAGATTTCTAATTAATATTTATAGTATAATTTATCTTATGTATAACCCTATATTAAAAATGATATACTTATTAAACTTTAATTTTAACTATTTTAACCCTTCTTTAAATAACTTAATAATAAATGTCCTAATCTAATCCAAGTGGGCCTAAATGGTAATATTTTATTCCTAAGGTTGTTTTTGGTCGAATTAAACTTATCCAATAGAATTAGGACATGTGTTAGGGTAATAATAATATCATTTTGACCCTTAATTACCCTAATTACTTTTAACCGTGGTAAATAAAAGTAAAAAGTTACTATTCACCAAAAATTATTTTCATCTCATTGAACCACATTTTAATTACTGACATCAACCATGTCTCTTGGATTTTTGAGATTTCACTCACAGAAGCGGTAAAATTAAGTTTTATGAAAAATTCAGTTTTTTTAACTACCACTTAGTGGTTTCACTATTCATCAAAAATTGAAAGTTTTCAGAAAAATACCAAAATTTCACCCTAGGCTAATTTAGATATTCCAAATCCAAAAATGAAGTCAATTTTGAAAAATAAAATTTACAAAATTTAAAAAAGTGGTTATTACTATTCATAAAGGCTAGTTTTAATAATATTTTAATAGCATATCGTTGTTTAGTGAAACTCGATATTGCATACGACGCAAGCTATCGAGGAAGGTCGCGATTTTGTGTAAATCAAGCCAAGAAAGTGATGTGTGTATTGAAATATTCCTTTGATGATTTATATAACATAAAAACAAAATATTTCTCATAAAAGACTCGGGTGTTACATTCTACCCCCCTTAAAATGAATTTCGCCCTCGAAATTCGTCACTTTGTAACAAACAGATGAGGATACTTCTCCCCCATAATATCCTCAAGCTCCCATATAGCTTCTTCTAATTTGTGGTTCCTCCATAAAACTTTCACCAATCGAGTGGTCTTGTTTCGTAGGACTTTTTCGCTACAATCCAGAATCTCTATCTTCTGTTCTTCATAAGAAAGATCTTGCTCCAGCAGTACAACTTCTGAGCTGAGTACATGTGAAGGATAAGTTATGTACTTTCTCAGGAGATATACATGGAACACATCGTGAACTTGAGATAGATTTGGTGGAAGCACCAATCGGTAAGCTACCTTCCCAACACGATCCAATATTTCGAAAGAACCGATATATCTAGGGCTCAACTTCCCCTTCTTTCCAAATCTCATGACCCTCTTCCAGGGAGATATTCATAAAAACACTTTATCACCCACTTCAAACTCTAGGTCTTTTCTTCGGTTATCGGCATAACTTTTCTGTCGACTCTGATCTGCTCTTATGAGCTGTTGAATAGATCGGACCTTTTCTTCCATTTCATCAACGAGATCAGGTCCTAATAGCTTTCTTTCCCCAACTTCATACCAGCAAGTTGGAGTCCTGCATTTCTTTCCATAGAGAGCTTCATAAGGAGCCATCTGAATACTGGAGTGAAAGCTATTATTATAAGAAAATTCCACCAAAGGTAGGTGTTGATCCCAACTACCTTTGAAATCCATAGAGCAAGCTCTCAACATATCTTCTAGAGTTTGAATTGTTCTCTCAGACTGACCGTCTGTCTGAGGATGATAAGCAGTGCTGAAACTCAACTCTGTATCCAGAGTGTGCTGAAGACTTCGCCAGAACTTTGAGGTAAACCTCAGATCCCGATCAGATATAATATAAAGTGGTACTCCATGCAATCTTACCACTTCCTTCACATATATCTTGGCAAGCTGATCCATAGATAAATCCTCTCTAATAGAAATGAAGTGTGCAGACTTTGTAAGACAATCAACTATGACCCAGATAGCAATATTGCCTTTGGATGTTTTAGGAAGTCCTATGACAAAGTCCATAGTGATGTTTTCCCATTTCCATTCGGGTATGGGTAATGGTTGTAACATCCCCTTAGACTTCTGTCTCTTAGCTTTAACTTGCTGAAAAACCAAGCATCGAGAGACATATTCAGCAACATCTCTTTTCATGCCATCCCACCAGAAGTACTCTTTCAGGTCCCTATACATCTTCGTGCTTCCCGGATGAATAGAGAATGAAGAACTATGAGCCTCATCCAGCATCTCCTTCTTTAATTCGGGGATGGGAGGAACACAAACTCTATTCCTGAACTTTATTGTCCCATCACAATCATGGTGGAATTCCGGAACATTTCTCACCTACTTTTGTAACTCGACATCTTCTTTCTGTACCTCTTTAATCTTCACATGTATAGATGGTTGAACATTCATTTGAGACAGATAAGATTTTTCCCCTTCCATTATAATTCCAAGATCCATCCTTTGTAAATCCATAAATATTGGATCTTTTGTGATCCTCATCATGGATAAACTGGCATGGTCTTGTCGACTTAATGCATCTGCCACCTTGTTTGCTTTCCTAGGGTGGTAATGGATTGAGTAGTCGTAATCCTTAATCATCTCCAACCATCTTCTTTGGCGCATAATCAGCTCCTTTTGTGTGAAAATATACTTTAAACATTTATTATCAGTATAAATGTCACACCTTTCTCTATAAAGATAATGCCTCCAAATCTTTAATGCAAATATTACTGCAGCTAACACCAAATCATGAGTTGGGTCATTTTTCTCATGTATTTTCAACTGTCATGAGGCATAAGCTATCACCATATCATTTTGCATAAGAACACACCCTAATCCCTTCTTGGATGAATCACTGTAGATCACAAACCTTTCTCCACTACAAGGAAGTGTGAGCACAGGTGCACTGGATAACCTTCTTTTCAACTCCTTGAAATTCTCTTCACATTCCTCTGTCCAGACAAACTTAACTCCTTTCCGAGTCAACTTGGTGAGTGGATTAGATAATCGTGAAAAATCTTTCACAAAACGTCGATAATATCTAGCCAAACCAAGAAAACTTCGGATCTCATTCACTGTTGTTGGTCTCGACCATCTTTCGATAACCTCTATTTTTTCTAGATCCACAGATATCCCCTCTTTTGAGATTATGTGACCCAAAAATGAAACATTTTGAAGCCAAAATTCACACTTGGTAAATTTGGCATAAAGCTTCTCTTTTCTCAGGGACTTCAATATAATTCTCAAGTGATCTTCATGTTCTTCCTTTCTCTTTGAATAGACAAGAATATCATCTATAAAGACTACCACAAACTGATCAAGATAGTCTCTAAAGACTCTATTAATTAGATCTATGAAGATTGCAGGGGCATTATTAAGACCAAATGGCATCACTATAAATTCATAGTGTCCATACCTTGTACGGAAAGCCGTATTTGGTATATCCTCCCTTTTGACCCTTAATTGATGATACCCTGAATGAAGATCAATCTTGGAAAAGTATTGAGATCCGCGTAGTTGGTAAAATAAGTCATCAATGCGTGGGAGAGGATATTTGTTCTTGATAGTGATCTTGTTAAGTTCTCGATAATCAATGCAGAGTCTCATTGATCCATCTTTCTTCTTAACAAACAGAACAGGTGCTCCCCAAGGTGACGCACTAGGGCGTATGGATCCCTTATCAAGATTTTCTTGGAGTTGCTTCTTCAATTCCTGCAACTCAATTGGGGCCATTCTATAAGGTGTATTTGAAATAGTAAAAGCACCTGGTACGAGTTCTATTGAAAACTCAACTTCACGATTTGGTGGAAGACCCGGTAAATCCTCTGGAAAGACATCATCAAACTCCCGTAAAATGGGCATATTCTTAATTGTGAGTTTCTCACCAACCATTTGAGATATTAACCTTCATTTAGTGGAATCAAGACCCATAAGATGGAAGAAATTTCCACTGGAAGGTTATGTTCATCCTTGCATCGATAGACGATCATAGATTGATCTAGAATATGAAATGTGAATTCCCTTCTTTGGCAATTGATATGAGCTCCATATAAAGAAAGCCAATCCATTCCAAGAATCACATCAAATTCCACTATAGGAAGGATCACAAGATTTGCAGGAAGCACCTTCCCACAAACTTCAATCAGAGAAGAATTATAAACTTTTGATGCAACTATTGTGCCATTAGGAGTTGTCACAGCTAACTCAAATTCTAATTGTTGAGGTAATACGGTGATATCCTTAGAAAATTCTTCAGAAATAAAAGAGTGGGTGGATCCAGAATCAAATAAAACATTTGCAACTTTAGAGTGGATGGTAATTGTACCTTTCACCACATCGTTATCGTATTCCACATCACTGATAGAAATTGCATGTGAATTTCCTTTTTCTTTAGCCTTAAGAGTTTATTGACGTCGACCATCATCATCAACCCTTGGATTTAGGCATTGATTGGCATAATTCCCCATCTCCTTGCACTTGAAACATTGAAGTGTAGTAGGTTGATTCTGTGTATCCCTTCCTTTGTTTGTATCATTAGAAATCTTCTTCCCATCATTGCGTCATTCAAATGCCCTATGACCTTCCTTTCCACATTTGAAACATTTAATTGTCCCTTTAAGACAACTCCCT
Source organism: Viscum album (assembly GCA_963277665.1). Classification (NCBI taxonomy): domain Eukaryota; kingdom Viridiplantae; phylum Streptophyta; class Magnoliopsida; order Santalales; family Viscaceae; genus Viscum; species Viscum album. Next base: position 932,789,320 of record OY728136.1, on the reverse strand, counting down.
CTATGTTTCTTTCCACACTTTGAGCATAAGGGAAATCTCATCTTCTTTTCAGTGTGCTCTTTAGATTTTCCTTTGAATTCCATTTTCCTATTCTTATCAAACGCATATGACTGATGGGTTACTCCAATATCCATCTCGACTTTGAGAGCACATCGAACAATTTCCTCGTAGCTATTAAAGTCCCTTATGTCTAACTCCCTTCGAAGACTTGGTTTTAAGCCACTAAAGAATTGATCGATCTTACTCTCAGGTTGGATAATAATACCAGAAGCCTACCTTGAAAGTCTTGTAAAATTTTCTTCATAAGTACCAACAGATTCATCATCCTTTTGCTTCAGTTCAAGAAACTCTTTCTCTATCTTTGTTCGGAGAATACGAGGGAATTACTTATTGAAAAATAAGTTCTTGAACTCGTCCCATTCCCTGGAATCAATTTCATCCCTTTGCCTCGTATTCTTAATAAGATTCCATCATTGATCAGCATCACCTTCCAAACGATACCCTGCTAAGATGACTTTATCAAGTTCAGAACATTGAAGAACTGAAAATATCTTTTCAGTAGTACTAATCCATTGTTCAGCAACAAATGGATCAGTAGACCCGCTGAATGAAGTTGGACGCTGCCTCATGAAGGATTCAACAGAATGTTGCTCCTTCCTTTGCTCGTTTGGAAGTCCTGTATGATTCATAGCTTGAGAAAGTTGTGTGAGCATGGCTACAAGATTTTTCATTCCAGCTCCCATAAAGTTTGGTTGCTCAGGGGGACAATCATTGCATTATCCATCACATTCTGCATTAACACGGTTCCTTCGGGTTCTATCCATTGACTAAAACCAAGAATACTAGTATGAGCAACACTAATTATAATAGGAAAACTACACAATCAAGAATAAAATTTCACACTTAAGGTATTATCCTAGGTTATTCATGGCCATTTCTAAAACACTAAGATTGTGTTCTATGCTTAGACTTATCCTTAGGGTTCTTACTAACGCTTTCACATCCTAGTTTCCAAAGGTTGACTATACCTTTCCTCTGATACCAACTATAACGACCCATTATTTACATACATTGTTATTACTTCAGAATTGAAGCACACTTATTACAACATATAACAAAACCAGGAAAGGAACGTATAGGTATAGCGTCTTTAGAAACTGGGAAACATAAACAACTCGTTTATAAAGCATCTACTTTGCCTCCCATTTATTTCATCATATCTAGAGTCCCTTTTGGCATATCCTACTTAATAACCTTCTTCCTGACCTGGGGAAATAAAACATACAAAAGGGTGAGCTCAAATTCTCAGTAAGGGTAAACAAAAGAAATATCAATCACATCATATACATAAGAACATAACTTTTGGAAATCTTAACCTGCAAAAGAGATCATAATTTCATAACATGGGATAAATCATGGTAGTGAAATGTAATCACAATAATCATAACTTAAAACATGAAACTTTGTGGCATACACACATAATCACAGAGGATAATTTCCTATTAGTCAAGACTCATTTCCAAGACTATCTTAGTAGACAAATTCCATTTATGAACCGAGTTCACTCCTCGTTTCAGTCCTGTTTCACTGAACCGGTTTAACCTACCATTCCAGCCATGTCTATCTCATGAGATATAAAATCTTTACCCAATGCATTGGAGGGAGATATAGGTCCCACCCATCTCATAATGATGCCATTCTTATGTGTGCCACAAAATCATAAATCATACATCATAGCATAACCCATGTAATAAAAATGGGATTCTTAAACATCATGACATCATAAAACAATTCATATAAGATAAAGGAATTCATAAAAATAATTTCATTAAAACATAATCAAATCAATGTAATAATAGGGACAAAAATAGAACCCTTTATTATCTTAGATGGAAAATAATTTTGATAAAACACTTGATCTCCATTCTTGAGGAAAATATCCTTTCTACTTCAAAAACACTTTTCCTTTCTTAACATGTCATACAATTCTAAACTAAAATAAGTTGATTAAAAATAGACTTGAAAACTTTTAAAGTAAGCTTCTTGGAAATAATGTTTTAAAAATCCATTCATGCCGTATAAGTTAAAAAAACATTCTTCTCGTACTTTTGTCGGAAAAGTCAAAAAGTACCTCGTACGGAAAAAGACAAAATATTCCTTTCAAATCTTTTACTAAAAACTTACCAAAGGGTAAAATTGGATTTAAAAAATTGTAGGTGGATGGAAATAATATTACATATTGAGGAAACATGGATGTTTATGATAAAATACACCCCCAGTAAATTCCAAATTATAAACAATCTCGGATAAAAATGAGATTGTGATATTTCCCTTACCTTAGGTCCGATTTGCTTCATAAGTGTCCGAACCTCCTATATAATGATTTAAATAATGTTATTGACTTATTCCAGAATCATAATTATTTTTATGATATCATATATGGTCATATTCTTAGCTTCTTATTAGTAATATTTCATTACTACTTGTTATTCGGGTGTTTATTACTTTTTGTTCTTATGTGTGTTTTGTCGAATAGATTCTTATTTTTTCTTTTTAGGTTATAGATACCTCATTTATAGAATGGTATTACTGTAATATATATCATATTCATTCATTCAATTCATTTATATAATCATTGTGCAATGAATATCATGTAGAACGAGTCGCATCACATCGTGGAGACGTTATTCCATACGTACGCACGAGCGATGATATCGTTCCTATGATCATGGAATTGTATTGGAGTGTATGTATACTATTTCAGAATCAATATCACTTCAAAATAATCATATATATTCATTCGTTACACCATTATACCCATCCAAGTAAGGTGGTGGTGTAAAATAGATTACACCACGGCGTGGAGACGGTATTCCGTACGTACGCACGTGCGGTGATTTCATTTTCCGTAGGATGGATAGATTGTTAAATAGGGTTGTTTCATACTAATAATAAGTATATTATTGATACTGATGTTATTACTTCATAATGAAACAACTAAAGAAGAAGAAGTGGAAGAAGAAATAAAGATGAAAGAATCGGTAACGGACATTACCTCTTCTTTGAAGTGCTTCTTTGAGACCTCCTTTTAGGGCACTAAAATTGGTCTTTGAAGAAGACTAGGACCTCAAGGATGTATCTAAGTAAGTGTACAGGAGAAATTGGAAGGTTTTGGCCGAGCTTTAAGGCTCAAAGTGGTGTAAGGAAGAGGGGGAGGAGGTGCCCTTTTATAAGGGAGGAGAGGGGCTCCTTTGGAAAAACTAAAAATATTATTTTATTATAAAGCAAAATTCGGTTTTAGATAGCTCAAAATTGATTTATTTAGAAGATAAGGTGGGGATGGGTCTAAATCCTCTAATAAAATATAATTTAGACAAGTTTAGGTTCCTATTTTAACCTTATCATTTAGATTAAACATTAAGTTAAATAATTTTACTTTTATCGTGTCTTCTTGTGTTCTTATACTATAAGGTTAATAAACTTACTATAAAAAGCCAAAAGAACACCAAGTTGTTTATTATTAATATAAATAACCCTATATAAGTCATTTGGCAAAACCTTAGATTTTTAGGAATAAAATAACAATTAATAATATAATATTTGTTTTAAAAACTATTTTATGTCAATGTTGACACTATTTAGTAATTTATTTTTGTGAAAATCATAACAGAATGATTAGTTATAACAAAGTTAATTAAATCAATACTAACATGTCATATTAACCTATAAAATTAGTGGAATTCATAAAAAGTCTCAAATTACATTTATTTGGGTATTTATAACATCAATTATGTCAATAATTCATTAATAAGATAATTACTGCATCATCTTTGTGTCATAAATAAATTAACTTATTTAAAGTCTAAAAATTACAAATAAAATATCATTATGTAGGAAATCTTTTTATATTTATAATGAATATTTATAGTCGAATTTATCTTATGTATAACCCTATATTAAAAATGATATACTTATTAAACTTTGATTTTAACTATTTTAACCCTTCTTTAAATAACTTAATAATAAATGTCCTAATCTAATCCAAGTGGGCCTAAATGGTCATATGTTATTCCTAAGGTTGTTTTTGGTCGAATTATACTTATCCAATAGAATTATGACATGTGTTAGGGTAATAATAATATCATTTTTACCCTTAATTACCCTAATTACTTTTAACTGTGGTAAATAAAAGTAAAAAGTTACTATTCACCAAAAATTATTTTCATCTCATTGAACCACCTTTTACTTACTGACATCAACTGTGTCTCTCGGATTTTTGAGATTCCACTCACAGAAGTGGTAAAATTAAGTTTTATGAAAAATTCAGTTTTTTTAACTACCACTTAGTGGTTTCACTATTCATCAAAAATTGAAAGTTTTCAGAAAAATACCAAAATTTCACCCTAGGATAATTTCGATATTCCGAATCCAAAAATGAAGTCAATTTTGAAAAACTAAATTTACAAAATTTCAAAAAGTGGTTATTACTATTCATAACGGCTAGTTTTAATAATATTTTAATAGCATATCGTTGTTTAGTGAAACTCGGTATTGCGTACGACGCATGCTATCGAGGAAGGTCGTGATTTAGTGTAAAGCAAGACAAGAAAGTGATGTGTGTAGTGAAAGATTCCTTTGATGATTTATATAACATAAAAACAAAATATTTCTCATAAAAGTCTCGGGTGTTACATTCTACCCCCCTTAAAATGAATTTCACCCTCGAAATTCGTCACTTTGTAACAAACAGATGAGGATACTTCTCCCTCGCCATATCCTCAAGCTCCCATATAGCTTCTTCTAATTGGTGGTTCCTCCATAAAACTTTCACCAATCGAGTGGTCTTGTTTCATAGGACTTTTTCGCTACGATCCAGAATCTCTATCGACTGTTCTTCATAAGAAAGATCTTGCTCCAGTGGTACAACTTCTGAGCTGAGTACATGTGAAGGATCGGGTATGTACTTTCTTAGGAGAGATACATGGAAGACATCATGAACTTGAGAGAGATTCGGTGGAAGTTCCAATCGGTAAGCTACTTTCCCAACATGATCCAGTATTTCGAAAGGACCGATATATCTAGGGCTCAACTTCCCCTTCTTTCCAAATCTCATGACCCTCTTCCAGGGAGATATTCGTAAAAACACTTTATCACCCACTTCAAACTCTAGGTATTTTCTTCGGTTGTCGGCATAACTTTTCTGTCAACTCTGAGCTGCTCTTATGTGTTGTTGAATAGATCGGACCTTTTCTGCCATTTCATCAATGAGATCAGGTCCTAATAGCTTTCTTTCCCCAACTTCATCCCAGCAAGTTGGAGTCCTGCATTTCTTTACATAGAGAGCTTCATAAGGAGCCATCTGAATACTAGAGTGAAAGCTATTATTATAAGAAAATTCCACCAATGGTAGGTGTTGATCCCAACCACCTTTGAAATCTATAGAGCAAGCTCTCAACATATCTTCTAGAGTTTGAATTGTTCTCTCAGACTGACCGTCTGTCTGAGGATGATAAGCAGTGCTGAAACTCAACTCTGTATCCAGATTATGCTGAAGACTTCACCAGAATTTTGAGGTAAACCTCGTATCCCGATCAGATATAATAGAAAGTGGTACTCCATGAAATCTTACCACTTCCTTCACATATATCCTGGCAAGCTGATCCAGAGATAAATCCTCTCTTATAGCAATGAAGTGTGCAGACTTTGTAAGACGATCAACTATGACCCAGATTGCATTATTGCCTTTGGATGTTTTAGTAAGTCTTGTGACAAAGTCCATAGTGATGTTTTCCCATTTCCATTCGGGTATGGGTAATGGTTGTAACATCCCCTTAGACTTTTATCTCTCAGCTTTAACTTGCTGACAAACCAAGCATCGAGATACATATTCAGCAACATCTCTTTTCATGCCATCCCACCAGATGTACTCTTTCAGGTCCCTATACATCTTCGTGCTTCCCAGATGAATAGAGAATGAAGAACTATGAGCCTCATCCAGAAGCTCCTTCTTTAATTCGGGGATGGGAGGAACAAAAACCCGATTCCGGAACTTTATTATCTCATCACAATCAAGGTTGAATTCAGGAACATTTCTCACCTTCTTTTGTAACTCGACATCTTCTTTCTGTGCCTCTTTAATCTTCACATGTATAGATGGTTGAAAATTCATTTGAGACAGATAAGATTTTTCCCCTTCCATTATAATTCCAAGATCCATCCTTTGTAAATCCATATATATTGGATCTTTTGTGATCCTCATCATGGATAAAATGGCATGGTCCTGTCGACTTAATGCATCTGCCACCTTGTTTGCTTTCCCAGGGTGGTAATGGATTGAGCAGTCGTAATCCTTAATCATCTCCAACCATCTTCTTTGGTGCATAATCAGTTCCTTTTGTGTGAAAATATACTTTAAACTTTTATGATCAATATAAATGTCACACCTTTCTCTATAAAGATAATGCCTCCAAATCTTTAATGCAAATATTACTACAGCTAACTCTAAATCATGAGTTGGGTAATTTTTCTCATGTATTTTCAACTGTCGTGAGGCATAAGCTATCACCATATCATTTTGCATAATAACATACCCCAATCCCTTCTTGGATGCATCACTGTAGATCACAAACCTTTCTCCACTACAAGGAAGTGTGAGCATAGGTGCACTGGATAACCTTCTTTTCAACTCCTTGAAATTCTCTTCACATTCCTCTGTTCAGACAAACTTAACTCCTTTCCAAGTCAACTTGGTGAGTGGATTAGATAATCATGAAAAATATTTCACAAAACGTCGATAATATCCAGCCAAACCAAGAAAACTTCGGATCTCAGTCACTGTTGTTGGTCTCGACCATCTTTCGATAACCTCTGTTTTTGATGGATCCACAGATATCCCCTCTTTTGAGATTATGTGACCCAAAAATGAAACATTTTGAAGCCAAAATTCACACTTGGTAAATTCGGCATAAAGATTATCTTTTCTTAGGGTCTTCAATATAATTCTCAAGTGATCTTCATGTTCTTCCTTGCTCTTTGAATAGACAAGAATATCGTCTATAAAGACTACCACAAACTGATCAAGATAGTCTCTAAAGACTCTATTAATTAGATCCATGAAGATAGCAGGGGTATTAGTAAGACCAAATGGCATCACTAGAAATTCATAGTGTCTATACCTTGTACGGAAAGCTGTCTTTGGTATATCCTCCCTTTTAACCCTTAATTTATGATACCCTAAACGAAGATCAATCTTGGAAAAGTATTGAGCCCCGCGTAGTTGGTCAAATAAGTCATCAATGCATGGGAGAGGATATTTGTTCTTGATAGTGATCTTGTTAAGTTCTCGATAATCAATGCAGAGTCTCATTGATCCATCTTTCTTCTTAACAAACAGAACAGGTGCTCCCCAAAGTGATGCACTAGGGCGTATGAATCCCTTATCAAGATTTTCTTGGAGTTGCTTCTTCAATTCCTGCAACTCAATTGGGTCCATTCTATAAGGTGTCTTTGAAATAGGAAAATCACCTGGTACGAGTTCTATTGAAAACTCAACTTCACGATTTGGTGGAAGACACGGTAAATCCTCCAGAAAGACATCATCAAACTCCTGTACAATGGGCATATTCTTAATCATGAGTTTCTCACCAACCATTTGAGATAAATAACCTTCTTTTATTGGAATCAAGACCCATAAGATGGAAGAAATTTCCACTGGAAGGTTATGTTCATCCTTGCATTGATAGACGATCATAGATTGATCTGGAATATGAAATGTGACTTCCCTTCTTTGGAAATTGATATGAGCTCCATATAAAGAAAGCCAATCCATGCTAAGAATCACATCAAATTCCACTATAGGAAGGATCACAAGATTTGCAGGAAGCACTTTCCCACAAACTTCAATCGGAGAAGAATTATAAACTTTTGATGATACTATTGTGCCATTAGGAGTTGTCACAGCTAACTCAACATCTAATTGTTAAGGTAATACAGTGATATCCTTAGAAAATTCTTCATAAATAAAAGAGTGGGTGGATCCTAAATCAAATAAAACATTTGCTACTTTAGAGTGGATGGTAAGTGTACCTTTCACCACATCGTTATCATACTCCACATCGCTGATAGAAATTGCATGTGACTTTCCTTTGTCTTTAGCCTTAAGAGTTTGTTGACGTCGACCATAATCATCAGCCCTTGGATTTAGGCATTGATTGGCATAATGCCCCATCTCCTTGCACTTGAAACATTGAAGTTTAGTAGGTTCATTCTGTGTATCCCTTCCTTTGTTTGCATCATTAGAAATCTTCTTCCCATCATTGTGGAATTCAAATGCCCTATGACCATCCTTTCCACATTTGAAACATTTAATTGTCCCTTTAAGACAACTCCCTCCATGTTTCTTTCCACACTTTGAGCATAAGGGAAACCTCATCTTCTTTTCAGTGTGCTCTTTAGATTTTCCTTTGAATTCCATTTTCCTCTTCTTATCAAACCCATATGACTGATGGGTTACTCCAATATCCATCTCGACTTTGAGAGCACATCGAACGATTTCCTCGTAGCTATTAAAGTCCCTTATGGCTAACGCCCTTCGAAGACTTAGTTTTAAGCCACTAAATAATCGATCGATCTTACTCTCAGGTTGGATAATAATACCAGAAGCATACCTTGCAAGTCTTGTAAAATTTGCTTCATAAGTACCAACAGATTCATCATCCTTTTGCTTCAGTTCAAGAAACTCTTTCTCCATCTTTGTTCGGAGAATACGAGGGAAGTACTCATTGAAAAATAAGTTCTTGAACTTGTCCCATTCCATGGACTCAATTTCATCCCTTTGCCTCATATTCTTAATAATATTCCACCATTGATCAGCATCACCTTCCAAACGATACACTGCTAAGATGAATTTATCAAGTTCAAAACATTGAAGAACTGAAATTATCTTTTCAGTAGTACTAATCCATTGTTCAGCAACAAATGGATCAGTAGACCCGCTGAATGAAGGTGGATGCTGCCTCATGAAGGATTCAACAGAATTTTGCTCCTTCCTTTGCTCGTCTGGAAGTACAGCATGATTCATAGATTGAGAAAGTTGTGTGAGCATGGCTACAAGATTTTTCATTCCAGATCCCATAACGTTTGGTTGCTCAGGGGGACAATCATTGCATTGTCCGTCACATTCTGCATTAACACGATTCCTTCGGGTTCCAGCCATTGACTAAAACCAAGAAGAATAGTATGATCAACACTAATTATAATAGGAAAACTACACAATCAAGAATAAAACTTCACACTTAAGGTATTATCCTAGGTTATTCATGTCCATTTCTAAAACACTAAGATTGTGTTCTATGCTTAGACTTATCCTTAGGGTTCTTACTAACGCTTTCACATCCTAGTTTCCAAAGGTTGACTATACCTCTCCTCTGATACCAACTATAATGACCCATACTTTACATACATTGTTATTACTTCAGAATTGAAGCACACTTATTACAACATATAACAAAATCAGGAAAGGACCGTATAGGTATAGAGTCTTTAGAAACTGGTAAACATAAACAACTGGTTCATAAAGCATCTACTTTGCCTCCCATTTATTTCATCATATCTAGAGTCCCTTTTGGAATATCCTACTTAATAACCTTCTTCCTGACCTGGGGAAATAAAACATACAAAAGTGTGAGCTCAAATGCTCAGTAAGGGTAAACAAAAGAAATATCAATCACATCATATACATAAGAACATAACTTTTGGAAATCTTAACCTGCAAAAGAGATCATAATTTCATAACATGGGATAAATCATGGTAGTGAAATGTAATCACAATAATCATAACTTAAAATATGAAACTTTTTGTCATACACACATAATCACAGAGAATCATTTATTATTAGTCAAGACTCATTGTCATGACCATCTAGGTGGAAAAATTCCATTTCTGAACCGAGTTCACTCCTTATTTCAGTCATGTTTCACTAAACTGGTTTAACCTGCCATTTCAGCCATGTCTATCTAATGAGATATAAAATCTTTACCCGTGGAGGGAGATATAGGTCCCACCCATCTCATAATGATTCCATTCTTATGTGTGCCACAAAATCATAAATCATACATCATAGCATAACCCATGTAATAAAAATGGGATTCTTAAACATCATGACATCATAAAACAATTCATATAAGATAAAGGAATTCATAAAAATAATACCATCACAACATAATCAAATCAATGTAATAATAAGGATAAAAATAGAACCCTTTATTATCTTAGATGGAAAATAATTTTGATAAAACACTTGAACACCATTCTTGAGGAAAATATCCTTTCTACTTCGAAAACACTTTTCCTTTCTTAACATGTCATACAATTATAAACTAAAATAATTTGATTAAAAATATACTTGAAAACTTGTAAAGGAATCTTCTTGGAAATAATGTTTTAAAAATCCATTCATGCTGTATAAGTTAAAAAAACATTCTTCGCGTACTTTTGTCAGAAAAGTCAAAAAGTACCTCGTACGGAAAACGACAAAAGATTCCTTTCATATCTTTTACTAAAAACTTACCGAAGGGTAAAATTGGATTTAAAAAAATGTAGGTGGATGGAAATAATATTAAATATTGAGGAAACATGGATGTGTATGATAAAATACACCCCAGTAAATTCCAAAGTATAAACAATCTCGGATAAAAATGAGATTGTGATATTTCCCTTACCTTAGGTCCAATTTGCTTCGTAAGTGTCCGAACCTCCTGTATAATGATTTAAATAATGTTATTGACTTATTCTAGAATCATAATTATTTTATTATATCATATATGGTCATATTCTTAGCTTCTTATTAGTAATATTTCATTACTACTTGTTATCCGGGTGTTTATTACTTTTTGTTCTTATGCGTGTTTTGTCGAATAAATTATTATTTTTTCCTTTTAGGTTATAGATACATAATTTACAGAATGTTATTAGTGTAATATATATTATATTCATTCATTCAATTCATTTATATAATCATTATGCAATTAAGATCATGTAGAACGAGTCGCATCACATCGTGGAGACGGTATTCCATACGTATGCACGAGTGATGATATCATTCCTATGATCGTGGAATTATATTGGAGTGTATGTATACTATTTCAGAATCAATATCACCTCACAATAATCATATATATTCATTATTTACACCATTATACCCATCCAAGTAAGGTGGTGGTGGAAAATAGATTACACCATGGCGTGGAGACGGTATTCCGTACGTACGCACGCGCGGTGGTTTCATTTTTAGTAGGATGGATAGATGGTTAAATAGGGTTGTTTCATACTTATAATCAGTATATGATTGATATAGATGTTATTACTTCATAATTAAACAACTAAAGAAGAATAAGTGGAAGAAGAAATAAAGATGAAATAATCGGTAACGGACATTACCTCTTCTTTGAAGTGCTTCTTTGAGACCTCCTTTTAGGGCACTGAAATTGGTCTTTGAAGAAGACCAAGACCTGAAGGATGTCTCTAGGGAACTGTAGAGGAGAAAGTGGCAGGTTTTGGCCGATCTTTAAGGCTCAAAGTGGTGTCAGGAAGAGGGGGAGGAGGTGCCCTTTTATAAGGGAGGAGAGGGGCTCCTTTGGAAAAACTAAAAATATTATTTTATTATAAAGACAAATTCAGTTTTAGATAGCTCCAAATTGATTTATTTTGAATCTAAGGTGGGGATGGGTCAAAATCCTCTCATACAATAGAATTTAGACAAGTTTAGGTTCCTATTTTAACCTTATCATTTAGATTTAACATTAAGTTAAATAATTTTACTTTTACCGTGTCTTCTTGTGTTCTTATACTATAAGGTTAATAAACTTACTATAACAAGTCAAACGAACCCCAAGTTGTTTATTATTAATATATATAACCCTATCTAAGTCATTTTACCGAAACGTAGATTTTTAAGAATAAAATAACAATTAATAATATAATATTTGTTTTTAAAACTATTTTATGTCAATTTTGACACTATTTAGGAATTTATTTTTGTGAAAATCATAACAGAATTATTAGTTCAAACAAAGTTAATTAAATCAATACTAACATGTCATATTAACCTAGAAAATTATTTTAATTCATAAAAAGTCTCAAATTACTTTTATTTGGGTATTTATAACATCAATTATGTCAATATTTCATTAATAAGATAATTACTGTATCATCTTTGTGTCATAAATAAATTAACTTATTTAAATTCTAAAAATTACAAATAAAATATAATTATGTAGGAAATCGTTTTATATTTCTAATGAATATTTATAGTATAATTTATCTTATGTATTACTCTATATTAAAAATGATATACTTATTAAACTTTGATTTTAACTATTTTAACCCTTCTTTAAATAACTTAATAATAAATGTCCTAATCTAATCCAAGTGGGCCTAAATGGTCATATTTTATTCATAAGGTTGTTTTTGGTCGAATTAAACTTATCCAATAGAATTAGTACATGTTTTAGGGTAATAATAATATCATTTTTACCCTTAATTACCCTAATTACTTTTAACCGTGGTAAATAAAAGTAAAAAGTTACTATTCATCAAAAATTATTTTCATCTCATTGAACCACATTTTACTTACTGACATCAACCGTGTCTCTAGGATTTTTGAGATTCCACTCACAGAAGTGGTAAAATTAAGTTTTATGAAAAATTCAGTTTTTTTAACTACCACTTTGTGGTTTCATTATTCATCAAAAATTGAAAGTTTTCAGAAAAATACCAAAATTTCACCCTAGGCTAATTTCGATATTCCGAATCCAAAAATGAAGTCAATTTTGAAAAATAAAATTTACAAAATTTCAAAAAGTGGTTAGTACTATTCATAACGGCTAGTTTTAATAATATTTTAATAGAATATCGTTGTTTAGTGAAACTCGGTATTGCGTACGACGCAAGCTATCAAGGAAGGTCGCGATTTCGTGTAAAGAAATCCAAGAAAGTGATGTGTGTAGTGAAAGATTCCTTTGATGATTTATATAACATAAAAACAAAATAATTCTCATAAAAGTCTCAGGTGTTACAACTTCCAATAGGTCATGTCTCAGTTTCAATTAATGTAGACCAGGAGCCTAGCATTGAGCTACCTATTCCAGTTGATGATGAAGATATTCATAAGGTTGAACAAGATCTTGTAGAATTCATCACTTGGCCATCACATCTTGTAAAAAAACATGTCGACAAGGAGGTATTCATTTATAATCTATTTTTCAATATAAACCTTTAACATTTAATGAAAAAAGTTTTGAACTGAGGAATTTTATTACAAAAGTACAAAGGAAAGGGGATGAAATAAAATAATGGCTCAAAACCATCTTAAGGATCAACCAAACTATCAAAATGATCTACCAAAATCACCTTAACCATGCCCGTTCTATATCCACATTTATTATCATTACAAGATCATGTGGATAAAAATTTGGAAAATGGTGGTACTCATACAGTTTATTTTTAATAGAATATGAACATAGGGGAATATCTAGACTTTGTTAGTGTTCACAATGTAAGTGAAATCCTCAAGTATGATTGGCTAAGTGACTCAATTATAAATGTATACATGGTGTATGTTTTCCTAATTTTATTTTCCAAAAGATGAAATACTTTGTTAATTATGACTAAATACATTTCATATTTTTCACAGATGTATATATGAAAAACAATTGAATGGATTTCCCTGTGAACAAAAATTTGGACTCGTTAGTCCTCACATCACCTCTAAATAAGAAAAAGAAATAGATTCCATGAAAGAGGGTGAAATAGTGGTAGGCATGCTCAAATCATTTAACAGAAAAAATATGGATGATAGACTATTCTTAATACTAATGATATTGGGATAAAACTATACAATTTAATAATATCAAATATATTTTAATTTTTTTAATTACTTATTATTTTTTGTGTTTTTAGGCAGCATTAAATGCTCATTGTGGTCAATTTGGATACTATAAAGATTTATTTCTTGTATTCAATGCTTGGATATCCAACAAATCGACCACACATGATGGTATTTTTTAATTTTTAGTACACTACATCCAACAATTTAGAACTAAACATCTAGTTATATAATTTATATTAACTTTTAATGAGGATTCTGTTATGATAGGGAAATTCATGAATATCGTCTACATCATAGAATGAGGCTAGGGGTTAAGGAAGAGCAACATCACAAATACTATGAATGGATAAGTATCAAGGTATATATAATAATATTTCACCATCAAAACACATATAAAAAATTACTTTTTTTCTCAGTGTTTCTACAGTGTCCGAAACAAACAAACAGAAAAGATTGTGGTTATTATGTTTGTAAATTTATGAAAGAGATAGTATTTTATCAATAAACTAGCATTCCTAAAGAGTTATTTTCAAAGATAATATTTAATTTAAAATATTTATTAATCCTTGGTGTATTTATATTTTTTCAGTACTACACTGACTGTCGAAAAGACTCATATTCACAAGATGATATAAATTTGTTTAGAAACAAATGGACAACATACCTAATGGAATAATGTACAAAAATATCATAAAGATGTGACTTACATAGAAGTATTGGATTGTTTTATATTTATGTTTAATTTACTTCTTTTTATTATTACTCACATAATTAAAAAAAAATTCTTATACAGGTGGATTCCTTTGATCGAGTTAGAGTGGTTTTCTCGAAATGGATCATGCTCATGAGAGATTAGACTTTGAGGATACAATTGAGATAATGACAATAAGGAAATGGGTTAGAAATGTATAAATGTGAATTACTACTACTTATTTTATCCTTATATGTTCATTGATATCTCCCTTGTTTACACTTATTGGTTATCTATGATCACCCTTTCTTATGTTTCATATCCTTAGGATATGAAGAATGGTTTTAGAAAAGTTGTGTCTTTTTAGTAAAGAATAAATTAATAAGATACTCTTATAAACTAGTTATTTATGTTTCCATGTTTTAAAAACCACTAGACCTAAACTATCTTAGCATAGATCATTATGTTATGTAAGTAATATTAATCTACTAAGATGTTATATCTATGTATGAAATGTCTAGGTCAATATAGTTGGTATCATAGTAATTGACCTACTCAAAACTAAGAAAACACATTCAACTATTTTTATACTTTAGTTAAATGATCAATAAGTCATTTTAAATGTGTATGAGTCAACCCCAACTTAATATGATTCATGATGCAACCGGTATGACTCAAAGTGTCTCTTTTTATTTAAAATTGATATTATTTTTAGTAAAAAGAACAAGTGACATGCTGAAAATTGAGCAAACACATTCAAATTGTTTTGATACTTTAGGAAAATGATCTGTAAGTCATTTTTTATGTGTAGGAATCAACCACACAACAATATAATTCATGATGAGAACATTATGACTTTAAGTGTGTATTTTTATATTAAATCAACATTAAATTTTGTAAAAAAAAGTGACATACTAAAAACCAAAAAAAAACATTCGGATTGTTTTGATAATTTAGGATAATGATGCATTAGTAATTTTTTATGTGTAGGAATCAACCAAACCTCAATCCGATGAATGGTGTGATCGGTATGACTAAAAGTGTCCGTTATCAGTTTAAAATTGACATTTTATCTCAAAATGTGTCACTCAATGAAAACCAAAAAAACATGCTCTGAATGTGTTAATCCTTTAGTAAAACTATTCTTAATTTATTTGTGACGTTTATGAATCATTATCATGTCAAACAGACTCACGATGTGACCGGTATAACTTAAAATGTGTGTTTTTAGTTAGGAATGATATTTTAGTAGAAAAACACAATTGGCATACTGAAAACCAAACAAACACATTCGTATTGTTTTTATAATTTAGTAAAATGATCCATGAGTCATTTTTGATGTGTGTAAGCCTACCCCACCTTAATAAAATTCACAGTGTGACTGGTATAACTCCAAATGTGTCTTTTTATTTAAAATTGACATTAATTTAAGTAAAAAAGAACAAGTGACATACTGAAAAATAAAAAAAAAATTATTCGTATTGTTTTTATACTTTATAAAAATTATCCATGATTTATTTTTGATGTTTAGGAATCAACCCCACCTCAATCTGACACATAGTGTGACCAGTATGACTAAAAGTTTCTATTATTAGATTAAAATTGACATTTTAGCTCAAAACATGTCACTCACTGAAAACCAAGAAAATTTAATCCGATTGTCTTCATAATTTAGGAAAATGATTCCTAAGTTCTTTTTTATGTGTATTAATAAGTATCATGTCAAATCAATTCATGATGCGACCAATATGACTCAAAATGCATGTTTCCAGTTTTAAATGATATTTTAGTTAAAATCACAACTTGAAAACTAAAAACTAAAAAAATGCATTCATATTGTTTTGATAATTTAGTAAAATGATCCATGAGTCATTTTTGACATATATGATTCATCCCCACCTTAATAAAACACACGGTGTGACCAATATAACTCCAGATGTGTCTTTTTATTTAAAATTGACATTAATTTTAGTAAAAAGAACAAGTGACATACTAAAAACTGAGAAAAAGAATTTGTATTATTTTTATACTTTAGGAAAATGATCCATGAGTCATTTTTTACATGTATGAATAAACCCCACCTCAATATAATTCAGGGTGTGACCGGTATAATTAAAAGTGTTTGTTATCAGTTTAAAATTGACATTTTAGCTCAAAATGTGTCTCTCATTGAAAACCAAGAAAACAAGATCTAATTGTCTTCACAATTTAAGACTATGATTCCTAAGTTATTTTTTACATATATGAAGTAGTCTCATGTCAAACCGACGCATGATATGACCAGTATGACTCAAAATGTGTGTTTCCAGTTTCAAATGATATTTTAGTAAAAAACACAATTGGCATACTGAAAATCAAGAAAACACATTCATATTATTTTTATAATTTAGTAAAATGATCCATGATTCATTTTTTACATGTAGGAGTCATCCCCTCCTCAATATAATGCATTGTATGACCAGTATAACTCCAAATGTGTCTTTTTTATTTAAAATTGACATTAATTTAAGTAAAAAAGAACAAGTGACATACTCAAAACCAAGAAAAAGCTTTCAGATTGTTTTGATACTTTATGAAAATTATCCATCTGCCATTTGTGACATATAGGAATCAAACTCACCTCAATCTGACGTATGGTGTGACCAGTATGACAAAAAGTGTCTGTTATCCATTTAAAATTAATATTTTAGCTCAAAACGGGTCACTCACTAAAAACCAAGAAAATTTCCTCTGATTGTCTTTATAATTTAAGACAGTGATTCTTAATTCCTTTTTGATGTGTATGAAGTAGTGGCACATCAAACTGATGCATGATGTGACAGTTTTGACTCAAAATGCATGTTTCTAGTTTGAAATGATATTTTAGTAAACAAACACAACTGGCATACTAAAAAGTGAGGAAACACATTTGGATTATTTTAATACTTTAGTAAAACGATCCATGAATCATTTGTGACATGTAGAAATCAACCCCACCTTAATAAAATGTACAGTGTGACCACTATAACTCCAAATGTGTCTTTTTATTTAAAATTGACATCAATTTAAGTAAAAAAGAACAAGAGACATATTCAAAACCAAGAAAAAACATTCAGATTGTTATGATAATTTGGTAAAATGATCGATGAATTATTTTTGACATGTAGGAATCTACCACACCTCAATCCAATGCATAGTGTGATCAGTATGACTCAAAGTGACTATTGTCAGTTTAAAATTCACATTTTAGATCAAAACATGCCACTCCCTGGAAACCAAGTGAACTCCCTCTGATTGTATTCATAATTTTGGACAGTGATTCATAAGTCCTTTGTGACATGTATGAAGTAGTCTCACATAAAACTAATGCACGGTGTGACTATTATGACTCCAAATGCATGTTTCTGATTTGAAATGATATTTTAGTAAAAAAACACAACTGACATAATGAAAACCATGCAAACATATTCATATTGTTTTGATACTTTAGACCAAAAACTTATGACTCTTTTTGGACTTGTAGGAATCAACCCCACCTCAATAAGATGCATGGTGTGACCGGTATAACTCCAAATGTGTTTTTATTAAAAACTGACATTTTATTAATGTATTCTTTCATATTAATATTTAATTTATTTATTTATAGTATTACTAATATAATAATTTTTTTCTTATATAGGTGTAATATTTTTCTTGAGTTGGGATGATTTGTTCGGCAACTGATACCATGGGTGGACATTTTTTAGAGGGGATCATAGACGTCAAAAGATGAAACATTAATGTTTTTAACTGTTTGTTGGATAATTGTAAATGTAATTATGTAAAACATTATTTGAAATTTATATAGAAGTGTTTTTTGTATATACCATGGGTGGATATTTTTTTATTCATTGTGTCAATGTATACAGCATTGTTTTCTAAACCCTTGTGTGCGCTGATTCTTTTTTCATCATTTGCATCATGTATGTGTTTATTTTTTCCTAATTTTTTCTTATCTCACATTTATTATAATATTATTTATTTTTTATAGTGAAACCATGTTATATTCTTGCCTCTTGTATGTATTGACTTGGAATTCACTAAATATGCACTATTGTATTGTTCTTTCCTGAATCAACTAAAACTTGTTTTGAATTTTTTATTGATATTAAAGTTATTTATGCTCTAATATGTTTGTCTTTAATACCTATATGTTTCTGACCTTTTTTTTTGGTTTAGTTGGAATCATCATGTACATATTAGTATTTATGTGTTGTGAGAATTTTACAAGATTAGATTGTTGTATTTTTTGATGTTTTGTGTGTTGTGTATACTATGCTGGTTTTTGGCTGGGTGTGCTATTATATATATAGCACATCCCATCCAGCTAGGCCTTTATCAGTTTTATTTTGAGCACTAATAAAGTCCCCCTTTATCATGTCTAATTAAAGCTCTGATAAAGTAGACCCCCTATCTTCGCTGCGATTAACAGTGTTTTTTTAGCACTGTTAAAAGCGGTTTCTAGTGATTTTAAAAGCATAGTCTATAGTAGTGATGTGTCAGTTTGATGTGATACTAATTTTTACACATCACAAATAACTTATGAATCATTTTCATAAGTTATCATAACAATCCAAGCTTGTTTTCTTGGTTTTCATGGAGTGACACTTTCTGAACTAAAATGTTGATTTTAAACTGATAATGGACACATTGAGTCATACTGGGCCCATAGTGTATTATATTTACGTGTGGATAATTTCTACACATTAAAAAACACTTATAGATTGTTTTTATAAAGTATAAAAACAATTCCGAATGTGTTTTCTCGGTTTTGAGTAGGTTAGATGTCCTTTTTAATAAAATTGATGTCAATTTTAAATAAAAAGAAGCACTTGAAGTTATATCAGTCACACCATACGTCATATTCAGGTTCGGATAATTCTTAAATATCTCAAATGACTTATGGGTTGTTTTCCTAAAGTATTAAAACAATATGAATGTGTTTTATCAGTTTTTATTACATCATTTTTTTTACTAAAATTTCATTTTAAACTGGACACATTCACTTTAACTCATACAGATCACATAATGAATCAATTTGATGTGATACCAATTCCTATGTGTCCCAAATGACTATGAATAATTTTTCAAAATTATCAAGAAAATTTTAATGAGTTTTCTTGATTTTCAGTGAGTGATACTTTTTGAACTAAAATGTTAATTTTAAAATGATAACAGACACATTGAGTCATATCGGGTACATCATGCATTAGATTGAGGTATGGCTGATTCCTACTCATAAAAAATGACTTACGTATCATTTTCCTAAATTATAAAAATAATCTCAATGCGTTTTCTCAATTTTGAGTAGGTCAGTTGTCCTTTTTACTAAAATTGATGTCAATTTTAAATAAAAAGATGCACTTGGAGTCATATCGGTCACACCGTGCATTTTATTGAGATTAGAATGATTCTTACACATATAAAATGACTTATGGATCATTTTACTAGAGTATCAAAACAATCCTAATGCATCTACTCAGTTTTTAGCACACCACTTGTCTTTCTTACTAAAATTTCATTTTAAACTAGAAACACGCACTTTTGACTCATAACGATCACATCGTGTATCTGTTTTATATGATACTGATTCCAACATTTCAAAAATAACTTATGAATATTTTTAATAAATTATGGATAAAATATAAGAGTTTTGGATTGGTTTTTAGTGAGTAACACTTTTTGAACTAAAATGTCAATTTTAAAATGATAACGGACACATTGAGTCATACCGGACACATCATGTATTGGATTGAGGTCAATCTAATTCATACACATCAAAAATGACTTCTGGATTGTTTTCCAAAATTTTCAAAACAATATGAATGTATTTTCTCCATTTTGAATAGTATTGTTGTCATTTTTACTAAAATTGATGTCAGTTTTGAATAAAAAAATGTGCTTGGAGTCATATCGGTAACACCATCTGTCATATTGAGGTGAGTTTGATTCAAACATGTCCCAAATGACTTATGAATAATTTTACTGAAGTATCAAAAACAATATGAATGTGTTTTCTTGTTTTTGAGTACTTCACTTGTTTTTTTTACTAAAATGTAATTTTAAACTGGAAACACATACTTTGATTCATACCGGTCACATCATGTATAAATTTGACATGAGACTAATTCCAACATATTAAAAAATATTTATGAATCGATTTAATAAATTATTACGAAAATTAGAGTGCATTTTCTTGGTTTTTAGTGAGTGGCACTTTTTGAACTAAAATGTCAATTTTAAACTGATAACAGACACTTTGGGTCATACCGAGCACATTGTGTATCGAATTGAGGTGAGGTTGATTCCTATGTATCAAAAATGACTTATGGATCATTAAAATAAAGTATAAAACAATATAAATGTGTTTTATCAGTTTTGAGTAGGTCACTTATCCTTTTTTACTAAAATTGATGTCAATTTTAAATAAAAATATGTGTGGAGTCATACCGATCACATTGTGCATCGGATTGAGGTGTGGATGATTCTTACACATAAAAAATGACTTATGGATTGTTTTACTAAAGGTTCAAAATAATAAGAATGTTTTTTCTCAGTTTTGAGTATATCACTTATCTTTTTTACTAAATTTTCATTTTAAATAAGAAACGCGTTCTTTGACTCATACCGATCACATCGTGTATCGTTTTGATGTGAGACCAATTCCTACACATCACAAATGATTTATGAACTAATGTCCTAAATTATCATGAAATTTGAGTTCCTTTTCATGGTTTTCAATGCGTGAAACTTTTTGAACTAAAATGTCGATTTTAAATTGATAATGGACACTTTGAGTCATATTGGGTATATCATGTATCAGATTTAGGTGTGTATTATTAACACACATCAAAAATGACTTATGGATCATTGTCATAAAGTATCAAAATAATATGAAATTTTTTTTCTCAATCTTGAGTATGTCAATTCTTTTTTTTACTAAAATTAATGTCAATTTTAAATAAAAAGATGCACTTAGAGTCATATCGGTCACACCGTGTGTCAGATTGAGGTGAGGCTAATTCCTACACATCCCATATCTCAAAAAAATCATAAATTCCAATGTTACCAAGATTTTAATTTCTTTTATTTGTTGAACTATCAATATTTCATATTGACTCAATGTTTTTAGCCAAAAAACATTTCTCATTTTTGAAATATAGAAGAGTAAAGGAAGTTAATATGCCCATTATATCATGAGAAGTCTCCAAAATGGGTACATAGTCTTCCTTTACTCTTATGTCTTTCAACAAGAAAGGTTTTTTGGCTAAGAACATTGATTCAATATGTAGTGTTGGAATTTCAAAAAATAATAGAAATGTAAATCATGGTAACATTGGAATAAAGGAACATTTTATCTCTTTTGTGGCTTATTTTAGATAGTTGAAAGAAAATATGACTTCCCAAAATATTTGTGAAAAAAAACTAAATAATTATTAGATAAAAATGATAAGGAAATTAACTTACAAATGGTAGATAAAATTATAAAAAAATAATTAAATAAGTAGTAGGAATTCACCTTTTCATGATGGTTATATGAATTCTTAATGTATTTCCTTGTTGTCACTATCTCACTTATAGGATCAAAGTCCAATCTCTCATGAGCATGAGAAGATTCTAACAAAATACCCCAACTCGAATAAAAGAATCCACCTATATGAGAAACAAATTATTATATGTGTAATACTAAAAATAAATAAATTAAACATAAATATGAAATAATAAATTAATTCTATGGACAATAATATTATTGTGGAAACATAAAGATTACATTTTTAATTGATTAGTGGAGGGAAATTGAAGGAAAGTGATAAATTCCAACACTACAGGGGTGAAAAGGTTTTGAGTGAGAAGAATCCTGTGGAAGTTTTGGTGTAGAAAAGAATGAAAGATAGACAGACCACCCCAACTCAAACAAAAGAATCTGCCTATACAGAAAAAATATTTCTTATGTGAGTAACATTAAAAATAAATAAATAAAACATAAATATAAAAAAAAATACATTAATTATATGAAAAATAATTTTACTCTTCAAACATAAAGATTACCTCTATTATTGAGTATAGGCAGCATCATTTCTCTTCCTATAAAGGCAGTGGAGGGAACTTAAAGGAAAGTGGTAAATTCCAACACTAAAGGGGTGAAAAGGTTTTGAGGGAGAATAATTTTGTAGAGGTTTTGGTGCAGAAAAGAATGAAAGATGGACAGAACACCCCAACTCAAACAAAAGAATCCACCTGTATAAGAAAACAATTCTTAGGTGAGAAATACTAAAAAGAAATAAATGAAAAATAAATAATAAATAATAAATTAATTCTATGTAAAATTATTTTACCATGAAAACAGAAATATTACCTCTATGATTGAGTATATGCAGCATTGTTTCTCTTCCTATAAAGGTAGTGGAGGGAACCTGAAGGAAATTGTTAAATTCCAACACTCTAGGGGTGAAAAAAATTTGAGGGAGAAGTCTATGGAAGTTTTGGTGCAGAAATAAATGAAATATGGACATAAATATTCTAAAATAAATGAACTCTATAAGGAATAATGAAAATTAAATCAACTTTTCATTATATAATTTTTTTATAAAATAGAGAAAGTATATTATAAAATTACCTTTACATCTTCCCAATGGGTTTCCTTTGTTACAATTTATTCTTTCGAGGTATTGGTAACATCATCGAGTGCAGAATACATTGTCTCCATGAGTAGTCAAAAATTTAATTTAGATTGTGTTAATACAATAGAGAACATATAATATTTTTAGGGAAAACATAGTATATTGAAAAACACTTTTACCTTCTCATTGAACTCTCTTTATTTTTTAAACAGTTTTAGGGATTTGATTCATCTATAAAGAATCCAAATCCCCTATTTTTGGTCCCCTCTAATGTATAAGACATTTTCTACATTGGGACCAACATTAACTGACTGTGATCTCCCAATGAAAGGGTCATCCTCAATTGAATTTTCTTCTGAATTGACATTTATTTTAGTTGCTGGAAGGAAAATCGACCAATTCTTATTTATTAGATCTAAGACATAAAATACTTGAACTGCATGTGATTCCATTATGAATGGCTCATTTTTTCCCTTCCACATTGAAATTCACCTTCACAAATCCTATTTCAACAACATTCACTACACTCATATTTTCAAACCATTTTCAACAGAAAATTGGCACTTGAAATGTTGTATAATCCAACTCATATATCAGTTTTATAATTCAAAAATATGACATATTTTAATAAATTATATTTTTATCATTGGAACCAGATATGTGAATCACTTATGCTATAAGCATAACACCATTATTTTTCATCATACTATAGTCATATTATTATTTTTTATAGAATATATAACCATTGATTACCAAACCGGTGTAAGATATAACATTTTCATTCATTCCCCTGGCTAACCTTTGAAGTCATTCAGCAATTGGATTTAGAGTTTTAGATAAATACTCATAAATTTGATCTCGGAACCATCCTATAAACTATTGATTAAGTGTATTTGATATCTATCCTTTATCCTTTGATGGATTAAAATATCTAAGAATTTATTTGTGGGATTCAATGTATGGATTAACATATTCACTATTATATAAAATTTAAAGGTGTGCTTTCTCTCGCTCTGTTAAGTTAATTGTAACAGCATCTCTTCCAGAAATCACTTCTCTGATAAGGCGTCCACAATGATGATACTTTGGGAGACTGATTTTTTCAACATATGATAGGTAATCGGCATATAATTCAATATATTCTTTAAAAATATATCATTATGCAATATAACCATATGGCTAACTTCGATTCTTGACATACCCTTTCAAAATATTCATAAACCATTTAATGGGGTACATCAATCTGTAATAGATAGAACCATATAGTTGAACCTCTCTAACTAAGTGAACTATCATGTGGACCATTATATCAAATAATTATGGTGTAAAAAACATCACTAATTCACATAATATGACTAAAACCTCCTAATTTATGATTGAAAACTTCATCAAGTCTATAATTTTACTGTATATGGCTTTGAAAAATAACAGAGTCGGATTAATGTATGTCATACATTTTGAGATAGAATGAAATGGAAAGAAATGAGAATAAAATATTAAATCAAAACATGATAGTCATGTGATTTTATTTATTGTAACTTCAAATTATTTGTTGACACAAAATTTTTGATATTTGATGAATACCCCTATGGAACTTTTACATTATTAAGAAAAAAAACAAAATTAAAATTTTTTCTGTCTAGATAGAGTGTAAGCTGCTGGAGGAAGAAATTTTTTCCCTTTACCCTTCACTGATGCCAGCTCTTCCCTTATCCCCATGTCAATCATGACCAACCTAGACTTGATTCCATCTTTCATATTTCTAGGAACATTTAGTAATGTTCCAATAACACTATCAAATACATTTTTTTATATGAATGAAATAAAGAAAATTCCTGACATAAAAACAATTCCAATACAGCAATTCAAAGAAAATTGATCCCTTCTTATAACCTGATTTCATAAGGTTTTTCAAAAATATTTTATTGAAAAAAAATTCAATATATTTTACTTTATCAAATAGTTGGTCACCCATTATTAGAGATGGTGTTGTACCTTTTTTGATATTATAATCGATTTCTATCATCCACGATCGGTATTTATGTCATTGAAGTAAAAATTTCAAATATACTAAAAACACAATCTTTAAGGAATGTTTCGACCAAATTGAGTGTGTATGTTTTTCACAAATGGGACACCCCAACATTCCTTTAATGTTATAGCCTGATAAATTTTCATAAGCGGGGAATTCATTTATCACCATGTAAAACATAGAACTCAATGTAAATTCTTCACTTCTATGAGCATTAGACATTGTAACACATGTATCCCACATCAATTCCATATCTTCAATCAATGGATCCAAATAGACATCAATATCATTATCGGGATGCTTTGTTCCAGATATAAGCAGAGACAACATAATTTATTTACGCTTCATTCATAACCATGGTGGAAAGTTATAATTTACGAACATGAAGGTCCATGTACTATTAAAACTACTTCGTATACAAAAATGATTTATTTCATCAGTAGATAACACAAGATGAAAGTTTCTTGGCTCATTTCCAAATTCAGCATACTCATAATTCTTCCACTAAGGAGAATATTCTAAATGATATAGGTTCACATCTTGAATTATTGTATCTTCATTCCATGTCAATTGTCTCATGGTTTCCTAAAATCAATATAGACTTCTAAATCATTGAATAATAATAAAGTACCACGCAGATTTAGAAGGAATTGATTCATTTTTCTTGTATCGATATGTACCACACTCATGGAATTTTATGATTGATTCATAGTCCTTAAAAAATATTAAATCATTTGGACAAGCATGTATTTTTTAGAGATCATTTTCATTGAACGTAGCATTCATTTAGCATCATATGTTTGACATGGTAGTTCATTTTCTTCCGGTAGCATATCATTTAGGTGACCAAGTAGTTTTTTAAAGTTGGTGTCACTCTATCTACTACCATCTTTTAAATTATATAACTTCAATACAGTTGACAATATTGTGTATTTAGTATAATAAGTATATAATGGTCTCTTAGAATATCTATTTAACTTCTCAAACAACTTTGGATAATCATGAAGTTCATCTTCATTTTCTATTGTCATTTCTTTCATGTGATCTCCATTATCATTTACACTAGTATTCATATCAAATGATCCATAAACCGTAGTATCATTAAAATCGGTGTACACGTTCAGTTTTCCCTTATGTTTAGTCCAATATTTATAGCTCTAATCTATTCTTTGAAAAATCAAATGTTCTTCCAACTCTTCCAGACTAATTTGTCTTGAATAAAAACAATGTAAACACAGAAAAAGGATTTGAGAAGTGTTATATGCATGCTCTATTGAAAACTTGATGAACTCTTTAACTCCATATTCATACTATTTTTTTCAAACAGTTATCATGCATATATTTTTTATTCATATCTATCCTATCGGGTTCCTAAAATATTAATTTTGTACAATAAATAAATAAATACACATAAGTATTCATTATCAAAAGTGATAGCTATAGATAATTATGATTACGGAAACCCAACATTTGATTGTTTCAAAGAATTTCAATATGCCTTGAAGAAAATGGCTAATTGAATTTAAGAAAATAATTACTCCACTATGGTAGGTGTTATCATATGAATTCATTCATAGGTGAAAGTTATAGACAATTGTCATCCTTATCCACTCATCTCCCAGACATTTATCATTTCATTTTTTTGTTTGACACATATCCTTCATAACTTGTGGGCATGCACCTATGTTGCTTGAAATACTCTAAGCAGTAGTTATTCATGGGATGACTAGTGCTCAGAGTAATACAAGCAACATAAAAGAGATGGGGTATGAGTCTCAAGCAACAAATTGCAATAATAACTGTTTAATAGATGAAGTTGATGAGGATGAAAGTTATATTGCATTGTGTTCTCTAAAAGGGGTAATGTCTCCCATTTGTGAGAATTTCACCATTGGAAATAGTTAATAACTTGTGGCCTATTGAAGGTGATATTTGAGGGGTATAAACATTCTAGTATATGATTTAAGGGGTCTCGGCTGGGACATGTTATGATATATGAGTCTTTGGGGCCTCTATGAATTCTATATTTATAAAAGAAATCCCACTTTTAATACTTTCAATCCTCTAACTAAGACTAGTCCTACCTCTATTAAAATGAGTCATCAAGTCTTTCTTAAATCCCCTAAACAAGTAAAAATATAACATAGGTAATTAAGGAGGAATAAGAAACCCAAATATGATAAACAAGAATAATAAACTATCATTAGATCAACTAGAAAATATAAAAATGTATTTAATGAACTCTATTGAAATATATTTGTATATTATATTTGTATAATATATTTGTATAATATATTTTTATAATATATTTGTATAATATATTTTCATAATATATTTGTAAAATATACTTGTATAACATACTTGGGTAATATATATTTGTGTATTATATAATATATATATATGTGTGTATTTTTATTTGTGTAATATATATCTTTATTTGTATAATATATATTTTTATTTTATATATTTTTGTAATATAATATTTATATTAGGTGTTTGGGGGTACAATTACATCAAACACACACACACACACCACATACACATAGGCCTAAAAGGAAGATCATAGCACCCCCAAGGGATAACCCACCCAACCACCCTCTTTATTACATTATATATATTTGGCCTGAAGGCCCAAGGCCCATTCTGTGAATAGTAATGCTACAGTACCCCATTTTCTATAGTATCACCACCGCTACAGTGTCTGCCACTACGACAGATACAGTGCATGCCACCACTGCAATGTCTTCGTTGCTACACTGCCTCTGCTGCTACAGTAACCTACACCCAATGGATTTTAAACTCCTCATTTTTCATGTAGGATTATAGGGTGATTACCACTAAGCCAAACCCCAACTACTTGTAATATACTATATATTAGTGTTTGTATAATATATATATTTGTATAAAATATTTGCATAATATATAAATATATAATATTTAATATATATTTATTTACATATAAATATATAAAAAAATTGTATTTTTTAACTGTATACATATAAATTTGTGTAATATATTTGTTAACATATTTTTATAATATAATTGTATAATATATTTATATAATATATTTACATAATATATTGGTATAATATATTTATATAATATATTTGTATAATATATATTTGTATAGTATAATATATATTTGTATTTGTATAATATATATATTTGCATAATTTATTTGTATAATATATATCTATATTATATATATATATATATTAAATATACATGTGTGTCTATATATATATGTGTGTGTGTGTTTAATATATCAATATTTGTATTTTATAAAATTTATACATATAAATATATAAATATTTAACATATTTATATATGTAATGTGTTAAATCCATTTAATACCATATTATAAATAATATATATATACACACACACATATATATATATATTTACATACATAAATATAATTGTACTTATAAACATGTGTGTGGGTCTATGTGCATATGTAAATATAATTATATTGCAAATTTACCAATATATATATATATATATATATCATTATATTGATATGTTTTAGGTGAGTTGGGAATTCACATGGATTTCAATTCATAAACCCTATGGTCGAGTCTAATATGAAGAGAATTTTTTATTTGGTGTTATTTGTGTATAGAAGGGTGGCGTTGGTTGTCTGTGCTGGCAGGAGCGAGAACTTGAGAGGGAGGTAACAGTGCAGATGAGATTTCTTTTGGTTTAAATTTATGAAAAAATTTAAGGGGTCGGTGATCTCAAGAAGTAGGAGTCAGTGGTGTTGGGGTGCGTGGGTCGAACAGAATCGGCAAGCGGTGAGGGTGGGGGAGTGCAAGGAATGATAGCCCTATCTCCTTTCAACCAAATATCCCCAATAAACATTGTTCACCATAGAGATATGTCAATGGTAAATAAGGAATGATGATAAAAAATGCAAATAAGTATCATCAAACTATCAATAAACAAGTGAGGAGGAGAAGGAGAAAATAAGAAACCTTGGATTGAAACTTTGAATCGTTCGAGAGAAATTAGAGATATCGAAAACCTAAAAAACATTTGAGTCTTGGATTCGTTCAACCCTTGAATCGTTTGAGTCTTGTATTTGATCCTTGAAATTGTTCAAGCCTTGATTTGAGCTTCGATTCACCGAGGAGGAGCGCCAGCAAAGGGTGGCTTCCGTGGAAAGCTTCGGATATCGCGACAAGTTTGTGACTGGTTAAGGTTATTTAAATAGATCAGAACACTTTTATCAGCTCTTCCAAAAAAGCACTGATAAAGCGCCATTTTTTCAGTGCTAAATTAATTAGCATTGATAAAAGGTATCTTTGTTAGTGCTAAAAAATCACTAATAATTATTTCTTTTATCAGCACTTATTACGTAAGCGCTAATAAAGGATTTATAATTATATTTATATTTATATAATTATATATATATTTAATAAATATATATAAATATAAATATAGTAAATATATTCTTTATTTAAATATATTTATTATAATTTTATAATTATTTAAATATATAATTATTTATTTATAATTATATTAATAATTTTTAAAGAAAATATATTTATATCATTATATAAATTTATATGATTATATATATATATATATATATTTAATAAATATATATAAATATAAATATATTAAATATATTCATTATTTAAATAAATTTATTATAATTTTAAAATTATTTAAATATATATAATTATTTATTTATAATTATATAAATACTTTTTTAAAAAATAATATTCATTTATTTATAATTATAAATATATAAATGTATAAAAATAGTAAATATCTATTTATAAATATATATATTTATAAATATATTTTTAACATTATTAATGAATATTTAATCTTATGTGCATGCATGTTAAAAATGAGTGAAATTGAATAATTAAAAATGATTACACTTTAACAATATTGACAAAATGGATAAGTTTTATTAATTAAAAATAAATTATTAAAAAAATAGTTATATATTAAAATAAATATGAATACATATTGAAAATATTAAAACATATGAAATAAATATATATAAAATAAATATTATAAATTGACTAAATTCTCAAAAAAATATTTGTGTGTGTGTGGTATATAAAAATACATTAATTATGCATATGTGAAATAAATATAGCACACATTTGATCTATTTTAAATTGAAAAATCAAATGACATTCAATTATGTCCATTACTCGATGTAATTAGTTAGTATTTTTAATTCATATTAATTTTTAATAATAAACCAGCATTCACTATATATATTATTATTTAATATAAAGTATATATATTTTTTATTATATAAATAATATTTATATACATTCATATATATCTATATATTTAATATATACTATTTATTAACATTATTAATAATTATTTAATTAATAAAATGTTCAATATTTTTCTCAATTTACTTAATTTAAATTTTTATTTTTTTAAATTTCATTTTACATATATCTATATATTTAATATATAATATTTATTAGTATTTATAATTTATATATAGTATAATAAATTTATTCATTTTTATCAATAATTATTTAATTAATAAAAAATATAATATTTTTTATAATAAACTCATTTTTATTTTTATTTTATTTTATTATTTCATTTTATTCATACCTTTATCAACGCTATAAAGGATCCCTTTATGAGCGATAAAAATAAAGCGCTGATAAAGGGTACACTTTATTAGCGCTCAAAAAAGCACTGATAAAGGGTGACTTTTATCAGCACTGAAAAATATTGATAAAATGTATCCTTTATCAGTTATTTTTTCTAGCACTGATAAAGGCCAATGCTGTTTACGGCCTGTTTTGCAGTAGTGCCACAAGCCTAGATTATAAGCATAGAGAAGATTAAATCCAAACATGAAAGATGTCATTATAGAGGAGGTCATCAAGTTGTTAGATTTTGGAATAAATATTCCTATCTCAGATAGTCCTTGGGTATGTTTGGTGCAAGTTGTCCCTAAAAAGAGGATTTTCAAAGTTGTAACAAATGAGAAGAATGAACAAATACAAGTTAGGAAGGCTACCAAGTAGAGGGTTTATATTGATTATCAAAAGCCTAACTCTGCCACTGAAAAAGATCATTTTCCAACACCATTCCTAGACCAAATTCTTGAATGTTTGGCTGGAAATTTTTTTTTTCAGGATGGCTATTCAGGTTAAAATCAGATTCCCATAGCCTAAGAAGACTAGGAAAAGACCACCTTTACTTGTCATTTTGGTGCATTTTCTTATAGTTGGATGCCCTTTGTCATGTGTGGTACTCCTTCCACATTTAAAAGGTGCATGATGGATATATTTTTTATATGATTAAGAGAAGTATTGAGGTGTTCGTGGATGAATTTTCTATTATTAGATCTAACATTGAGGGTTGTCTACAGAATTTAAAAACTGCCTTATAGAGGTGTGAGGAAGAAACCTAGTCTTAAATTGGGAGAAATGTTAATTCATGGTTACTAAAAGAATTTTACTAAGCCATAAAATTTATAAGAGTGTAATTGAGGTAGAAAATTATAAGATTGAATTGATTCAAAATCTTCCACCCCCTACTAATGTAAAATCCATTAGAAGCTTCTTAGGATAAGTGGGTTTTTACCAAAGATTATTCAAGAACTTTTATAAAATTGTTAGGAAACTTTTCTCACTCTTATTTAAGGATATAACTTTTTTTTCGATGATAACTATCAAGAATAATTTAATTTGTTGAAGTATAAGCTCACATATTCACCAATCATCACTACCCCTGATTGGAAACTATCATTCGAAATTATGTATGATGCAATTGATTGGACATTATATGCAATTTTAGGTCAAAGAAAAGACAAGTGGTTGCAGGTGATTTACTATGCCAACAAAATTCTTGATTCTTCCCAGAAAAAATTATTCTACCACAGAGAAAGAGTTGACTACTGTTATGTTTTCCTTATAAAAGTTTAGGAAGTATCACATAGGTTAAAAACTCATAATATTCACTGACCATTGTTCTCTAAAATATACCTTGGAAAAATAAATTTAATCCAAGACTTATGCGATGAAATTTGTTGCTAAAAGAGTTTGATTTAGTTGTTAATGATAAGAGAGGAACTAAAAATGTGGTAGCTGACCACTTTTCTAGGTTACCCATGACCATAATTCAAATATTTGATCCAATAGATATAAATACATCTTTTCCGGATAAAAATTTATTTTTTGCATTTGTAAAGTAGTGTGCCTATTTTTCATATTTTTCCAACTTTTTGGATATTGGTGTCATGATAAAATAACTTTCACATAGTCAAATGAAGAAGTTCATTTCTAATATTAAGTATTAATTTTGGTATGATCCATTACATTAATAGAGGTGTGTTGATAGGATACTCAGGCAGTGTGTTTCTAAGGAATAAATTATTTCTATTTTAGAGAGTTGTCACACCTCTCCATGAGGTGGACACCATGGGGAGAGTGGACTAACCAAAAGGTACTCAAATCAGTTTTTTTGCAGGCCTACCCTATTTAAGGATGCAATAATTCTAGTTATAATTTTTTATAAGTGTTAGAGGCTGGGAAATGTGGGTAGAGAATAAGAGTTGTCGTAGAAAGGTAATTTTGAAGTTGAAATTTTTTATGTTTGGTGGTTAGATTTCATGGGATCATTTCCAAATTATTATGGGAATGAGTACATCATTTTTTTAGACTATGTTTCAAAGTGGGCTGGGGAAATTGTGCTTCCAAACAATCTTTCCAGTGTTTTTGTAAATTTCATCAAGAAAAATATATTCTCCCAATTTTGGTGTGTTGAGATATTTTATCATAGATAATGGAACACAATTATATAAATTTAAATTCAAATCATTAATGGATAAGTACAGATGTATCCATAGAATCGGTACCACATATCACCCACATTCAAGTGGTCAGGTAGAGATCTCAAGTAGAGAATTCAAACAGATTTTAGAGAAAATTGTTGGTAATTCAAGAAAGGACCGGTATTTAAAGGTGGATGAGGTGTTATGGGCCTACATGAATTCTTATAAAACTCCCCTTAGTATTTATTTTTATAAGATCCTTTTTTTAATAAATTTAATTTTCCTGTAGATATCCATAATAAATCTTTCTAGGTGGTTAAATCCCTAAACAATGACTTCAAGTCTTCTAGAGAAATAATATTGTTAGAGTTAAGTGAGATAAAAGAAATTCAAAGAGATTCTTATGATAATTATAGAATCTATAAAAAGAGAACCATGGGTTTTCATGACCCCATAAATCAAAATAGTACATTTAAAGTTGGTTAGAGGGAGTTTCTTTTTAACTCAAGATTGAAATTGTTTCCTGGTAAGATTTGGTCTAAATGGTCAGTCTCATTCAAAATTTTAAGAGTGTTGGTCAATAGAGCAGTGGAATTAATTGTAAATGATAACTATCCATTTATGGACAATGGAAAATGATTAAATCATTATTTTGAGGGGTATCAAAAGGTTATGGTTTCCATCATCTCTCTTTAAGAATAAATTCATTTTTCTATCTAGCTGAAGAATCTAAATTTAGTGTTTCATGGGAGTAAACATATGGTTTATTATTTTCTAATTTTATTTGTTTTTTTATTTTTTAATTCTCATTTTTGTTACTGAATTTTTCTCCTATATTCTATTTTGTCATAATTATATCTTTGATTCAGAAGTTTCCCTATCTTAAGGAGGATAGAAGTATTTTTGGTTGAGCTCTAACAATCCTACCTTATTTCAGGGAAGTGTTAGTTCTAATTTTTTCCATTCATTTATTCTTTTTGATAAAAATTAAGTGTGGGGGTCTCCCATTGTTTTTATAAAAAAAATATTTCTACTTTATGGTGTATCATACTCCATTTTGAATTACATGAAAAATTATTTTCTTAGTTCTATAATAATACAAATCATGAACATTCAATATCAATGTTATTTTTGAAACTAATTGGAAATGTGGAAATAGTGTTGTATTTGAATTCTCATGAAACTATATCTCTATTATTTTCACTATTGAACTGTTATATCACTTTTTTTCTTTATTATTTTTTGATTCAAGATTCAACATTGGGAACAATGTTGGGTTTTAAGTGTGGGAGAGAGGGGAATTCATCCTGTACTTTAGCTGTGTTTCAGTTCTTACACATAAAAAACTCCATTTTTTAAAAAATTTGGAAAAATTCCTTTGATTTTTAGAGATCCCACATGTTTTATTCTATGTAAATAGGAATTTTTAGGGTCTCTTGTCTTGACCAATAAGAAATCAAAATGTTCGACCTAGGGTAAGATTACTTGATCTGTTAAGGGGGATTCCATTGAATCTAAATTTGTAGTGATTGAATGATTTTTGAGTGTTTTTTTATACTATTTTTATGGAAATATTACTTGAAAACTAGGTATAGGAATCTTTATAGGTTATACTCTTTTGGAATTGTAACTATAACTTGAGTAAAATTTAATTTGAATTTGAACTTAGCTACTTATCCCATGTAACATGGAATGCCTTAGGGAGACAACCTAATTGAGAAGTATTATAAATCCTTTCAATCTGGAGTGATATGGTCAATTTGGATCCCATGGTGAGTATTTTATATAAGGGTACGGAGTTTTTTGTGTAAATAAATCCAAATCAATAAGTTCTCTATAGAGTTCTTTGCACAAATTCATGGATGGTACAAATTGAAATATATTTTCCTTGTTAAAAATGAGCTCATGATAACAAGGGGAATATTGAAACCATATGAAAATGGGGGAAATTAATTTATAATAAAATCTTTTGAGTTGTATCAACATAGTGGGAAGTGAAATTTTGGTCAGAGTAACCTAGGGCAGACTTAAAGTTTTTGTTCTTTTCATTATTGATCAAATTCCACTTGAGGGTCTCTAGTCTTTGCTCCAAGAACTGGGTTTTGAGTTTGTATTGAAGTGGGGTAGTGGGATAAAATCACATGGGAGGCATAAAAATTTCTTCAAATGGATTATTTTATGCTCTCCTGAATGGTATTAAATTTTTTGACCTTGAATCCTTTGTTAATGAACCATTTAAAATTACAACATTTCCTAGGAGTGAAATGTTTCAAGTGTGGGGGAGTTTGATATGGCACCATTATTTCACACTTTTACACATATATTTTGATTAATTCAATGATTTTTTATTGGTTAATTAGGATTATAATGGATAATTTTCAAGGTTAGAACAAATATATTGAAAATTTCTATTTATTGATTTTTATAATGTAAGTGTCTATTTTTGGGTGATTAACTATTCTCAGATACTGAAATTGAAATTTAACTAAGGTTATTGTGCAAAAAAATTGACTTCTTGAACAAGAATTGAAAATAGTAGGAAATTTATGTGCAATAATTACAAAAATACAAGAAAATATCAGGACTGCTACATTTTTTCAAGTTTAATAATTTGGATCATCTTCACATTAGAAGTTTCCCATGATTACTTTGATTCATAATCCCCCATAAAAAAATTATCCAAGGGATGTAGAATTAGCCAAAACATAATTGTATTTACTTTAAAATTCATGTTGTTGAGTCCAATTGTGAAGGTTCGGTTGTTGTTGATGTGGGTGAAGCCTCTTCTACCTCTGTGCTCCCCATTTAAAATGATCTGCAATGTGGGCACCATCTAGGACTGTATTAAAATGAGCTACAATATGAACTGGTCCAATGAAGATCCCACAACTCCTTTTTCCATTCAATTCCACTCCTCCCATTATCTTTGGATTCCATAGTTTAAGGGTGGAGTTTTCCATTTAAAGGGGTGATCGTGGAGGGAAATTATCTCAGGGTTGAGCGATGAATTTATAATTGAGAAGACATCTTTCCTGATCTATAATTCCTCTAGTGAGTGAAATTTAAAATTTCATGGTAGAACTAGAGAAGAAGTATCAAATCAATTATATGGATTTGTCATCTATTTTTAGAATCATATATGTCAGGTGAAACGCATGTGTTGATAAAGGCTACATTTAGATTTGTATATGTGAACCTCGATCACTTACGTCGGGACTCAATTACGTAAGCCCAATCTGATATGTAAAAGGATTCGGCTACATGGGGAAATGAATACCTAAAGGGAATCATCTATGTAAAGGGAACCAGATACATAAAGGGAAATGCCAATATAGAGATTCAACTCCATGAACAAACGTCTACAGGACCCATTCGTCTACATCATTTAGAAATAGCTACATTTGAAAATGGCTACATCATCTTGAATGGATACATGGAAATTAGCTATATAGGAACTCATGTATGTCACTTAAAATGACTATGTAGATTAAATCACCTGTGTTGGCCCAAATGGTTACATGTCCAATTAGCTATGTCGTTCATGTAGATAAACATCCTATTTGTTTTCCAGCTATAACTCCTACCATTTGAACTTGCATGAAGTGGCCAGTAGTTGTTTCAAGGTAGCAGGTAAGAGTTGGTGAAAGACTTTTAGGAGGCAGTTTCCATTAGAAAACAAGAATTAGAAAAGAATATATAGAAGTAGGAGGATAAAAATAAGGTAGGGATGGAATACACAAAAAAGGATCCGAGTGTGAAGGGTGGGAAGCATCGAAGGCAACAAGGAGGAGGGAGATTAAGCAGTATATATTTGTTTTTATTTTAAATACCTTGTTTGGGAATTCTTTTTATTTGTAGTCTCTTTCTCATACCCTATTTATAAAACATTTCTTGGATATAATGAGTAACTTTTTTGATATGGTTGGATAACTCAGTTTTGGGGAGGTGAGGTTGAGTTGGTAGGAATTTTCACACCACTCATGTGTTAGGGATTGTAGGAGTCCTCCCTTTTCTCACTAGTCAATTTATTTATGACCTTCAACTACTTGAATTTGGTGAAGGATGTTTGGGTTGTTGGTGTCATTAATAGATTATTATTTGAAATTCCAACTGAGAAGAGGAAAAACAATATAGGGGTGGGCTACCAGGGTGCCTTAATGAGTGGGTAGAATAAGTATTTATTTGAGAGGATAAATAATCCTTTCACCTATAGACTGGACACTTAAGAGATTGAACTAGCTACTTCTCTTGGTCTTGTATTAATTGTCTCTTCATGAGAATAAAATAAAA
This sequence comes from Viscum album, assembly GCA_963277665.1. Classification (NCBI taxonomy): domain Eukaryota; kingdom Viridiplantae; phylum Streptophyta; class Magnoliopsida; order Santalales; family Viscaceae; genus Viscum; species Viscum album. Next base: position 932,752,008 of record OY728136.1, on the reverse strand, counting down.
TTAAAAGAGATGCATACTAAAATAATCTTTCCATTCAACCAAGTTCCCCTACTCTAATCCTTGAAGTTATTTCACTTTCTTGTTCTTCTTTCTCATCCTCTAAACTTGGCCCTTTTTATATTCCCAATATCTATCCCGTCAGTATCACCATTTTCATTTCACCCACTATTCTATTTTATCTTTTTTTTTTGTTTTTTTTTTGTCACAAAAATTTCCTTCTCTTGGCTTCGATCCTAACTTTCCATGATACCAATAATTAGTAGGTGTTATTAATAATTAATTTTCATGAAGTTAAACAAATTTCATTTGATGAACCAAGTGTTTCCCAAGGAGAAAATTCAACACCTAATCATCATTATTCAACCTTATTCTTGGTAGATCGATCCTTTGTGCTTAAGGTGAGTACCCATCCTTTCCTCCTCCATATTTCTTCCGATTCTTCACTTAGTAATGTTGCTTCCAAGGGGGAAACTCTAACGACCCAAGCTTAACGTACATGGAAATTACATTAATTTTTCAGAATACTTAATACATGACACAAATAGATTCCCAAACACCGTATTATTTTAGTGTCTTTGGAAACTTGGAACACAATCTTCGATCTTGGTGAAAGATATTCAACATCTCCCATAAAGATCTTCCCCCTTTATTTTCCTACCTAAAACCTTTCTTTATATCCTAGGGAAAAGAAAACATAAAAAGGGTGAACTCAAATGCTCAGTAGGGGTAAACATGGAGAACATAAAACAAACCATATACATAATAATGTAAAAATATTAACATAAAGTTTAAATATCAAAATCTTGAGTCATGAAATAAATATTGGAAGTATATAAGGCATAGATCATAATGGAACATTAACCATGATAAAATAGGATTAGCATACAACATGGAATTATAGAAAAAAAATAAGCACAAAATATGATTTCCATAGTAGCCAAGGCATTTCTTCCAAGACCATCATAGTGGAAAAATTCCATTACTAAATCGGGTTTACTTGTCGTTTCATCCATGTATTACTAAACCAAATTTACTTGTCGTTCCAGCCCTATATTACTAAACCGGATTTACTTGTCATTCCATTCATGTCAATATCATGAGATATAAATATTTACCCAATAAATTGTATGGATATATAGGTACCACCCATATCATAATTAAATCATTCTTACATGTTCCACAAAAACATAAATCGTTCATCATAGCATAACCCAAGAAATAAAATGGGTTTCTTAAACATCATAATATCATAACATAATTCATATAAAATATAAATCCATCATTAACACAATAAAATCATAGTAATAATATGGATAGAATAATAAACCTACTTAATAGTGTCATCTTATATGGAAAATAATTTTGATAAAACACTTGTACTTAATTCTTGAGGAAAATATCCTTTCTTCTTTAAAAACATTTTTTTCTCAAAATGTCATGAAATTTGAAAAGAAAAGAATTTAGTTAAAAATAAAATTGAAATAGTGTATAGGAAGCTTCATGGAAATAAGGCATCATGAAACCTTAAAAATCCATTCATACCATATAAGTTAAAAAACATTCTTCTTGTACTCTTTCCAGAAAAGTCAAAAAGTACCTCATATGGAAAAAGAAAGAAAGATTTCTTCCATACCGTTTAATATAAATTTACCAATGATTAAAATTAACTTTAAAAATATTATAAGAATAGAAATAATATTATATATTTAGGAAACATGTATGTGAATGATAAATATACCCCAGTAAATACTTACGAATAAACAATCTCGGATAATAATGAGATTGCAAAATTATCCCTTACCTTAGGTCTGATTTTTTCTATATGTGTATAAAACTCCTTTATAGTGGATTTAAACATATTATTAACTTGTAAAATAACCATAATAATATCTATGATATCATATATGATTCAGTTATGACTTTATATTACTCTTTTATTTATCAATTCCATGTTAAAGCAACATTTTGGGTAATAATCATTTTATTTATCGTATGTGTTTTGAGTTGTTATTCTTGACCATATTACTTAGATAATGATTTACTTACTTAAATAATTTAAAACATGATTTATATATCATAAATATACAGTATATAAATATATATAATAGATATATTAATGAAATGGAATACATCATTCATGGAGACAGTAGGTCGTACGTACGCAAGAATGTTGTTTTCATTTCCTTATTGCATTGAATGGAAGCAAGTAAATGACACATATATATATAAATAAATACATTAGAATTATTATTTCATATATTTAATTATTATTTATTATATATACTTTATAATTATTCTTTAATGGTTAACGTAGAGAATGAATCTCATCACGTCATGGAGACGGTAGGCCGTACGTACGCACGAGCGACGGTATCATTCACTTAATGGTTAAATTTTATGGAATTGGATGATATATTAATTATACATAATAATTATCATATTATATTCATTATTTAAATACATTATACTCATCATTACACTCATCCAAATTAAGTATTTTTGAATAATAAATTACACCACAGTGTGGAGACGGTAAGTCGTACGTACGCACGCATGGTGATATTGTTATTTGAATGATGGTTAAAAGGAGGTATAAGGTTATCCTATAATTATAATAACATATCATCATGAATAAGGTATTGGATTTATTAATTTAGTATGATAACAATATAATAATAGGAAGTATAAGAAAAAAAGAATTTTGAAAGAGGTGATAAAACAATTACATCTTTTTTCGAGTATCTCCTTTTGATTTACACAAAAGGTCTCCTTAGGATGGATTTATACCCATTTTCAGACTCTAAGAGGAAGTTTGGGATGTTGGGAGATTATTTGAGTAGAATTTGGACAAGCCAAGGGGATTGAGATGTGTGAGTAAGTGGGTAGAAGTGGTGGGATTTTATAAGAGGGAGGAGGGGCACTTTAGGAAAGTCTTAAAATATTAATTTATTATAAATTTATTTTCGATTTATAATAGTCCCAAACTCATTTATTTTGAAGATAATATGAATATGGGTCGAAATACTCTCAACCAATGAAATTTAGACATGTCCTGATTTTATTTTAAACCTTATCATTTTGATATATCCTTATTTAATATATTTAATTTTAATTGTGGTAATAATATTCTAAATATTAAATGGTTATAAATATTTACTTATGTGTTGTCAGTTGTCCATAATTGTATAATTTATGAAATTTTAGACCTTATAATTTTCAATTTTTAATTTTTAAATATTTTTTTATTTTTAAATAATTTAATAATATTTTATTTTTATAAAATATCAAGTGTCAATTTTTACACTATTCATTTATTTTACTTTAAATAAAATCCAAACAGAAGATAAATTAGAACCAAAGTATTTAATACACTCCTAACATGTCATATTCACCTACAAAATTCGTGGAGCACATTAATTAGTTCATATGATGTTTATTTTAATATTCTTAAAACCATTTATATGATATTTCTATCAATAAAATAATTTATACATCATTATTATGTAATCATTAATGGTAATTATTTAATCTATAAAAATTTAAAATAAATTAAAATGATATATATAATTTCATTAGATTTTTGGATACTATTTATTTTCAAAGTTTTATCAAGTTCATCACTATATTAAAATTATTATACTTATAAGAGATAAGAGAGTGATATGTTGTCACTTTCTTTTGTTTTAATTATAATTACATCACTTTCATTGGAAAAAATCCATTAAATGAATCAATTCCTAACATTAGGTGATATTGGTCGAATTTAATTCATCCAATAGGATTTTGGTAGGTATTAGGATAATTTTATTATCCTTATCATATTGTTTGTTACCCTAATTCACCTGATTTACCTTTAATTGTGGTAAATAAAAATTACCTTAGTTACTATTCATAATGTCCAAAAATAAAATGTACATATTTATATAATTAAGACCTTATGATTCCAAATATGGATTCCATTTTTCTAAATTCAAAACTCATAATTATAAGAAATTAATTTAAAATTAATTCCCGTTGTCAAAACCAGAACGTGTGTCTTTAAAAGGTAAAAACTATCAAAAGGTTGACATGTGTTTATATCCAATTTAAATTTGAAATTACTTAAAATGACCAAAATTGTATTAAATGATAAAAACATAATCTAATTACACTTTAAACCTAATTAAAAAGATAATCTAACTATATAAATAAATTATATGGAAAGGCAGTTTTGAATTAAAATGCAGTATTTTTCACTATTCATTAAAATATGAATTTTATCAAAAAAATACCAAAAAATTAACCAAAGTAAATTTTGATGTCTCGATTAAAATTAAGAAGTTTATTTTGTTAATATAATATATTAAAGTGTTAAAAACTATATTTAAAATGGTTGCACCATCAAAAGGAGTCAAAACTACATTTTTTTTTGAATAATACTTCTTTTATCCAAAAAATTGAATATGTTCTTATATTATATCTATAAAATACATAATAAGAATTTTAATGTTATATAAAATTCAAAATGTGGTTAATAATATTCATAATATCTAGTTTATATCCCATTAAATAATAATATTTTAATAATATATCATTGTTTAGTGAAACTTGGTATTGCGTACAATGTAAGATATCGTGGAAGGTCGCTCTTGCGTGTAACGCAAGCCAAGTCAGTGTTGCGTGTAGTGAAATCTTCCTTTGGTGTGATGTATAACATAATCCAAACATAGTTCTTTTATACATTGAACAAAATCTATACTCAGTGTTGCGTGAAATGAATTCTATCAAAAGAACTTGAAACTGTGTGTAACACAAGCCAAGAATGGTGTTTTATATAATGAAATCTAATACGGTGTTGCGTATAATACAATATAGTCTTGATGTATCTTACAACACAAGACATCAAAGAAATTAAAAAGAATCTATCTCATAAAATCTCAGGGTGTTATAAAAACCATTGGTTTTATTATTATTCTGATAAGGTAATGGTGTGGTTTTTTCTTTTAGGATGGTGAAGGTGACTTCCTTTGTCATGGTTCTTGTTGATTATCCCCCCACCCTCTTGATCCTACCTTGTGCAGTGATTCAGAAATCTTCATTTGAGTTAGGGGATCCTTTGTTTCTCATTTAGTTGCATTATGTGGGAGGTATTATTCTATTTTTTATCTTTGGAAATATATTTTTTACCATCCTAATAAAGATAAATAATTGGTTAATTGAAATTTAATGGGAGGGGGAATGACATCGTATGTTTTTATAGCTTTGATATAATTAATGTTTAGATTGTACAGTCTTGACACCTTACTGAAAATCATGGCTATTAGGGGACTTGTTAACGATGTGATTTTTGTGATTATGGAAACCTTGTTATGTTATTATTTTATATCACCTCAAATGAAAATTTCTAACCACTTATATCTAACTATTAAATTGATTACACATGGAAATTATGGATTTTGTGAGAATTCCCTTAAAATAAAGAAGTTAAATGTGATGAAATCCCCTTGATAAATCTTATAAAATGTGATGTGAAAAGTATTGTGGTGTGTGTTTATGGTATTAGTGGTTATGTGATGAGAATTGGATGTGGTATGTGGTGGTTGTTATGTGTGGTTGTGCTTTGGGGGAGGATGTGATCAGTTGTGTGGTCATGCAATGGAGAAGTTGTGATGGAAATTGGTGGTGATGTTACGGTTGTGATGATGAGGTGGATGTGGTTGTTTGATGTTGCTCATGTGGGATGGTTTTCATGGGGATGATAGGTTTTTTATTGTTGTGGTGTGTTGTGTTATTCTAGTTTCTTGAGTAGTATTGGAATTAATTGGTAAATAATGAATCGAAATAGAATTGGTTAAAATGGATAATGAACATTTAATTAATATAAGAAGTGTGGATTAGATGGTTGTTGTTAAATTTTAATTTAAATGGTATGAAATAATGAGATAAATGGAATGGATAATGAATATTTTGGTTGGTATGTAGGAAATATGGAAATTGGCTTAAATTGAGAAAGTGAAATATGGATTGTGTCTTGTGGAATAATGTATAGTGTGGTGCATTTAGTGGTGGTAGTGAAAGTGTTGGTGTTTTAAGGTTGGGGTGGTGATGTTATGAGTTAGTTAGTGCCTTGGTCTTGAACCCATAGTTTAGGATTGTGTGTGGATATATATATATATGTGTGTGTGTGTGTGTGTACCTTATGTGTTCCTTGTGATTTTTATACACACCCCACCCATGTTGATCACTCTGTGTAAACAACCAAATATTTTGGGGGTATTTTCCCAACATCCCCATGGTGAGGATGGATGGATGGATTCCCACTCTTCCCCACTCTCTATTACAGACAGTGTTAATAGGCAGGGGTTTTTATGGGTAGAATTCAAAAGTGAACTGTGATTATGTTTAGTGAGGTGATGAGATGGAATATGGAGGGGGTCATACATAGTAGGAGGAGGGTAATAGGTTAATGTCCTTCATGTTCACAATACCCTATTATTATGGTTATGGTTGTGATGTTGTGTTAAGGAAAAAGTTTATTTGGGTGATATGTGGTGTGATGTGATGGACCAGGTGTCTTAAGGTGGTATGTGATGGGATGTGATGGACAAAGTGTCTCAAGGAAATATGTGATGTGTTTTGATGTTATGAACCGGGTGTGTTCGGGTAGAATTGTTATAAAGAATAGATAGGAGTCCCACGACATACGTTGTTGGGGTGTGGTAGTAGCATTCCAGTGGAAATAAGTGTGGATTAACCTTTATTGATATGATTTATATTATGTTATTATTCTTGGATACATTATTTGGTGAGCATGTCTTGGTGAGGATGGGATTGGATAGTTAACTTGTTTAAGTTTTATTGGTTTTTATTTTTTCTCATAGGTGAATTAGTATGCTATTTTTACATGTTCATGGGAGACTTTGGTATATTCCAAATGAGTATGATTGTATGCTCACCCTACGTATATGAAAAATATTTTCTAGTTTCTAGGTGGACTATGTAGACTGTGTTGGACATTACTATCTTAGACTTTTGGAGGTGTTGTTGAGTTGTTGCATTAGTACTTTATTTTTTGGTATTTATTGAGATACTTTATCTATATATATTTTACTTATACATGAATTGTTGGATGGTTTTTTTTTCTTTATCTTATGTTATTTCATGGAGTTTCTTGCAGTTGATTTATCATATCTTCTGATCATATTGTTATAGAGGGTAATTCCTATCATTTATGAGATTTTTATAACCTCGATGCTAGTCATCAATCCAGGGCCTACTGAAGGAAGGACTCAGGGGGGTCATTATCTCTCTTCCTTCATTATTAGCCTAAGATGTGAACCTTTAGAGGGGGAATTAATGAAAAAATGGTCTCAGAGTAAGGTTGAGGGGTAAGATGAAGTTCAGAGTTAGGTTTAGTGAGTATTGCATGGGTTGGTGTGGCAACGGTGTCAGTTGATCATGGTGTGTGACATGGGTCAGGGAATAACGGATAGGACACTAGATTTTAGGGACTCCATGGTTCAATGAAAGGAATTTTAGCCTATTTAAAAAATAATTGAGGTGGAACCACTTGTGGGGAAGAGACCTAGGAGAGGTACATGCATCATGTTTGACTTGTGTTCCTGTTTGAATTGGGTGGTTTTGGGAAAGTTTAAATAAGTTAAAATGAAATAAATATTAATAAAATTTCATACTAATGGGGTTATTAAATCCTTATTTCAATTTTAGAAATGTATTTTTTACATCATTCACATGTGGTTAAGGAAATGGAGGTTCAGTAGGATAATCCAATTGATCGCCAGAGGGTTGATCTGGTTGAGGAGGATGATCAATGATAGAAAAAGTTATACACCTTTCAGTGGTAGGATTTAGGGAAGTAAAAGGAAATTATTTCTAATATGAAGATATAGAGCTAGTTGGATGATCTTGAGATCTCCTTCATTTTGATCTGGGCCTCAGTGGAGTACTAGGTCACATTGGTAGTTAATAAGAAGTGGGGAGTTATACATCAGTGGTGGGTGTAATATCTTGGTGAGTGGAAGGAAACAAATTTTTTGTGGGTTGAATTTTAGAATGAATTCCAAGTAGAATTCCTTTCATTGACCATGAAGTAAGTGAAGAGGTAGTATATTCTCTCTCTTCAGTAGGAGAGTAAGTCTGTTCAGAAGCTAGGAATCATGTTCAAGGACCTTATGTGTTTTTCCCCTGATCTTTTTCCTAATGAGGATTCCCATATGAGTCATCTTGAGGAGGCTCTCCATCCTTCTATCTAGTATTCAGTTACTCCTTTTATGTTACCAATGTATTTATAGAGTCAAAATAAGGAAGAGGTGATCAAGTAGATTCACTCATGAGGATGTTTATCATGAGAGGATAACTAGAAGGGTTTCTTAAGGAGTAAAGTTTTTAGTGGAAGGTTTTGAGTGTTAGGTCCTTTGAGGTTTTGACTAGTAGGAAGTTGACCTTTATATATTCCTTTCATGAATTTTGAGTCTAGTGGTTTTCATGATTTTCTTAGAGGCCTTGGCATAGTTTGATTCAATTATGGGGGTCGTGTTCATCATCATGATTAGTGCCTCATTGTTCTTCGAGCTCAGTATAGTGGAGGTGGATAGGTTCAGTTTCAGCCTTAGTAGATTGTTTCAAAACTAGGAGCAGTAAGATTATGCTTCACTGAGAGGAGTTGGGGTGGGTAGAGGAAAATCTCAATATGTACCTCATGTTCAGGGACATAAACCTAATCATTTCCATTGAGGTTGATATCAGTAGAGAATCATAGGGGTTAGGCATGAACAGTTGTATTCAATGGAGGTGGAAACACTAGAAGGGATAGATGTCATTAGAGGTATAATCATCTTATCTCCAACCCTTGTTGGTTCCTTGTTTGATTCAAGAGTTTCCCACTCCTTTTTTATGTTCTCTATTCCATATTGTGGTAATATACATAGAGAGTCTTCTCATTCCCCTAGTGTTGACTACACCAGTCAGAGACTAGTTTATATTGTTTGATATGTGTCGGGGGTCTAAACTAATGATGGGGATACATTAGTCATGTGAGGATATTTTCTAGCTAAAAAATCATTCATATAATGTCATTATCAACATTGACTATTTTTATTCTATCCATACTATTATTTAATGCTTCTAAAAGAGAGTCACATTCTTAGATATGGATGGACAACGTGCAGTTTTTATTGGTGAGTAGAGCTATCAGGTGGGCAGTAGACATACAGAGACCCATATTTATATTATGGATTAGTTGATTATCAAATCAGTGTAAAGTATGATAGAGGGGGATCATAGAGTATTCAGGGATTTTCTTGATGTTATTCCTGAGGATGTCATGACACTACCCCCTCAACATGATGTTGATTTTGGGAGAGATTTTTAGTCTAGTGCTTCTATGATTTTGATGTCTCCTTGTTAGATAGTACCCTCTAAGTTGTGGGAGATGAGGATTCAGATATATGGCCTATTTCAAAAAGATTTTATCCAGCCCAGTGTGTCAACGTGGAATTCTTTAGTGTTGTTCTTCAAGAATAAGGATGGTAGTCTATGGTTGTATATAGACTATAGGAGGTTGAATCTGGTGATGATAAAGAATTGTTTCCCTCTTATAAGGATAAATGATTTTTTGACCAGTTGATTGGATCCAGTTGGTTTGATAAGATCGATCTACAATATGGGTATCACTAGTTGAGTGTGAAGGAGGGTGATATCCTAAAGACTGCCTTTAGATGTAGGTATAATCCCTTTAAGTTCACAGTCATGTTTTTTAGTGTCATGAACATTCCAGTTATGTTCATGGGGCCCATTAACTCTATGTTCCATGAATTCCTATGTCGGTTCATAGTTATGTTCATTTATGACATATTGATATACTCACAAACAGAGGAGGAGTATGTTGATCATCTCAGAGATTATTTATAATTTCTTCAACACCACTATCTCTATGTAAAGTTGTCTAAGTATAAGTTCAGATCATGAGAGGTTCACTTCATTAGGAATGTGGTGTCTTGGTAAGGTGTGGTTTTTAACCCATAAAAGATCAATGTAGTTATTTCTTGGTCATAACCCAAGAATGTGGCAGAGGTTCATAGCTTTATCGGTCTCATGAGCTATTACCAGAGGTTCATATCCAATTTCTCATGGTTTGTATCCCCGCTGACATCTCAGACCAAGAAAGACTTGGATTTTACCTGGGTTGATTAGTTTTAGGCAGTGTTTGACTACCTGAAGAGGAGATTGATTAGTTCTATTGTGCTTCAGTTTCCAAAGGAAGTGTTGTTGTTTACAGTGTTTTTTTATACTTCTCATCAATTATTGGGATGTGTCTTGATGAAGAATAAAGTGGTGATCTCCTATGAGTATGGTTAGTTATATCCCCATGAGTGTAACTATTTCACCCATGATTTGGAGCTAGCAGTGGTTGTGTTTGTGTTGAATTTCTAGTGACATTACCACATTGGAGAGTTCTTTGTGGTCTTTACATATCATAATAACTTTAGATATATAATTTCTCAATGTGATCTGAATATATGAAAGTGGAGGTGGATAGAGTTTATCGAGAATTATTATTTTGAGATATCCTACACTATAGTAAAGGGTAATTTCATGTCCAAAACTTTGAGAAATAATTCACAAAAGGATGTTTTTAGGTGTCTAGAGATTCTTTGGAAGTAGTGGAGTTGGAAGCCCTACACCTAGATGTGAGGGTAGATGATGGTGGAGGATTCTTATTTCAGATGATAATACAGTCATATCTAATGTTCTAGGTGGATTATTCTTAATGGGGAGACTCAAAGGAAGAGTTTATGTGTGATCTTGTTGTCCATGGTGGTTCTCTAGAGGTATGGTCAAAGGATGGTGAGAATCGAATGTTGTTTCATGGGATGTTGTTTTTTCTAGTAGTGATACATGAGGGATTACTTCATGAGCATTATAACTCACCTTTGGTGGTACACGTAGGATTATCCAAGATTTATCATGGCTTGATGGGGAATTTTTTATGGCCCAGGATGAAATGGGAAGTGGTATAGTTTGTAGCTTGATGTTTGGTTTTCTAGCAGGTAAAGGTAGATCAGCATGTTCTGGGAGGTTTCTTATAGCCCTTTTATTTTCCTGAGTAGAAATGGGATGACATATTTATGTACTTAATCACTAATTTACCCCAATATCAAGGGGGTTGTGATGCTATCTAGGAAATCATGGATCGATTGAAAAAATTGACTCACTTCCTAGAGATCAAGGAGTCGAACACCATGGATGTTTTAGCTAAGAGGTATGTGGATGAGGTGGTGTGGCTGCATGGAGTTCCAAGGTCCATAGTATCATAAGTAGATTATTTTTTTACCTTATGATTCTATAAGTGATTAAAATATGATTTTTTAACTCAATTACACCTTAACATTGCTTTCCACCCTCAGAAAAACTAGCAAACAGAGTGAACTATCAAGGTACTAGAGGAAATGTTGTGAGTGTGTATCTTATAATTCTATGGGTCTTGGGAAAAACACTTTCTTTTGGTTGAGTTTTCTTATAATAATAGTTATCATCCATATATTTTCATGGCCTGATTTGAGACTTTGTATGGTCAATTATTTCATTCCTCAATGTGCTAAGCTAAGGTTGGAGAGTTGTCAGTTCTCTGTCTCAATGTGGTGTGGAGCATGAAAGAGAAGGTTCAAGTTGTTCATGAGAGTATGAAAGTGGTGCAGGACTGAAATGTGTCTTATATCGATCATAGTATAAGGAACTTAGAGTTTTAGGTTGGATACCATGTGTTCTTAAAGGTTTCCCCACAAAATGGTCAATATAGTTTTGGTAGGGGGGTAATATCTATCCTTGGTTTTTTAGGACTTTTTAGGTTTTAGATCATATTGGAAAAGTGGATTATCAATTTGAACTTATTCTATGGTTGGACTGGATTCAATACTTCTTTCATATCTCTCATCTATGTTAGAATCTTAATGATAACTCTCATGTCATTGACTAAGGAGAGTTGAATATCGAGGATGACATGACATTTGTGGAGTAGCCAGTATAGATCTAAGATTATCGGGATAAGTTAATGTGTTGATGGACCATTCCATTAGTTCATGTATTTTGGAGGCATAGTGTCTTTGAGAATAGTACTTGGGAGAAAGAGATGCAGATGTGTGCCGGATACCCTAATTTTTTTAGCCTTGTCTTGTTTTTCCTTATTCTATTTTTTTAGATGATGTAATATTTGAATTTTTTTTGTTTATGAGGTTTTATTGTTCCTTGTTGATTTTTTTTTGTTAGCACCTCAAGTATGTGATGAAGGGAAAACCTAATTCCTAATTGAGATACGTTACACCATTACACTATTAAAACCGTGTGGGAAAGATAGTGTCATCCAAATCGGATAATACATTGACATGAAAGGTGGAATTCCTAGATTTTTGTGCTTGGGGGTTATACTATGTGATGGTTGTAGTGATAATTGGCTTGGTATTTTTGGAGGTTGAGATAGTTGTGTGAATGGTTAGCTAGTAAATTTGGCAGTTTGTGAATGGTATGAGTTGATGTGGTTGTGTGAGAATAGTGGTTGGAGGATGGTGTGAAATTTTGTGGTGGTACGGATATGCTTGGGTTGTAACAAGATCCTTGAGATTTATCTTGTGGGATGGTTTTTTAAACCTATTTTCCCTTTCTCTTTTTGGGTTGGTTTTGATTCTCAAGTGAAATAATAATATGAGAAGTGTATGATGTAACATTATAGACCTTCTAGCATGTTACCTTGTAGTAATTCTAGTGGTAAATGTGTCTGGGAGAGGTTCCTATTATATGGAGAGTAGAGGATGGATTTCAGGTAGAAAATATTTCTAGGAGGAGTCGTGTTCCATGAAACCTTAGGTTTCACTATAAGAGAGGTCGCTAAAACATAATAAATCCAATTGTGGTGTAGGGACCTTTAGAAAGTATTTTGGGGGGATACTTCTAATTTGAGAGTATATGCACCATTGATCCTTGGATGTAGTGTATCCCATTCTTTATAGTTGATGGATGAGGCATGGAGACTATAGATGAGACATAGTGGTCTGAGATCAGTTTTTAGCAATTATTCCAAAATCGGCACAGTTGCATTGTGGAGCTGGGGTTGTGATGCAATCTCTTCCTAGTTGTTGGGGGTCTATGGAGTGGCAGTCTGGGATAAGTCATGGTTACCCCATATTTTATATAATTTGCAGTGTGTAAAATAGACACAAATCTCAGAGGAAAATTTGATCGATTAGGTTGCAGTGTGGTCTTCCCCTCTGTGTCGTAGTCCCTTAGGCTTTCATCATCTTTAAGGTGTGGTCTTAGAGGTTGTTCGGTGGTCTTATGTTTTTCATACTAATTATAAATTCTAAAATCCCATAAAATCTTCATTCCTATAATCTTTATTTCATTTTTTGGGTGACCCAAGTGCATCCCAAGGAGTACTTTCAACCCTTAATCGTTATCTTTCAACCCTAGTCTTGGGAGATCGATCCTTGATGGTTAACATTAGTTCCCTTCCTTTATTTCTCCATATTTTTTCTAGTTCATATTCTAGTAATGCTTCTTCCAAGGTGAAAATCAATGGTTTCAATTTTTTTATAAGTAAATGGTGTGGCTTTTGTGTTCTAGGTTGGTGAAGGTGTCTTCCTTCATCATGGTGCTTGGTGATCCCCCCCCCCACTTTATCCAACATTATGAAGAAACCCATAAATCTTCATTTGAGTAAGGGTATCCTTCATTTATCATTTATTTTAATCATCTAGGAGGGGTTATTATCTTGTTTATCTTTGGGATGAAATTTTTCATTGTCCTAATAAAGATAAAGAATTGGTTAATTGAAATTTATGGGGGAATGGGAATGAAATCTCATGTTTTTATAGCTTTGATATTATTTATGTTGTGATTTTATGGGCTTTATGCCTTTCTAAAAATCATGGTTTTTGGGGGCCTTGTTTTCACTATGATTTTTGTGATTATGGAAACCTTTTTGTGTGACTATTTAATGTCACCTTTAATGAAAATGTATAACCACTTATATTCAGTTATTAAATAGGTTTCACATGAAAATTATGGATTTTGTGAGAATGACCTTAAAATAAATAAGTGGAATGTGATGAAATACTATTGATAAATATGATAAAAATTTATGTGAAAAGTGTTTTGTTTTGTGGTTATGGTGTGGTTCGATGATGTGTGTTTGTTTTTTGGGGTAGTGAAGCGATGAGAATTGGATTTGGTAAGTGGTGGTTGTTATGTGTGGTTTTTTTAGAGAGATGTGATGAGTTGCGTGTCTATGATATGGGGTAGTTATGATGGAAAGTGGTGGTGATGTGGTTGTTGTGATGAGGAGGTGTTTGTGGCTGTTTGATGGTGGCATTGTGGGATGGTTGCACAGGGATGATGGAATTTTTGATGTTGTGGTGTGATGTGTTATTCAATTTTCCCAGGTAGTATCATAATTAATTGTTTAATAATGAATTGAAATAGTATGGGTTGAATTGTATAATGAATGTTGAATTAAAATGGGAATTGTGGATTAAATAGTTATTATTCAATGTGAATTTAAATGAGATTAAATAATGAGATAAATGGGATGGATATTCAAAACTTTGGTTGGTATGTGGGAAATCGAGAAATTGGATTAAATTGATAAAGAATATGAAGTGTAGCTTGTGACTTGTGGCTTGATATGTGGTGTTGTGCATTTATTGGTGGCAGTGAAAGTGGTGGTATTGTGAGGTTGGGGTGGTGATGTTGTGAGTTAGTTGGTGCTTTGGTTGTAAACCCATAGTTTGGGATTGTGTGTGGCTATATATATGTGTGTGTGTACCTTGTATGTTCCTTGTGATTTCTATACACACCCCACCCATATCGAGCACTCTGTGCTGATAACCAAATGTTTTGGGGGTGTTATTCCCAGCATCCTAGTAGTGAGGATGGATGGATTCTCACCCTTCCCCGCTCTTCCCTGCTATTTCTTCTAGGTGATGTTCACAGGAAAGGGCTATGATAGTAAGAATTCAAAAGTGCACTATAATGATGTTTGTTGAGGTGATGAGATAGATTATAGTGGGGGTCGTGTATGGTAGGAGGAGGGAATGAGATTTATGTTCTTCATGTTCATGATACCCTACTATTCTAGTTATGTTTGTGATGTAATGTGATGTCTCAGGTGTCTTTAGGTGATATGTGATGTGATGTGATGGACTAGGCATCTTCAGGTGAGATGTGATGTGATTTGATGGCCCAAGTGTCTATAAGAAAGATGTGATGTGATGACCTAGGTGTGTTTGGGTAGGATTTTTATACAAAATAGATGGGAGTTATGAGACATACGTCATTGGGGTGTGAGAGCAACATCCCTTTGGGAAAAAGTTGAGGGGTACCCTTTATCGATATAGTTTATATTATGTTATTATTATTGGATTTTTTATTTAGTGATCATGACTTAGTGAGGATGGTATTAGATAGTTGGAATGTTTAGGTGTTTTTTGTTCTGTTGTTTGCCCACGAGTTCATTAGTATACTCTTTTCACATGTGCATGACAGACTTTGGTATGTTCTTGGTGAGTATACATGTATGCTCACCCTATTTATATGAAAACTATTTTCTAGTTTCTAGGAGGACTATGTGGACTGAACTGGATGTTACTAGCTTAGACCTTTAGATCTATTGTTGAGTCACTTACTTAGTTATTTATTTTTGAGTATTTATTTAGATACTTTTATTTATATCTGTTTTACTTATACATTCAATGTAGGATAGTTTTGGTTTTCTTTATCTTATGATATTTCATGTAGTTACTTGCAATTGATTTATTCTATCTCTTAATCCTATTAGTATAGATGGTAATGCCTCCCATTTGTGATATTTTTATACCCTCGGTTCTAATAACTAAATCAGGGCCTACTGGAGGTGGGACTCAGTGGTATTTATCTCTCTTCTTTCATTTCCATTCTAGGAGGTTTACCTTTAGAGGGAGTGGGTCATGTTATCTCTCAACCCCCTAAGTGGAAATTGTTGCATTGTACTATATAAGTATATGATGATGTCCAGTGATTCTTCATTATGTAATTCATGGTATGATAGAAGCATGGAAAAGTGGAATTTTTTAATCTCATAATTGTAGGACCTAGGGGTTTTCCTAATGCATGATGGGTTGTTTGACATATTAGGCACTTGGAACTCCCTAATCCCAACTCTATCAATCAGTTCATTTATAGGTCATGTTGTATTGACATATCTAGTTCAGTGATTATTCAAATTTTTATCCTTTATATTATCTTCTATTTCAAGTTTCTTTTTTAGTTTTTTAGTTCTTAAATTCTTGTTGATTTCATGGATCAAGGTTTATAAATTTCTATAGGAACACCTATTGTGAATTCACCAATAAATTAAATGTATTTTTTTTAATTTTTGAGTAGTTTTTTATTTTGTTTATTTTATTTTATTTTTTAATTATATATATATATATATATATTGGTAAAAAAAATTATCAACTTAGTTTCACATCCCTTCCCTAGAAACAGATCCAAAATCTGAATTCCCTAAACCTGGGTCATTGACTAATATAAGGTTGGATTAATTATTTATAACCCTACTAAATACTAAGTGAATGGTGATCGGGGGTCGATCTATAGAGAAGGACTTCACAGTATGTGTTTGTGTGACCAAGATAAAAAATAAAACTTAATAAAAAGACGATATAATGGTGATAGAAATGGTAATAATGATGAGATGGTATGAATGCAATAAGGGAAGTCAATCAAAGAAAAAATATCAACAAAAAATGAACAAAATATAATGAATAAGGGGATTTTATTGGTTGGTTTAATATATGTTTCCCTTCATTCATAAATTTCAATTAGGTATATTGGATAGAAACTAAGGAGGCTAACCAAATTTTTCATAAGTTTAATCTATGACTTAGTAAATCCAATATTTATTAAACTATAGAACTTTATCAATCACAAAATAATGAATTGGTTTTCACTAAGTCTAATTTATCATTGAAATTAGTGATATTCTCTCTATATTTATCTGCAAATTGAAAATAAAATTTGAATTAAATTCGATTGAGGATAATTTTCATTGGGTCTCAGTGTTTTTGAAAATTAGTTCAGTATAAAATGATTGATAGAGTGGTATATAGCTGAACTAGAGTAAATAAAGTAATAATAGTTACTGGATCAAGCTCATTCACCAAATATAATTTATCCGATCATGTTTGTAAAATCAATATTCAAAATTTTTATTCTATAAGAATCCATTAAACTATGAAATAATAAGAATAAGAAAGGATAGATATCTTATCTATAAAGAATATTTGATTCAAAATCCCTATGCTCTATGATCTATTCCCCTAGATCTTCTAAAATTTCCTTCTCTCACTTGATTGTCCTTCCTATATGATAATTCTCTCTTGATCCCCATCTCCGCATTATTCTTCTTATATTGATAATAAGTTTGCACACCAATTCCCACCTCTATCTCTCATTCACAACTCTGAGAGGATCTCCCTAGATTCCACATGGCATGCCTATCATTGTGCATATGCTTCCTCATATGGCTAGAGAAAAGCTCTCTCAATGAATTGTGCTCCTCACACATGGGTCTACTCCCCCAACAACTAACACCAATTACTCAAATAATTATTCCATAAATATTCAGAATATTCTACTGATATTTATAGCTTCAACTCCACTTGAATAGTATGATTGATCTCTTCAGATGTTCAAATTCTTTAATTAATAATTTTTGGGAACCTTCTTAATGAATTTAATTTTTTTCTGGGTCTTATCACATATTTGGGAATGCACCCACTAATCAATAAATTGGGCATCATATATCATGTCCCAAACTTCCAATTTCCCTTTTTTGTAATTTATCTACATTTTCATCTCCAATTCTATCATGATTTTTTTTCTTATTAAGAACAACTTTAATTAATACTTAAAAAAATGAAGCTCAATCACTAACTTCTCGAGTGCAGGAACATGAAAAGCTTATGTTTCCATCCTTTGAGATCTTTATCTCAGATTAATGTGATTTCATTTACTCAAAAACTCTATTTCTTCTACATCATAAAATTATTTATAGACCCAACTACTTCTATTTGGATTAATAATAGCACTCATTTTACCATAACTTGTATTTCAAGATGCATCACACTGTCTTGAAGTCAGTTTCTTTGATCTGAATCAACATGTCTTATTATCATTATTCAATCCAATGATAATCAATATTAATGGCCCCCTCACATGGTTTCATAAACCATTTAGTTAAACCAACAACATAATAATTGGTCCCCATTAGTCACATGTTGACATTCTTAATTCCAACACTCATATTTATCAATTGAAACCTCAATTCCCCTCAGTAATTCCATAAATCATGTTTTTTTCACTCAATTTTAATTTTTGTACCACAAAAATGGAGAGATTAGATTCCCCAACCATCATCTTCACAACATTATCTAGAATAAAAAACAAAATTGGTGAATACAAACCCCCAAAAACCATGAATTGATCAAATATTACATCCCAAACATCCTGAAAACACAAAATTCTACAGCTAAAAAATAAAATCATCTTGGTGAAGCATTACACTATCCATGAACCTAGAAAACTCATCCTAGACACCTAAATTAAGGAATATGTAGCTCAACTCAAAAAAAATATTACCCAAACCTTGCATCGATCCATCTATAAACCTATATTATTACCATATTTTAAAATAAGTAAAATAGATACCAACTAACCCAAATTCTCATCTATAACATTAAACATTAAACAAAAAAATTCTATTGATCCCTAAATCGTTCTTTCACCATTTGAATATCCAACCCTTAGTAGTAAAAGTGAAATTTTGAATTTAGATAAACCCACATACCATGGTTAATGATGATCTAAATATATCTTTATCATACTCTAATTTAGTTTCTAATATTCATCAAAGAGCTTTAGTGATTTATTCCTTAGGCTTATCTTTTTCATATTTGGTCTCAATTAGTTATCTTCATTTGATTTTAGAGTTTGATTGGCATCCCAAATCCAATGAAACTCTGTTCAACATGGTCTTATTCCTCAATTGATTTGATTTAAGAAACCTTATCCAACTTAAGTTTAGATCCCTTACTTCTAGTTCAAATTGATTTCCATTGGAGGTACTCAAATCATCTTCCTCAATTGTTTCCAATTTAGGATTCAATTTCATGATAGTAAAGGTATCATGAGAAAGTAGGGATGAAGAATCAACATGGATGAATATTGATCCACAGTCGAATGAGGAGTGGTATGGTGGAAACTTCCTGGTCAAAGGGTAATGGATCCATGGAAGATGGTTGCACAATCATAGGAGGGATGGTACTATGGAAGGTCCTATAATGGGTTCATATTAGTTGGTGGATGGCTTCATGGTCAAAGGTGGATCCATAGACATTTCACTGTAGCAAATGAATGCAATGTCGCAAGTCCCTTAGAAATTTTTCTAACATGAATGGTAGAACATTCGTGGGAGTGGGGAATGGTATTAGGTCTCCTCTATTAGTATGGTCGTATTTCACCCATGGTATTAAATGAGATGGTTGAACCTCAAGGTAGAAAAATTTACAGTCATAGAAGCTGAACCTAAAATACATAAATTTTAAAATTAAGTTATAATAAAAAAATAGAAATACAAGATCACATCTCCCACCACCATATTAAATGATTAAATTTTAATATGAAATTTCCCCACAAAAAATTTTATACCAAAATATATAAATAGGAAAATTAAAATAATTAATTAAAGAGATCCAAAAAATAACAAAGTTATTTACAAAACAAATTTTCAATGTGAAATTATAAAAAAAAATGTTGTTCTTAAATGAATGGAAAATAAAGACAAGAACATTTAATCAATCAAACATTAAAAAAGAAAAATTTAATCAATATATTCAATGAATTGTATTTACAACCACAATTAAATAAAATCACATAATATATAAAAAAACATAATTTCAAACTTAAAAACTCCAAAAAATACTCAAAATAGATGTGTTTGAATTCAACTTAAACAGGTCACGTCATGAACAACTGACCAATTGAATACTGATGATAATCACACATAGAACGGAGGTGAAAATCATAAAACATTAGAGTGAGTAATGATAGATGTTTGTGTTCTTTTTGTTCACTGCTATTTGATGGAGGATGAATGATATTAATTAATTGACCAAATTCAAAATAAAATCATGAATTAATCGACATGGTAGATATCGATTCTAGATTTTCTTTTTCAGGAATAATATATAATCGTGTTGTTATTAAATATGGGGATAAAATAATAAAACAATACCCTAACTCTATAATGTATTTATCGTTAATGAAGAGTAAATATCATGTCATTATAGTTGAATATGTGGTTGAATTAAAACATGTTTGTGATCTATCCATGATTCCAAGGTTGTTGGAAATGATCTTCCCTATGAATTTCCTCTCAATGCTCCCTATAGGTTATGTGGTTAAACTTATAGTATTATCCAATGAGAGATTATAAGGAGAGAATTATATTTAGGTACTTTAATTAAATGAAATAAATTAATCAATTTATCTCATATATTATCATCTTGCGATTATGCATCACCTCGAAACCTAATGTGAATGAAACTTATGTCGAACCTAGGGTAAATATCAAATTCTAGACTCAACAGAGGCATTATTTTATCTATCCAAGACCCTAATAATAAATAATATCATAACACATGCATGAGTATAATAAATATTTAAAAAAAATTAAAATACTCCACATGTGGGTTCAAAGAGCCCTCGATAATTATGTCACCACCAGAATAAAATTCAAGGGAATTCATAAAAATTTAAGAAGGGTCAAAACCCAAAAATCAGGGTTGTTACTAAAGTGAATTAGATATGATTATTATGGGTATAATTAACTTATTTTTTGGATTCTAAATAACTCAAAATCAAGAAGGAATTATTTTAACCCGATATAAGTGTATAAAAGATTTACATAATCATTTTTGTTTTTATAATGTTTCTAGTATTAACACTATGGTATATGCCTCATGTATGCTTGATCTTGATGAATTCAAGAAAATGGTAGATCAAAAACTTTATAGAGGGATGATTGAAAGTTTAATTTACTTAACAACTATTTAACCATATATTATGTACTATGTATGCTTGTGTTCAAGATTGTAAGATAATTTGAAATAATCTCATCTTAAGGTAGTTAAATGGATACTCCATTATTTTAAATAAACTAACAAACCTAGACTATTTTATTCTTCTAGATTCAGGTTTTTATATAAAATTTATTCATATATATATTTTGGAGGTAGTATAATGGATAGGAAGATTACTTTTGAAACCTGTAATTTATTAAGTGGAGCTTTAGTTTCTTGGTCTAGAAAAAGGAAACATTCTGCAACACTTTTAACTTTTAGATATGAATAAATGTACATTGGAATTTATTGCACCCAATATAAGGCCCCAACCTTAAACCATACTTAATATTGAATTAAATGAATAATTCACATTGAGGATCTTTTTAGGTTTAGAGTTTTAGATAATTAGATCATAAATCATGAATTACATTCCACATTTAAACAAAGTGGTTACATAAAAGATAGTATTCATTTTTTCCCATCAACAGAAACATATTTAAAATAAAACATGGATTCTTTCTTGACACTTCCTTGACACTATCATCATATCATGCACCTTTCCCTTGACCTATGAAAAACATTTCAAAAACTTGGGATGAGCATAAAAAGCTCAGTAAGGGATATAAAAGTACGAAAAGAAAACATTAGTCCATGTATGAAATCATACTTTACTCATAAAACATAATCATTTTAACATACCTCATCAAATCATGAATAAATCATAGAAATCATAAGGAATAAAGGTAACTTGAGTCATTCATAACATTCTTATGTAGGTAGTAACCCTCTTGGTTACGTTTGGAATACCCATCACAGTATATTCCCTAAATCTCTTCGGAGAAACCTTAACGTTTAACTCCTTCGCGTTACCCAATGCATTGGAGAGCTATATCGGGCTCACCCACCCTTATTTTATCACGGAACCACCCGTCTTCATAATAATGCCCAAGAACCATAACATAATCGTATCACATAAAACATGCAGAAAGGAAACATAACATTTCCACTTTTCAATCACAAGATATCAATACAACACATTGATATAAAAACATTATGAAAACCGTTTTCAATACCAAAATAAAATAAAATTAAAACATGGTATTTATTTTTCATTTAAAAAAAGGTATGACTTTTAGAGGAAGCTGAAACTCAAATAATGGTCACGGCAGCAGAGAAGTCGTTGTCGCCGCATACATACGACAAAAAAAACATTCCCTTTTGTCGTTTAGTAAACACTTCATATAAAAATATTCCTTTTGAATAATTGTAAAATTCAAAGGGGTTTATAAACCATATAAAAGAATGCTGTGTATAAAACAAAATATGCCTCAATGAAAGGAGATTGAGATGGATTCCCTTACAAAGACGGTATCCTTGGATTAAGGATAAATCAATTACATAATTATGTGTGAAAAAAAATACACCAAATATAAGTGGATATTAAGTGTAAAAAAATCAGAGGTTATTCAAACATATTCATAGAATGACATATTCAAGGAGTGCAAGTTTATCCCAAAGAATCAAAATTGGGTTAAGAAGTTCCCTTGCAAAAATTCGACAGCCTAACGGCCTCACTTCAAAATTCAGAAAATGAGTTGATGAGAGATAAAAAGGGTATCTCATCACTTGGACATAAAATTTACATCAATAAGAACATATACCAACATAAAAATATGTAAATTAAAAGACCCAACAAAAGAAGTCTTTTAAAAATAGGAGGGTGAAAGGTTCCCTTACCGACTTGGGTATCTTTCAAAACATACACCTCATGAAAGAAGGACAATACAACATTGATGTAAATACTCATAAACAAAATTATATTACACAAAGATTAGAATAATGGGAAGTATATATACCACTCAATGGGAATGGTGGAAAATGTAGCATAAATCTCATGGGAATAAAAGTGAGATGAAAAATCCCTTATGAAAACTCTGCAGCCTAACGGCGCCACTTAAAACTTCCAAAAATGGATTGATGAGATCAAATAGGGTCTCTCATCATATTAACATAAAATTTAAATCAAGAGTAATATAAAATAACATCTTCCAACATAACAAATAGGATCTTAAAAGAAGTGACATAAAGGAGAGTACTTAAAAAGAAAGAGAGAGGTTGGATCTCTTACAAAAATTCGGCAGCCTAACGGCCCCACTCAAAACTTCCAAAAATGATTGATGAGAGAAAGTAGGGTATCTCATCATATTAACATAAAAATTATAGTAAGAGTAATATAAAATAACATCCCAATCATAAGAAATATGAGCTTAAAAGGAATGACATAAAAGAGTGTACTTAAAAAGAAGGAGAGGGGTAGGATTCCTTACCTCATGTCCGATATGACTCGATCGTTCTTTAATCTCCTGAATAATAAAATTTGTTCAATTTATAATTTCTTAAGGACCTCCTTTAAAGATTATTATTCAGTTCATATCACATATTATAATGTTATAATAATTGGTTAATAAAGTGAGTTCATATCAGACGTTTTTGTCGATGTTTGGTACATGAGTAAAAATTGAACTTGTTGGAAAAGAATTTTCCATGTAGTTATAGGTACATAATATCCAGAATAGTATTGATGTTTTAAATATCATATATATATAGTATATATTCATTTTATACTATTCCATATAATTTGGAGATAAAAAATTAAAAGCACCGTTCATGGAGACAGTAGGTCGTACGTACGCATGAACGCTACTTTCATTTTTTGACATATTAATGGAATTAAAAAAAATGAGAGATATATATATTATAATTACAGAATGATATACATAATTTAGATGTAATATATTACATATATATCCATTATATATATGTACTTATAATAGTACATAACATTTGGAGATAAGAAATGAAATGTACCGTTCATGGAGACGGTAAGTCGTACGTACGCATGAACGCTACTTTCATTTATTTTTTTTGTATTCAATGGAATGAAATAATAATGATATAAAGGTATATTATAATTCCAGTATGATATCATATTTAATACCATTAATTCCATCCTTTATACGTCCCACATATGGCATTAACGAATAAAATCGCTTTGAGGGGGCGGTAGTCCGCACTTCCTAAAATGAAGATATCGCGTTTATCCATAATGGAAACCATAAAGGTATGCCATAAATGAAAAATACAGAATCTTAAGGAAAACATAAACATATTATATATCATATATAAATATAGTTACATCTTAATGGCCACCTTTGAAGGTGTTAAAATAATATTGAACAATCATCGTTTCGTGAGGCAGTAATTCGTCATCCACAGAAACAGTATGTTCTTTAACCATTAGACGGTGGTGTGTAAAAGTGTAGCTCGAATCCTTCTTATAAAAACATCCTATTATATTTTAGATACTGTTTTTGTTACAAAAAGAAGTAATAAAAAGAGTTTAGGGGTTTGGAGAAGCAAAATAAAACAAAAGAACACAAGGGAAGACATTACCTTTAAATCGGGTAACTCTCTTTGATTTGAGCTCAAAGTATTCCTTGGAAAGGATTATGACCAAAGTGACACTTAAATGATGAATATAGGGATTTGTAGAGATGAAATGGGCAGGTTTTGTCCGATCCAAAGGCTTGAGAGGTGTGTGTAAGGTGGTAGAGGTGGGGGCCTTTTATAAGAGGAGAGGAGGGGCACTCTTGGAAAGTTATAAAATATTACTTTATTATAAAATTATTTTCGG
Organism: Viscum album; assembly: GCA_963277665.1. Classification (NCBI taxonomy): domain Eukaryota; kingdom Viridiplantae; phylum Streptophyta; class Magnoliopsida; order Santalales; family Viscaceae; genus Viscum; species Viscum album. The sequence goes on along the minus strand of OY728136.1, from coordinate 932,727,162 downwards.
ATTTTAAAGGTCCAAAAATTATATATTTTGAGGATAAGGTGATAATAGTTCTAAATCCACACATAAAATAGGTTTTTTACATGTGTAGGTCTTAGATTTTACATTATCTATTCATTTTATTTAAATCGTTAAATAATGAGGTAATCGCTGCATCATCATGGTATCATAAATAATTTAATTTATTTAATGTCTAAAAATTATAAAACAAATATCATGATGTATAAAATATTCTTATATTTCTAAGGAATATTTATAGTCAAAAATATTACTTTTATAACCCCATTTAAAAATTGTTTTAGTAAAACAACTCATGTTTGTGACATTTTTATTTTAACTTTAAATAAAAAGTTATTTATGTCATTTTCCTACCAAAGTGGCTCCATGGGGTCCCCAAGTTGACCCATGGATTTTTTTGGTCAGCCATGACACATCCAATGAGGGTAGGACATGTTTCTAGGTCATTTCATATTATTAAAACATTATTTTTACCTTAAATTACACTAATTACCTTTAATCGCGATTAATAAAACTTAAAAGTTACTATTCACCAAAAATTATTTTGATCTCATTGAATCACATTTTACTTCTTAATGAAAACCATGTATGTCTGATTTTTGAAAATCAAATCACAGAAGTGGCAAAGTTTCATTTAAACGAAAAATCAGTTTCTTTAACTACGACTTAGTGGTTTCACTATTCATCAAAAATTGAAGTTTTTCAGAAAAATACCAAAAATTAACCCTAATCTATATTTGATATTCCGAATTCAAAAATGACGGATATTTTACAAAATTAAAAACATATAAGTTGCATTAATTAATTTAATAATTAATTCCCGCTGTCAAAACAAATAGCGTGTTTTTAAGAAATAATATCTATTAAAAGATTGACACTAGTTTAAGTCCAATTTCAAAGTGAAATTTATTCCAATGACCACTATTGGATTAAATGGTAAAAATATACTCTAATTTCTCTTTAAAAAAATTCAAAATATAATCTAATCATATAAATAAATTAGATTAAAAAGAGGTTCTGAATTAAAATACAACATTTTTCATTATTCATTAAAAAATGAACTTTATTGGAAAAATACCAAAAATTTACACAAAGTAAATTTTGATGTCCCGATTCTAAAGAAGAATTTTATTTTGTCAAATATAACACATAAAATTGTCAAAAAGTGTATTTAAAAGAGGTTCGCCATCAAAAGGTGGTTAATCGACCTTTTAAAGAATATTAGAATGTTTACGCTTAAAATTGGATTCATTCACATTTTTAATCCTCTAACATTTATTGTAAAAAGTAAAAATATTTGACAAACATATATAATCATTTTTTAGTTAGTTATGTTCATTCTCGCCATTACAACGGCTAGGCGTTAACTACCATTTAAAATAATATTATTTTATTATTAGAGTGCAACATAAGATTCCCAAGAAACTCGTTGTTGCGTATTGGGTACGCCATCAAGCATAGAATCCCCTTTAAAGTAATATTAATATTTTATTCACAAATATGGATAAATGTGAAAATTTCATATTCTTTATTTACCTGGGGTGTTACACCCAATTGTTGGATGTAGTACACACTCACTGATTTAGGAATTAGTTTTACTCAAACTATGATTCTTTGTGATAATACCAGTGTTATTTCTTTATTTAAAAAATTGGAACATCACTCATGAAGTAAACACACAAAAACCCAGATATATATAAGACATAACTTATTTTAGAATAATGTACAAAAAAAAGATATTATCGTTGAATTTATCGAAAATAAAAAACATCTTGCTGATATATTTACCAAACCTTTGCATTCTGAAATATTTGAATATATTAAATAAGATATGTGTATAATCATTGTCAAATTATCATCATCCAATTTATTTAATCTATATCTTAACATTGAATAACTACTTAATAAATGGGAGTAAATTCCTTATTTATATAGAATAATACTAACTCTTAATGTAGATACAACTCATATTCTAGAATATATTGTAATGATAGTTAAATATATACTCAATATATAACACCCCGAGATTTTATGAAAAATATTCTTTTTAATTTCACTAATTTCTTCTGTTGTACGCTACACCAAAAGGAGCTTGCACAACACGCATCCTTGATTTGCCTTGCATTACACGCAATCACGACCTTCCTCGATATCGTGTGTAGTACGCAATAACGAGTTTCACTAAACAACAATATGCTATTAAAATATTACTAAAACTAGCCGTTATGAATATTAATAACCACTTTTTGAAATTTTGTAATTTTATTTTTTAAAATGGAATTCATTTTTGGATTCGTAATATCGAAATTAGCTTAGGGTGAAATTTTGGTGATTTTCGGATAACTTTCATATTTTGATGAATAGTGAAAATTACTAAATTTTAATTAAAAACAACTTTTTCAATCGAAATAATTAATAGTGATAAATTATTAATTTGAGTGGTTTTAAAGTATATTTAGAATATATTTTTACAATTTAATACAATTTTGGTCATTGGATGTAATTTCACATTTAAACCAGACATAAACAAGTGTCAATCTTTTGATAGATATTGTTTCTTAAAAACACGCTATTTGTTTTAACAGCGGGATTTAATTATAAAATTAATTAATGAAACTTATATGTTATGAATTTGGTAAAATAGAATTCATTTTTGAATTCGGAATATGAAATATAGCTTAGGATGAAATTTTGGCATTGTTCTGAAAAACATCAATTTTTGATGAATAGTGAAACTACTAAGTGGTAGTTAAAAAACTAAATTTTTCAGAAAACTTAATTTTACCGCTACTGTGAATGTAATTTCAAAATCCGAGAGACACGGTTGATGTTAGTAAGTAAAATGTGGTTCAATGAGATGAAAATAATTTTTGGTGAATAGTAACTTTTTACTTTTATTTACCACGGTTAAAAGTAAATAGGGTAATTAAGGGTAAAAATGATATTAATATTACCCTAACACATGTCCTAATCCTATTGGACAAGTTTATCTCGACCAAAAACAACCTTAAGTGTAAAATATTATCATTTAGGCCCACTTGGATTAGATTAGGACATTTATTATTATTTAATTCAAAGAAGAGTTAAAAGAGTTAAAATCAAATTTTATTTACTAAAACATTTTTAATATAGGGTTATACATAAGATAAATTAGATTTTAAATATTCATTAGAAAGATAAAAAGATTTCCTACATAATGGTATTTTATTTGTAATTTTTAGACATCAAATATGTTAATTTATTTATGACACAAAGATGATGCAGTAATTATCTTATTAATGAAATATTGACATAATTGATATTATAAATACCAAAATAAATGTAATTTAAGACTTTTTATGAATTGCACTAATTTTCTAGGTTACTATGATATATTAGTGTTGATTTAATAAACTTGTTACGAACATATAATTCTGTTATGACTTTCACAAAAATAATATATCAAATAGTGTCAAAATTGACACAAAATAGTTTTTAAATCAAATATTATATTATTAATTGTTATTTTATTCCTAAAAATATAAGCTTCGGCCAAATGACTTAGATAAGAATATATATATTAATAATAAACAATTTGGGGTTCGTTTTGCATGTTATAGTAAGTGTATTAACCATATATTGTAAGAAAACAAAAAGACACGGTAAAAGTTAAATTATTTAACTTAAAGTTAAATCTAATTGATAAGGTTAAAATAATAACCTAAACTTGTCTAAATCCTATTGGTTGATAGGATTTCGACCCATCCCCACTTTAGCTTCTAAATAAGACCCTTTGGAACCATTATAAACCGATTTTGACTTTAATATAAAATAATATTTTGAGATATTCCTAAGGTGCCCCTCTCCTCCCTTATAAAAGGGCACCTCCTCCCTCTCTTCCTCACACAACTTTGAGCCTTCAAGCTCGGACAACCCCTGCCAAAATCCCTTCTCCACTTCCCTAGTATCATCCTAGAGGTCCTGGTCTTCTTCAAAGACCATCCTTAGTTCTTTAAGTGGAGGCTAAGAAAAGGCGCGTCAAAAAGAGGAGGTTCGGACACTTACAAAGCAAATCGGACCTAAGGTAAGGGAAAATATCACAATATCATTTTTATCCGAGATTGTTTATACTTTGGAATTTACTGGGGTGTATTTTATCATCCACATCCATGTTCCCTCAATATTTAATATTGTTTCCATCCACTTACAATAGTTTAAATCCAATTTTACCCTTCGGTGAGTTTTTAGTAAAGAATATGAAAGGAATCTTTTGTCGTTTTTCGTACGAGGTAATTTTTGACTTTTTCGACAAAAGTACGAGAAGAATGTTTTTTTAACTTATACGGCAAGAATGTATTTTTATAACATTATTTCCAAGAATCTTCCTTTATAAGTTTTCAAGTTTATTTTTAATCAACTTCTTTTAGTTTATAATTGTATGACATGTTAAGAAAAGAAAAGTTTTTTTTGAAGTAGAAAGGATATTTTCCTCAAGAATGGAGTTCAAATGTTTTATCAAAATTATTTTCCATATAAGATAATATAGGGTTCTGTTTTTATCCCTATTATTAAATTGATTTGATTATGTTGTGAGGGAATTATTTTTATGAAGTCATTTACCTTATATGATTTGTTTTATGATGTCATGATGTTTCAAGAATCCCATTTTTGTTACATGTGTTATGTGATGATGTATGATTTATGATTATGTGGCACACATAAGAAAGGATTCATTATAAGATGGGTGGGACCTATATCTCCCTCCAATGCATTGGGTAAAGATTTTATATCTCATGAGATAGACATGGCTGGAATGGTAGGTTATACCGGTTCAGTGAAATGGGACTAAAACGAGGGTGACTCGGTTCAGAAAGGGACTTTTTCCACTAAGATAGTCTTGGCAATGAGTCTTGACTAACAAGAAATGATTCTCTATAATTATGCATGTATGCCACAAAGATTCATGTTTTAGGTTATGATTATTGTGATTACATTTCACTGCCATGATTTATCCCATGTTATGAAATTATGCTCTCTTTTGCAGGTTAAGATTTCCAAAAGTTATGTTCTTATGAATATGATGTGATTGATTTTTCTTTTGTTTACCCTTACTGAGCATTTGAGATCACCCTTTTATGTTTTCTTTTCCCCAGGATATAAAGAAAGGTTTTAGGTAAAAAAAAGGGAAGATCTTTATGGGAGATATTGAAGATCTTTCACCACGAATAGAAGATTGCGTTCCGAGTTTCCAAAGACACTAAACTATTACGATCCTTGTGTGTGTGTTTTTGTTATGTACTAAGTATTCCGCAAATGTAATGAAATTTCCATGTACGTCAAGATACGGGTCTCTACACAATACATCTTTTAGAACCAAACGTTACGAAAGAATATTACTATGTATACATTTTATAAGTTAATTTCAGTAAGTTACTTTTAGTTTTAAGTTTTAATCATACAAAGTTTCACAAATACCCCCTCTATATAGTTTGTTTTATTTTTATGCAGATTTAGCACATTATGAGTTTTTCTTACATGAAACTTTTTCCCCTTGAAGATCCCAATGGATTGTAATGATTGTATTTGTTTCCAATGAATAAGTTTATTTTAAATATGTGTTAGGTGATGGAGGAAGATCCCAAGTAATGAGGTTTAATGGTGAGATATACAACTTAGAATAAGTTTTTTACCATTGTACATTTTTTAGAGATCCATTCATATGTTGGTAATGAGAAATTTATTGATATGAGAATGTGTGAGGATTCACACATCATTCATCTAATGATTTTAGAGTTGGTATTAATTATCATTAAATAAAATTGATGATGGAAGGTGAAAAAACTGAGTATAAAATGTTTCATATGAAGTTGAGAAGGTGGATATTGAAAATCTAAAGGATTTGTGATTTAAGAAACAAAAATGATGGCTAGAAGAGTTAGAATCCATCCTTAGATAATCTAGAATAATTTTTCTATAATAAATGGAGAATGTAACATGTATGATGATTGGATAAGTTTGAGTTTGAAGTTGAAAGTGTTGTGGTAGTGGAGATACATTAAAGAACTTTAAGTTTAGTACTCATGTGCTGAAAGTATTTATAAATGAATTTGAAGTTCCTTGGGAACATTTTAATAATTTCCAAATTCATCTAAGTTGTTTTTAGATGTTTTGGAAATATTTTATATTAAATGAGTATATTTTAAAAATCCTTATTCTAATTTAAAGAATTTATGGATTTCTAAGTTGAAATAGAAATTTGGGGAAATACTTGATATGTAAGGGTACACTTGAAAGTATATTACATACTTAAGGGTAATCCAAAACTTCTATACAAGAATATGGAAAAGTGTTAGAAGTCACTAGATTATGTAAGGGTAATCACAGGAAATATGTAAGGGTGACTCTAAAAATATGATGAATGCATCAGGGTTTTCCATACTATATAGAGTGAAGAATTGTAAAATTTTCAGTACTCATTATGATACATAAATGTACTCAGGATGATACATAAGAGTAACTTTAAAAAAAAATTTACATATAATGGTAATCAAAAGGATACATAAAGGTACTTGGGGGGAAATTGATTTGAAAAAGTACATGAGACATAATGTGATGTGTAAAATTTAGGCACATGATATGAAGAGGTCAATAAGTAAGGGTATCCAGAGAAAACATAAAGTTCAGTACATAAGGGTTTCTCACTAGAAATTTGAAAAAGTCCAAGTTCATCACTATGATACATAAGGGTCAACATGATAATATTTAAGGTTAAGAATGTGGATATGTAAAGGTTACTCATGAGGAAAATGGAAATAGTGGGATATGATATCTCTATAACTCACTAAATTATTTTCCCATATGTAATAGTAAATAAAAAATTCTAGTGAATACATAATGTTAAAAGGATAAAACATAAGGATCTCTTGGAGATTAAATATTATATGTAAGGGTCTCCAAGACAATGCATAAGAGTCAATAAGTTCTCTCAATTAATACATAAAATTCATCATTTAGAAAAATGTAAGATTTTTTGTGACCTAAAATTAGATGATTTTGAGTTTTTATTCATGTATTAAAATATCATGATGATATTGGTTGAGTCATTATGAAATCCAATTAATAAGAGGAAATGATTGAGAAGATAATTTCCCAATTACTCTTCCATTTTCAAATACGAAGATTTTAAAATCATTAATGGTGATCCAAGCTGGAGTAATTATTTGAAGCATATTTTAAACTAGTTTAAATGAGAATATGGTGATTTTTTTAATACCAGTTGAGACAAATAAGATTGATAAGATCATTCTACTGAAATAATAGTGAACATTTCCATATTCAAATTATAGAAATTATATTCATATGATTCTGAGAATTTTGTGTGTAGTTAGTGAGATAGTAGAACATGATATTTCAATCTTCTTATAAACATATTGAGTATCGAAGAGAGAGATAGAGATAGAGATAGATAGAGAGAGGAGAGAATAGATAACCAATATTTATTTACTGAATATCTTTTGTATTAAGGATGGAGGAGGAGGAAGAGGATGCCAAAGAAGGTTTTGTTTTTGTATATTTATTATCTTCAAAGGTATAAGATAAGAAATAATAAAGAGATATGGATGGAAATATCTTTTTTATGATATCATTATATCATAAAATATGAAGAATATTAAGAATAAAAAGAGAAGTTTTATGAGATATATCGACAAACATCACTGCTATTATTCATTATTTATGTCGATACCCACAAAAATTTGAGGATTTTTTGTGATTGAAGATCAAAAAAAGGTTCTTGAAGATTAAGTTGAGTAAGACTAGTGATCTCAATCCTGAATAAGGTCCATAATCTTGGTTACATTAAGAGACTTAAATACATGAAACTATGATATATTATCTATTGGTTTTCAAAGACTATTATTGAGGAAGAAGATTTGATCATTTGATGTAGTGACATCTAGAGAAACTTGAAGATCTTGTTCAAGGGTGTATTTTAAAGGAATATTTTTTAACTAGAAGGAACCAATATAAAGAACTAATAAAGACAATATAAACCTATCAAAAGATAAGATATTATTTTTAAGAGATATATTTTTGTATTCACTTGTGTAATATATTTAATATATGTGTCTTGGACTTGACCCAAATACAACTAGGATGTAGTCACCCACATTAGGGGTAAACCTTACAAAAATACTATGTGTTTCTCTCTTGCTTTATTTACTTATTTTCATGTGATAATTATGTGTTGGGTAATTGGGTAATCATAAACGGATCCATATATATCTTAAATGATAACAAAGGTTCGAATATTGAGAGGGGAAATTAGAAAGGGAAAATAATTTAGAAAAAAGGTCACACTAATTCACCCCCCCCCCAAAGTAATTGTATGATCCCACTAGGCTATAACAAGTGCCATTAAAGCTAATATATGTTTACTATGATTGATTTATTTTATTTACCAATTTTTTTATCATATATATATAAAGTGTATACTTTAAGAAGGTTTAGAGTTTCCATAAGTGAAAAATACGATTTCTATCCCCACTAAAGGAAAAAATAGGGGTTTTATCCAAAACCCTAAAGGACACACAAAAGAAAGAGGAAAATAAGTTAAGGAATATTTCAAATAATATATAGGTTACACTAATAATTTAATGTGTTCAAAGTGTTATTTCACCTATTATATCTATTTATAATTGGCCTCTTAAATAATTAGGTTCATAAAATGAAGAGGATGAGTCTACTAAATAAATTTAATACCTCTAATTTGAGGATAAGGATTACTTAAATAAGGTTCATGTTGAATTTTTTACTAATATATATGAGTCTATATAGTAAATAATATATCATAAAACATAGTTTGTAGTATATATAAAGGCTATACAAAAAGAATTAGTAGTAAAATTGTAAAAGAGAAACTCTCTCATTAGAGAAGTGAAAACCAAAGAGTAATCCTTAATGATTAGTAAAAAAATATACATGCTTGCATAATTATTTAAATATAACATTAATGAGATAATTAAGGTAATTATATTCTATAAAGAAATTATCCATGGTTTGGAAGGAACTCGCAAAGCTATTATCAGTGTCAAAGAGGCCCAATTGGATATCAAAGCCAAAATAATTAAGGATTTTGTTAATTCTGTGTAAGAAAGTAGAAAAAAATAATGAGGATCAAATTAAGAGGTTTAAAATATAATATTAAGGAAGTTTTAAATCATTTTAGGATGAGAAAAATATCATTAATTTAAAGTGTCTTGAGTTATAATTTATACTAAGAAATTTGGAATCAATAAGGGTTGAACCTTTCGAAACTTCTAAATAAATAAATTCATCCATAGATATTTTTTTAATAGGCTTATCTTTAAAAAATAATCATACTTTTGGAAGTAATGGATTGATATCATCTAAATATTCATCCATTTCAAGCTCAAATAAAGAGGTAATCAATGTTCCATAAATCTCTAGTTGTACTAATATTATTCCATCTTTTAGTACAGGTTTTGAAATAAATTATAGAAATATGTGGGTAGAGATAAATGTTGAGAAATCCTCCGCAACATTAAGGGTGGATTTGATCATGAGTAGAAATTTTTATTACCCAAAATAACCTCAAAATAATGTATTTTTTTCCAAAAACAAAAATATGTCAAATCTAAATAGATTGTAACAAAAAAGAAAAGAATGAGGTTTATTAGCCATTAATTTTGTTGTGGAATATTTTTACATATGTTTATTTAATATTTTCATAATATATTAATTTATGGAAATAAAATAAGTCTTATACCAAGGGAGAGAAGATTTGAAGCTAAGAAGAATCTTATTGAGTGGAAGCAATGTTCATAGAAAAAGACAAATCTATTCACTAAGAACATATTTGAAAGTGTAGAGAATTTCTATGAGAATTATAATAAAAGTGGTCATGGTTGTGATGAATGGTGGTTCAGGAGTACCAAACATATACCACAATATATTAATAGAATAATACCACAATATATGAATAAATAAATAAAAAATGGATATGAGTCTACCCTAGGGTGTAAGCAAGTGAAAAATATTTTTTTTTTAACCCAAGAAATATAAAAATGATAGTTCACAAAAAACAATAATTTTCTTCTATTATGGAAGAAGAGATCATGTCATGGATGATTTAAAACTGGAAATGGAAATAAATATTGATGAAGGTAAGATAAATTAAAAAAAATATAATCAATACAAGATAGAAATAAAATTATTGGTTTGGTAGAAGACAATCTAGATGAAGAATTCAAGTTTCATGAAAATTTACCCAATATTGATAACTTGAGTATTCATGAGTAGCCATGTGGAAGAACCAAGAAATTCGGGAAAGTTATCAAAGGATGTATAATCATATGATCAGCCTAATTGGAGATGGAAAAAAAAGAAAAAACATGAGTGGGTGAAAGTGAAAAATGGAAACAAGTAACTTCATATGAATTAGTTGGATTTCATGAGAGGAAATCTAAAAATTATAAACTAATAATTCATGACAATATATGTAGGAGGGGTAAGAAAACTTATCATGTTTCAAAGGATTTTATGTGTTTCCTATCAACTCAAGAAGATGAAGCTTCCACTAAGAGATTCATGTACTTTGATTGTTGAAATTAAAGAAGGAATTATACACAAGTAGGTTTTTGAGAAGGAAAAGAAAACAATTATTCATAAATATGATACTTGGAAGAATAAAAATTAAAACATGTAAGTGTTTTCCCTAATATGGAGTAAAATAGGTAAGAGAATCTTGTTTGAAAATCAATTCTCAACCTTGTTTCTCTCTTTAAATAGAATTGGCTACCCAACTTATTACCATGCATTTGTTTTTTTGTTGTACTTATTTTTTAGAGGTAATTAAATGTGATGTATATTGGGATAGAACTTTATGAAATCTATGAAAATTTTACATTTAGAAGATATATCCATCATAAAATTCTTTTATTGATATCATGATTCCTCCTTACAATCTTTTAAGTGATATAAGAATATGTTTGGAATTCATTTTTGTAGAAAATCAACCATGATAAAGAGATGATAGAGTGAATACATGATAAAGAGGTATTGTTTTTTTAACTAGAAGATATCTTGAAGGGGGAGAGATGTGATTTCACTTGAATAATTTCATTTTGTTTGTTGAATATGGGTGTAGGTTTTTAGTTGTAAAACATCTTGAATATACCCTAGGAATATGTATCTAAGTTAGTATCACATACTGAATAGTTTATGGGTAGAATTGTTTTTTATATTAATCAATGTTTTTTTTCTATATTGAGTCTTATCATGTACAATTAGAGGTGATTAGTTTATGGGTCATTTTTTAAGTTAAATGTGATTTCACACTTCTCTCAAGTGAATTGAGTTTTACTTTCAGAAAGGGGGATAAATTGAAGTTTCAATTGAGAACAAAGTATAATATGAGTATGGAATTCTCTTATTATTTAACCTTTATATTTATTTTCAATAATGGGGGATAAAAGAAGAATTGTTGATGAAATTTGGTAGTGATTTATGTGATGTGGGTAACGGTATTGAAAATAAATCCAAATGGGTATATTGAAGATCCTAATGGATTGAAATGGTTCTATTTTTTTCAATGAATAAGAAAATTATCAATATATGTTGGGTGATGGATGAAGATCCCAATGAATGGAGGTGTTTAAAGTTGAGAGATATAACTTGGATGAAATTTTCTACCATTGTACATGTTTTTGGAGATCCATTCATATGTTGGTAATGAAGAATCTGTTGATATGAGAATGTGTGTGGATTCACACATCATATATTTAATTACTGTCAAGATGATATTAATGATTATCAAATATAAGCATTGATGGAATGTTAAAGAACTATCTACCACATGTATTTTATAAATATGGGAAGTTGGCTATTAAAAATATCAAGAAGATTTGATTGAAAAGCACAAAGGATTATTGGAAGATTGAGAATCTATACTTGGATTATCAAACATAAAGGATACTGGAATATATAGAGAATATCACTTGGATGATTATTGTAGAAGTTTGAGTTTGAAGTTGGAAGTGTTAAGGTAGTGGAGATCCATTGAAGCACTCAAAGTTGTGTATTCATATTATAATAGGCTTTGGAAATGAATTTTAAGTGATTTTGGAACATTATGATAATTTTAAAATTCATTTAATTTGTTTTCAAATGTTTTGGAATGATTGGAGATTCCATAAGTATGTTTGAAAAGGTTTTAAATTGATTTGAAGAAGTTGTGAAATTCTGACCTAAATCTAAAATTCAGAAAAGTACTCCATACATAAGGGTGATCTTTAATGTGCATTACATATGTAATGGAATTACATAATATGTACACTAGAATCTAGGAAAGTGTTGGAATTTAATGTATTATGCAAGGGTAATCAAAGGAAATACATGAGGGTAACTCTGAAAATCAGATGAATACATAAGGGTTTATCAAACTGTGTAGAGTGAATAATTGGAAAAGTGTTGGTACTCATTGTGATACATAAAAATTATTAGAATGATATGTATAAATAACTATAAAAATCCTTCATGTGTAAAGTTTATCATAGGGATATGTAATGGTACTCAAGGGGCATGAGATTCGGAAAATTACCTGAGACATACTGTGATGAATAATAGTTGGATGCATGATATGTAAAGGTAAATACATAAGGTTTTCCAAAAAAAATGTACATGTAAATACATACGGGTTTCTCACTAAAAATTTTATGAAGTCCCGGATCATCATTGTGATATTTAAGGGTTATCAGAATGATAAGTAAGGGTAAGCAGGAGGATATGTAAAGGTTACCAGTAAGGAAATTGAAAATTATAGGATATGATATCTTCATATCATACTAAATGATATAATCATATGTAAGAGTAAATATAAACCTCTTGTGCATATGTTAAGTTTAAAAGGATCATGTGTAAGAGTCACCTAGTGATTATATATGATATATAAGGGTCTCCAAGGCAATATGTAAGAGTAACTAAGTTCTCTCGGTTAATATGTAAAGGTCGCTAGTAAGAAAAATGTAGGATTTATGGTGACACAAAATTAGATGAGTCTAAACTATTCTTCATCGATTAAAATATCATAAGGATAGTGGTCAATCCAAGATACAAGATGAGTCAAGAAAATAAAATGATTGAGAAGATCATTGCTCAATTACACTAGAATTTTCAAATATAAAGACTTTAAAATCATTAATGTTGATCAAAGTTGGATTAATTATCCAAAGAATATTACCAACCAGTTTAAATGAGAATATGGGTATTTATGTAATACTAGTTGAGAAAAAGAAGATTAAGTATATCATTGTGCTTAAATTAGTGGAAAGGTTTCCATATTCAAATTATGAAAATTATTATCATGTGATTTTTAGAATTTTTTGTGGATTTTTTGTGAGAGAGAAGAAACTGATACTAAATTTTCTACTAAATATGTTGAGTGATACAGAGAGAGAGATATATGGTTGATACTTGAAGAATATATTGTGTATTGAGGAATTAAGAGGATGTCGATGAAGGTGTTTCTATTTCATACACATTATCATTGAAGGTAGAAGAGAAGAAAGGATAAATAGAAACATGTGCAATGAATATTCCTATGATGTCACTATATCATAGAAGGTAAAGAAGAAGAAGAGGAAAAAGAATAAGAAGAATAAGAGGAATATTAAGAAGAAGAAGGAGGAGAAGAATAAGAATAAGAAGAATAAAAATAAGAGAAGTGTTAAGATAGGTACATATAATCACTACTGCTAATTTTCATTATATTTGTTGGGACTCTCGAAGAGTGAGGAGCTATTGTGATTGAAGATCATTGAAGGATCTTGAAGATTGATTTGAGTAAGGTTAGTGATCCCAATATTTAACAAGTTATGGAATCTCAGTTACTTAAAGATACCAAGGTTCATGAAACTGTATCAGATTATCTACTAGTTTTTGAAGACTTTAATTGAGTAATAAGATATGATCATTTGATATAGTGACATCCATATCATCTTAAAGATCTTTCTCAAGTGTGTAGTTAGAAGAAACATTTGTAACCTGGGAGGAGTTGGTATAAAGAACTATTCATGAGACTACAAACTTATTGAGAGATAAAATATAATTTTCAAGTGATATCCTATTGTATTCACTTGTATTATATATTTAATATTTGTGTCTCATACTTGACTCGAACATAGTAAGGATGTAGTCACCCACACTAGGGATTGAACCTTGTAAAAATATAGTGTAATTATATCTTTCTTTATTTACTTATTTTCATGTGGTAATTATTTTTTGAGTAATCATCAAAGTATCTATATATATCTTAACTGATGATAGAGGTTTGAATATTTATAAGGGAAATTAAAATGGGAAAATAATTCGATAAAAAGATAGCATTGCCCCCCCCCCCAAAGTGAATGCATGATCTTGATGGGGTACAACATCTCTTATTTATTCTTACCTATCCTATTTTTCTCCTTATGATTTTATTTTGATTTTACCTTTATGCATTGTATAAGGATCAAGTTTACTCTTATGCAATGCATTGTTTCTCTCATAAGGTTTTATCCCTATTATATTACTTTGTATATTTTTATTTTCTTAACTCTCTTATTTTATTTTTGATAATCCCAAAGTGGGAGAAATATTTTATAGAATAAATAGAGAGAAGAGTGTAGCAAGAAGGGGTATAATTTTAGTGAATTCAAAATGGGGTGGGTTGTTTTGGTAAGGGGAAGAAAAATTTCTTCTATAATTTTTATAAGGGGTTATGTTTTTTGGAATAATGAATAGTTTAAAATTTTCTCATATTTCATTTAAACTTACTTATTTATCATCTTTTGTGATTATTAAAAATTGGAATATTGTTAAATCATTTTTCCAAAATTAATTCTTTATAATTAATTTTTTTAATGAATCATAACACACTCAATATATTACTTATACATACTTAAAGCTTGTGTCTGTTCTATTATTGTGCATATTTAACTTCTTAATCACATTTTTTGTTCAAGATGATTCAAAAAAATAATATTATAAAACATCATGAAGTCACTTATACCTTTTAAAAAGAAGAAGATTGTGTTGAAGCTTATGATTTTATCAGAAGTGATAGTTATACCTAAAGTCAGCACTATATATAATTTTGAGTTTATTGGGATCAATGATTATCAATAGGAGACCGAGGTTGTTGTGCTCAATGCTTAAAAATAGTAGACCAAGGATTCGAGGAATAGATGTTGGTTTACTAAGAGATCCCAGGTAAGATCGAGTGATCTTCCAAATTTTCTAATAATGTTGAGTGATTTGAGAACCTAGGGTTATTCTAAGTCACGTTAGTTCCCACTTTTTAGAGCCCATTAGTTAGATACATGACACTAGGATCCTATTTAGGATCATTTTAGGGGATTTATATTTTTGTATCGATTGTATCTCCTACTTATTGGATTACTTTTCAGCACCTATATTATTATTGTTTAATTTTATTTGTTTAGTGACTTTACATAATGGTGTATGAATGAGTTTTTCCTTCCTTCTTTGTGTGTTTTTTTTAAGGTTGGGGCCAAATCCTCAATTTATTATTAAAGAAAATACCTCTTAAAGACTGGGTAGAGGGAGACCCATTACATAGCCTAAAGGCCCAAGGCCAAGTGGCCTGAATACAAGGCATGAAAGCCCATTTTTTGGCCCAAAGGACCCCTCAATGAATAGTATTGCTACAGTACCCACACTACTACAGTCCCCGCCACCGCTACAGTGTCCTGTAATAGTTCCTCCACTGCTACAGTGTTGTCGATGCTACAGTTCCATCGCTACTACAGTACTGCTACAGTAACCCAGAAATTAGTTCCTGCCCGGATTTGATTCTGGGTCTTTTGGATGCCAAGCAGGATCCTCTACCACTTGGGTACAGGCTCGTTGGCTCCTTCTTTATGTGTTGTTTACTTTTCAAATGTTTTTAAAAGGTAATTTAAATGGTTTTAAAGGAAGGAAATATAAAGTGAGATCTTAAAGTGGTTTCAAACTATTTTTGAAATGGGTTTGAAAGGTTTGTTCTTTAAAATGTAAAATATTGTTTTCCAAAGAGTTTTTTAAATGGTTTTAATGGGAAAACTTATGTGGAATTACTTTTTTTAGAACTCTGAGTGTGTGTGGGTTTTGAAATTATGATTTTAGTTTGACTTGCTTAGTTTTATGGAAAGGTTAGTTTTCAAAGATTATTTGGAAAACAAATTTGATTTTTTGGGAATGACTTTTAGTGTTGGAATGTGTATTTCAAAATGGGTGTTTATGAAATTATTTTGAAGTGTGATTTTAAAATGGTGGTTTAAACAAGAGGTATTGGCCCAAGAAAAAAGTTTTTCAGGTGATATTTTTCATTTAATGAAATTCTAGAAAATAGTTTTAACACACTTTTGATGTGTTGTTTCTTTTGTAAAGTCTTATGAAAAATATTTATTTTTCTATTGTATTTCAAACTATCATTTTTTGGATGTAATATGAAATCGACTGCATATATTCGGTGGGTGGAGACCTACTAGATTATTTAGTGTATGCATATATCTTACAGGTCTAGGTTCATTCCAGTCTAATTCGTTTCTTTGATCTTCTAAGGGAGGTGTATGGTTGGATGATGATCATGGGTCACTCAAAGGGTTTAGGAGATGGTTCTAGGTTTTATTCAACTTTGAGTTCTTGCATTGTTTGTTTGACTTGTTGAATTTTATAATCTGGATTATGTATATCTACTTCCATTGTTCCTTTATTTATATATTAGTTACATAACCCATTAGGATGTTCAGTTATATTTAGCTCCAATTAGATGCTTATTTTTTTTATTTCTACTGAAAATTTATTATTATTTTATGAGGGTGAAATCATTCCCATGGTATGTTTTGTGATTCTCAGGAACTAGTTGTCAGCCCGTGTAGATTGGGAATTCCCTTTGGGACTTGTAACGGACCAGTTCAGGAGCGGGTTAAATGGAACCCCTAATAGGTTTGTTTCAAATTGGTTTCAAATCCTATGTTCTAAATGGGTCCAAGGTTTTATAAATTCATCATATTATTTGGGGTGTTGGTATTTTGGAAATAAGAATATTGGGAGTCTGGAGGTGGGTGTGGGGATAGTGTCTCAATCTCTTTCTCTCCCTGAGCCTCGAGTTTCCATGATCAGTTGGGATTGTTTCTTTGATTTTTATTTTTTTGTTTGATAGAGTTGTTAGATTATGGTTTTATATTGATGGTAGTGGTTCTTGATCCTCAATGGGATGGCTTGAGTTGCCTTTGGGGAACATATTTAATGTTTG
The DNA here is from genome assembly GCA_963277665.1 of Viscum album. Lineage (NCBI taxonomy): Eukaryota > Viridiplantae > Streptophyta > Magnoliopsida > Santalales > Viscaceae > Viscum > Viscum album. The sequence goes on along the minus strand of OY728136.1, from coordinate 932,709,854 downwards.
GGATGCATACAAAAAAGAGGATTGAAGCGTGAGGTTGTCTTGTAGGGTCTGAAAACCCATATGGAAACCAAAATTTTTATTCTTGATATGTTGTAGGGACCAAAGCATGATTGACATGTGGTCGTCAACCAATGGCCAAGTCGGGTGTGATTTTGCATCCCAGTTTTTTTTATTTAGACACCTTGGCCTTTGGATTTCCAAGTGTGTTAGGGTAATGTGAAAAGAGTTATTGTTGTCCTTGTGATATGTTGGTATCTTTGTATTGAGTTTTTGTTGAGGCTCGTGTTATGCCTTTATTTATGCAGTTTTTCTTGTGATGTGAAATTCGATATGTGTGGGTGAAAAAATTGATTTCATAAGAAAAAAATCAGCTTTAAAACAGGGACTTAGGTATTTTTTGTAAAATGATATTTGTTTCATGAAATTTTTTAAAACAATTGGTTTTGACTAAAATTGGGAAATTTTTTAACTTATTATGGAACTTGTAAGGGTTTTTTGGTTTTAAAACTGGTTGATGTTGTTTTGAAATCAGTTTTGGAAACATTTTAAATTGACCAAATTGAGTTAAGTCTTGGGGTTAAAATTGTAAAATAGTTTTCGTTTATCTTTTTTTGAAAAGTAAGACCAATTTTAATGGTTTATTGGAATTCAAAATGGATTTTGGGACCCATTTCTATGGGTATGTGGTTTTTAAAGAGGTGTATTTTGTAAAATAATTTCTTGTTTTAGCAAAGGGTATGAGTTGATTTTTCTCTTCTTTGTTTTTTTGAATACTTGTTATACTTTAGGATACATTACCAAGTGGATCCCATGTCTCACATTGTTTAATGTAATCCTACCAAAATGGTCTAGTGTGGAATTAGATTGTTTTTATTAAATGTTTTTTTCTCCTTTTGGTTTTAATACTACCCAGGCTTTGAATGGAGTGCCATGTGTTGTTTTCCTCTCAGATTAGTGTGTCTTTGATTTATCCAAGGTAGTGTTTCTCTAGTAGAACTTTTGGGAATTGTGTAACAAACCAAGTATTTATAGAATAATAAATTTTCATATCTATTAATATTTTTGAATAAGATATTAATTTTATGTTAAAGGGGATGCTTCTTCCGATAGTGTACTCGACATGCAACAATAGGTTTCTCTGAAATGTTACGTTGCACACAACTTTGAGTTATACCGAAATATAATACAATAATATTATTATTATTTTAAATGATAGTTAACATCTAGCTGTTGGAATGGATGGAATGAATAGTATCAAATTAATTCTGAAAATGGTTTACACATGTTTAAATAATGATTCATTGGTTACCAAATTTAATAGAAATGGAAATAAAAACCAATTGAATATAAATGATGTGTTTTTATGAAAACCTATTTAAAAGAGAATAATTATGTTTATAAAATCATATCACTATTTATTTATTTTTATATATTCAATATAATGTTTTAAATTCATCTTATATGTTTTCTAGATATGATATAGGAACAAATTCAATTTTTTCGGATAAAAGAAGTATTTTTTTCTAAAAATGTAGTTTTACTGCCATTTGATAGAGAACCATTTTTAAATCTAGTTTTTTTCAATTTTATATATTCTATTTGACAAAATAAAATTCTTCTATAGAATCGGGACATAAAAATTTACTTTGGATGAAATTTTGGTATTTTTCTGATGAAGTTCATTTTTTAATAAATAGTGAAAAATACTGCATTTTAATTCAAAACTACTTTTTCATCTAATAAATTTATATAGTTAGATTATAATTTTAATTGGTTTTAAAGTTTAATTGGATTATATTTTTATAATTTAATCCAATTTTGATCATTGGAAGTAATTTCACTTTGAAATTAGACATAAAAAAATGTCAATCTTTTGGTAGTTTTTACTTCTCAAAAACACGCTTTTAGTTTTGATAACAGGAATTAATTTTAAATTAATTACTCCAACTTCTTTGTTTTTAATTTGGAAAAATAGATTAAATATTTGGAATCAGGAGGTCCAAATTTTGTAAATAGGTAACTTTTATTATTAGACATTATGAATAGTAACTTTAGTAAATATTTTATTTACCATGGTTAAAGGGTAAATGTGGTAAATATGGGTAAAAAATAGTATTATAATAATATTAAATTACCCTAACTTTTGTCCTAGTCCTATTTTATGGTATATTTCTGACCATGGGTATCTTTGGGTCAATTTTAGGACCACATGGAGTCACTTGTGTGTGAAATGACATTTAATTACTTTTAATTTAAAGTTAAGGAAAATATAACCTAAAATTATATCTTTTAGTAAAACAATTTTTATATGAAGTTATATAAGTGATCTCTTCAACTATAAATATTCACTAGAAATATAAAAATATTTCATACATCAGGGTATTTTATTTATAATTTTTAAAAATTAAATAAATAAATTTAATTATGACACAATAATGATGCAGTGATTGCTCCATTAATAAAGGATTCAAATAAATGATATTATAAATGTTAAAATAAATGTAATCTGGTTATTTTGATGTCATCCACAAATTTTATGGATGATAGTTACATTTTATCTTTGTATTAATGAAGTTTTTTCGAATCTATCAAGTTTTTATGGATTTTTAAAAAAGTCATGATATGAATAGTGTCAAAATTGACATAATTCATATTTTAAAATATAAAATATTTTATTAAATATTATAAAATTCAAAAAAATATACTATTCGGTCAAATAGTTATCATAAGTCTAAAATTTTATTTTTGACTTTTTAATTGGATATTTGTCATGTTTTGGTAACTATTTTGACTCTCAAAGTGTTAAATTCTTGATAAAACGGTAAGAGTAAAAAAGGGTTAAATAAAAAAAGATAAGGATTAAAAAATATACAAAACCTATCTAATTCTTATTGGATGATTTTATTTATAATTATATTCATCTTATATTATAACTAACTAAATTTAGAATCATTTATAATCGAAATAGAATTTATAAGAAAATAATAATTCGAGATATTCCTTAAGTACCCCTCCTCTCTCTTATAAAAGGACACCACCTCTAACCCTTACTCAGACCTCTCAATCCCCCTTGTATCATCCAAACTCTACCCAAATAAGCTCCCAAAATCCATTTATTCCTCCTATAATCCTTAATTTTTTAATAAGGCAATTCAATAAATCCTTTTGTCTCAAATCAAAGGGAGTTACCCGATTTAGAGGTAACGTCTTCTCTCAAGTTCTTTTCTTTTATTTTCCTTCTCCACTCCCTATTCTATTATTATTATTTGATTACATAAAAAAATTATCCTAAATATACTAATATGTTTTTATGATAAGTATTATAACTACACTTACACACACCTCCATCTAATGGATTTAGAACATACTGTTTCTGTGGACGGCGAACTACTACCGTGCGAAAAGATGATTGTTAAATTATCTCCTACCTCCTCTAATGGTGGCCATTATGATGGAACTGTAATTATATATGATATATATGATATTTATTTTATCTATATTCTTTTTTAATTTTCTTTTAGAACATACCTTTATGCTTTTCATGTTGTATAAATATGATAATTTCATTTGAGGAAGTGCGGACTGCTGCCCCCTCACAGTGATATGACTCGTTCATGCCATACATAAAATGTATAAAGGATGGAATTAATTAAATTATGTAAAATATATAACATATATATTATACTATAATTATAATATACCTATTTATCAATTAATTTTCATATGAAAATAAATTAATGTAGCGTTCATGTGTATATATGGCTTATTGTCTCTATGAACGGTGCATTTCATTTATTATATCCAAATGTTATGGACTATTATAAATACATATATACTAGATATAAATAAATATATACTGGATATATATGGTATTTAAATCATGAATAAAATTCTGGAGATAATGTAATTTTTAACCACATGGACAATTTGTAATTACAACAAGTTTATTTTCGACTCAAGTACCCAATATCGACAAAACGCCCGATATTAACTTAAACAATTATGTAATTTTTATAATATGGTAATAAGTGATATAAAAATAATAATAAACTTTAAAAAGGTTATTAATCAAGTAGAAATTAACTTAAGTTTATTATTCAGGAATAACAATGAAAATACATGATGAATTAGACTCAAAGTAAGGGAACATTTCACCCTCCTCTTTTATCAAAACTTATTTTATGTTATGTATTTTAATTTCCATTTTATTATGTTGTTATATGTTCTTATATATCCTTATTTCTGTACATTTTACATCCAAGTGATGAGGTACCCTTTCCTCTCTCATCAACTCATTTTATGAATTTTTAAGTGACTCTGTTAGGCTGCCTAATTTTCATAAGGGAATTTCTAAACTCAATTTCAACTCATTGGGTTTTAAACATACTTAATTGATTATTTATGCCAAGATTATGTTTGGAATCACTCTTTTTTTATTTAATTTATACTTCTTTTTGTGTGGATATACTATTGCTACACATAATCACCTTGTTGATAAATTCTTACGTCATTTATACGATCTTTGTAAGGGATTTTGTCTCAATTTACATTCCATTGAGACTTATTTGTTGTTATACACCAATTAACTTTATATGGTGTATATAATTCCCTTTGAAATATTATATCATTAATCTCCTTATTCTCATGATATTATAAGTTTTTTTTAATTCTATTCTATAATTATTTTTATTCAAGTATTTTCTCAAGTGGTAAGGGACTCTTTAACTAAAACATTGTTTAAAATGTTTTAAAGATTTAATCTTCTAAATATTTCTACTTAATTCCTTTCAAAGTTTCGAAGTGGTATGGTACACTTTGATTCAAAAATCTCTTTATTAAATGTTTTAAATTGTTTTGGAAATGTATTGAATATTTCAATATCTTGAATTGATTTATTGTGATTGAAGATTGAAATTTTTTATAATTTCAATCTTTTATGTGTTGTGATTATGTGATGTTACTTGGACATTTGATAGGTTGTTACGTGATAAACCAAATACGGGTGGTTCTGTGATAAACCTAGGGTGGGGAGCCCGAGATAGATCTCCAATTCATTGGGTAATGTGACAGAGATAAACGTTAATGTTTCGCCTAAGAGATTTATGGAATATACTGTAATGGGTATTCAAAACGTAACTCCCTATGTAGCTGTGAAAGCTATAATGTAAGTATAATATGGATGCCACAAGTTACCTTTATGATTTATGATTTCTATATCTTATTCATAAATCTTATGATTTCATGATTTATGTTAAAGATCTTATGTTTTGTATGTATTGATGGAATAATTTTTTCTTTCTTTATTTTATAAGCCTTACTGAGATTTTTATGCTCATTACAAGTTTTTGAAATGTTTTTCACAGAGTATAAGGGAGGGTAAGAGAATAGAAGTATTCAAGAAGATTTATATTAAGAAAATAACTCTTTCTTTATTTAAGGATTTTTATTATTGTGAAAAAATTTGGATAGATTAGAAGTGTCTACTTTGTAATTTTTGAGATGTAATGTAATAGTTACAGCCTAATTCTCTAAAACTCTAAATTTGAAAAGATCCTCAATGTGAATTCTTTTTTTAACTCAATATTAAGTAATTTTTTAAGGCTAGGTCCTTATAAATTGTGTGGTTCAATTGGTTTAAACCCATGATACTTGGTTTAATTTTTGGACTAGTGAGGATTAGTATTCTTGTGTAAGTTATGGTATGGAGTATTGGTTTCATTGGTCTTGGAGATTTTTTAGGTTTTGTGGATGATTGGAAATCATTCTATGTAAACTTTGGGTGTTTTTTTTAATCTATTTTGGATGATAAAACATTATGCGATTTATTCTCATTGAGTTTAGAATAGTTGTGGCTTGAGAAAAACCTTGTTGGTTCTTTCTTGGGGGCATCTTTGGTTGCCTGTTATGAGCGGTGGTTCTTTTGGGAATAATTTCTGCCTTGTTGTTTATTTTTTTCATTTTCATGGTGTAGATCATGGGATAGTTTTTGTTGATATTTTTACATGGTAAGGACCTAGGGTTCACACATGGATACTTGGGGATATAGTTTTGTTTCCAGTTGGATTATGGATTTCATCGGGCAGTGTTTTCTATTGGAATCACCGTGGGATTGTATTCTAAATATTTTAATCTAAAAACCCTCATATGTTGGTTGTGACCCATAGGGTAGAGCCGTGTAATTTCTTAATGAGGCATATCATCCATTGTTTTACTCTTTTTTAGGATGTATTATATTGGTGATCTGGTTTTTTGATCCCTTAGAATGTTTCCTGTAAAGTTTATATTCTTTAGTTTTGAATCATCCATTCAGGGTTGGTTATAGCTAGTTTTTTTGTATTATTACCTTATATATTTAAAGAAGTTAGTTTCTTGGTGATTCCCACATGCCTTGTATAAGAGAGGTCATCTATTTTTTAACCAGTGTAGATAAATTTTAAATGGTGGAGAAACCTATTATATGTATCTACTTTCTTAGATCCTCTCTTTGATCGGTTCTTGATCAGGTTTTCTTGAGGATGTTCAGTGTTGTTTAAGGATTCATCTAGTTGATTTAGGGACCATCCTTTTTCTTTGAGGGTTCATTTTAGAATTCATCATAACATTTCCTATATTTGGATACGATACTTTCTGTGGGTAGAAATTGGCATAGTGTAAGGCCCCAACCTTAAACATTACATAATCTTGAATTAAGTTAAGACTTCACATTGAGAATCTTTTCAGGTTTAGAGTTTTATAGAATTATGCCATAACTATTAAATTACATCTCAAATATTAAAAAGTATACACTTATACTCAGTATCCATTTTTTCATAAAATAAAAACTCTTAAAAGAAAACAAGAATTATTTTCTTGATATAAATCTTCTTGAATTCTTCCTTTCTCCTACCCTTCCTTATACCCTGTGAAAAACATTTCAAAAACTTGGGATGAGCATAAAAATATTAGTAAGGGTTATAAAATAAAGAAAGTAAAACATTATTTTATCAATACATACAAAACATAAGCTCTTTAACATACCTCATGAAATCATAAGATTTATGAATAACACATAGAAATCATAAATCATAAAGGTGACTTGTGGCATCCATAACATACTTATGTTGTAGCTTTCATAGCTATGTATGGAGTTACGTTTGGAATACCCATCATAGTATATTCCCTAAATATATTAGGATAAATATTTACATTTACCTTCGTCGCGTTACCCAATGAATTAGAGAGCTATCTCGGGCTCACTCACCCTAGGTTTATCACAAAACCACCCATATGCGTAAACAATGCCCAAAAACCATAACATAATCATAACACATGAACAAGCATAAAGGAAAGATAACATTTCCACATTATAATCACATTATAACATTTCAATGTATTGACATAATAAATACATTCTCAAAACCATTTTCAATACCAAAATACATAAAAGAGTATATGGTCTTTATTTTCATTTTAAAAACATTACGTCTTGTTAAGGAAGCCAAATATCAAATAATTCTCACGGTGGTGGAAAGGTCATTGTCACCGCATACGTTAAAAAGAAACATTCCTTTTTTCATTTAGTAAAACACTTCGTAGAAAAAGATTCCATTTGAATGAAATGAAAAGTAAAAGGATTTTATACATCGTACAAAATAAAGTCATGTATAAATCAAAATATGACTCAATGAAAGGAGATTGAGACGAAGTCCCTTACCTTAAGTCCGACTTAACTCGTTCATTATTTAATCTCCTGAATAATAAACTAAAGTTAATTTCTACTTACTTCATAACCTTTTAAAAGTTTATTATTCATTTTATATCACTTATTACCACATTATAAACATTACATAATCATTTAAGTTAATGACGGTCGTTTTGTTGATATTTGGTACTTGACTCAAAAATGGACATCTTATAATTACAAGTTGTCCATGTGGTCAAAATTACATTATCTCTAGAATGATATTCATGATTTAGATATCATATATATCATATATATATAGTATATATATGTATTTATAATAGTATATAACATTTGGAGATAAGAAATGAAATGCACCATTCATGGAGATGGTAAGTTGTACGTATGCATGAACGCTACTTTCATTTCTATTTCGTATTTAATGGAATGAAAACTTAATGATACATAGGTATATGATAATTCCTGTATAATATAATATATATTTTCATTAATTCAATCATTTATACATTCTGCGTATGGAATGAACGATTCATGTTACTTTGAGGGGGCGGTAGTCTGCACTTCCTCAAATTAAATTATCATATTTACAGATTATGGAAACCATAAAGGTATGATATAAATGAAAAATATAGAAGAATAGAGAAAATATAAATATAATATATATCACATATAAATAAAGTGTCATCATAATGTCCATCATGAGATCCGGTAGGAGATAATTGAACAATCATCGTTTCGTGAGGCAGTAGTTCACTGTCCACAGAAACAGTATGTTCGTATCCATTAGATGGAGGTGTGTGGAAGTGTAGTTTGAATCCATCTGATAAAAAAATACTATTATATTTAGTATACTTTTTTTGTTATAAAATAATGGAATAAAGAGAGTTTAGGTGGTTGGATAAGGAAAAATAAAAGAAAATAACTTGAGAGAAGACGTTACCTTTAAATCGGGTAACTCCCTTTGGTTTGAACCAAAAGGCTTTATTTAATTGCCTTATACCCAAATTAAGGCTTCTAGGTGTAATATAGGGATTTTGGGAGATTATTTTAGTAGAAATTGGATGAGCCAAGGGGCTTTTGAGGTGTGAGAAATGGGTTAGAGGTAATGGCCTTTTATAAGGGGGAGGGGCTCTTTAGGAAAGTTTGAAAGTATTATTTTATTATAAACTGATTTCGATTTCAAAAGGTCCAAAACTTATTTAATTCAAAGATAAGGTACATATAATTCGAAATAAAATCATCCAATAAGAATTGGATCGATTTTTGATATTTTCTAATCCTTATCTTTTTTATTTAACCCTTTGTTAACTTATTTAACTTTTATCATGTTCTCTTATATATTCATACTATATGGTTAATATAGTTTCCATAAAATGTCAATCAAACTAAAAGTGGTTCATTAATGAAATTATCAACCTTATATAAGTAATTTGACCGAATCTTATATTTTTAGGACTATTTTATCATTTAATAAAATATTAATTTATTTAAAAACTCATTTATGTCAATTTTTATACTATTCATATCATGACTTTTTAAAACTCCATAACAACTTTATCAATTCAAAAAAACTTCATTAATACAAAGATAAAAGGTCATAATTGTCTCTAAAATTCTTGTATGGCATAAATAGTTTCAAAATATCTTTATTTTTATATTTACAATCTCATTATTTAAAACATTCATTAATGAGGTAATTATTACATCATAAGTGTATCATAAGTAAATTTATTTATTTGAAGTCTAAAAATTATAAATAAAATACCATGATGTAGGAAATATTTTTATATTTTTAATAAATATTTATAGTCTAAAATATCACTTATATAACCCTATATAAAAAAATACTAAAAGATATATGTTTATGTTACGTTTTCCTTAACTTTAAAATAATTTTTATAAAATGTCATTTTCACTTACATGTGGTTTCATGGGGTCCCAAAATCAACCCAAAGATGCCCATGGTCAGACATGTATCATAAAATAGGGTTAGGACACTTGTTAGGGTAATTTAATATTATTATAATATTATTGTTTACCCTTATTTACCAAATTTTCTCTTTAACCATGGTAGATAAAATATTTACCGAAGTAATTATTCAAAATATCTAAAAATAAAAGTTACCTATTTACACAATTTTTACCTCCTAATTCAAAATATGGAATCAATTTTTCTAAATTCAAAACATAAAAGTTGCAGAAATTAATTTAAAATTAATTCTCGTTGTCAAAACTAAAAAGTGTGTTTTTAAGAAATAATAACTATCAAAAGATTGACATTTGCTTATGTCCAATCTCAAAGTGAAATTACTTACAATGACCAAAATTGGATTAAATGGTAAAAATATGATACAATTAAACTTTAAAACAAATTAAAAGGATAATATAACTATATAAATAAATCAGATGAAAAGACAGTTTTGACTTAAAATGCATTATTTTTCACTATTCATTAAAAAATGAACTTTATCAAAAAAATGCCAAAAATTTACCCAAAGTAAATTTTGATGTACCGCTTCTAAATAAGAATTTTATTTTGAAAAATGGATTATATAAAAGTGAAAAAAACTATATTTAAATGGGGTTCTCCATCAAAAGGTAGTAAAATGACCTTTTAAAAATATTAGAGTTTTGCATGCCTAAAATCAAATTCATTCTCATTTTAAGCCTCTAAATTTTATTAGATAAATGTAAGAACATTTAAAAAACATATATAATCATATTTTAGTTATTTTTGTTCATTCCCTTCAATATAACGGCTAGGCGTTAACTACCATTTAAAATAATATTATATTATTATTTTTTAGTATGACTCAGCCTGTGTGCAACATGAGATTTTGGAGAAACTCATTGTTGTGTGTTGGGTATTCCATAGAACATAGCATCCCCTTTAAAGTGAAATTAATATTTAATTCACAAATATTAATAAATATGAAAATGTCATATTATTTATTTACCTAGGATGTTACATCCTTCCCCCCTTTTGGGAATTACATCCTTGAAATTTTAAAATTAGGCTCGGAAACTTCATTAAAAGTCCCACATCGTAAAAAGTGTCAATTAAACTATCACTTTAAAATAAATAAAGAGAAGTAAAAAGGTCACCTGAGATAACACATATTAGGATTCCATGTAGTAAAACATGGATATGGAAGATAAACTAAGTGTCAAGTTCTGATGGAGAGTGATAGAAAACATGATTAAGAGAAAGTTAACAATCTGAAAACCACAAAATTGTTATGGGTTAAATGGTATTTGATTTCCTAGTAGGAAAAGTAAATGGAAAATGTTTTTTTAAGGTCCTTTTCATAAAATTGTGGAATTTATTTATGAGATTGAATAAGAACGTAAGGAAACATACTTACTTTTCATGTATACTTTCATCCTTTACTAAATTTCTACCACAAACTCATCTTTTCTCCAAACGATGAGAATTCAAGATGACTTGGTCACATAAAAAGTGATAGAATCAACTTCTATAGAATCAAATAATCCCAAAAGGATGAACTATATATTTCTATTGTCTTTAGACATTAACCAAAACCAAAATCATTATTACGAGATCAGATAATTCCCAAAAAGGATCATCATTTTTAAAAATAAATACTACTCTTAATCTCCAAAATTCAACAAACAGTACCCAAAGTTCAACAAAGACCATTCAATGCACAATTGTCCTTGAAAATTTTCAATATAATACAAACTAAGATTGAAACCCAAAACTTAGAATAATTTTATCACATATTCTTCCACAATAAATCTTAACATTTATCTCTAAATAACATCGACTGCTCTTAAAGTATCATACTGAAGAGTAATTAACCTAATAACATATTCTCTATGATAGGTTAATAATTTCCATAAATAACCCAAATCTCCATATGTACACAATAAAAACATAAATTCTTCAAAAATAAAATTTCAACCATTACTCCACAAATGAAAATCCATAGTATTCTATTTTCCTTGGGCATATAGTGTTCCCCAAAAGAGATAACATCTTCTAAAATAACATTTATCACTTAATCACCAAATCATTTTCCTATACTAAAGATATCCATTTGATAAAAGTTCCCAAAATCAATATATTTTTGATCCATAAAATCATTTAACTAAAAGAATAAGTCATACTAACTAGGGACTTCACGTAGGCTAGTGGTATACGATAAATCCCAATCGTACTTTTGTTGTGGGTTCGATTCCCACATCTTTGTCCGACACGACAGGTTGTCACACGGTTTGTGTGTTGTCCTTTTTCAAAAACTAAATAATTTTGTAACATTCCCAAAAATGAGATAAATTCCTCAAAAATAACCATAACATATTTTAACCACAAATGTTATCTCATACCTCGCATTTTCATCCCAAAAGTAATAACCTGTAATTGCCTCAAATTTAAAGATCATATAAACCCAAATGGTTCTTTATAACTATATCCAAAAAAGAAAAGATAATTCTTCTTTGAATAAAATTTTCACATATCAAACTTTAGGGTTACAAATACTATAAAAAGTATTCCTAAGTAATCCCTGAAGGTTCCAGACGCAGTGGAAGCATGGTTGGTATGGGACCCAACTTTTATTTTTACCATGATCAATGATTATTTCGGGATCAATACGACGATGAATGCTAGTCTCCACGATATATAATCAAAGATTTAGATAAAGAAGAAAGAGGCCTAAAACCTTTAGAGAGGATATTTCACATCATGTTTATAATTAATTTAATTAATTTCATAAAGAAAAATAATACATGGATCTTTGGTATTTTTGTTCATTGATGATGTTGATCATCCGGAATAACCCTTTCGGATTATATTATTGCGCTTGTAAGGATCCAAACTAGAATCCCTCTAGCGGTGATCCGCACGTGCTCTGATGGCCTCTGATCAACACCGCTCGTTCTCCAGGTGCTATTGTGGTGAAGCGAGTGTCTTGTGTCGGTCATTTTTGATCACTTTTTCTTTGGCCTTGAAGAACGTCTCTCTCTCTTGAGAGGAGAGAGAAGAGGATTCTAGAGAGAAATTGTTTCACTCAATAATTCTCAATTCACCAGGTGTGTGGTGTGGTGTTTTACACAATAGGCGTACTTGCCTATTTATATACATGGAATTTTAGTTACAATATTTAATTGCATAGAAACAATTAAATACAATCATTAACTTAGAGAAAATCTATGCATTTAATAATAATACCACATTATTATTCATGATGCGCTAACTTGCGCAAAACAGAATTATAAATAAAATTCCATGTCACAAAATAATAGCAGCATTATTTTAATTTGTGTCAACTAGTTAAATAATTATTTTTCATCTTGCAAATAATTATTTTACTACCAGGCCGACCTTGGTCCACTTGAACTCCACTTCTATTTATTGAACACCTAAATAAATAAATAAATAATTTATTCTCTTAAATAAATATTATATTTACAAACTAGTAAATAAATATTTATTAAATATTCAATAAAATAAATAAATATATTTAATTTAATTTATGCGATCATTTTAACTTGAATAAAATTATTCCACGGTCTTGAGAATAATATTTATTTCATTAATTAATTCAAATAGAATTTAACTAAGACCACCAAAAACACTTAGTGTGTGACCCTCTAGGATTATTTCTCGTTGGCATTAGGTGGGATTGCCTAAAGTCCAAGTGTATTATCTAGAAACGGGTCAAGACACCCAAGAGAAAGAATGTAAAGTCGCAACAACAACATCCACATACGAATGCTCACTGTGTAATATAATCCCTTTATCTCAATATCTCATCAAACGGGTTTCATTATAGTGTCATAAACTTTTATGCTTGATACGTCGTTCTTTGACTACCCGAAATAAACTCGTCGTTACACTATGGCCATGGAATTTTACATGATAGTTCTATTTCAATCAAAGGGCTAAGATATCAACTTCCATAAATGGAAGGTAAAAATCTTTCCTTGACTTATCCATTAATAACATGTCACTCGTGATGTACCCAACGTACCCTACTTCCCACCAACTGTCTGCATGACGGTTTTCATCAGTAAATAAAAGTGCGTGAGTCCTGACACGTATTAATGATAATATTAAAGTCTAAGGATCATTACACATGCTCACAGATAGAAATATCTGATAAAACCAAAACATGTGGAATTACTACTAGTGGGTTTGTTCTCATAATCTCCTATCTTGGAGATTACCAAGTGAGAACTTCATGAGAGGAAGTCTCATCTGCTTATGAGTACTCGCACCTAACGGTCTGCATTTTATGTGTCCCATCATAGAATGTCATCCAACCACAGAACTATATTTAAGAATATTGTTATAACATTTCAAGGTTCTCATCATAGCGGGGAACTGCCATAACCTTATCAATGTAACAAATACTCTAGGAAATTATTACATCATAGTCATGTAGAACAATGAAAAATATGTAATAATACATTAAATATCCATGTAATCAAAGTAAAACCAGTTGGTTCTAGGACACCAACTCTTACAAACTCCCACTTAGACTAGATCCAACTACCTACGACTTTCAGTCCACTAGACCTCACATGATGATCATGTTTCTAATGAGTCAAGGCTTTAGTAAAGGGGTCTGCCATGTTTTCTTCTATAGAAATACTGCTCACTGCAACTTCACCTATCTGAGAAAAATCCCTCAAGAGATGATACTTTTGAAGTATATTCTTCATCCGCTGATGTGACCTTGGCTCTTTTGCGAGATCTAACATTGTAGTATTATCACAGTATAGTGTGATGGGATATTTACTGCTAGGTATCATATCTAGGTCCTATACGAAGCTTTTCATCCAAAATTATTCTTTAGTTTCCTCAGAATCCACGATATACTCAAACTATACTGTAGAATCTGCGACCACACTCTACTTTGAGCTCTTCCAGCTCTGTACACCTCCATTCAAAATGAAGATGTATCCTGTTTGCGACTTCATGTCATCTTGATCAGTCTGGAAACTATCATCTGCATATCCTCTGATGACTAGTTCCCCATCTCCTCTATAAACTAGGAACATATCCTTAGTATGCCTCAAATACTTTAGGATAGTCTTAACTGCCATCCAATAGTGATCACCTGGGTCAGCTTGATATCTTCCTACCACACTATATATCTAGGCAACATCCAGCCTAGTACATAGCATGGCATACATGACTGACCCAATCGCTGATGCGTATGGATTCCATGCCATTATATTTCTTTCCTCATGTGTCTAAGGATACATTTTCTTGGAAAGATTAATTCCATGTGACGCTGGCAACAATCCCCTCTTGGATTGTTCCATACTGAATATCTTCAGTATCTTATCAATGTATGTACTTTGACTTAGGCCCAGCAATATCTTGGATCTATCGCAATGTATCTTGATCCCAAGAATATACATTTTCTTTCCCAAGTCTTTCATGGAGAATCATTGATTCAACCATGCCTTAACAGACTGTAAGACTGGTATCTCATTTCCAATAAGTAATATGTCATCAACATATACTACTAGGAAAATGACTGCACACCCACTAAAATATTTGTAAACCCAAGGATCACATTCATTCTTGATAAAACCAATTTCTTTTATGGATTCATCAAAATGAATGTTCCATGTCCTGGATGTTTGCTTTAATCCATAAATGGATTTCTGCAACTTGAATACCTTATTGGCATCCTTTGGAGACACAAACCCTTCAGGTTGTGTCATGTTGACATCTTCCTGAAGGTTCTCGTTAAGGAATGCTATTTTTAAATCCATTTTCCAAATATCATAGTCATGGTAAGCTGCAATGGCAAGTATAATTCTGATGGATTACAGCATTGCAACTGGTGAGAAGGTTTCATCATAGTCAATTCCTTGATGTTGTTTAAAAACTTTTGCAACCAGTTGTTCCTTATAGGTACTTACTTGTCCTTCCATATCCATTTTCTTCTTGAATACCCATTTGCAACCAACAGGATTTATATCAACTGGAGGATCTACCAAAATCCATACTTGGTTTTGGTACATGGAACCCATTTCAGAATTCATGGCTTCTTTCCACTTGGCAATGTTTGTGCCACTTACTGCTTCCTTTTAGGTTAGAGGATCATTATTATCAACTAATAATGAGTCACCATCCTCAATAACTAGAAAACTATACCATTCTGGTTCTCTAACCTCTCTTGTACTCCTATACATTACTTGTGTCTCTGGAACAGATTCTTCTTCCACGGGGCTCTGTGGAATATGTTCTGGTACCAACTCTTGTGTACCTTGAGCCTCAACTTCATCGAAGTCTATCTTTTTCCCACTATCTCTTTTGTAGATGTGCTCCCTCTCAAGGAATATGGAATTTCTTACCACTATAACCTTTTTTTATGAGGGTTTGTATAGGTAATATCCCATTTTTTCTTTGGGGTATCCTATAAAGGTACACTTTGTGCCTCGGGGTGTGAGTTTGTCACCTGAAGAGGCCTTAACAAACGCTTTGATAACCCACACATGTAAATTCGATAACATGGTTTTTCTTCCACTCCAGAACTCATATGGAATACCATTTATTGATTTAGTTGGTACTTGGTTTAGTATGTGTGCCGCTATTTGTAACTCATATCCCCAAAATGATAATGGAAGACTCACATGACTCATCATTGATCTCACTATGTCCAACAGGGTGTTGTTCCTCCTTTCTCTCACACTATTCCACTGGGGCGTGTTTGGAGGAGCGAGTTAGGATAGGATCCCAAACTCCTGTATGTAATCAATGAAGTCTTGATTAAGATATTCTCCACCTCGGTCTAAGCATAGTTTCTTGATCTTCTTACCAAGCTGGTTCTCAAATTCATTCTTGTATTCTTTGAACTTATCAAAATAATCTGACTTATACCTAAATAAGTATATAAATCCATATCTACTAAAATCATCAGTAAAAGTAATGAAGTATGAGTACCCTCCCCTTTCTTCAACTGTAAATGGTCCACACACATTGGTATGAACCAATTCAAGAAGTTATTTAGCCCTTTTACCTTTACCACTAAATGGGGATTTGGTCATTTTTCCTTGTAAACATACATGACATACGCCAAGTGGTTTTAGTTCAAAAGAATCTAAATATCCATCTTGATGTAACTTTGTCAAGCATTTCTCATTTACATGACCTAGCCGGTGATGCCAAATTTGGGTGTGGTATGAGTCATGTGAAGTATCTTTTTATTGATTTCCATTACTTGGTTTGTGAAATCCAACACGTAAAGTTTGTTGTATAAATATTCCCTACCATAACAAATGTTATCTTTGTAAAAGAAGCAACATTCATTTCCAAACTTGAAAAAAAATCCATCTGTATCTAATCTGAATACAGAAATAATGTTTTCAATAACAGAAGGAACATAATAATAACCCTTTAACACCAAGATCATCCTAGTTGGAAACATGAGGTGGTAGTCCCCGACAGCTACAGCAGCAAGTCTGGCTCCATTGGTTGCTTGTATATCTACCTCCCATCAATCAATCTTTCTGAATCTAATTGGTTCCTGTATTTGGATACATATGTGAGCACCACAATCTATATCTAATAAGCAATTTGTAGAAACAGATAGATTGCATTCGATAACAAATGCACCTGAAGCTTCCCCTTGCTTCTTAGGCTGGGTGAAGTTCTTCTTCCAGTGGATCTTCTTGCCACATGTGAAACAAACAGCCTCATGTTACCTTGCCTCCCCCTTTGATCTTCCTTTTCATGGAAGTCTGTGAAGAATCTTTGGGATTAAATCTCTTCTCCTTCCCTTTCCTCTTATTCACCATAAGGACAGAAGGCTTTTCACGCTTCATATCTTTGTCCACTTGGAGAATGAGGATAAGAATATCAGATAGATACCTATCAATGTTGTTCATATTGAAATTGACAACAAAGTAAGATAAGCTCTGAGAGAGTGATGCGAGAATGAGATCGGTGCCCAGTTCTTCAGGGAGTTTAAACCCTAGAACCTCCAGGCACTCAATGTGTCCAATGATCTTGACTACATGAGGCCCAGATGGGGCACCTTCTCCAATATTACTCTAAAAGAGTGCCTTAGAGATCTCAAACCTTTTCAGTCTTTCTCTATCCTAGTAAAGACCACGGAGGTGCTCAAGCATGCTATAAGAATCCATGTTTTCATGAGACTTCATGAGATCACTAGAAATTAATGATAGCATCAAACATTGAACGTAGACCACATCGTTCATATGTTTCTCATAGACCAAGAAATCCTCATCACTCACCTCTTTGGCAGGCAGATCGGGTAATGCGGACTCCAGCACGTACGACTTCCGTTAATGGAGTAGGATAACCCGAAGGCATCTAAACCATTCCTGGAAGTTACTACCAGTGAGGATGTTGTCTTTATCCATAATTGATTGTAGGAATAGTGTGGTTGAAAAGTTTTTCATTTTTATTCTACGATTAAAAGAGAAGATCATTAGTACTTTCTTGATTACATTTTATAATAAATAATAAATTTTATTAAGTCTCCCACTATTTTATCAAGTCCCAATGGCCCTCACCAATGAACTCGGAATGTCTAGTTTCCATGAAATTCTAGTGTAAAGGATCCATATTCCCCTTCGCATAACCCCAACAAGGGTTGGTCAAGCTATTAGAAGGTATTTAGGTTGGCAGGTATTTGCCAACTCCGGGCTTGCAGTTCCTTGATCTGTTTGAGTGGACTCCCCAATCCTGAAATCATGACTTTGAATTTCCTCAACTCTTTCCCCCAATATTACACCAATTATAGAAAGGGATACTCCTCTTGATGTAATATGGTTAAGTCAACTTGAAACCTTTCATAAGGTCTTCCTATATAAAATTAAGTGTCACAACAAGGGTTGGTCAAACATATAGTTTTATTGAGTTTTCCCCTTAATCAAGTAATGGAAGGCTTGGTCTGACTTAATATTTTATTTGAGGTATTTTTATCTATTATATGTGAATTGATTATTATCACATTCTTTTTAATATTAAGTGGAACTTACTTAAGTGATTAATCATGTCTTGATAATATTTACGCATAAGTCTAGTTTATTTTTGTTCCATCTTACATGCCTTGTTTAATTCATTAATTATGTGATCGTAATAACACATCCATAATGATAAACCATGCGAATGATAGAAATAAAATAAATTAAATGGAATTATCATGAGATTTTCTAATGGTTAGTTTATCTAGTGGTTGATAAAATAACCTTGGCCTAGGGGAAAACACCTTGAACCTTTTGGGTCTGTGTTTACAGCTTCCACCTGTCCACCTCTGTATCTACTGGGATTGGTTTCATCTCGGCTCCATCTTAAACCGCCTCCACTAGCTTGGGAGTTACATATATTACATATGCCCTTTTTTTAACTCACGTGTAGGTGAGGGGTAAAAGGGGGGTTTTACATAAAAGAAACCTTGGGCACGCAGCCCCTACATATTAATGATGAGAAGGATCACAGGCCAACAAATTTAATTCAAATAAATAAATTAAAATAAACCATCCACCTACAAAGGTCTTGGTCTAGATCATGATCATCCATACATGAAACGATATTTATGCATAAATAAAACTAACATTAAATTCTTTAATTGTTCTCGTTTAAGATAAATCACGCTTGAATCAATTAATTATCATCTTTAATTAATCAATCCTTTTATCTTAAATCTTTTTCTAAATTTCCTTGAGATTCTCATCCATCATAATTTTAAACAAATAAATTCAATTAAAATTATCTTTGTATGTAACTTGTACCTTGAAGGAAACCCTATGAATTCCTATTCATAACTACCCAATAAGTATAAATGAACATTCGCAGATGTTAAATTAAACACATATATATAAAACACATATCACATGTTGTGCCTCAACTTTAAGCATGCACGATGGTACACATATCAAGGGTTTGTATAATATAATAATAAATTTTAATAAATCTGCATAATTTGGATGAGTACACGATGTGTAGTTCCAAATATATAGCGTGTACTATTTTTCACGGTCTATCCGAAGTACACGCCCGGGGAAACGACGTGTGGGTGTACTTCATAAATCTTCGAAGTACACAACGTGTCCAGTGGGCCACATGTCGTGTAGTTCATCATTACATGGTCTCTAGTCAGGTAAGACATGTATGGGGTACACGGTCCAACCCTAACCCGAAGGGACTACACGTCGTGTCCATAGGACCACACGATGTGTAATCTTGAAACCACGTGCCACCTGTTCTGGGTCAACACACGAAGTCATTTAAGACTTATAAAGACTCCAACACACCGCTTGGTTTGGCAGACCAGTCCGATGAATTGAATCTTGACTATACGGCATATATTGCCGAATATACACCGTGTGTTCAAGCGTTGTGCGGCCAGGAAGCTTTGTCACCTCTAGATGAGATCCTCTATTTTATTTTAATCAAAATTAAAAGAAAAGATCTTTTCTGTAAGGTGAACGAGAAACAAAAGAGTAGGAATAAATCTCGAGATTCAGATTTGCAGAATAATTAACTTGAAATGAAACAACTAAATTATTAAATGTGTAAGTCATCAATGAAATATTTAAATAATTATAAACTATGATGTAACCCCTCTGATACCACTTTAAGGTTCGGGTTCAGTGGAAGCATGGTTGGGACGGGTCTCAACTTTGATTTTTTTCCATGATCAATTATTATTCCTGGATTAATACGATGATGAATGCCAGTCTCCATGAAATATAATCAAAAAGGTTTAGATAAAGAAGAAAGAGGCCCAAAACCTTTAGAGAGGATATTTCACATCATGTTTATAATTGATTTAATTAATTTCATAAAGAAAAATAATACCTGGATCTTTGGTATTTTTCTTCGTTGATGATGTTGATCATACGGAATGACCCTTTCAGATTATCTTGTTGCGATTGTGAGTATCCAAACTAGAATCCCTTTAGCGGTGATCCACACATGCTCCGATGGCCTCCGATCAACACCGCTCATTCTTCGAGTGCTAGTGCGGCGAAGCGAGTGTCTTGTGTCGGTCATTCTTGATCGCTTGTTCTTCGGCCTTGAAGAACGTCCCTCTTTATTGAGAGGAGAAAGAAGAGGATTTGAGAGAGAAATTGTTTGGCTCAAAAATTCTCAATTCATCAAGTGTGTGGTGTGATGGTTTTCACAATAGGTGTACTTGCCTATTTATATACATGAAATTTCAGTTACAATATTTAATTGCATAACAATAATTAAATACAGTCATGAACTTAGAGAAAACTCATGCATTTAATAATAATACTGTGTCATTATTTATGGTGCACCAACTTGCACAAAACGGAATTATAAATAAAATTCCGCATCACAAAATAATAGCAGTGTTATTTTAATTTGTGCCAACTAGTTAAATAATTATTTACCATCTTGTAAATAATTATTTTACTACCGGACCGACCTTGGTCTGCTCAAACTCCACTTCCATTTATTGAACACCTGAATAAATAAATAAATAATTTATTCTCTTAAATAAATATTTTATTTACAACCTAGTAAATAAATATTTATTAAATGTTCAATAAAATAAATATATATATTTTATTTAATTTATGAAATCATTTTAACTTGAATAAAATTATTCCAAGGTCTTGAGAATAATATTTATTTCATTAATTAAATTCAAATAGAATTTAACCGAGACCACCAAAAACACTTAGTGTGTGACCCTCTAGGATTATTTCTCATTAGCATTAGGCGGGCTTGCCTAAATTCCAAGAGTATTGTCTAGCAATGGGTCAAGGCACCCAAGAGAAAGAACGTAAAGTTGCAACAACTACATCCACATATGAACGCTCACTATGTAATATAATCCCTTTGTCGCAATATCTCATCAAGTAGGTTTCATGATAGTGACATAAACTTTTATGCTTGATATGTCGTTCTTTGACTACCCAAAATAAACTTATCGTTACACCATGGCCATGGAATTTTGTGCAATGGTTCTATTTCAATCAAAGGGATGAGATATCAACTTCCATAAATTGAAGGGACAAATCCTTCCTTGACTTATCCATTAATAACATGCCACTCGTGACGCACCCAACATACCCTACTTCCTGCCAACTATTTGCATGACAGTTTTTGTCAGTAAATCAAAGTGCGCGAGTCGTGACACGTATTAATAATAATCTTAAAGTCTAAGGATCATTAGACACACTCGCAGATAGAAATATCTGGTGACACCAAAACATGTGGAATTTCTACTAGTGGGTGTGTTCTCATAATCTCCTATATTAGAGATTACCAAGTGCAAACTTCATGAGAGGAAGTCTCATCTGCTTACGAGTACTCACACTTGATGGTATGCATGATATGTGTCACATTATAGCATGTCCTCCAACTATAGAACTATATTTAATAATATTTTTTTAGCATTTCAAGGTTCTCATCGTAGCGGGGAACTGCCATAACCTTATCAATGTAACAAATACTCTAGGACATTATTACATCATATTCATGAAGAACAATGAACAATATGTAATAATACATTAAATATCCATGTAATTAAAGTAAAACCAGTTGGTTTCAGTACACCAACTCTTACAAATCCCATCATCAAAAGAGCCTTAATACTTTTAAGAATTTCATCATCCTAAAATCTACCATAACTCTTGAATCCCTTATATGTAGACTTCTTACTCATTAAACATTCTTCATGATCCATTAACCATTCTTTTCCAAATTATTCTATAATACTTCTTTCCTACAAACAAAATCATGAATCATATCCTAAGATTCAATAATATCAAAACAATAGCTAAGAAATCATCCATACCTTTCATTGGTCATTTTCAGTTTCCTCATCCTCAATTGGGATGGCATTCGGTATTGGTACACATATATTTTTACGGTCCTTCTGATCCCATTACTGAATCTTCTTTGTTGGACATTTATTCATATAATGACAATGCACACCACATTTAAAACATTCAATTGATCCTTCAGAAAGAACTTATTTCCCTTTCCTGGAGTCAACTAGATGCTTCCTTTTTCCATGGAAGGTTCTTGCTTTATGACCTTCATTACCACATCTATAGCATCTTCCTGTCCCTTTGAAGCATTTTCCTAAGTGTTTCTTTCCAAATCCTTGACACATAGGTTTTTTAATATACTTAACTTTATGATCATTACCTGAACTTCCATAGGGATTTGTTTCTCGTATATACGGTGCCTTATAAAAATAACCAAGGTTCAAGTGGTCAATCATCACTCTAGATAGTTTTTTGAGAATGACCACAAGAGTTATCATTGTAGCTCTCATTTCATTCAATTTCTCATTCAGAAAACCTCCACACTTTATTTCACATCCATTGTTACTTTGGGGCCTACTAGATCCACCCATTTACTAAAACCAAAAAGGTCAGTGTGAGTATATTATAAAAATCATCATATAATATCTTATGAGGAGGGTAAACACTAAGATATACTTATTCATGTTATCTTAAACTCATTAAATATATCTAAAATAACTATGACTCTTTTTAATTTTCTAACCATTATGGTTATGTCACTTATGCTTAAATAACACCCTAACCTATAAAGTTATCTAAACTAACCTCTCATACCAACTGTAAGGCCCTAGCCTTAAACATTACATGATCTTGAATTAAGTTAAGAATTCACATTGAGGATCTTATCAGGTTTATATTTTTAGAGAATTAGTCCATAACTATTACATTACATCTCAAATATTATAAAGTAGACACTTCTACTCAATATCCATTTTTTTCATAAACTAAAAACTCTTAAAAGAAAACAAGAATTATTTTCTTGATATAAATATTCTTGAATTCATCCTTTCTCTTACCCTTCCTTATACCTTGTGAAAAAACATTTCAAAAACATGGGATGATCATAAAAAGATTAGTAAGGGTTATAAAATAAAGAAATGGAAACATTAGTACATCAATACATACAAAACATAAGCTCTTTAACATACCTCATGATATCACAAGATTTATGAATAACACATAGAAATCATAAATCATAAAGGTGACTTGTGGAATCCATAACATACTTACCTTGTAGCTTTCACATCTATGTAGGAAGTTATGTTTGGAATACCCATCACAGTATATTCCCTAAATCTCTTAGGAGAAACATTTACGTTTACCTCCATCACATTACCCAATGCATTAGAGAGCTATCTCAGGCTCACCCACCCTAGTTTTATCATGGAACCACCTGTATGTGTAAGAAATTCCCAAGAACCATAACATAATCATAACATATGAACAAGTATAAAGGAAAGATAACATTTACACATTGCAATAACAATATAACATTTCAATATATTGACATAATCAATACATTCTCAAAACCATTTTCAATGCCAAAATACATAAAAGATTATATGTTATTTATTTTCATTTTAAAAAAATTACGGCTTGTTGAGGAAGCCAAATATCAAATAATGCTCACGGCGGCGGAAAGGTTGTTGTCACCGTGTACGTTAAAAATAAAAATTCCTTTTGTCATTTAGTAAAACGCTTTGTATAAAAATATTCCATTTGAATGAAATGAAAAGTCAAAGGGGTTTATACACTGTATAAAATAAAGTCATGTATAAATCAAAATATGCCTCAATGAAATGAGATTGAGACGAAGTCCCTTACCTCAAGTCCAACATGACTTGTTCGTTCTTTAATCTCCTGAATAATAAAATAAAGTTTATAATTACTTCATAACTTTTTTTCAAGTTTATTATTCCTTTTATATCACTTATTACCATGTTATAAACATTACATAATCATTTAATTTAATAACGGTCGTTTTTCGATATTTGGTACTTGAGTCAAAAATGAACTTCTTATAATTACAAGTTGTCCATGTGGTCAAAATTCCATTATATCTAGAATGATATTCATGATTTAGATATCATATATATCATATATATCATATATATCCATTATATATATGTATTTATAATAGTACATAACATTTGGAGATAAGAAATGAAATGCACCATTCATGAAGACGATAAGTCGTATATACGCATGAATGCTACTTTCATTTCAATTTCATATTTAATGGAATGAAAAAATAATGATACATAGGTATATTATAATTCCAGTATAATATCATATATAATTTCATTAATTTCATCCTTTATATGTTCCATGTATGGAATGAACGAGTCATATCACTTTGAGGGGGCGGTAGTCCGCACTTCCTCAAATGAAATTATCATATTTACCCATTATGGAAACCATAAAGGTATGATATAAATGAAAAATAAAGAAGCATAGAGACAATATAAATATAAAATATATCACATATAAATATAGTTCCATCATAATGGACACCATGAGAGGTGTTATGAGATAATTGAACAGTCATCGTTTCGTGTGGCAGTAGTTCACCCTCCACAGAAATAGTATTTTTGTATCCATTAGATGGAGGTGCGTGGAAGTGTAGTTAGAATCATTATCATAAAAAAAATACTTGTATATTGAGGATACTAGTGTTTTTAAAAAATAATGTAATAAAGAGATTTTAGGGTGTTGGAGAAGGAAAAATAAAAGAAAATAACTTGAGAAAAGATGTTACCTTTAAATCGGGAAACTCCCTTTGGTTTGAACCAAAAAGATTTATTAAATTGACTTATGCCCAAATTAAGGCTTCTAGGTGGAATATAGGGATTTTTGGAGACTATTGTAGTAGAGTTTGGATAATACAAGGGGCTTGAGAGGTGTGAGTAATTGGTTAGAGATGATGGCCTTTTATAAGGGGGGGGAGGGGCTCTTTAGGAAAGTTTGAAAGTATTATTTTATTATAAAATTATTTTCAGTTTAAAAAGGTTAAAACTTATTTAATTCAAATATAAGGTACATATATGTCGAAATAAAATAATCCAATAATAATTGGATAGGTTTTGGATATTTTTTAATATTTATCTTTTTTATTTAACCCTTTGTTAACTTATTTAACTTTTACCATGTCCTCTTATATATTCATACTATATGGTTAATATATTTAACATTAAATGTAAATAGAACCACAAGTGGTTCATTAATGAAATTATAAACCTTATCTAAGTCATTTGGATGAATCTTAAATTTTTAGGACTATTTTATCATTTAATAGAATATTAATTGATTTAAAAACTCATTTATGTCAATTTTTATACTATTCATATCATAACTTTTTAAAACTCTATAACAACTTTATCAATTATAAAAAAACTTAATTAATTAAAATATAAAAATTAATAATTATCTCTAAAATTAGTTTATGTCATAAATAGTTTCAAAATATGTTTATTTTTATATTTATAATCCCATTTATTTAAAACATTCATTAATGAGGTAATTATTACATCATCATTGTATCATAAATAAACTTATTTATTTGATGTCTAAAAATTATAAATAAAATACCATGATTTAGGAAATATTTTTATATTTCTAATGAATATTTATAGCCTAAAATATCGATTATATAACCCCATATAAAAATTTTTTTACTAAAAGATATATGTTTATGTTACATTTTCCTTAACTTTAAAATAATTTTTATAAAATGTCACTTTCACTTAAATGTGGCTTCATGGGGTCCCAAAATCGACCCAAAGATGCTCATGGTCGGAAATGTATCATAAAATAGGGTTATGATACTTTTTAAGGTAATTTAATATTATTATAATATTATTGTTTACCCTTATTTACCAGATTTTCCCTTTAACCATGGTAAATAAAATATTTACTGGATTTACTATTCATAATGTCTAAAAATAAAAGTTACCTATTTAAAAAATTTGGAACTCCTGATTCCAAATATGAAATCCATTTTTCTAAATTCAAAATACATAAGTTGCAGAAATTAATTTAAAATTAATTCCTCTTGTCAAAACCAAAAAGCCTGTTTTTAAGAAATAATAACTATCAAAAGATTGATATTTTCTTATGTCCAATTTCAAATTGAAATTACTTACAATGACCAAAATTGTATTAAATGGTAAAAATATAATCAAAATACACTTTAAAACCAATTAAAATGACAATATAACTATATAAATAAATCAGATGAAAATATAGTTTTGACTTTAAATGCAGTATTTTTCACTATTCATTAAAAATGAACTTTATCAGAAAAATACCAAAAATTAAATCCAAGTAAATTTTGATGTCCCTATTATAAAGAAAAATTTTATTTTTTTCAAATGGATCATATAAAAGTGATAAAAACTAGATTTAAAAGGGGTTCCTCATCAAAAGGCGGTAAAATGACCTTTTAAAAATATTAGAGTTTTTCATGCTTAAAATCAAATTCATTATCATTTTAACCCTCTAAATTTTATTGGATAAATGTAAAAATATTTAAAAAACATGTATATTCATATTTTAGTTATTTCTATTCATTCTCGCTAATACAACATCTAGGTGTTAACTACCATTTAAAATAATATTATATTATTATTTTTCAGTATGACTCAGCCTTGGGTGCAACATGAGATTTTGGAGAAACCCATTGTTGCATGTTAGGTACGCCATTGAATATAGAATCACCTTTAAAGTAAAATTAATATTTAATTCACAAATATTATTTAATATGAAAATTTCATATTCTTTATTTACCTGGGATGTTACACGTAGTGAGGATAATTATGACACCCACCATATCACTATGGTGTTTATCTTATATAATCTTATGATTTTGAGGGTTATTTTAAATTTCCATGGAATTTCAGTCTGAAATATGTAAATGTGGATTTTTCCTTCTAATAATGGTTTTCATGCATGTTTTAGTGGAAACGGTGAAGTTACCCCTACTCGGATGGGTTTTTAGTTCATTTTTTCTATAAATGGATTGTTTGTATGGGTGGTGCACGGTTTGGTATAAATTATGTGGGTCCTAGGAGAAACTATTTAGGGACTCTAGTGAGTCTATCTTATAGCATATGACTTGTTCATGGTTAGCTAAACCATGTGACAAGCATGTGAACTGTCTCTATAATTTGAAAACACCATATGAAATAGTTGGTTAATGGTTTTTCGTACCATACAAGATCCCAGGTAAACCATTCAAGTGGGTGAAAGGCTTTGTCATGGGTGGTCTCAAATGATGTGTGGTTTTTTGTACTTAGGTGAAGCAAAGTGGCTTACCAAGGTTGTCTCTCAAAGAGGAAGTACATAAAACAAATTCTTAAAGATATTATGAAAATAAAAAATAAAATAAACACATTTTTTAAAAGGATTGGAGTTTAACATTTTTAAAACTAGAAGAAGTATGTTGGAATAAGATTATATTTTTTTGAAATTTAACTAACAAAATGAAACAAAAATATGTTTTTTTAGAAATTATTTTTAGAAGTAATAATCTATATAACTATAAATATTAAATTACTTATTAATCATTATCATTTAAATTAAACTCCACTTAATTATGATCCCCTGATTTTTTAACCTGATGACCCTACGAGGGTTAACTTAACCCCACAGATAAAATTAATTAAACCCTAGGAAATCTTTGGAATGTGAAATCATAGAACCCTACTTTTATTGATGTTCTAAGGATATCTTATAGTCAGTGGTAAATTATGGAACATATAAATTTTTTAAATGAGGATGAATTGAGTTTTGGGATTTTATTGGATCTCTATAAATTGATCTTGTGTTTTTTTTTTACCGATTAAGATCATGATTTCACAATTCATACATTAATTGACCTTGAGTGTTTTGTGTTAATTGTTTGATTGCTTACTTGGTTTATTTTAAGTTAAACACCAAATTCATGTATTGTATTATTTTAATTATAGTATTTCATTGATTCAAAAAAAAATAAGTCAATAATGTGATAATAAGATCGATTACTAAGAAAATCTACTCTTCCATGGGTGGTACAGTCATCGTAGAAACATTTTTCATGTGCAAAGGTTTGGAAAGGGTATAACACAATAACATTTATACTCGTTATTTCCAACCCAATTAAGTGAATGAAATAAAAATAAAATTGAACAAAATAGAATAAATTTAATATAAACTAAAATTTTTATTATGAAAACATAAACATTATAATGCGAAGAAGAAAAAGGCTTCAATGAAGGTATTATTACTTCAAGATATCTTCCTCTTGAAATGCTTATAGAAATAGAGTGAAATGACTTCACCTATTCCATAAATATTTTAATTCATTTCCAACCCCCTCTAATGGATAAAACCTCACATTTATAGATTAGAGTGGAGGCTAGGGTTCTACGATCTTACAAGTGTGAACCAGAATATTCAGCCAAATATTTTTATCCATCTTGTACTGAATTTTTTACCTCCAAAAAGTTTGAACCAGCTATCCTTCCCATAGAATGATTTGTGAGGAATTGGGCCTTATATCTATTATTCAAATATGAGCTCAATCCAAGCATATATATAGAATATATGGCCTAAATGGTGAAGTGGTATCCAATATGATGAGTTTAGTCCATATTTAACTTTATAGACCATTTACTTCATTAAAATGTAAGATATATCTCAGATTAACTCAAATAAAATTGTATTACAGTGAGTTAGGAATTCAATTAAAAAATTAATTTTAAATAAGCATCATAAAAATATTTATAACTAAAATACCACAGTTCGCTTTATAGGACTAAAACTGGAATATTCATCAACTTTGAAAATGAATGATCTTATCACAAATATTTCATAAATAAAAATATTCAACACAATGTGAAGAAATTATGTAATTTATTATAAATAAAATATTCAATAAAAATATATTTATTAGTGGATCTTATCTTGGAAGTATCTTGCACATGATTGGTGCACGATTTGGAAAACTATGTGGCCAAACTGTATGGTCTATCCAAATTCATTAAAAAGTGAGTTCTCGTTTTTCCCTTTCTTGAATTAAAAACTCCAGCCCTAATTTTTCTCCCTCTCTCATTTTAATAGACCATTCATGCTACCCATGGGTTATCCTCCCTTATACTTCCAATTTGGTGGTCTTGTACCTTGGATTTAATTAGATTCTTTCATGGTAAGTCCCTCTAAACCCCTCCCTCTCATTTATTTCCTATTTTACCCAATATTTATCTTCTCCCATGAACCCTAATTTCTATGTTGGGTGAATTTAGTGTTGGATTTAGTCTGAATCAAGTGTATTTGGTTGTGTATGGGTGTTATAGGCAGTGTCTTTTCTTATGGGAGTTCTCACCATTATAGATGGTGACTTCAGGCTTGATCACCATTGAATCAGGGTAGATGTTTATTCATTGTCTCTTTCTATTGGATGCCTTTAAATTATTGGTATTTTTAAAATGTTTTTTCATTCAAATTATTCTTATATATATGACCCATGAGGGTCCAAGTTGATTTTAAGTGATTTTAACCATTGGGATGGAATGGGATTCCATTACAAGTGATTATAAAAATTCCTAAATGGATTTTAAAGAATATATTTGATTTTAAAAGAAGTGGAGAGCACCAAATTGAGGTTTTAAAGGCATTTTTTTCATTAATTGATATTCAAACCAAGTGTTTTAGTGTTTTAGAGTGTTTAAAATGGTTTACATGGACTTTAGATTTTAAAAGGGGGGTTTTAACCCTTGTGTGTGACATTTTGAAACCCATTTCAACCTTGGTTGATTTTTTATATCAA
This sequence comes from Viscum album, assembly GCA_963277665.1. Taxonomy (NCBI): domain Eukaryota; kingdom Viridiplantae; phylum Streptophyta; class Magnoliopsida; order Santalales; family Viscaceae; genus Viscum; species Viscum album. The sequence continues at coordinate 932,679,567 of OY728136.1, read as the reverse complement.
AGGTTTGAGATGTTCGAATATTTTGAAATAATTAAAGTAGGTTGGCTAGTTTCAAAAGGGTTTATTATCTAGTGTGGGTTTTATTTGAAAACCTTTTTATGGATTTTAATGATTTCAAAGGTGATTTTAATGGATGTGTGGATTTAGAAATGGGTTTCAAGGATTGTTTTATCAAATCGGTCTCAAGAGGGGACTGAGTCATGTTTTTGAAATAATTTGTTGTATTTTCATTCCAATATTTTTTTGAAAAAGTTAATTTTCATCACTACATGAAAAATTATTTTTCATGAAATGAGTGAGACCCACTTGATCCCATTGTGATTCTTGTATGCCTATGGTGGTTTGTGATCTTGTGAGGGGATGTTTATTATTGATGCATTTGTATATATTTATTGCGTTTCAATGTAAATGGGGAAGATTATTTATGAGTATATGGGAAGTAAGGTGTGTTTGATTTCAAATGTTTTATATTTTTTTATGTAATTGTTTTTTGCTGCTCACCTCCTTTGAATTTTAATGGTAGACCTTGGGGGTGGGTTTGGTGGATTAGGAGGTTGATGCCTTAACCTAGGTTGATGTTTTTTAAGAAAAATTTCCATAGGATTGAGAGATCACATAGAGGGGATGTTTCCCTCATGATACTGAGTGAGATCGTGGGTGGTGGAGACAAAGAGATCCCAAGTGGGGATCGATAGCTCCCAAAGAAGACCAAGTGAGACTGCAAATTTTTTTAGGAACATTTAGTGCTTCAAGAACCTAGGGTTATTCTAATCCATACTATCACACATTTTTTAGAGATCATTGGTTAGAGACATGACACTAAGATATTTTTTAGGATCATTTTAGAGGATTTATCTTTGTGTATCGATTGACTATCTTGCTTCTTGGATTATTGTTTGACACCTATGTTCTTGTTGTTTACTTATCCTTATTATGTGACTTGACACTATAGTGTATGGTTGTGTTCTTTATTCCTTCTTTATGTGTGTTTTAATTTTCAAATGTTTTGAAAAGGTATTGTGAAAGGTGTTAAAGAAAAGATAAAGTGTAATATTAAAGTGCTTTCAAACTATTTTTGAAATGGGTTTGAAATTTGTGTTCTTTAAAATGTAGTATGATGTTTTCCAAAGAGTTTTATAATGGTTTTAATGTAAATGAGTATGTGGACTGATTTTTTGGAAAACTTTGTGTGTGGGTTTTGAAAATTTTATTTTAGGCTGACATGCCTCATTTTATGGAATGGTTGGTTTTCAAAGATGATTTGGAAAACCGTGTGAAAATTTGGAAACCTCTTTGAGTGTTAAAATGTGTTTTTCAAAAAGGTGTTTATGAAATGATTTTTAAGTGTGGCTTTAAAATAGAGGTTTGGATAAGATATATTAGACCTAGAAAAGTGATTTACAAGTTATTATTTTCATTTCATGAAAATCTTTAAAAATTAGTTTTAATACATGTTTGATGTGTTGTTGTTTCTTTTGTAAAGCCTTATAAAAAAATTTACTGTTCTACTGTAGAATTTTTAGAATTTAATATGAAAGAAACTTCATAGATTAAGTGAGTGGTGAACTACTAGGTTGTTTATATCATATCTATATTTTATAGGTCCAATTTTGTTCCAGTCTGCTTCACTTCTTTGATATTCTGGGGAGGTGTATGGTTGGATGGTGATTGTGGGTCACTCAGAGTTTTTGGGAGTTGGTTCGGTGTTTTCTCTAGCTTTGAGTTCTTATATCAATCATTTGGACTGTTTTATATTATGATCTAGAATATGTATATCCATTTTCATTATTACTTTATTTATATATCAATTGTATATCCTTCTTTTATGTTCTATTATTTTTATCTCCGATTGGATGTTTATATCTTTTATTTTTTGATGCTGGTTTTTTATTATTGTATGAGGGTGAAATCATTCCCAATGTACATTTTGTTATGATCAAGTAGTGGTCACCATCCTATGGGTATCAATAATTCCCTTAAATCCTTATGGAGGATCAATTCGAGAGATGGGTTAGATGGAACCTCATTTCGGTTTGTTACACAAAGGGATTTCATTAACCAAGATAGGATGTGTCTGTATATATGACGGGTTATGACATCAAAACCCACAATTGAGTTTTGAATAAGTGAACAATCATGCTGAGATAATTACATGTGATGTAGTTTTATAAGATTTATTCAAATCAAGAATCGGTTAAAAGAGTTACATTATACAAGAATGACATTATCAATGTCTTGTGCTTAATCTCAGTCTCAAGGAAAAGTGGACTTTTTTAATAGAAATGTAGCAGATTAGATCACATAAAACTCTTTTAATTTGAATAGTTATTATGTGTTTTATATTATTGACATGAACCAACCCACTGGGACTCATCCTGTGCTACGGTAAGCTAATTGTGTCACCCCAATCCCACCTCCAATAGGTCAGGGGATGGTGAATAGAATTGAGTGAACATAACACTCAAATGAGAGGCCTTAGGCTAAAGTACATATGCACAACACACACCACCATCATACCAAAATAATGCATAGTAATAACTATATCAACTAATAAATGAGACAAATGAATGAAACAACCTCTATGATCTGTAGGTGAACAACAATATGTAAGCATAAAGTAAGGGGAAAAATACATGCCCAATGGATAGAATAGAGAAAACCAACCTAAAAATAGGTGGAAGGAAGGTACTTGTTCATGATCTACATTTTTGTACACAATCAAAAAACACTTAGACCAAGTACCACTAAGTTTCACCAACTTTTGGTCCACCTAGATCACCACCAAACTATTTGATAACTGTATAAGTCACGAAATGTGTAGTAAAGATTCCCATATAGGGGTGAGTATATACATACACGGTAGGACACCCTAAAACCATAAAGTGATATCAAACACCACTTATCTCATAAAAACAAATTAGGAGGGGAAAATAAATAATAACCCAGATATGCTCATAAGAAGAATCTCATACATAAGAAGTGGTTTAGATCTTCACATCTAGTTGAGGATAAATCTGTACACCCATCTAGTATCCAATATTAAAAAACCCATGAAACCTCTTATGAATTATAGTGTGGGATCTCACACCCCTGGTAGGTAGAGGGAATACCAACTCCAATGGAGGATCCCACCCCCTATATGAGCTCTCTAAACAAGGGAAATACTGAGTCTGTGGATAAAGTATCCTACACCTAGTATAAGTAGAGGGAACACTGACTCAATTTGATTCATAGATAGAGGATCTCACACCCCAATAAAATTAGGATAATTTTAAACCCTACCTGTGGATGAAGAGAGTGAAACACACTCCCTAGTGTAACCTTGATATCAAGGAGGGTTATTGGCCCCAAGGATACCATGAATGTCATGCATGATCATCATCAACAGGTTTTTGTAGTTGAAGAGATCAAATTGCTTACACCAACTTAGCTACATTATCAATATCAAATAAAATTTCATCATCGCATTCCACATGGAAAATCACTTAGAATGGACTATGAACAATCTAGGTCCAAATAAGATGATACGACAAAAAGGTCTAGAAGAATTATATGGTGTATTAAATTGGGTAAATAGTGTGTATCCTTTAAGAATTAGTCTATTCATGTACTGAAACCCCATATGGTGTGTAACATTCTGCATACACAACTTGTGAGATGAGGTACATGGCATGTAGCCTTGGTCGGATACTCAGCATGTACTGCTAGGAAGTCGATTTGTGTACTTCAGTCGATGCACAATGCATGGTCCAATCACCACAGTATGTAGGGAAAAAATAGCCTCTTGGGCATGTACTTTTTGTAAATGATACACATTGTGCTATGGAGGGTACACAGTGTGTTCCATAAGTTACACATCATGTGATATTTAACTCCTCTAAAACCTTAACTACTACATCATCCAAAGTACACAGCATGTGTTCTTTCGAACTACATGACGTGTAGTCAAGACATTCACACCATATTCAATGTATAGCATGAATCTTCACTTTTTTCACTAATCTTGTCCCCAATCACACCCATATCTTTGTTGAACATGCTTTACATGAAGTCACTAATGTAGGTGATCAGTTTTTGGCCACCGATCACCAAAAATGGAATCTCATATCGAAGCCCCATCATCCACGCACATCACCACCCAGAAAGAAACCTAATTCATCCTCCTTTATTGTTTTCTTCATCATCTATGATCCTCTATTATGCCACAATCTCGATTTCATACCCAAATAAATGATCATAGAATTGATAGTTAATCATGCATCAAATCGGTCCGTGAGAGGTCAAACCACCATCCAAATCGAAGTTCAGTGATGAACGTGTGAAGAATGGTGGGAGAAATCCATGAAACCACAAAAGTGAATATTATCCATGGACAATGTGAACCTGAGAATCGATCATGGGTTCATAATTTTAATAAATAAATAATATAATACAAGTCCATGATCAAACAACCCAAAAAATAATTTTTCATAAAAATAGTAAGTCGATGGGGTCACGCAAAGATCATATAATTGAAAGGGGGATATTAATTCATACCATAAAAATCAATAGGATAAAAAAACCAAAATAATGAATCTTTCCTTGAAAATGGTTTTTTATTTGGTGAATAATTCATTTGTATCGCTGTAGTTGGTGACTCTATTGAATCGGTCATCGTTATTAGATTATACATGATCTTCGTGCCAAGAGAATTCTCTTGTCGTGGATCCTTTATAATATATTAGGGTTGTGATCTTAACCCTAGATATCTACTTAAAATAATTTTATATATAAGAAAACTTAAGTCATATAATTAAATTAATAATTTAATTAATTATTTAATTAATTATTTAATTTATTCATCCAACTTCACTTGCGACTGTGCTCTACTACAGTACCCGATGCGAAAAAAACTTACATCATTATTAGCATAAAATGTATGTTCTTAACTCAACCATTATCCTAGTTTTCCCATTCAAGAAACCATTCATAAAATAAATTATAATTCATGAACATTCATGTGTGTGGGCTAAAAATATTAATAAAAAAATAATATATTAATACTAGGTCTCCACGACACTTTTAATTTTTGTGCCAACTTCATGACTCAAATCAGAAATATAAGTTAAAATATTTTAAGAGTTAAATCAAAAAAATAAAGACGTTATATATTCCTTGTATTTTAGTCTTTTCACACTGAAAATCACAACCTACTCAAAAATTTGATTGTACTGATCCCACATTTGGATCTCACACATTCATGAGAATTTATAAATATTATCATACCTCAAAATAATACACACTAGGGGAATAGCTCACCCATAAAGTAATATATCCTATTAATACTCTATCTCTACTTGGTACTCTAAAAAGGTGTTTATTTCATCAATGTACATCTTTCCCCAATCAATGATGTGCAGCGGATCATGCATGTATCTCTTGTGTTGTAACACATGGAAGACATAGTGCACTCAATCCAACTGTGGGGTAGATCCAAGTGGTATGAAACCTTTCCCACCCTATATAAAATCTGTAATGAGCCGATGAATCTAGGATAAATCTTTCCACCTCATAAAAATCCTCAAAAGTCACTCTGAGGAGAAACCTTCAATAATATATGGTATCCCTCATCAAACTCCAAAGGCCTCCACCAACAGTCTACGTAAGACTTCTCACGGCTTTGTGCAATACTCATCTGATCCTGAATAACCTGCACCTTATTTTTCATCACCCAAACCAACTCCATGCCCATGAGTGTTGAATCCACTATTTTAGACCAACATGGAGGTGATTTTAAGGGTCTCTTATACATGTACTCAAATGGTGTCATTTTGATAGTGGAGTTATAGCTATTGTTGTGTGTAAACTCCAAGAAGGATAAATGTGTAGGTTTTGGGTGCAGCAGAAGTGCCTTTGGTGGGTGATATATTAAAAAAAATAACATAGAGTTTCCTGAAACCCAAATAGAGGGTCTTTTAATGTTAAATTTATAATTATTTTATTTATGTTTGGAAGAAAAATGTTACCTCATCTTAAGAAATTTCTTCAATGTAGATATTGATTTTATAAAAAACCATTTCCAAATTATCTTCATTTCACTATAAGGATCCAAGTATAGAATCCCTCTAATGGTGATCTATATGTTCTCATTTGATATTTGAGCGATGTTAATTGATTTATAGGTTCTATCATGGTGAATCAATCATATTGTGTTATTCATCTTTATTTCTTCAAGATCCTTCAGTCTTGAATGATTTCTTCTCATTCTAAAGAAGATGAGAGGAAGAATTCAAGAGAGAAGTTTGTTGTGTGTAATGATTATCAATTCTCGATTAACCCTACACAATAGACATAATCATCTATTTATAGAGATGGGGTTTATATTAAAATATTATTTAATTGCATATCTACCCTTAAATAATATTATAATTCTTAACAAACCTCATTCCATATAATATTAATATTAATATTAATATTAATATTAATATTTTATGGTGTATGCTAACTCACACTATGATAAATATTATTTTATCAGATTTTAAATTAATATTCATCCTTGTATGTAATCTTGGTCCGTTTGAATTCCTCAACATTTATTGAATACCCAAATAAATATTTTATTTACTTAAATAAATATTTTATTCACAAACCAGTAAATAAATATTTATTAAATATTCAATAAAATACATATTTAATCCACAATCCAGCAAATAAATACTTATTATATATTTTCATAACTAAACAAATTATTTATTAACTTGCAAATATTAACAATCAATAAAACTTGAATTAAATTATTCCTCCATCTTGAGAATAAAATTTATTCTAAGAATTAGATTCTAATAAAATTTAATCGAGATAAACAGAAACACTTAGTGTGTGACCCTCTAGGATTCTTTCTCATTGGCATTAGACAGGCTTTCCTAAAGTCCAATATTACATTCTAGAAATAGTTCAAGGTACCAAATAGAAAAAACTTAATATCGCAACGTCGACAACCACATACGAATGCTCACTATGGAATATAATCTCTTTGTCTTAATATTTTGTACATCTATGTCATTAACCTATACTCTTGATACGTATTTTTTTGACTATCTAAAATAAATTTCATTATAGAATGACCATGTAATTTATGAAAAAGTTATATTTCAATCAATGGGATGAGACATCAACTTCCATAAAGATGGAATGGACAAATCCTTCCTTGACTTATTCATTAATAACATGTCATTCATGATGCGCTCAACATACCCTAATTCCTTTCAACATATAGTGTGATTGTTTTTGTCAGTAAATCTAATTGTGTGAGTCATGACATGCATTAATGATAATATTAATGTCTAATGATCATTACATAGGCTCATAGATAGGAATATCCCATGACACCAAAACATGAAAAATTCCTACTAGCATGTATGTTCTCATATTCTCTCATCTTAGAGATTATCAAGTGATAACTTCATGAGAATAAGTCTTATCCTCTTAAGAGTACTCACACCAAACAATTTATATACTTTGTTCCCTATCACAGTATGTTATATGACTGTATAACTATTTTAAGAATATCATCATGGCATTTAAAGGTTCTCATCATAGTGGGAAATTTTGATGACCTTATCAATACGATAGATACTCTAGGACATTATCACATCAATGATATGTAGAAGAACATTCAATATGTGATAATATATTTATATTAATATTCACTCCTTTTAATATAGATGTAATATAAAGTGTTAAGTATTTGGTTCTAGACACCAACTCCAAAAAAAATGGTTTTCCCAACTCTGATCAAAATCCAACACATAATCCCTAAACATATCCTCAAGAACCATGATGGTACACTTATTTTGGCCATCAGTCTGAGGGTGGAAAGTTGTGATCATCCATAACTGGGTCTCAAAAGCATATTGAAACCCTCTCCACAACTGGGACATGAATTGAGAATCATGGTCGAAGATGATCATCGATGGAACCCCATGAATTCATATGATCTCCTCTATGTATAGGCACCCCAATCTCTCTACTGAACTCTTCTCTCAAATAGCAAGGAAGTGGGAAAACTTGTTTAGTCGATCAATAATCACCCAAATAGCGTTGTGACCTCTCTCTGATCATGGAATTCTCTTCACAAAATCCATCGATATACCACCTAACTTCCACTCCATAACCTCAAGGGGTTTGGCCAGACCCACTAGGACCTGGTGCTCTATCTTTACCTACTGATAGGTAAGGTGTAGAGAAAAAAATTCAGAAACACTCCTCTTCATTCTTATCCACCAAAACTAGCATTGAAGGTCTTGGTACATCTTGTCCACCCTAGGATGTACCGCCAAGGGGGGGAGTATGGAACTCCATCAACACCTCTTCTCACAGCACAACCCAAACTATCATTAGTCCTTGAAAGATAATGACATGATCCCCGTCTTTGAATCCGTTTGGTGTGTCACCTATAAATATCTAATCACGCAACATATTATAATCGATGTCCCCAAGCTGAGCCTCCCCCACACTTTAAAGAGAATATGGGTCACTACTATTAATAATAGGAAAGCTTCTCCTCCCTCATCCACCAAGGAAAATTGTAATGAGGATAAATTCTCTAATGTATCTCCCAATGAGAGAGAATAAGACTTCCTACTAAGGGAATATTCCACCACACTTCCCTTTCCTAGAGTATAAACTATCTAAAAGTTGTAATTATAAAGGAACTCTAAAAAATGCCTCTATCTTAAGTTAAGATGCCATTGAGTAAAGATAAACCTAAGAATATGGTGGACTAAGTAAACTAAAAATCACTCACCAAGAAGGTTGTGCCTCCAAGTATTCAGGGCTAACACTAATGTTTCCAACTTAGTGTCATGGGTTGCATAATTCTTATCATTGGGTATCACTTTCCTAGACCCATAATAAATCATCACTTGCTTCTACATCAACAAATATTTGAGCCCAACTCTAGAGGAATCATAGAACACCACATACTCAACTCCCTCCTTTGATAGTCTTAAGATAAGATCACTAGTCAATATCCACCTCATCTCCTCAAAATACCTCTAACACCACTTAGACCAAATGAATGGCTATCCATTTTGGGTCAGGGCAGTCAAGGGGGGTGAAATTATGAAAAAAAAAGTATACCAAAAACCTCTGGTGATACCCAATCAACCCAAGGAAACTTCAGACCTCAGACACATGATTGGGTGGTTCCCAAACTAACACAACCTCAATATTCATCAAGGACATAGATACTTCATCCTTTGAGATAACATAACCCATAAAGTGAACCTCTATAATCTAGAATGGACACTTAAAGCACTTGTTGCGTAGTTGATTCTCCCAAAGTAAATCAGAGTTTATGCTTATAAAATCTGCATGGTCAACCTCTGATGTTGAATAAATGAGTATGTTGTTAATGAAGACTACTTCCAACCAGTATAGGAAGGATGTAAAGATCCAGATCATAAGTCCTATGAATACTATTGGTGTGTTAGTCACACCAAAGGTCGTCACTAAGAACTCATAATTTTTTATAGCGACATTAGAATGTCATCTTCGTGATATCCTCCACACAAAATTGAAATTGATGATATTCAAACCTGATATTGATCATTGAGAAGAACCTTTCTTCATTCAGTTATTTGAAGATATCACCAATCCTCAGTAAAGGGTATTTATTATTGAATTTCACCTCATTCAGATGAAGATGGTCAACATAAATCCTCTCATCCTCCTTCAAGAATAACATAGAATCTTCCTAGGGGGACACATTTATGTCTAAATAAAAATTTCACTTTAAGGTCCTCTAACTACCTCCTTGACTCTTAAGTCTCGAGAGGAGTCATATGATAATCTAAAAAGGATATCAGTGTGGCCCCAGGGTATAGTTCGATACAAAATCTAACCTTATAATAAGGGGAGATCCTAGTATATCCTCAAGGAATACATCCAGGTATTCCTCCACCACTATTGGAAACTGATCACATAGAGAGCTAGTTGTGTCAAGGTTCAAACTCTCTAACTGGTGAGTGATCATCTTCAAATTCATGCACACGAGCCCCACTTTCCTCATTAGAAAAATCCCACTTAATCATGAAGAAAAACCTTGATCTGTTCTCTCAACAGAACCTCACACTCAGAAAAAAAATATAGAGACTGTTTTTCCTTTCAATACTTTGGAATATATCTAGAAATATTTTTAGATCCAGACATTAAGATGACATGTGATTCTGAGGCCGGTGTGCCCAAAATTAATTTTATAAAAATATTAAAAATATTTTATGTTATGAGTATATGTTTTTCTAAATAAAATGGGATAAATCTTAAATAGAATCTTGGATTAGAAATATGAGACCATGGTTGAGTCTAGAATGTGAGGTTTACCCTATACATGACCTAAATTTGGTCAGCGTAGGGTGTTCAGATATCACGACTGTTGGTGGGTGAGTTTAATTAAAATAAATAATAAAATTTATTTATTTAATAAAACACATAAACCTAGACCCCCTCTATAAGTATGAATTTATGGAAGGATTTCTAGGGTTAGCCTCATAACCCTGAGATCATTCAGAGGAGTTCTTCCACCCACTCATTAGCAAATAGGAATTAGATGATGACGAAACTCTATATCCAGGAAGATCAAGATGTTGTAAATGCAATGAATCCTCTTATTTATTGGAGAGTGAATTATTCATTGAATAATTATCCAATTTTAGGTAGGACTCATTAATTTTTGGATTATTTACTTATTTATTAAACTATTTGAGCATGGCTGATTATATTCCTTTAATCTATGTCAATTACAAACCTTTTTATGCGCCCTCATACTAAGTTTTAATTGATTATTAAATATGTATCCATTTCACCATGTTTCTCGCCCAAATATCCCTAATTTTTATTTTTTTCAAAAATGCTTAGAAAATAATTATTACACCTTTTTTGTGCTTTTTCCCCACTCGTTCTTTATGTTCTTCACCGATTAGCCTACGGGGTCTCAGTTAAACATTGCCATGAAGGACCAAGCCTGATCAAACCCCTAGATTCATGAAGGATTCATGTTTAATGAATGGATTAGTGATCAAGGATATATTTATGATTAATTGTAGGATATATAAGATTCCACCATGTATTGGGAATCCATTGAGGTGCTACGGGTAATGGGAGATGTGTGTGGTGCTTGTGGGAGTTAGATGAATCAATAGAGATTTGATTTCCAACAACCTAATGGTGGTAAATGATGATCAGAGGCCTTTCCCATAAATTTTCTACATCCTAAAGGAGATATCTGAGGAGGTGAGGCTAGATTTGGAATGTCAGAAGAAGATCTAACTTTTTGAAGAAAAAAATTGACTACACAGTGTGTACTGTGATAAACTTGTGTCGTGTAATGACCCTTTGGACATTATGATAGGGTTTGGAAAAGTTAAGGATGACACTTCATGTGGATGGACCACATGTCATGTGACCCTCCCTAGGTAGAAAGTTCATGTGGAAGGATCACATGGGAAGGAACTCATGTGGGAGAACATGGCATCTACCAAAGTACATGGACATGAGAAAGAGTACACATACACAGCCAGGAGCACGAGCAGGACCCCAAGTGGCTCAAACACACCATGTAGTCCCCTTACACACTGTGTAGGGATATATATATAGTGATCTATGTACCATCAAGGACACATCCAGGCATCAAAGTAGGACCACACATCATGTGGTTCCCCTTACATGTCATGTACCTCTACTTTCCTTTTTAGGATACTTCAATCTCTTATATCTCCTTCATTTAAACTTTAATTTTAACTCATTATTAGCATATACTTATCATTTTTTCACATATAACATGATGGTTTCCTCCTTAGTGTATTTTTAGATATGATATGAGATGTTTCGGGTGTGATGATTCTTTAGGCGATGATAAATGATGGTAGTGATCAGGCAGGATCACTAGAGATACTAGAGTGGAACCCTATTACTATGATAGGGAATGGGTCCTCTACCTATATATAAAGTGTCACCCTCCTATGGTATAGGGTATGGGTCCTCTATCTACCCTCTAAGTGGCACCCTCTTGTTGGGATAGGGCATGGGTCCTCTACCTATCCACCAAGTGACACCCTCTTGTAGAGTCAGGGTATGGGTCCTTGACTATGAGAGTGGCACCCTCCAACTAGGTAGGGCATGGGTCATCTATCTATTATCTGATTAGAACCCTCCTATAGTATTAGGTCATGATTCTTCAACTACTAGAGTGGAACCCTCCATATGGGTTGGGCATGGGTCCTATACCGATTACTTGAGTGGCACCCTCCTATAGAGTTAGGGAATGGGTCCTCATCCATTAGAGTGGAACCCTCCTACTAGGCAGGGCATGGTTCCTCTATCGACTACTTGAGTGGAACCCTCCTGTAGAATCAGGGCATGGGTCCTCAGCCATTAGAGTGGAACCCTCTTGCTGGGAAGGTCATGGGTCCTCTATCAACTACCTGAGTGGCACCCACCTCTTGTAACAGGGTATGGTTCATATAACTAGAGATTGTGGCCCCTCGAATGTGTGTCACAGTGGAGAGGCATGGCTTGTCTTGGACATTTCTACTTGATATATGCATGAGATTTTGGTCATCATTGATAAACCTCTTTGAACTGTTGGCACTCTTTCCTGGGTTGGACTGGGAGAAGGAGTTCCCCTTTCTCTCTCATTTTGGGATTCTTTGGTTTGAGCATGTGTTTGTGTGTGTTTTTGTCCATGTCATTAGATTTTATTACTCTCTTTATTTGGGTTGATCTATTAGTCTATTCCTATCATGTCTCTTACTGCTCCCCCTTAATCTTTTAGGGAATACTATTGGGTATGTATATACTCACCCATGTATGGGATTTTCCCACATATTTCATGTCTTATATAGATTATGGATAGGTCAATGGTGATTATAGAGGAGCTTAGGGATACCTGGTGAAATTTGGACACACACGTTGGTCGAAGCTTGGAGATTTGGAGTTAGGATCTCTCGTTATTTTACTTTTCTATTTTTTTCATGTTGGGACATCTTTCTAGTTGGTTGTGTATTTTTTTCATTTACTTTTTAGTTTACACTATCATACCCCTTGTTTTTTCTAGGGGTTTTGCATACATGGTTATTACTCTAGATGTTTCATCTTTTTCTTTATTCCCCTACACTTTTGCATTGAGTTTTTTGGGTGTGTGCCTACAGGTATATTAGGAAAAGGACCTGCATAGTAGTTATGTCTCTTGGTGCTTACCACCAACCCCTGGATTATGGAGGCAGGCTTTGGGGTAGTTACGGCTTGAGCCCTGTTGGGTCGGGTTATGACAGATTAGTATCATATCTAGTTTGATCCTTGGGAAAATTTTAGGATTATTCTCCTTACAAATATTTGGCTGGGATTTAGGGAAACAATGTCGAAGAGTCTAGACTGAGGTTCCTAGGCTAGGGAACCCAGTGTTGTTATAGTGACAGATGTATCCATTTACGAGGATATTGACTACCTACTTGTTGACTCAACATACTAGGGAATTGGTTATAGGGATTAATGATACATGAATCATATAGAATTAATTCTTTGACTGTCCTTCTTGAGTCAGCTCTCCATTGTATATATATGCTCATCTAATCATGGTATGTCTTGATAAAAATTTATGGATGCCACTGCAATGATAGCCAGCCATTTTACCTATTCTGAATCATGATGATGATCTGATGAGTAATGAGGCCTTAGTTCAGGGTCCATCCCATGAGATCCTTCCTCTAGGTAGACCAATAGTAGCACCCCCTCCTATTGAGAAGAAGATCATATTAGTAGAGCAGGATGAGGATGTGTGTAGGCTTAGTGCACTCTATAAGTTCCATCGCCAGAGGATGCTGAGGTTTTGTGGTGAACTAGATCCGCAGATAGATGGGGATTGGCTAGAGTCAATGGTCCTTGTTTTCAGGATTATCCAAACACTAACGGATTATGTGGTTGCATTGGTCGCTAGCCTTTTTCATGGAGTATCCGGGTGCTGGTGGATTCTTATTACACAAATGCATGATGAATCGACACTCTCATAGACCGAATTCCAGTAGTTATTCCATGAGGATTATGACCACTCCTATTTACATTCGGTTCGGATTCAGGAGATTCTAGAGCTATAGTAGGGAGGGATGATAGTGGATGAGTATGTTGTGAGGTTTAGAGACCTTATATGGTACTCCCTTGATATGATTCAGGATGGCTACTTCCGAGCATAGAAGTTTGATAAGGGACTCTATAGAGATATTAATGTTATTGTGGTACCCTTGTGCATTCCCACCTATTTTGGGGTGTTGGAGTGGGCACTGGTGATAGGGAGATTCCTGTCAGATGGATGTGAGGAAGCTGGAGTTGTCAGTGGGTCTTATAGAGTTGAGTCGTCTACAGCAGCTAGCAGATGCTAGCCAACAGGATCTCGACGTAGGATATCTTCTTAGGATTAGGTCTGGGCATGTGGTCAGGGGTAGAATAGATGATAAGGGTAGCCCAGAGAGGGTTTGTTCTATTCATGTGATGATCAAGGTCACATGGAATGTGATTTCCTGACCCGGTGTACTGAGGAGTGTAGTAAGATAACTAATGGACCGCCACGACATAGGTAGCACTGTGATTAGGGATCTCCTAGGCATGAGTAGGGTGGTCCCTAGGGAGGCGGATCTAGGATAGGAGTAGGTGGAGCTCCATTAGAAGGATATTTGGTTGGTGGATGATGTTATGATATCCTTCCACAACCAACACTAGGCATCCCACGTCAGGCTCAGGGAGCTTTTGGTCGGGGTCGCGGACAGCTACAGGATATCGATGCTTATAACCCAGCGGCACATGAAATGATTATAGGTACATTCTATGTGTATTCTACTCTTTATTCAGAATTATTAAAAATATTTGTGATCCATTACTTTTTATATTTACTCCTAGTTCTAGAGCTGGATCTCCCAATTGAGGCTTTAGCCCAGCATATTTTTCATGAGGTTCCTATGGGGAACGCTTATTTTATATCTTTTATCTTTCTAAAGAACAAGCTATAACTTAGAGGATATTGGTTCTTATGGGATATTTTGGTCATCATGATGGAACCCTATGACATCATCTTAGGTATATTTGTTGTCCATGGTCCGAGCCCAGATTTATTGTCACTGTAGACAAGTCAGATGTCATAGCACTTATGGAATGACATTATCATTTATGGGTAAGAGAGATATCATGGCAGGGTGAGTGGGTTTTGTGAGAAGGAGGCTATATCCCATTACCCATCAGTTGGTGAGTGTAGCCTTTAGTGCAGCAAGCTCTTCGGACATCTGGATTCCTTCAGTCATGGAGGATTTTATAGATGTATTCCCTGAGGATGTTTTGGGACTACCTCTGAGGTAGGAAATGGAGTTTTTTATTTACTTACATCCTAATATTGATCTAATATCTTCTACGGCATATCATATAGCCCCTACTGAGCTCCAATAGCTACGGTTACTATTGGAGGACCTTAGAGAGAAGGGTTTTATCAAACCCAGTGTGTCCCCCTAGGCATCTCTGGTGTTGTTCATGAAAAAGGCAGATGGGATCTTGTGGCATTGTAGGGATTATCATCACCTAAACTAGGCCACAATATAGAAAAAATAACCCTTTCTAATGATTGATGACCTATTTGATCAGTTATTATATGAAAGATGGTTCTCGATGATCAATATTCGGTCCACCTACCACCATTTGAGAGTTCACAAGGTTGATATTCCAAAGCTATAAATATAATGTTTCTATGAACACAATGAGTTCCTGGTGATGCCTTTTGTTGTGACAAATTCCCCCGCTATGTTTATGGATTTTATGAACCATATATTCTATCCATACTTGGACCAATTTTTGGGTTATCTTCATTGAATACATGCTCATAAACTCTTCATTAGAGGAGTATCATGTATATCACTTAATGATGGTCCTAAATTTTCTTCAGGAGCACTATATTTATGGTAAAATATCTAAGTTACAATTTTGGATCCATGGGGTTCACTTTTTAGGGCATGTAATTTCTAATCCTAAATTATCTATGTACCCAAAAAAGATCAATGCAGTTCTTTCTTGGGAACCACCCAAGAGTGTGTCAGAGGTGTGTAGTTTTCTTGGCTTGGTGGGGTGTTATAGTAGATTTGTGGTAGACTTCTCTAGGATTGTATCCCCTTTGACCACCTTGACAAGGAAAGGGAAGTTGTTTACCTAGATTGAGTAGTTCTAAAGGGACTTTTAGGAGTTGAGGTTGAGGATAACAAGTTCTCTTGTTTTGAGACTACCGGAGGAGGGCGTGGAGTATGTAGTGTGATGCCTCAGGAGCTATAATCAATAGATAGGCAGTTATTGCATATGGTTTGAGGCAATTGATACCTCTTGAGTAGAATTATGTGACTCATGAACTAGATATGGAAATGGTATTCTTTACTCTGAGGATGTGGAGACACTATCTTTTGAGGGAGTGCTTTGTTCTTTACTCAAATCATTAGAGTCTCGGGTATTTCTTCACACAGAGAGACTTGAACCTGGTATAGAGGTGCTAGTTGGAGTTCATGCAGGACTATTACTTTAAGATAGTCTATACTCCTGGGAAGGGAAACATAGTAGAATATACCCTTAGTAGGAAGTCCCTGGCTTGTTTGGTTTAGGAGGCATTTGAGCATTTGGATTCCTTATAGATGACCCTGGTTGAGCAGGAGGGTTTAGATTTTATTCAGTCGATGGTGCTGAATCCTTCGCTTCTTGATCATGTGAGAGAGTCCCAGTTGGGAGAAATAAACTGTGAGGTCTTTCATGACCAGATATCCTTAAAATATTCACCATATGGATTTTTTGAAGGAGAGAATCATGTGGTCCTTTTCCAGTGACAAACGGCGGTCCCAGTCACGATGCGAGATGAGGTGATGAGAGAGTTCCACACTTATCCTTTGGTTGTACATCTCAATGTAGGGAAGATATGAAAAGTCCTTTAGTAGTAGTTTTGGTGGTCTGGCATGAGATGTAGCATTGTTGAGTTCATCTCATGGTGCCTCACCTATCAGTAGGTGGTGGCTGAGCACCAAGTTTCAGCAGGTTTGTTGTATCCCCTTGAGATCCTGAAGCATAGATGGAACAGAATATCCATAGACTTTGTGAATGGGATTTTGTGAACAACAAGAGACCACAATGCCATCTGGGTGAAATTTTACTGACTTATGAAGTCATCGTGCTTCCTTGTTATCATGGAGCAGAGTTTGATGGTGAGTTTGGGGAAGATGTACGTACGGGAGATTGTTCTCCTTTATAGGGTGACCTCAACTATTGTCTATAATAATAATGTGTAGTTTATATCATGGTTTTGGAGAGGCCTTTAGGAGGCATTTGAGGCCCATATGAGGATGAGTACATCCTTTCACCCTCAAACAGATGGGCAGAATAAGTGCACCATCCAGGTGTTGGAGGGTATGATGAGGGATTACGTGTAAGACTTTGGAAGATTTGGGAGTATCAATTTCCATTGGTATAGTTTTCATACAATAATATCTACCACTATATTATAAGCACGACACCTTTTGAGTCCCTATATGGGAGACCCTACAGGTCACCCTTGTGTTGGATAGAGATCGATGAGGTATCTCTTGTTGGGACAGAGATGGTGCAGGTGAAAATGGAGAAGGTCCAAGTCATCCATGATCAGATGAGGACAACTCATATCAGGAAGAAATATTATGTAGATCGATGTCATTGGACCCTAGATTTCAAGCAGGGAGACCATGTTTTTCTAAGAGTATCCCCATGATGAGGATTGTGAAGATTCATCTGGGGAGGCAAGATATCCCCGAGATTAATCAGGTCATTTAAGATCTTTCATATGGTTGGAAAGGTTTCTTACTACCTCTCCCTATCCCCATAGTAGGAGTGGGTGCATGATATCTTCCATGTGTCACAACTCAGGAGACACATGCATGACCCCATGCACGTTATTGACACTGGTGAGATAGACATCGAGGATGGAGCCACTTTTGTGCAGTACCTAGTGGTGATCGAGGATTATAAGTAAAGGATCCCGTGTGGATTGTACATTCCCTTAGTTCATGTGTTATGGCAGTACGGAAGCATGCAGGAGAGTTCTTGGGAAAGTGAGATCCATATGCAGGATCAATATCCCAAGTTTTTTTTAGTTTTTTATTTTCAGGGATGAAAATATTGGAGGTAATAATTTAGAGTCCCTATTTTTTCTTTTAAGAATTTTTAATGTATCTATAAATATTTTCTAAGCCAGGTGTTGAGATGGCGTATGATTTCGAGGCCCGGTGTTGCTAAAATTAATTTTATAAAAATATATTTTATATTACGCACACACGTTTTCCTAAAGAAAATGGGATAACTCTTAAATGGAATCTCATATCATAAATTTGATACCATGGTTGAGTCTGAAATGTGAGTTTTACCCTAGGCGCTACCTAAAATTGGTTTATGTGTGCCATTCGAATATCACAACCGTTGGTGGGTGCGTTTAATTAAAATAAATAATTAAATTTATTTATTTATTTAAGAAACTAAACCTGGACCCCATTTATAAGTATTACTCTATGGAAGGATCACCAGGGTTATCTACATAACTTTAGGATTGTTGATAGGATTTCTTCCACCCTCTCATTGGGGAATCAGAATTACACAACGACAAAACTCTAGATCCAGGAAGATTAAGACACTACGAACACAATGAATCTTCTTCATTGGTGGGTGAATTATTCATCGATGAATGATCCAATTTGAGGTAGGACTCATCATTTTTTGGATTCTACCCTTGTAACGTCCCGGTTCCGGAAGCCGCCCCGAGGCACCCCGTACCCTGTTGGTCACATGGCCTCAAGCGCATTTCCCTGCCCGCTAGAGGCTTCCAAATAGAAGTGAGGGTCTTGGCTGTGATAGTGGGGAAAATATTCCCTCATTGTCAGAGTAACACAGTGTAAGTAAAATAGATATACAATAGAAGAAGTATTAAACATACCATACAACAATAATCAGCAGAAGACTGGAAGAAATAACTGGAGCACAAATATAAAATGATGCATGATACATATGTCTAGGAAATAAGACGAAAAGTTCACAATTCTAGAATAAATTACTAAACCAAGTACAAAATAAAAACAAGTAAACATCTCAATAGCATCACAAGCCTCAGCTTGGTCCCATACTCTCCATCTCCTCAGCAATCAAGTACCTGAAGTAGAAGGGCGCTTTCCCTTATCTATACCTGCAGCAATATAATCTGTTTGAGACCAAAAGCATGACCCAAACAGGGTGTTAGACTAATCCCAGTAAGCAAGCACCAAAATATATGTTCCTAATAGTTAGTGAGTACATATGTCAGGTAAATAGGTAAAATATGCAGTAAAATAAGGAATCACTCAGCAGTAACCAAATATTATAGTTTAAAATGCATTCAATTCAATATATATCAAGTACGCTGATAATCAAAAACATGTAACCCTCTAGGAGAACTCGCATCCTAACCCCTCTGGTTCAACCAAACAAGTACACGAAACTCTATGGTAAGCACACACAGTCTAACCCCTCTGGTTTAGCTTTAGCACAGACTCTCTGAGGAAGCACTCACTATCAATTCCCCCTATAGTCTCGTATTGGTAACTAAAAGGTGCTCTGGGGAATCACTCAAAATCTAATTCCCCATGTGGCCTGCATCAAGGAACTACAGACACTCTGAGGAAGCACTTACGTCCATTCCCCCTATGGTCTCACATTGTAACAGTAAAACAGACACTCTGGAGAAACCATCAATGTCCATTCTCCCTATGGTCTACTATACCAGGTTCTCACAGCCCTATGTATTTCAATCATGCACAACGATATATAGAAACCAAAGTAAACCTTAAGAACTACTTGGCTAGTATATTTTAAGAACTACTTATCTAAATAGCTACAAGAATATCAGATAATAAACACTCCATCCTATAGTACTAGGCATGGAAATCAAAGAAGCAGCCTAACAGGAAAAGCTAGACCAAACAGTCAAAATAAGAAAACATGGGAAAAATATCCATAGCTTAGCAAATATAACCCTATTCTCAATCATAAATCATCTACTCAAGCACACAAGGCATAGCAGGCAAATAACAGGGCTAAAACCATAAACACACAATACCCTATTCAATGGGCACTTTTGCACATATAACTCAAAGAATGTCTATGGAAAGGCACAAACCACCTTCCTCAGTGTCATGAGATTGATATACATGAACCTAAAGCCTTGAATCTCCCAAGAACACCGTAGATCTATAAAAATGCTAAAAACGCTCAATAGAGGATAACTCTTGAAAGAGGAGGAATCAAGAAATGAAGCTCTAGAAAAAGGAAGAGATTACTGAGGCGATCCCAACGCAATTGACGGTGGTCAAATCGGAGAATGAATGCTCGATCAGGGGCTCGGCTAAGATCTACGTTGTACAGACGCTCTCAATCGAAAAAGGCGAAGAAGAAGACACTTCTACCAATTAGATGTGACCCCAGTCCATTTAATGAAAAAAATTAAAGTACATGGCATTTAATTTATATGTACACAGTGTGTACTTACCTTAACTAGCCCCTGCATTAGGCACCTCCAGGTCACCACACACGGTCATGTGCACGACCATTACATGGCCAGCACACGACTACCCGCGGTAACCGAGTACACTGCGTGTACTTATAAAGTAAACGGCGTGTACTTAAGAAATTTCCAGAAACTCCTCATTTTCTCAAAAACACCAAAAAAAGGAAAACATACCTGAAAAGAAGATCCGGGTTCTTACAAACTTCCCCCCTTAAATAAATTTTTCCCCGAATTTCTCTAGCAAGGCGGCGTAGATGAAGAATCCTAGAACAGTTTCAGCCATTGTGATTGTACATCGGCCTCCCTCTCCTAGGTCTCTTCATGTACTCACCTGTGTTGCCATAGCACTCATACTAGAGGAACAGACTGGCCATGGAGAACCTTCGCACTTTGATCAACAATCTGGATAGGATGCTCCTCGAACGAGGCGTCCACCTCTAACTCAACCTCCTTAGGTTGGAAAACATGAGACGGGTCTGAGAATTAATGTTGAAGCTAAGAAATATGGAAGACATCGTGCATAGCCCGGCACCTCTGAGGTAACTGCAACTGATAGGTAACCGGCCTAACTCTCTCCAAAACCACAAACGGACCGAAGTACCTCGGCGTAAGCTTACCCTTTCTCCTAATCCTCCTGTGTCCCAACCTCAATGTGACACATAGGAAAACCTGATCTCCGACATCGAACTCTAGAGGTCATCTCCGTCGATCAGCATAAGACTTCTGTCGAGACTGTGCAGTAGCTATATTCTTCTGAATCAACTCTATCTGCTCTGTGGTCTCCTGGACAAGACGAGGTCCCAGCATAGCTGCCTCTCCCACCTTCTGCCAACATAAGGGTGATCGACATGGCCTACTGTACAAAGCCTCATAAGGTTCCATTTGAATAGTTTCTTGAAAACTATTATTGTAGGAAAACTCCAAAAGAGGTATGTGCTTCTCCCAAGAACCTCCAAAATCTAAGATGCATTCTTGAATCATGTCCTCAAGCACCTGAATCGTACGATCGGACTGGCCATCTGTTTGGGGGTGGTAAGTTGTACTCAAAAGTACTTGTGTACCCAAAGCCTTATGAAGCCCCTGATAGACCTGAGAAGTAAAATGTGAGTCCCTATATGAAACAATGGAGTGTGGAACCCCATGTAGACGTATAATCTCTCATATGTACAATCGTCATAGCTCATCAAAACTGAAGATCTCCTTGATCGGTAAGAAGTGAGCAACCTTCGTGAGTCTGTCAATGACAACCCATACTGTATCATTTTCTCGAGGTGATCTCGGTAAACCTGTCACAAAATCCATTAAGACATCATTCCACTTCCACTCGGGAATGGGTAACTACTACAAAATTCATATTGGTCACTAATGCTTCGTCTTCACCTGCTGCCAAGTGGAACACATCATGACGAAACCAGAAACATCTCTCTTCATACTTGGCCACTAATACTGATGGTGTAGATCATGATACATCTTGGTGACACCAGGATGAACTGCCCAAACTGAGGAATGAAAGTCCCGCATTAGATCCTCACATATGTTTGCTGACACCCATACACGCCAATGAAAACGCAAGATATCATCCTCACCTATGGTCCATCTAGGAATAGGGTCCTCTCCTAACACACTTTCCCGTAGGACTAGGACTTCAAAATCTGATAGTTGACTCATTCAAACTTGACCAAGAAGAGAGGAGGTAACAGCTATATAAGAAAGAAATGTATACCCCTGTCTGTCGTTTACCTCTAAATGCATCACATAGAACATAGCCATAATCTTCCACTCACTACTGGTCTCATGAACTACCTGTATCTAAGTCCTCCTACTCAACACATCAGCCACTGTGTTGCCTTTACCAGGCATGTAGGAAAGCTCAAAATCAAAGGACTGAATATACTCAACCCACCTTTGCTATCTCAAATTCAAATCATGCTGAGTTAAAATATACTTGAGACTTTTGTGGTCAGTGAAAACTAAAAAATTCTTTCCCATAAGATAATGACTCGAACAGTGTAAGGCATGAATAACAATAGCCAACTCAAGATCATGTGTCAGGTAATTCCTATCATGTGGCCTCAACTGCCGAGACCCATACACAACGACTCCTTCTCCCTTCATAATCATAGCTCCTAGCCCGGTACCTGAAGCATCACAGTAAATAGTATAGCTCTTGCCCGACTCTATAAAAACTAGTATCGGTGTTGAATTCAACCTCCCTTTAAGCTCCTGAAAGGCTGACTCACAAGAATCTGACCACAAGAACTTTTCACCCTTTTTAGTCAGGCTCATCAGTGGCTCTGCTAAATGTGAGAAGTCCTATATGAAATGTATGTAGTATCCATCCAGCCCTAGAAAACTCTGTACCTCAAAGACGTTCTTCGGCTGCTCCTAGGAAACTACTACTCTCACATTCTCTGAGTCCACTGACACTCTTGTCTCTGAGATAACATGACCCAAGAAGTGAATCTGGTCCATCCAAAAGTGGAATTTTGAGAGCTTAGTGTATAATTGATGCTCTCTCAGTGTACTCAAAACGATATCAAGATGGGTAGCATGGTCATGTCGAGTGTGAGAGTACACCAAGATATCATCCATGAAGACTACCATGAAAGAATCTAGGTATGGATGGAACACTCGGTTTATCAGTGCCATGAAAACTGCAGGCGCGTTCGTGAGACCTAATGGCATAACCCCATACTCGTATAGACCATACCTACTTTGTAAGGGTGTAAGAGGTATATCAGATGGTATAACACACAACTGATGGTAACCGGACTTCAATTCAATCTTCAAGAACACTCAGGCTCCTCGAAACTGATCAAAGAGATCATCGATCCTCAGCAAGGGGTATCGGTTCTTGATCGTCAACTGGTTTAACTTCCGATAATCTACACAAAGTATGAGGGTACCGTCCTCCTTTTTCAAAAACAGGACAAGAGAACCCCAAGGATAATTATTAGGTCGAATGAAACCATTTTCCTTCAACTCCTCCAACTACTTATTGAGCTCCTGTAACTCAGGTGTAGCCATTATATAAGGAGTAATGGATACTGGTGCCACTCCTAGCACAAGATCAATATAAAATTCCACCACTCGCTCTAGAGGCAAACCTGAAAAGTCCTCTGGAAAGACATCTCTGAAATGATCCACCACCGGAGGAAAGTCTATCTGTGAAGTCCCTTAGTCATCCAGATATAGACTAGAAATCTGGGTAGTAAATCCTCTTAACCCATGATGCTCGGGTACCACTCTGCTTTCCTGGACATCTCATTCTCCCTTGTGAAGAAACAATCCGCCCTATGGTGATGTGAAACTCACCCTACGGTGATAGCAATCGACAACATCCTGGAAGGGAACTAACCAGTAAATTCTGAGAATGACATCATAGCATGTCATCTCTAAGACATATAGGCCCCATAAGAAGTGACACACACCAATATCAAGAGGGCACTCCTTGCACTAACGTATAATAGCCATTCTCGTCCCCAACGGAGTTTCTAACGTCAAGATAGCAGCAGAAGTAAAGATATAGATCCCAAGGCTCTCCACAATAGAAACATATATAAAACTATGAGAAGCCCCTATATCTAAAAGAGCAGAAGCTAAAACCGAGGCAACTAAGATCATAACTTGAACTATAGAGGGTCCAGGATCCTGCTCCTATTGGGTCTGCTCCACTGCAAAAGTTTGACCAGTGTCATGGCCCTGTGACCCTGCCTAACCACTCTGAGCTAATCCACCCTATTGTCACTGAAATCTTGGAGACTGACTACCACATCCATGACCTCCACCTCAACCTGAACGGCTAGAAGAACTCTAGTTCCCAGACTGGTGAGAAACTGGTGGTGATGATCCCGAATGAGGAGTCATAGAAGAACCCCTATCACCAGATATCAGTGAAAATATCTGACAGAAACGCTGAAGATGACCCATCTTACCACATTATTGGCACTCCACTAGGTCTCTTGGGAAATGTGGCCTTGTATGGACGCTTTTCCCACACTGTTAGCACACCACCTGGATACCAGAAGAGGTGCCCCACCTCCTCGGATCTCTGCACGTAGACTCCTTGCAGCGCTTCCTACTATTATTAGGAGGGATACCAACTCCGGATGCCGAGCCGCCCTAGATCACAACTCCATAATCCCTCAGATTGCGCTCTTTGATAAGCGCTTGGTTGACTATATAAGTGATGGAATTCAACCTGAAGATCTTCACCTGAGATCGGATGTCGTGCCTGAGACCATCCTCAAACTTCTTTGCCAAAAATAACTCATCACCTCCTGGAATAGGCATAAAGCATTGCAGCTCTGTAAAGAGAGATGAATACTCCATAACAAAAAGAGTACCCTTCTCCAGACTCATGAACTCTCGGGCTCGATAGGCCCTCAAAGTCTCTGGATAGAAGTAGTTGTATAAGGAATGCTGGAACTCATCCCAGGCCATAACCTGCTGGCGTCCCGCCTATGATATCACATCCCACCATCTCTTAGCAGAATCCCAAAGCATATACATAGAAAGCTTGACTCTCCTCTCTGGAGGAGTCTTGAGATGCTCTAAGATAGATAGCATGGCCTTTAGCCATGACTCAGGAGCTTGAGGTCATTCATCCCCTGAGAAGGTGGAAGGATGTTACTGCTGGAAAACATGTGTCATCTCTGCCATAGAAGGGGTAGGATGCGGTACCCTATGGAAGGTCTACATGAACCTCATAAAGCCCTCTTGGAACTTTGCATCAGCACCTTTGTCTGAAATGACGGCTGGTACCAAGACTGTCACAACTGGAGGATCTACTGGTAGTCCCTGATCAGCCATATCCGGTGTCTGATCACTGCCATGTAACTGGCATACAATCGAAGGATGTCTCGGTGGCATGACTCTGCAAGTTCAATGCACACCTTAGATCAAGATTATCAATGATTCAAAACTAGAAGTGCAATAAGGGAATAGGAGAAAGTAAGCACTCAAGTTTTCCAAAACATGACTACATAGTGTGTATAATCCCTACAGGACTTGTTCCCTTAAGACATCATATGGGTGTGTACTCCTGCCTACCCAGGTCATGTAACACCGCAAACACATGGCGTATTTTCCTAACACACGGCGTGTACTTGAATCTTATTCCCCTGCCTGAGTCCTTATACATGACTAACCCACACGGTTCCCCTAGAACAAGACTACACGACATGTTAGTGCCAGACACAGCGTGTACTAGATGAGCTTCACCAACCCGTGTTGTTCGTGATATGTTCGGTTACATAGCTGACTCTACATGGTATTTTCAAGATAGACATGACGTGTACTTGAGAGATTTAACCGACATGTGTTGTTAGTCACACGGCCGGTTACACGGTTCTACAACACGGCATGTACATATGGTACACGGTGTGTCCTACCAAGATTTCTCAACCCCATGTCTCTGCCCACACAGCATGTGAAACGGTTAGAGACTACACAGAGTGTACATATAGTACACGGCATGTACTTAAGTAACACATTTCCTTCCCAAACAGAAGGACACATGGTGTGTATTCATCATTACACATCGTGTATTTTGGGTTTTTGTGGACAGTAAGCCTCAGAACTACTCTGGAAGCCCAGAAAATACTAAAAGGAACACTAAAGTGCCAAATTCCGATCTGTGAGGGCCCATACTCCCTGTGAATAAAAGCTTGGAATCTTATACATGTCAATAAAAAGGATAACAGTGCAATTATCTGCCAAATTCCGGTCCATGAGGGCCCATAACACCTCAAGAACCAAAATTTGGAATTCATTCAAACAAAATCTTACACAAGAAATACCCTATCACATAGCAGGTAATATATCAAGAAAATCTATCACAAAAACATGTATATCTAGTACAACATCTATCACAACAACATGAAATCACTAATGCACCCTAAATGGCATAGAAAGAATGCATGATAGGTGATTTCTAGAAAGTTCCTATATGATGCATGAGATGGAATACCCTCATCTCATCGGGGTGCAATAGAAATAGAACCTCAATAATATCAATGATAACTGCAAAAAGCATGTGAATCACCCAATGGTGAAAATCAAATCAACTGTAAAATTGCAAAACCATAAAATTAATAATGAGGTAGATTGGTTTTTCCCTATACATGGGTTAGCTACTTCCAGGCATAGCTTATTACCAAGTACCTGTTCCATTATATCCCTGGATATAGGCTCCAAATAGTAAGTCAAAAAGAAAATAACCCCTTTGATACCACTTTGTAACATCCCGGTTCTGGAAGCTGCCCCAAGGCACCCCGTGTCCGGTTGGTCACATGGCCTCAAGCATATTTTCTCGAATGCCAGAGGCTGCCGACTAGCAGTGAGGGCCTTAGGTGTGATAGTGGGGAAACTATTCCCTCATTGGAAGATTAACACAATGGAAGTAAAACAGATATACAATAGCAGAATCAGTAAACATACCATACAACAGTAATCAGCGGAAGACTAGAAGAAATAACTAGAGCACAAATATAAAATGATGCATGATACATATGTCTAGGAAAGTATCCAAACAAGTCACAATGCTGGAATATAGTACTAAACCAAGTACAAAAGAAAAACAAGTAAACAGCTCCGCAGCATCACAAGCCTCAGCTTGGTCTCATGCTCTCCAGCTCCTTAGTAATCAAGTACCTGAAGTAGAAGGGCGCTTTCCCTTATCTATACCAGAAGCAATATAATATTTTTGGGGAAAACATCTTGACCCAAACATGGTGTTAGACTAATCCCAGTAGAAAACCACCAAAATATCTATGCCTAATAGTCAGTGAGTACATATGGTAGGTAAATAAGTAAAAGATGCATTAAAACAAGGAAGCACTCAGTAGTAACCAAATCCTGTAGTTTCAAATGCATTAAATTCCATATATATAAAGTATTTTGATAATCAAAAAAGGTAAACCTATGGGATTTCTCACAGCCTAACCCATCTGATTCAACCAAACAAGTACAAGCAACCCTCTGGGAAGTACACACAGTCTAACCCCTATGGTTCAACTTTAGTACAGACTCTCTGAGGAAGCACTCACCGTCAATTCCCTCTATAGTCTCGTATTGGTAACTAAAAGGTGCTCTGGGGAAGCACTCAACGTCCAATTCCCCCTGTGGACCACATTGAGTAACTACAAACACTCTGAGGAAGTACTTACATCCATTCCCCCTATAGTCTCACATCGTAATAGTAAAACAGACACTCTATAGAATCCCTCAACGTCTATTCTCCCTATGGTCTACTATACTAGGTTCTCACGGCCCTGTGTACGGCAATCGTGCACAACGATATATGGAAGCCAAAGCAAACCTTAAGAACTACTTGGCTAACAGCTTTTAAGAACTACTTGGCTAAACAGCTACAAGCATATCAGATAATAAACACTCCATCCTACAGTACTAGGCATGGAAAAAAAGAAGTAGCCTAATAGGAAAAGCTAGACCAAACGGTCAAAATAAGAAAACATAGGAAAAAAATCCATAGCTTAGCAAAGATAACCCTATTCTCAATCATAAATCATCTACTCAAGCACACAAGGCATAGCAGGTAAATAACAGGGCTAAAACCGTAAACATGCAATACCATGTTCAAGGGTATTGGGAACTTTTGCACATATAACTCAAATACTATCTATGAAAAGGAAAAAACCACCAACCTCGGTGCCGTGAGATCGATATACGTGAACTTCGATCCTTGAATCACCCAAGAACATCATAGATCTATAAAAACGCTAAAAACGCTCAACCGAGGATAAATCTTGAAAGAGAAGGAATCAGGAAACGAAGCTCTAGAAGAATGAAGAACTTACCGTGATGATCCCAATGTAATCGATGGCGGTCAAATCGGAGAACGGATTCTCGATTGGGGGATCGGTGAAGATCTGCGTCGTACGGATGCTCTCGGTCGAAGAAGGTAAAGAAGAAGACACTTCTACTAATTAGACATGACCCGATCCATTTAATGAAAAAAAGTAGATGGCATGTAATTTATAAGTACATGGAGTGTACTTTCCTTAACCATCCCCCATATTAGGAGGTCTCCAGATCACCCCACATGGTCGTGTGCACAGTCGTTACATGGCCAGCACATGGCTACCCACGGTAATCAAGTACACGGCGTGTACTTAAGAAATTTCCAGAAACTCCTCTTTTTCTCAAAAACACCAGAAAAAGGAAAACATACCTGAAAAGAAGATCCGGGTTCTTACAACCCTTATTGATTAAACTATTTGAGCATTATCGGTTCTATTAGTTTGATCTATGTCAATTGAAAACATTTTCATACGCCCGCATACCGAATTTTAATTCATTATTAAATCTGTATCTATTTCACCATTTTTCTCACCCAAATATCCCCAATTTTTATTTTTTGGCCAATAACTCTTGACCAATGATTGTTAAAACTTTTTTTGGGTGCTTTCCCCCCTTGTTCTTTGTGGTCTTCACCGATTGGCTTATGGGGTCTCGGTTCGATGTTGTCGGGCGAGACTGAGCCCAATCAGAGCACCAGATTCACGGAAAATTTGCATAAAATGAATGGATTGGAGATTAAGGTTGAATTTTGGATGGATTTGGGGATATGGTATATTCCACCATGGATTAAGAATCCAGTGAGGAGATACGGGTAAAGGGAGACACGTACGGTGTGTGCGGGAGTTTGATGGATCGATGGAGATTCAAATTCTGACCACTAGATGGCCAAAAACAATGACTGGAGGCCTTTCCCACCAATTTTGGGTGTACTAGAGGTGAGATTTGAGGAGGCGAGGTCGTATCTGGAATGTCGGAAGCAGATCTAACTTTCTACGAAAAACTCGATTACACGTCGTGTGCTATGATGAACACACACCGTGTAGTGCCCATTTGGTTACAGTGCTAGGGTTTTGGAAAAGTTAAGGATGACACACCATGTGGTTTATAAACACATCATGTGACCCTATCTAGGTAGAAAATCCTTGTGGAAGGAAAACATGTACAAGACCCCATGTGGGAGAACACACCATGTACCGAAGTACACGGACACGGGCAAGAGTAGACGGACGCGACCAGGAGCATGAGCAGGACCCCAAGTGGCTCAAACATGCCTTGTAGTCCCCTTACACATTGTATAGAGATACATGGGTAGTGATTTGTGTAATATCAGTGACACGTCTAGGCAGTAAAGCAAAACCACACACCGTATGGGTCCCCCTACACATCATGTACCCCTAATTTCCTTTTGATGAAACTTCAATCTCTCATATCTCCTTTATTTGGACTCGGATTTTGGCCAATGAGTAGCCTATCCTGAGTGTTTTTTTACATAGAACGTGATGATGGAATCTATAGTCTCTTTTGAGATATGATGTGATATTTTTTGAGTATAACGATTCTTTAGGCAATGCTTGATGATGGCAGTGATGAGGAAGGATCACCAGATATACTTGAGTAACACCCTCCTACTGGGATAGGGAATGGGTACTCTACCTATATATAGAGTTTCACTCTCTTTTAGAATAGGGTATGGTTCCTCTATCTACTCTTAGAGTTCCACCCTTCTGCTAGGATAGGCCATGGGTCCTCTACCTATCCCCCGAGTGTCGCCCTCCTGCAAAGTCAAGGTGTGGGTCCTTAATTATGAGAGTGGAACCCTCCTGCTAGGCAGGGCATGGGTCCTCAATATAATATCTGAGTGACACCCACCTACGGTATTAGGTCATAGGTCCTTGACTAATAGAATGGCACCCTCTAGTTGGGTTGGGCACGGGACCTCTACCGATTACTTGAGTGGCACCCTCCTACAGAGTTAGAGCATGGGTCCTCAGCCATTAGAGTGGCACCCTCCTACTGGGTAGAGCATGGGTCCTCTATTGACTACTTTAGTGGAACCCTTTTACAGAGTCAGGGCATGGGTCCTTAGCCATCAGAGTGGCACACTCCTGCTGGGCAGGGAATGGGTCCTCTATTGACTACCTGAGTGGAACCCTCCTGTTTTACCAGGGCACGGGTCGTCTACCTAGAGATTTTGTCCCCTCAAATGTGCAGCACAGTGGCAAGGCATGGATTAGATTGGATGCTTCTACTGTACAGATGTATGAGATGTTGGGAATCATTGATGGACCTCTTGGAACTTTTAGCACTCTTTCCTAGGTTGGGATGGGAGATGGAGATTCCCTATCTCTCATTTTGGGATTCTTTGGTTTGAGCATGTGTGTGTGTGTGTGTTTATGTCATTGGATTCTATTACTCTCTTGCTTTGGGTTGATCTATTTATCTATTCATATTGCGTATCTTACTTCTCCCCTTTATATTTTGGGGTGTCCTACTAGGTATGTATATACTCACCCCTACATGGGTTTTTCCTACATGTGAAATGTCTTATACAGATGGCGAATAGGTTGGCAGTGATTATAGAGGAGCTTAGGGATACCTTGTGCATTTGGCTGCGTACGGTGGTTGGAGGTTAGATATTCAGAGATGTGATCTCTCAGTATTTTACTTTACCAGTTTTGTTCGGCTGGGACATCTTTCTGGTTGGGTGTGTATTTTTTCCCTTTTCTTTTCAGTTTACATTGTCATACTACTTGTTTTCCCTATAGGTTTTCCATGAATGGTTATTATTATAGATGTTGCATAATTTTCTTTATTCCTCTACACTTATACATTGAGTTGGTTGGGTGTGTGCATATGGGTACATTAGGCAAAGGCCTCCCATACTAGTTATGCCTTTCGATGCTTATTGTCATCTCCTAGCCTATGAATGTGGGCTTTGGGTAGTTGCAGTTTGAGACCCGTTGGATCGGGTCATGACAAACAATCTATCTGAGCATGAACTATAGATATTCATTCCATACCAAGGATGGTTTCATATGACTTCATAGTAGTAACAAAGAGATCTTATGTAAACCTCTCTCCAATGAGTGTGAGTTTACACTATCAGTAGATGTGTGTGATCATGGGATTGCTCTCAATATGAGTCTTTATCTGCATAGTTTGGGATAGAGGCTCTAATGGAATATCATGTTCTCAAATTCTATATTTTTTATTTCTAATAATCCCCTTTTTAACTAGGTTGAGAGATAACTCTTACATGACCTGAAGGCCCAGAGGCACTAAGCCTCAAATTACATGGCCCACAGTCTTGGGGGCACAAACCCCTTACACATTTTAATTGACCCGATTACACTTGGAGAATCCCCTCCCAGACACTATCTTCATGTTTGTCTTGCACACTTGGACTCTCAAGTTCTTAAACAAGGGATATGACAATGAAAGAGTAGATCATGCCCGAGTCTATGAGAACTAATATCAAGTTAGAAAAGACACATATTATACCTTGAATCATGTCGGACACCTATGGTTTATAGCCCTCAACTGCCTGTAACTGGCCATGTCCCTGACCACCATCCCTCAAAGCCTAGTGCGATCCACCTTAAGGGTGGCGGTGGCTGAAGTGGGTTATAATGTCATCTTCCTCCATCTCCTCCCCCTAGAGCACTGTTAGCTACTCTATTAATAATACTTCCCAGAGGGCCTCCCTGACCACCTCTAAGAGGTCCTTGGTTGCGCCACTACCTCTAACGTGGAGGTCCAACTACTTCATATCCACCCTCTAAAGTGAGACAAGTCGGGCAATCTTGTACCAAATGACCCCACCCCTCATAGGCATAACAATGCCCATCTCTTGGATGACTGAAATCACAGTGAGATCCCTATGTTTTTTATCCATAAGTCAGTGTTTGCACATGAATATGCCTCTTATGTCACAATCCTGAAGTTTGATGATGGTTGCTCGTTGCTGAAGACTCTGCCCCTATGTGACCACTTCCAACACCCATTATTTGACGCTCCTCTTCCAAAAAGCTCTCTATCATTAGGGATCCCTCCATCTCCCTAGCATAAGTGGGTATGCATAAAGTAACAACCACTACCACAAAACAGGCCAAGGCCAGCGCCACCCTTTATCAGTGCTAACGAAAAACGCTGCTAAAGGGGGTACCTTTATCAGTGCTAAAAAAAGTGCTGATAAAAGTACCCCTTTATCATCGCTTTTTTTAGCGCTGATAAAGGTACCCCCTTTAACATCACTTTTTTTAGTGATATTAAAGGGTATCTCTTTATCAGCGCTTTTTTTAGTAGCGCTGATAAAGGGGGTCTTTATCAGTGCTTTTTTTTTAAGCGCTGATAAAGGGTCTACTTCCAAAAAAAATCACTAAAAAAATATATTAATATTTAAATATATAGATATAGTTATATTGATATAAATATAATATATATTTTTTAAATATAATTTTAAATATATTTTAGATAAGTATAAATATACAGTTACACTTAATATATAAGATATTTAGTGAAAATGGCTTATAAAAAAATTAAAAAAAATATTTTTAATTAATAATTTGCTAATTATTATGGATTAATAGTCATTTAATAACAATTTGAAGACTAAAAAATTAAAAAAATTAAAAAAAGATACAAAATATGTTGAAAACGCAACTCGAACTTCAAACGGCCATAACTTTTGATCTGGGTGTCCGTTTGAGCTCTACCATATATCAAATCGAAGCCTGCGATGAGCTCTACACCCTTATAATTAAGGGAAACCCTAGTCAAGGTTTTTTCGAGGCCAAAAAAGGCCCATAAGACCTCCAAAACTAAGTTTTTAGTCGGGGTACTCCGGTTTTTTAACATTTTGTAGATTTTCAGCCTCGTTTAAGGGGGTATTATTGACTTTTTTTCATGGAGACTGAATTTATTCCAAGGTACTACATTCATATTGATATTATGACTTTGAAATTTTATCATTTTTTATAATTCACTATTATTTATAATCAAATATATAACAATATATACATATTTATTATATATTCACACATAAAAAATTAATTATAAATATAAATAAGAAAATATATTTACATATAAAATATATTAGCTTTATCTAAATAATAACTAATATCCATTTTATTTAAAATAAAAATATATGAATATTTATATAACTATATATTAATCTAACTATATATATATATATTAATATAACAACATATATATATTAATATAACTATAAATATATATATTAATATCACTATAAATATATATATTAATATAACTATATATATATATTAATATAACTATAAATATATATTAATGTATGAATAAATATAACTATATATATAAATAGAGATATCATGAAATGGAAAACAAATCAAAATAGAGGAGTGGTAAGGGCTTATGCGCGCAGGGGGGGAGGTCTTGAGTTCAAAACCTGATGGAGGCAGGGGGCGCGCGCGCATGGGGGAATATGGGAGCTAGCGCTGATAATGGGTGGGGGATAGCACTGATAAAGGGTGGAGGGGGTGTGTGGGGCGCTGGAGGTGCGGGAAGGCGCTGATAAAGGGGGGGATCAAGCGCTGTAAAAAGTCCCCCTGAGATTTCCAGGATTTTTTTAAAAAAATATATTTTTTTTAACTTTTATCAGCACTTTTTTAGCACTGATAAAAGGGATCTTTATCAAATATTTTTGGAGCGCTGATAAAGGGGACCCCCCTTTATCTACGCCGGCTTTAATAGCATTTTTCTAGTGCTGTTAAAGGTCATTTTTAGTGCTAATAAAAGGGTTATTTGTAGTAGTGAACACCTGCTCAGATCTCTCTATCCAAGACCCCCTCGAACCTTTGTGACCAGAAGATCCCATCACGAATCATATCAATTGAGTATTTTATGAGATCTGTGAATCTCGATGCATACCCAGAAATGATTATACTATCATGTTAGAGATCCAAAAGCTTCTGAATACGCAAAGATCTCATATTTAATGGATAATACTTCTCCTGAAAGAGACGCTCAAACCCAGCCTAAGGGAGTGTGACATCATCATGCATTTGAGTGACCAAGCTCCACCAGTGTTCTATTGGGTCATATAGAAGGATAGTTTCAAGCACCACCATCTAATCAGAAGGGGTGTGAACAAGACAAAACACTCAAACCATTGACTACAGCTAGTCCTTTATCACCTGTGGATCAGGTTCACCTGAGAACCTAGGGAGCCTATGTCTCTGAAAATCATGTAGTGCGCTCAAACTATGTGCATCATCGTCCTAAGTTGCTTGAACAATGGACTACTCGACATGAAGAGCAATGTTTTCCTGAATTATAGGTGGTCTGACTTCTCATCACTCAATGGGTAGTGGCACCACTCTCTACCTATCCGAAGGAAACACCTCGTGAATCATCCCTTAAATAGAAGACTCATAGCTCAATTGGTCATCATCATGACCCTACACAGGAATCCTAGTTAGGTGTCTACAATTTGGCATCCTGAAATTTAACAAGACAACCCACAGTCAAAAGACCATGTCTAGGGAGATGATTCAAAAGGGAAATGGAATCAATAACTAATTCATAGATGATTCATATACCATTGTTTCACTATAACCAATGTATTGGAGCATTGAGTCAACTAGAAGGTTATCAGATTCCAGATAAATTGATACTTTGGTCATCGCATTGTCACTGGTTTCCCCAGCCTGAATGTAAAAATTGAAACACCTTAACATCGTTGCCCTAAATTCTCAAACAAATCCTTACAGAATGGTTGACACCAAACTCCGTCTTTAGGACAACCTGCTTTGATACCACCCTAACACGACCTGACCCACTAAGACCCCTCACGAGCGGTGATAATTCGAGTGCACCACCCCAAACCCGCCTCCAATAGGTCAGGGGCTGGTAGTTAGCACCAAGTAAGCATAACACTCAAATGGGAGACCTTATCTTCAAGTACATGTACACAATGCATGCCACCAACATACAAAAATAATGCATAGTAATAACTATATCAACTAACAAAGGTGCCAAATGCATGTGAAAACCACTAGGATCTACAGGTGAACAACAATACATAAGCATAAAGTAAGGGGAAAAATACACACCCAACAGATAAAAAGGGGAAACCCAACCTAACAAGTGACGGGAAGAAGTTACTTGCTCGTGCTGAGTATATGGACACCATTGGGAAACATTTCCACCAAGTACTGCTGAGCTCCGATGACTCCTGGTCTACCCAGATCTCCGCTGAACTGTCTGTCATCTAGATAAGACATGACACGGGCAGGTAGGATGCCCATGCAGAGTGAGTATATACATACTTGGTAGGATGCCTTGAAACTTCGAAGTAATATCAAAATAATATTCAACTCATAGACACAAATTGGGGAGAGAAAGAATAATCCAGATATGCTCATAAGAAGAACTCCCTACATAAGAAGAGGTCTTGATCTTCACATCCAACTGAATATAAATCTATACACCTCTCAAAAATATGAAGTTCAACAACCCATGTTACCTCTCAAAAATAATAGAGGATCCTGCACCCCTAATAGGTAGCACTAGTAAAAAAAGACTTTTTAGCATCGGTTTTTTTTGTATTTAATCGATGTTACTGTCATTGACGTTGTAAATACCTTTCAATGTCAGTTATATAAAACTGATGTGGAAAGATATTGTAAAAACAGTTAACCAACGTGTATGAACAGTTTTCACATTGGTTATCTATATAAATGATGTGAAAAGTTGTAAAAAATATTGAAAATAAAATTCCGGTACTCAAAACATAAACTTGTTTTATTTACAACACATGCAAAAAAAGAAACGTGCTTGAGGACTCGACCCCACGACGCATGATCCAAACTCCAACCCCCCATGCCACCACAGCTGCCTGTTGGGGGCCAAGTACTCAAAACATAACATCGATCAGAAAATAAGATAACAATCATAGTATTGTAGCAACCAAATGAAAAAACAAGAGTCAATATTTTGTCTTCTTCTCCGTACTTAAACTCATTTCCTCTAACTTTAGAGATAGTTTCTTGTTATTCGTTTGATTCTCAATGAAAAACTCATGAGGCATTTTGAGCACTGGCTTGCAGATCTCATGTGGAAGCTTAATCATTGTTGAAAAAGTCATCTTCATCAAAATCAAATGAAAATTGTCCATATATATATATATATACACATAAATAATGAAAACAAATCACCAAATAACTAAAATACATATAGATTACCACTTTAGATCAATTGAAAGGTGAAATAGGAGTAAATTGAGAAATTAAAGTGGGGGAAATAAAACGTTCGAGCAAAATGATTAATAGTGATCGGATTAATGTATTTATATGAGACGAGAAAAAAAAATCACTCGAGCAATGAATCTATAAGCGGGAAAGACAAAACTACACGATGTGAAAAATTGAAAATCAGTAACATACGTGTTTTAAAAAAAATCACTTAATACTTTTAATATCAATTTTTAAAAAAAAACCGATGTTAAAACGTATACTTTTAACTTTGATTTTTTTAAAAACAAGGTTTAAAGTAGATTTTAACATCGGTTTTTCAAAAAAATGATTTTAAAATCTTTTTTCACATCAGTTTATTAAAAAAATAATGTTAAGAGATCGATGAGGAAAACTAATTTTTTGTATCAGATT
Organism: Viscum album; assembly: GCA_963277665.1. Classification (NCBI taxonomy): domain Eukaryota; kingdom Viridiplantae; phylum Streptophyta; class Magnoliopsida; order Santalales; family Viscaceae; genus Viscum; species Viscum album. The sequence continues at coordinate 932,642,493 of OY728136.1, read as the reverse complement.
CAATGCGTCGCCCGAATCTTCATCGTTTCCACCATCTCACCCTCAATCTCATCACTGCTCAGAGAGTCATCCGCCTTTTTCTGTCCCACCGCCGTCTGTGATCCTCCCGTGTTCCACGATCTCTATGTCGTACACAAATCAACGTGCGCAGAACCAATAGTTAATCGCACATCGAATCAGTCCGTGAATGGTTGAACCACCTGTCAAATCGAAGGGTGGGGATGAAACCAAAAAAGTGAATTTTCCATTAAAATCATACCCGTGTTATGAAATTGATCGAACGCTGATTAAAACCGCGAAGCATTTCAAAACCAGAAATGTAAGATCGATCATAGGCGAAGCGCATCGTTGAGAAAGTGGATGTCATATTTGTGTATAACGACGATAACAACAAATTGAAATACAAATACAAAAGAAATACAAAAGTAAAGAACACAATGTAGAGCCCAAATTCCATCCCATTTTATTAACATACCACCATATTTATAGAGTACATGAGATCTGATCCAACGGTTCAAATTAATCCCTATAATATTTAATCCAACGACTAGAATACCAATGGATTGAGAATATTTATGGTTGGTCGTTAAGAGGGGAATTAATTGGGAATTGAGGAGTCATTATTATTGTCATAATTATGACATCCATTAATAACATTTCATAACACTCCCCCTTGGATGTCATAATTTCATGGAATCTTATTTTAATCTTCACTTAAAAAAACCCTGTTGGAAAAATAAGTGAAGCCAAAATAAAAGAATTCCATGTCATGCTACCTCATTAAAAACCTTATCAGGAAAACCCAGTGGGAAAAAACCTGATGAAGGGAAAAAGAGTGTAGCATTCCCAACTCCCCCTGATTATAACATTAAATTGTGTCTTCAGGACATCAATTAATATTATTATTTAATTATGTCTTCAGGACATGGGAGGAAGACCATAGGTAATAATGAATGATCTCATTAAAAATTACAACTCACGGGGAAGACCAAAAACTGCCATTAATTATAGATATCTGTAATAATTTATAACATTCCATTGGATATCTATTTTGATGTATGATTGCCTCATTAAAAAAACTTCATCAAGGAAAAACCCTTCAGGGGAAAACACTTGATTAAGGAAAAAAGAGTACAATAACATCAAGTCCCCTGAGTATTGCCTCGTTAAAAACCTTATCAAGAAAACCCAGTGGGAAAAACTTGACTAAGGGAAAAAGAGTACAACAATTATATCTCCCATTCATAATGATCATCATTTATCTCATAGAATTTCCATGATCAATTCATAACCAAAACATTCAGTTTTTAATTTTGGAATAGTAATAATCTATACCCTTTTGATTTCAATGAATAGGGAAGAACATTACCTTGCATCATAATATGATTCATTGCCATTTTCAAGGTACATATGCACATGTACATGTATATCCTTCATGAATTAATAAAATGTGCATTTATATTTAATCCTTATGGGATAAGTATGTTCTTTATCAACCCCTTATGTATGAAATCTATCACTTTAACTATTCATTAAGGGTAAAACCATTCCAAAAATTTAATATTTCATCTTCAAGATGATTAATTCAAAATACAAGGACATTCCATGTAATTTCATGATCAAATAATTCATTTATTTCAGAAAACTCTTCAAGAGTGTAGATGTTTTTCAAAACACCTTAATAATACAATGATTCATAAAAACCATGGGATGATAAATTCAACTTATATTCTTCCTTAACTTGATATGGATAAATCTTATTCAATTCACCACATAATTTATCAGATTGGGTGAAACTTCCATAATTTTGAATATGCTTTAGGCGTTTCAAATCCTTCTGGGATTCATATAAATATCCAAATAAGGAAGAATATAAGATCATTGATATTCAATAGTCTTTATAGTTTGGATAATCAATCCAGAACTTTATATGTTGAACATTTCATAAATTCCTTTAATAATTTTGGCCAATTATTATGATGTTGACATCTATAAAAATCCATAGTCAATGAGTTTTAAAAGCATTCATAGAAAATATATCATCAACAACATTTGATTGATATCTCATAATTTTTCTGGTACCAGTGTCACTTTAGGGACAATATCTAAAAAGATATAATGTTGTCGATATATTCATTTTCCTATTCAAGGGAAAATATATTTATTGCTTTCTACTCATGATGACCAATGATTTTATATAATCAATTCAACCACACTTCAGGTGTGTATAATCAGACTATTGATTTTCAACACTTTACATTCATGTAAGTGTTGTGAGCATCTTGTCCATGGTTTTGTAGGACCATATAATATATGATACTCAGTATTTCATTTAATCAACATGTATATCATGCAATGTATACTCACCAGCAGCAAATGACACATGTGATCACTTAGCGGATGCATCTTTCATATAGATGGATCACATGGTAGGTGGGCACGCCCATATATACTTCTTCATAAGTATATGGGAAATTTATTTCCATAATAGCTGCTAATGATATAAATAATTTACCTCAAAAATGGGTACCTCATGGTAAATTATCGTACAGGGGGAATTCATAATGACTTAATGATAATAAATTCATTGATAATTTTGTAGACATGCATCTATTAAATAAATTCATCATTCTCCCCCTGATGGATGTCTACTATGTTATCAATAAATCGATGCTCGTGTATACTTGAATCAATATCTTTCATTATAATTAATCCCAGATGGCCTAAATCATCATGTCATATATTTGAAGTTCCAGGATCAGTAAACTTTTGGTTTACCATTATTGATTCGATTGTACATAACAAATTCTTTATAATCACTTTTATGAATGCTTGTTACATATCGAGTTACCTATTTTGTCTCCATATGATATTCATTTTCAAGAATACCATTCATATATCTCATTGAGACTTAACAAAGCATTAATAATTTGTACTACCAGGTAGAAATATATTCGCTCTTCTGGAGCCATTTATTAATTTTCACTACTAATAAATGTACTTATATGAGCATATAATAACGCATATATGAGTTCTTTTGAAGCATTTAATCAAAATAATATTTTGCTTAAAGATTGACACATATAAGATCTTCAGGATCTTTCATTATAAAAACTCATATTTGTCGTTATAATTTCCACTTATGGTGGTTGATGAATTCATAATATAATCATAACGGGTTAGGCCCATCACCAAGAGGATTATTGCATAATTTATAACTTCTGACCAAAATATTTTGTAACTTCAGGTCCAAATATTATTTTACAATACATCTACCTGTGATAGGAGCCCCCACGTCTTTTAAAGCTGGTGAATGTGGTAGAGAGAACCAATGTGAAAGAATCTTCTGGATTCACGACACACTTTATCACCAACCAAAATTATAATTCATAAACAACATTCACTTTATCAAATGAAAGATAAATCATTTGATCAAACCTCATCAACTCTAAAATATTCATGATATCATAAATCATAAATAAATCATGAATAATTTCATTCGCTTCAAGGAATGAGATATAGTAGTTAAAACTACATTCACATCGGGGAATGATTTCATTCATCGGATTTCATGATCCATGAATGATAATTTATTATTTATCAATAATTATCATCTTGCATAAAATATAAATTTTATTGATTATGACGATCATTGTTTTAACCACTTAAAGGGGTAAAATCATTTTCATAATATATATCGGATTATCAAAACTATGTAATTCAATCATTTCATTTATGAATTATGTGATCAACAACATCCACTTCAAGGAATATATGAATTACATGAGATGATATTAATAATCCATAAGAATATGATAAATAATAATGTTTCCCTTGATATTGTTGATGCGGGAATAATAAATGATAAATGAAGATATTCTTCAATATAATGTCAAAGGACATTATTTTCATATTATCCTTTAGGGATGCAATAATTTATAAATATCAATAAAATTCATTGTGCTCTGTAAATATTTACTATCATCAAACCACTTCTGGTGGTTATATTTTTATTATTTTTTATAAACAAATATAACACAATGATCATTCACAAAACATCATATTCACCTTGAACTTGATTTACAATAAATCCAGGTATATTTGCATTCACTTCGGGGAATGAAATAAATCATTTTCAGTAAATATTCTCATCCACTCCGGGGAATAGAATAAAATTATTTGTTCGAGTTTTATAGTGTCTTCAAGACAATTGCAAGAATATTCAATTCAACAATTTCATCAATTTCATCCACTTCAGGGGATTAATATATGTTAAATATATTTACGTTTTTTTATCAAGAATATTTAATTTCTCTACAAAATTTTATAAGAAATAAAAGAAAGAGAAAAGAAATAAAACAAATATTTACAAATATTCAAAGTAAATATCATCTCTATCATGAACCTTTATATAGCATAATCAAACTTGACACCTTTAGGGTGAACAAGAAATAATAGATATGAAATTTCATGGTTCATGCAATGATTAGAAAACTTCGGATCAACGTACGACAAGTACGCGATGATCATCAAACTTTGGCTCAACGTACGACGGGTATGTGATGTTCATCAAACTTTGTCTCGACGTACGACGGGTACTCGATGTTCATCGAACTTCGTCTCGACGTACTACGGGTACATGATGTTCATCATTCAACGGCTCGACGTACAACGGGTACGTGATTTTCATTGTTCAACAGCTCGATGTACGATGGGTACACGATGTTCATCATTAAACGCCTCGACCTATGACAGGTATGCGATGTTCATCCTTCAACGGCTCGACGTACGACGGGTACGCAATGTTCATCATTCAACGGCTCGATGTACAACGGGTACGTGATTTTCATCATTCAACCACTTATGGTGGTGTATTTTTTTATTCATTTGATGAATGATGTTTTTCTCGACATCGACCACATCGGTTATTAATCAAATACATTCTCTCCAGGGAATGAAGTGAAATTTGTCAACTGTGAGTCATTACATCTCTTCAGGAGCTCATTATTTTTCCTGCAGAAAAAGATTAAGAAAATCATATATTATTTTCAGATTTATCAAGAGGGGAAAAATAAATGTAACAATATCTTAAATATAAAATAAGACTCACTCTTTTGATGTATCACTTCGAATGAGTGGAGCCGATGCGCATGCGAAAGAGTATGTCAAAAGAATAATGTTTATAAAAACGTGTGACATACCTTTTTCCCACAAATTTTTTCTTATGTCGATGATGGGGATGAAGGCAGCGACGTCATGATGTGAAATGCGAAGAAGACGATCGTGCTAATAACGTGTTATGAAATTGATCGAATGCCGATTGAAACCGTGAAGCATTTCAAAACTGGAAATGTAAGATCGATCATAGGCGAAGCGCATCGTTGAGAAAGTGGATGTCGTATTTGCGTATAACGATGATTACAACAAATGGAAATACAAATACAAAAGAAATACAGAAGTAAAGAACACAATGTAGAGCCCAAAGTCCATCCCATTTTATTAACATACCACCATATTTATAGAGTACATGAGATCTGATCCAACGGTTCAAATTAATCCCTATAATATTTAATCCAACGACTAGAATACCAATGGATTGAGAATATTTAAGGTTGTTCATTAAGAGGGGAATTAATTGGGAATTGAGGAGTCATTATTATTGTCATAATTATGACATCCATTAATAACATTTCATAACAACCTGAACTCGATTATCCCCATTTATTCTACATCTTAATCCAACCAGAATAACTACCTCATATCGGTTAATTCCATTAAATTTTTATTTTTATTTTAGTTATGATTATTATTTTTTATAGATGTTCAATACCCGATCGTTTAGACCCAACCCTGTACCCAATTAACTAAAATCATACCCGAACCCGATTATCCCCATTTATTCTACATCTTAATCCAACCAGAATAACTACCTAATATCGGTTAATTTAATTTAATTTTTATTTTTATTTTAGTTATGATTATTATTTTTTATATATGTTCAATACTGTACCACAGGGCGTGTAATTTCCACCCGAAAAAGCCCGATTCGGGCCGGGCATGAGACTATGCAAGTAGGTCCGCATGTCGGGTTAAACTGAACCGTATGAAGTCCGGACCATAAAAGCTCATCCGTTTTAAAAAAAATAACTAATAAACTATTGGTAGGAAGATTCAAACCCCCTAACACGAGTTTCTAATGTCGCGTCTAGACCAACTCGTCTAGACAATGCGTTTGGATTTAATTCACCGTAATATATATATAAAGATATTAATAAAAAAACATCAACACATCTCTCACCCCCAATAGCGCACGACACACCCCCACCTAAGGGTGTAATTTTGGCCCGGCCTGGCCTGGGCCGGGCTTACCCTGTAAAAAACCGGGCCGCTAACCACTATTTGGGTCGGGCCGGTCCGGCCCGAACAACCTCATGAGGCGGTCCGAGCCTGACCTCGTGCCGGCCCAAACCATCGGGTCGGGTCGGGCCGGGCTTTTTCAAGTCGGGCCATGGTGGGCATTTATTATTTTCATAATTTTTTTTAACTTTTTTTAAACAGTTTTTTAACATTTATTTAAAACGTTTTTTTTTAATTTATTTTTAAATGCATGTTTTTAGATGTATTTTTTTTAAATGTTTAACACGTTTTCTGTAAAAACGTTTATTTTATTTTTTATTAACATTTTACTGTAGGTGGATATGTTATTTCTTTTTCTAAATAGATCTATATATGTGAATATATATATATATATATTATGTGAAAATTGTAAAAAAAATTAATGAGGGGTTGGGGATGCACAATAGTGGGTGAGTTTAAAACATTTTTATTTAAAAGTTTTTTTAACATTTATTTAAAATATTTTTTTAAACATATTTATAATTTTTTTAAGCGTTTGTTAATTCTTTTTATTTAAACTGTTTTTTAACATTTATCTTTAAATGAATAATTTAAAAAAAATTAAACGCATGCTTTTTGTAAGTATTTTTTTAAAACATTTAACTTTTTTTTTAATTTTAATATAAAAAGTTTTTTAAGTGTTTGTTTAAAAAAAATTAATTTAAATGTTTGTTTTTAAATTTTTTTTTAAACATTTAACATGTTTTATGTAAAAATATTTTTTTATTAACATTTTACAGTGATTGGATATGTTATTTTTTTCAAAATAGATTTATATATGTGTAAATGTATATATATTATGTGCTAATTGAAAAAAAAATGAGTTGGGAGATGTGCAGTAATGGGTGAGTTTAAAGCATTGTTATTTAAACATTTTTTATCATTTATTTGAAATGTTTATTGCATTTATTTTTTTAACATGTTTATGAAAAGTATTTTTAAGCGTTTGTTTAATTTAAAATATTTTTTAAAACGATTTTTTATTTTTTTTAAACGCATGTTTTTTACATGTATTTTTATTAAACGTTAAACATTTTTTTTGTAAGAACATTTATTTTCAATTTTATTAACATTTTTTAGTGGGAAGATATGTTATTTTTCTTCTAAATATATATATATGAATCTATATATATTATATGCAAATAAATAATGAGAGGTTGGGGGGTGCGCACCAGTGAGAGTTATTTTTTTTTCTAAATAGATTTATATATATATATATATAGTATATATAATATATGCAAGTTTCATCATATTTAAAAAAAATTAATGAGGTTGGGGGGGGTGCGAACATCATTGGGTGAGTAGTTATTTTTTTTTTAATATATATATATATATATATAATATGAGAAAATTGTAAAAAAAATAATTAGGGGTTAGGAGGTGCGTCGTCGTGGGCGAGTTAATTTTTTTTCTAAATAGATTTATATATAATATATTGAAGTTGCAACATACTTAAAAAAATTAATGAGGTGGGGGCGTGTACCATCATCATTAGGTGAGTGTGTTATTTTTTTATTAATATACAATAATTTATTATATATACAATATTAAATCATTGATATATATATATATATATATATATTATTAATGAATTTTTAAAAGGCACACTCAATTGATATATATATTATTAATGACTTTGTTTATATATATATTGTATCATGTCATTGATATATATATTATTAATAGATTTGTTTATATATATATATACGTATATATAATATATGCAAGTTTCATCATATTTAAAAAAAATTAATGAGGTTGGGGGGTGTGCAAAGATCATTGAGTGAGTAATTATTTTTTTGTTAATATATATATATGAAAATTGTAAAAAAAAATTAGGGGTTGGGAGGTGCGTCGTCGTGGGCGGATTTTTCTAAATAGATTTATATATAATACATGCAAGTTGCAACATACTTAAAAAAATTAATGAGGTGGGGGGCGTGTACCAACATCATTAGGTGAGTGCGTTATTTTTTTATTAATATATAATAAGTTATTATATATGCAATATTAAATCATTGATATATATATATATATATATATTATTAATAGATTTGTTTATATATATATATAATATATACAAGTTTCATCATATTTAAAATAATTAATGAGGTTGGGGGGTGTGTGAACATTATTGGGTGAGTAGTTATTTTTTTGTTAATATATATATACATTATATGAGAAATTTTTAAAAAAAATAATTAAGGGTTGGGAGGTGCGTCGCTGTGGGCGGGTTAATTTTTTTTCTAAATAAATTTATATATAATATATGCAAGTTGCAACATACTTAAAAAAAATTTAATGAGGTGGGGGCGTGTACCAACATCTAGGTGAGTGTGTTATTTTTTTATTAATATACAATAAGTTATTATATATACAATATTAAATCATTGATATATATATATATATTAATAATATATTTTTATATATATATATTATTAATGGATTTTTAAAAGTCACACTTAATTGAAATATATATTATTAATGGCTTTGTTTATATATATAATGTATCATATATTAAATTATTGATATATATAATATGAGAAAATTGTAAAAATAATAATTAGGAGTTGGGGGTGCATTGCAGTGGGCGGGTTAATTTTTTTTTCTAAATAGATTTATATATGTATAGTATGTATAATATATACAAACTGCAACATAGTTAAAAAACTAATGAGGTTGATGGACGTGCACGAACATCATTAGATGAGTGTGCTATTTTTTAAATTAATATACAACAAGTTATTATATATAATATCAAATCATTGATATATATATATTAATAGCTTTGTTTGTATATATATATATATATATCATATTAAATCATTTATATATATATGTATATTATTAATGGATTTTTAAAAGCCACACTTAATTAATATATATTATTAATGGCTGTGTTTATATATACACATATATAATTATATATTGTTATATATATACACACACACATTATAATTTTATATAATAATAGTTATATGTATATATATATTATTTTTTGTTAATATATAATGATATATATATACACACATATATCGTTGATATATATATATACACACACACACACACAATATATATGGTAATAATATACCAGGCGCAGCGCCTGGGCCAGTTGGTCCAGGCGCAGCCTTGGAAGCCAGAGGTAGGGGGATCGAATCCCCCTACCAGCAGCTTCCCCATTATATTTTTTACAGCGGGGCGGGCTTTTTCGGGCCGGCCAGCGTGGCAGGTTTTGACCGGCCCAGACCCAGCCTGATGAACCTACGGCCCGAGCCCGTCTTGGCCCGACTCGGGCTTTGTCGAGCCGGGCCGCGCGGGCTTTCGGGCTAAAATTACACCCCTCCCCACCCCACCCATATTCCATATTTTTTTTAATCCATGTTATTTTTATTTCAAAAAAAAAGAGGTCAAATGTGTGCCCTCTATGCGGTGCCCCCACCACCCACAGTCCCCCCCTCCCCGAATCACTTGAAAAAAAACATCAAACGATCATGTAAATGTTTGAGATTTGGGTGCGTGTGCACACCCCCTGAGGAGGAAAAAAACAAACGGTCAAATGACCACTTTCCATTAAAAAAAGTGCATGTTTCATTATAAATAACATACCCCCCTCCTGTCATTTTTTTTACCTTTCTTACTCTAAATTGCATTTCCCTTCCATCGGGTTGCTACCGGCACTACGCAAACGTCATTGTGGTGATTTTTCTACTTTTGTTAATCATGTGTGCATTCCAATATCAATTTTGTGTTTGCGTCATACGCTCTCAATACGGTATTTTATTTATTATTTTGACGTTTATAATTTATTTTATTTTTTAAAATGGATCCCCGTCAATTTGTTCACCATGAATTGATTGGTTCGTGTAGTGTTGATATTTCATCTTCATCTCATCATCCTCAAACTGCATCATCGTCTAGACCTAAAAATAAATCTAATGTTTGAAATTACTTTGAAAAAATTTATGTCAATAGATACGGGAGTACAAGTAAATTAAAAGCAAAATAAAAATATTGTGTTATGTTACTTAGTGGTTCATTTAATAGTAGAACTATCCTAGACATGTAATTTCGGCCTAGCGGCCCGAAAGTCCGAGCGGCCCAGCCCGGTAAAGTCTGATTCTAGCCGGGTCAAGGTCGGGCTGATGGTTCATCGAGTCGAGTTTGGACCTATGCAAGTAGGCCTGCGGATCTGGCCGGGTCTGGCTATCCTGACCCCCGTAAAAGACCGTCAGTTCTAAAAAATAACTGGGACACTACTAGTGGGGAGACTCGAACCCCCTACCACAAGTTTCCAAGAATGAGACTAAATTTAATTTACTAAACTGGATATATATATATATATATAACAATTAATAAAAAAACACCACATCTCCCATCCCTTGTAGCGTGCAACACGCCCCCACCCTACCCCTCTTCCATATTTTTTTTAAAAAGATGTCAAATGTCTCTGTATCATCCCCAAATGATAAAGGGTTAAATGACTAAATGATATGACTCATGTCAACAAGGTGCACCTTCCTTTTCGGGAGCCTACATGATTAGAACTCCTCAGTTAAGCATGCTTGGTCTGGAGTAGTGATCAAGATGGGTGACCTCTGGGGAAGTTTCTCAGGGTGTGTGTGTGAGGAAAAAAACACACTGGAAAGGACATGTGTTGGTCTGTCGGGACTATCATTAGTCAGATAACCCGTTCAAACACGTGGGTGTGACCTAGGGTGGGGCCCATGTGTTTGCGGGGAAACTGGTGGGTGAGACCCAGTTGTCACATTTGGTATCAGAGGTGGTACCCAGCCTTAAGTGCGGTGCACTGCCTGAGTTGAGATGTAGGGCCCACAATGAGGACATTGTGCTCTAAAGGGGGGGTGATTGTAACATCCCCAAATGATAAAGGGTTAAATGACTAAATGATATGACTCATGTCAACAAGGTGCACCTTCCTTTTCAGGAGCCTACATGATTAGAACTCCTCAGTTAAGCGTGTTTGGCCTGGAGTAGTGATCAGGATGGGTGACCTCCTGGTAAGTTTCTCAGGGTGTGTGTGTGAGGACAAAACACACTGGAAAAGACATGTGTTGGCCTGTGGAGACTATCATTAGTCAGATAACCCGTTCGGGCACGTGGGTGGGACCTAGGGTGGGGCCCACGTGTCTGCGGGGCAACTGGTGGGCGAGACCCAGTTGTCACATTTGGTATCAGAGGTGGTACCCAGCCTTAAGTGTGGTGCATTGCCTGAGTTGAGATGTAGGGCCCACAACGAGAACATTGTGCTCTAAAGGGGGGTGATTGTAACATCCCCAAATGATAAAGGGTTAAATGACTAAATGATATGACTCATGTCAATAAGGTGCACCTTCCTTTTTGGGAGCCTACATGATTAGAACTCCTCAGTTAAGCGTGCTTGGCCTGAAGTAGTGATCAGGATGGGTGACCTCCTAGGAAGTTTCTCAGGGTGTGTGTGTCTGAAAAGGACATGTGTTGGCCTCTGGAGACTATCATTAGTCAGATAACCCGTTCGGGCACGTGGGTGGGACCTAGGGTGGGGCCCACGTGTCTGCGGGGAAACTGGTGGGCAAGACCCAGTTGTCACAGTCTCCCCCCTTGTATATTGCACGACCCCCTCCATTGTTCCCCACCTCCCCAAATCACTTAAAAAAATGTCAAACAATCATACGATTGCTTGAGATTTTAGTGCGTGTGCGCACCCCCTGACATGCAAAAAAACAAATGGTCAAATAATTGTTTTTTCATAAAAAACGTGCATGTTTCATTATAAATAACACAACCCCTCTCATTTTTTTTATCTTTCTTACTCTAAATTTTCTAGCTCTTCCATCGAGCTGCTGTCAGCGCTACACAAATGTCATTATGGTGATTTTTCTACTTCTACAAGTCATGTGTACATACCAATATTAACTTTATGTTTGTATCATACACTCTCAATACAATATTTTATTTATTATTTTCCCGTTTATAAGTTATTTTATTTTTTTAAATGAATCTCCGTCAATTTGTTGACCCTGAATCGATTGGTTCTATAACAACTTGCCCCTCATTGGCTTGAGAAGGCGAAAAAACATATTTTGGCCTTAAGTGACATACTCAAGGGTGTGTGTGTGAGGACAAAACACACTGGAAAAGACATGTGTTGGCCTGTGGAGACTATCATTAGTCAGATAACCCATTCAGGCACGTGGGTGGGACCTAGGGTGGGGCCCATGTGTCTGCGAGGCAACTGGTGGGCGAGACCCAGTTGTCACATTTGGTATCAGAGGTGGTACCCAGCCTTAAGTGTGGTGCATTGCCTGAGTTGAGATGTAGGGCCCACAACAAGAACATTGTGCTCTAAAGGGGGGGTGATTGTAACATCCCCAAATGATAAAGGGTTAAATGACTAAATGATATGACTCATGTCAATAAGGTGCACCTTCCTTTTCGGGAGCCTACACGATTAGAACTCCTCAGTTAAGCATGCTTGGCCTGGAGTAGTGATCAGGATGGGTGACCTCCTGGGAAGTTTCTCAGGGTGTGTGTGTGAGGACAAAACACACTGAAAAGGACATGTGTTGGCCTGTGGGGACTATCATTAGTCAGATAACTCGTTCAGGCGCGTGGGTGGGACCTAGGGTGGGGCCCACGTGTCTGTTGGGAAACTGGTGGGCGAGACCCAGTTGTCACAATCTCCCCCCTTGTATATTGCACGACCCCCTCCACTGTTCCCCACCTCCCCAAATCACTTAAAAAAATTTCAAACAATCATACGATTGCTTGAGATTTTAGTGCGTGTGTGCACCCCTTGACAAGCAAAAAAAAAACAAATGGTCAAATAACTATTTTTTCATAAAAAAAACGTGCATGTTTCATTATAAATAACACAACTCCTCTCATTTTTTTATCTTTCTTACTCTAAATTGTCTAGCTCTTCCATAGAGCTGCTGTCAGTGCTACAAAAATGTCATTATGGTGATTTTTCTACTTCTACAAGTCATGTGTACATACCAATATTAACTTTGTGTTTGTATCATACACACTCAATACAATATTTTATTTATTATTTTCCCGTTTATAATTTATTTTATTTTTTTAAATGAATCTCCATCAATTTGTTGACCCTGAATCGATTGGTTCTATAACAGCTCACCCCTCATTGGATTGAGAAGGCGAAAAAACATATTTTGGCCTTAAGCGACATACTCAAGGCGTCAAAAGTTGAAAATAAATGTCAAGGGCTTCAATACAAGTGGGAGACGATTTTCCCTTATTGAAATAAAACAACCAAACCAAACCTGTCATAACAAAGTAAACCACTACATGATGCATGATAACAATGTAAAACAACTTAGAGTAATACCATTGATATCAAAAATCAACTACAAAAAAGTACCACAACAGAAGATAACTAACATCAAAATACATAGTGGAAGACAAAACTAACAAAACCCAAATATTCCAAGGACATGGCTCCATAACTCCAAACATGCTCCATGCTCCAATACCACAAAACAACCCAAGTATCATGAAGCGCCACTAGAGAAGTGTGATACTTTACCTTTGTCTGTGTCCTGATAAATGATATCTGCAAAAGAATCAAAGTGTCAAAGTAGGGGTGAGTAATGAAACTCAGTAGGCTTTCCTCAAACGACTTCCCTACTCACGCCACTAGGATAGAACAAGTTAACACATTTATATAAAAAATTTATATGAAAACCATTTAAAATAGTTCAACGATCTATAACAAAGCCAATCAATTCCATACCAAAACAATTTTCTCAAATAAACCAATTTCCAAGGAAAACAACCAAACAAGTCATTTAACCATTTCTGAATTTCCACGTTAGCATAACCCATTCTGTTTCACATAATCACACACACACACACTTAACCACACAACCACACAAGCTTAGTTTTATCATTGGTGGTGGAACTTCATGTCCATACCTCGTCCCTTTGATTGTGGTACTTCAAAACCATTATCCATCCATACTTAACCATTTAAGCTAACCACGTGCCAATACAATTTTTGCCAAACCAATTCAACCATTTCAATAACATTACACCTTTATTGAAAACCATTCTAATAAACCATTTCAATAAAATCAATCCTTTTATTGAAAACACTTTTCCATGCATCAAAACCCATAACCATTTTAAAATCACCATTTTAAAATCAAGTTACCATTTTCATTTTCCACCAAAACACCCAATTTGCACAATTCCAAAAACTATCGCCAAAGAAGGTTCCCATCAATAAATTTCACAAAAATTTCACACAAAACAATCAATTTAAAATTTATCCTTCTAGTTCTAATAAGAGGAGTTGAGAGTGAAGTCACCTACCTCAGGAATTATGATGAAAATGAAGAACGGCGTGAAAACACCCACAAAACCAGGTTGAATCTCCAAAAACTCACCTTAGATATCTTCCCCTATCAACAAAAAAGCCAAATTTAACCATGATCGACATCAATAACCTTAAATCTATCCACAATGAACTAGATATAAGAAACTGAGAGAGAGAGAAAGAAAGAAGTAGATCTAAGAAAACCCACCAAAACTACCACAAACGAGGACTTGCCAAGGTAATCCGGCTTCAACGGACCAAGAAACACCTCCGGATCACTTCCAATTCAATAAGGGAAGCCACTACTACCTTTGGGAGGAAGAAATCTAGAATTAGGGCTGAAATGGAGGAGAAAAGAGGGGTTTAGAGGCGATCCCAACCCAGATCCACTTTTTAAGGATTTTGTTTTTAAACCGTGCACAGTTAGTCGCATGGTTAGGTAAACCGTGTGCTAACCATGCATCAGCCACTACCTCAAGGAGGACCCTATATGGTTGGCCTGTATGGTTAGACAAACCATGTGCCAAACGTGCAATAGCTCACCATCCCACTTTGCACGGTTTCTCCTTGGTGGTCGCACGGTTTGGAAAACCATGTGCCTTCCCCTTAGCCCATATCTCACTATGCATCATTTCATGTAGGAGTTGCATGGTTTCCACTAACTGTGCACCAACTGTGAACCTTTAAAAAAATCCTGAAAACATTCAAAAAGGCTTCTAAACCCTTCCAAACTTTATCCAAACATTTTATTACTTAAAATACATAAATGAAGGGTTACTTACTTGAAACCGGGGGGTGCTACAGGTTCACCTGGTATTGATATTCCATCTTCATCTCATAATACTCAAATTGCATTGTTGTCTAGGCCTGAAAATCAATCTAATGTTTGGGATCACTTTAAAAAAATTATGTCAATAAATACGAGGGTATAAGCACATTAAAAGAAAAATGAAAATATTGTGCTAAGTTACTTAGCGGTTCATATAATAGTGGCACTAGCCTAGAATTTAATTTCGGCCCGACAACCCAAAAGCCCGAGCAGACCAACCTGACAAAGCCCGATTTGGGCTGAGTCGATGGTTTATTGGGCCGGCCCATTGGCCCGTATGAATCATGGCTCATAAATGTCCACAAGTCTTAAAAATAACTATGAAACTACTAGTAGAGAGATTCAAACTCCCTACTAAAAGTTTCTAAGGATGTGTTTGGGACAATTGGTCCAGTCGGTGCGCCTGGATTTAATTTACCAGTCTAGATATATATATATATATATAAAGTTATTAATAAAAAACCACATATCCCACCCCTTGTATCGCGTGACACGCCCCCACCCCACCCTTCTTCCATATTTTTTAAAAATCCATATTAATTTCTTTTTAAAAGATGTCAAATGTGTGCCCCCTTGTGTAGTGCACGAGAAACCCCCCCCCCCAATGCTCATTGTATCCCCTCCCCACATCACTTATAAAAATTTCAAACAGTCATATGAGCGTTTGATATTTGCGTGTGTGTGTGTGCACCCCCTGGCAAGCAAAAAAATGAAATTGTCAAATGACCATTTTTTCATAAAAGAAATAAAAAAAAGTTCATGTTTCATTACAAATAACACAACCCCCTTATTTTTTTACCATACTTACTCTAAATTATCTAGATCTTCCATCGAGCCACTGCCAGTGCTATGAAAACGTCATTGCGGTGATTTTTCTACTTTTTCAAGTCGTGCGTGCATACCAACATCAATCTAATGTTTGGGATAAGTTTGAAAAAATTTATACCAATGAGTATGATGGTACAAACAAATTAAAATAAAAATGAAAATATTGTGCTAAATTACTAGGTGGTTCATCTAATAGTGGCATTAGCCTAGGCATGTAATTTTGGATAGGTGGCCTGAGCGGTCCGACCCAGCCTGGCAAAGCCCAATTCGGGTCGGGCTGATGGTTTATCAGGTCGGGCCTAGGCCTATGTAAGTAGACCCACGGGTTGGGTCGGACCGGCCTGTATGAAGCCCGACTCATCAAAACTCGTCCGCTCTAAAAAAACTAGGAAATTTAATGCAGGGAGTCTTGAAACTCCCACCACAAGTTTCCAAAGCTGCGCCTGGACCAACTGGTCCATGCGGTGCGACTGGATTTAATTTACCAAACTTGATATACTGTATATATATATGTATATATATATATATATGTGTATAAATGTATATGTATATATATATATATGTATAAATGTATATGTATATATATATATGTATAAATGTATATGTATATATATATATATATTAATAAAAAACACCACATCTCCCACCCCCTGTAGCGCGCGACACGCCCCATCCCCACCCCTCTTCCATATTGTTTTTTTAAGAGGTTAAATGTCTGCCCCCTTGTGTAGTGCACACGACACCCCCTCCCCCCGTCCACTATCTCCCCCTCCCTAGATCACTTAAAAAACAATGAGATTTGGGTGTGTGTGTGCACCCCCTGACGAGCAAAAAGAAACAAACGATCAAATGACCATTTTTACATTAAAAAAAACAAAAAAAGTGCATGTTTCATTATAAATAACACAACCCCCTTGTTTTTTTTACCTTTCTTACTCTAAATCATCTAGATATTCTATCGGTCCACTTCCAGTGCTCCGCAAACATCATTGTGGTGATTTTTCTACTTTTTCAATTCATGTGTGCATATCGATATCAACTTTGTGTTTTCATCATACACTCGCAATACATCATTTTATTTATTATTTTGATGTTTATAATTGATTTTATTTTTTTAAATGGATCCCAATCAATTTTTTGATCCTGAATCAAATGGTTCACCTAGTGTTGATATTTCATCTTCATCCCATCATCCTTAAGATGCATCGTCGTATAGGCCTAAAAAACAATATAATGTTTGGGATCACTTTGAAAAAAATTATGCTAATAAATACAAGGGTACAAGCACATTAAAAGAAAAATATAAATATTATGCTAAGTTACTTAGTGGTTCATCTAATAGTGGCACTAGCTACCTTAAAATGCATGTCAATGCACATGTTATAAGTAATCAATCAGATATTATAACACAAATGTAATTGGGCAGTAATAATTTTTTTAATTTTTCTTATGATCCTATACGTGCACAAGATATGATAGTTGATTATATAATTAAAAAAGAACAACCTTTTAAAACTAGTGAATTTCTATATTTTATTAATTTAGTTCAATGAGCATTTACTTCTTAATATAAACCTTTTTCACGAAATACTACTAAAAAAATACAAAAAATTAATAATATTAAATAAAATATTACAAATATTTTTAAAGAATTAAATGGATGTGTTATTTTAACTTCTAATTTATGTACTTATAATCAACATATGGAATATCAATGCATTATTGCTCATTTTATTGATAATGATTGTAAATTTCATAAGAAAATTATTTCATTCAAATTGGTTGAACTTCAATACACTGGTCATTCACTAGAAGTTTCATTAAGAGATCATGTTTTTGAATGGGGTTTGAAAAATAAAGTATTTACAATTATTATGGATAATTCATCATATTATAATAATGTAGTGGAATATCTTATATATACATACATACATATATATATAGCTATTAATAAAAAACACCACATATCCAACACCTGTAGCACGCAACACACTCTTGACCCCACCCCTCTTCCATATTATTTTTTCAAAAAGAGGTCAAATGTATGCCCCCTGTGTAGTGCACGCCCCCCGCCCATTGTTTCCTCCTCCTCAGATCTCTTAAAAAAATGTCAAATGTTCATATGACCGTTTGAGATTTGGCTGTGTGTGTGCACCCCCTAGCGAGTAAAAAAACAAAAACAAAACAAATGGTCAAATGACCATTTTTCCATAAAAAACAAAAAAGTTCATGTTTCATTATAAATAACACAACCCCTCTCATTTTTTTTACCTTTATTACTCTAAATTGTCAATATCTTCTATCGGGTAGCTTCCAACATTAACCAAACACCATTGTGGTTATTTTTCTATTTTTTCAATTTATTTATACATACTAATATCAACTTTGTGTTTGCATCATACACTCTCAATACAATATTTTATTTATTATTTTGACATTTATAATTTATTTTATTTTTTAAAATGGATTATAACAACCCAGAATTCTATCAATGAAATTTTTCTTCTTAAAATTATACCAAATAGTATAAATCACATAAAATCAAATAAATAACACAATACAAACTTTATAAATGAATAATGAATGAAATAAGAGGTATTTCTAGAAGTTAAGTAGCCTATACCAATGAAATAATCATTTGACCTTTGGAATAGTAACATGACCATTATGAATAGTAATCCGACCTATAGAATAGTAACCTTACCCATGAAAGTATAAATAAAATTTTGAAATCTTATAAATTAAAATATGTTATAATTATATCATAGTATAAGTAAATAAATGTATTAGAAATTATTGATTAAGTGCTGATATTTTTATAAAACATAAATGTTTATTTTCAATTTCATAATTAATATAATGATTTAAAAGAAAAATCATTTTCATAAAATTTATTCATGAATTATTTTTTTTCTTATGATTATAATATATTTTTATGAGACCATTAATTTTTAAAAGTGTTATAAAATCAGTTATAATTTTAAAATTGGTATTTTCCAAGTAAATGATAATTTTAATTAAAAATTAAATTTATCATATTTAGAAAATTATTTTCATAAAATATATTTCATTTTTTAATTCTACACATCGAAAAACGGTTAGGGTAATTTTTTTGGATTTTTCTAAAATACTCGGTTTTTTAGTAAATAGTAAAATACAGTAATTTGCAGTATATATACATTATAAGTTAAATACACTATTCCTTGAGTCATTACTGATGTAATCACCATAATATCAAACTAAACTTAATTATTTTAATATATTTAGTGATAATTCTCAAACTATTCATAATCTTGAGGCAAAATAATAAACTAATGAATAAAATAATGAGAAATCACCCCTCTCCTCCCCTATAAATACCACCCCTTCTCCTCACATATTTCAAGCTTTGAGCCTTGTCCAATTATGCCCAATCTACTTCCCAAGTATATTCCCCACATCTAGGATCCCTTGGTCTTAATAAAATTCCAAACTCAAGTGCCTCAAGGAGGTTCTCAAGGAGAAGAATTCAAGAGGTAAAACTCACTTTCCGTTTCTTTTAATTTCTTTCCAATTTCTTTTAATTTCTTTCCAATTTCTTCTCTTTTCTTATTCTCTCCTCACATACCATTATCAAAGTGTAATGGTAACTCCATTATCTCAAATATAATGGAATTTTATTATGTTAATGGAATAATCCATCATCATTTCTTTCCCCTCTCCTTTTGTACTAAAAATGGAAACATCGTCCGTGATGTGTTGATTTATCGCATTCAAGGATGATGAGTTTTCAATTTCTATTACCTCCTTCAAGACTGGTCATAAAACCATTTTTATGGTTAAAAAAGATTATAATGTATGTATTACAACCTATTTAATGTTATGTAACCATATATATACATAATATTAATTAATAAAACAAAACTAGTTTGTGATGATCAAAAACCCACCAAAATAATTTAAATGATTATCACTAACGTCTTATCTAACAATTCATACTCACCCCAAATAACCAAATGAATTATATAACCATTTAATATTATGTATGTTTATTAATAACATATGACTCCAATTCTATACAACTATTCTCATTTTATATTATTTTTCATACATGCATACAATTAAACCGATCATGAAAACCAAGGAAACCAATGCTCTCAAATGATGAAATTGAATCTCATAACCCATCAAAGAGGTCATAAATGAATGTAATAAAATTATAATAAATAAAATAAATTTATAAAAGGTTTTTAATTAAGTAATTAATGGATTTAATTTGGTTATCCAGAACATTAATTTCAAGTGCATAACACTTTCAGACATAAGGTAAGAGATTCTTTCCAAACCCCCATTTTTCCTTCGAATTATGCTTAATCTCTCTTTACCCCCAATTTAATTCTTAATTATTATTATTTAATACTACTAAATTCTATGTGTATGTTCCAAACCCATTTTACTAGCTCAATGGTTCTTAATTTGATGGAGAAATACGTGTTTTATAAGTTTCCCCTCTCAATTCTTCCTGATAAGACAACCCAATTAAAAGGAACTTCCTGATTTCTTACCCATTTTCAAATACACTCCATAATTTGTTTTAATATGCCATTATTTTTATAAAATAACTCATTTTAACATAAAAAACTATTTTGGTTCATTTCTGGTTTTATACAGAAAATTATTCATTTTTCGTTTTAAAGAATCTTGAAAATTTTCCCTTAAACCGCAATAAAATGTTTTATTTATAAAGTTTCTTTTTTACATGTTTTCACTTAATTTTGAAATCACTTATCATGATCTATGCATATTTTATCTTATTAATTTCCATCTATGTTTCAAATCCATTCTTTAATGTACACTATTATGATATTCCCTTTTGATATGCCTTTGACATGATTATGATACTCAATTCTTTCCATGGGTAACCCTTATGTTTATGATTAATTCCTTATGTATGGTTCTTTATGTGGCACACATATTCATGAACATTTTATGATGGTTGTGCTCAAATAACACTCTAATGCATTGGGTAATTTTTAGTCTCATGAGGAATCATGTGTAATGGTCTTGGTGGTTAGCTTCGACTCATGCTCTATGTGCAACGATCTTGGTGGTTAGCCTCAACTAGTACTTCATGTGCAATGGTATTGGTGGTTAGCCTTGACTTGTGTTTATTCCATGTTTTATGTTGCTTCCACACTAATATAATTTCATGATTACATTATCCCATGTTCTATATGTTATGTTTCCATGTGTTTATTCATGTCCCGTGATTTTTTATGTCATCATTTTATGCCTTCTAACCCATGTGCTATGCTTTATTCTGATATTTATTCCCTTATTGGGATTTTTAGCTCATCCATTTGTTCATATATTTCCTCAGGTTATCATATTTAGATGCAAGGTATTAAAGGGTGTTAGGATATTATTATTAATATTAAATAAAAGATGTTTTTATTTTGGTTTCATGGTTTCTAATTATGTATCTAATCTTCCAAATGCACTAGACTTTATGATACTTGGTTTTTATTTGAAGGATAATTGTGATTAAAATCATGTAATAATATGTGTAAAAGGTTAGGTCCATTATAGTTGGTATCAGAGCAAGGTCTAGTTATTTTTGGAGATTAGGAATAGGACACTTTATTAAGAACCCTAGGTATAATTCTATCACCATGGGTAACATAGATTGAAACTTAGGGTATCACAAGTTAGGATATACTTTTCATTTACAAGTTTATCCTTCTATGTTCAATGTTTTCTTTTTTATATTCTTATTAGCTAAGTATTTAGTCCTCCCTAATTGTACTTTGTTTTTCTTAGTTAATGGTTGTAAATAGAAGAATTCATGCCAACAATCAATGTGATAGGAAATGTGATGATTTCCCTAATGATATGCCAAATATAATAGGAACTGGTTCTCAAAACTTCATGATAGTACTTGATAAACTAGCTCAAGTTATGAATAATAACTTGAATCATGCGGAACACCCTCCTTCTCCTAATGAAGATCAAGCTGCGGTTGAATCCTTCATGAGAAAAAGGCATCCCATGTTTAGTGGATCTTCTGATCACATCATCACAGAACAATCAATTAACTTCATTAAGAAGATATTCTCTATCCTCCAGTGCTCAGAAGAAGAGAAAGTTATGTTGATATTCTATCATTTTGATGGGGAAGCTAATCAGTGGTGGAAACTGATTAAGAAAATGAATTCCAAAGATGAAATTGATTCCATGGAATTTGATGTTTTCAAGAAAATATTTTTCAATAAGTATTTTCCCCAAACTCTCCATCTTAAGATGGAGAGGGAGTTACTTAGTTTGAAGAAAAAGGAAGACGATTCTATCAGGGTGTATGAAGAAAACTTCACAAGACTTTCACGATACGCCTCTAGCTTTGTCATGAACACCAAAAGCAAGGTTGATCTCTTCTTTAGTGGACTAAAGATGAGTCTATGAAAAGAATTGGAAATTAGAGACTTTGAAAGCTATGAAGAGATTGTCCATTGTGCCCTCAAGGTTGAAATAGAGATCATAGACTCTCAGTGGTCTCATGGGCCCAAAGATAAAAAGAGGGAAATAGAGTTTAATATGGGTGGATCAACAGATAAATCCCATGATGGAAAGAAAACCCAATATCCCACGTGTCAAAATTATGGGAAGAAACATCATGGGAACTGTTTAAAGGGAACCAAGAAATGCTTCAAATGTGAAAGAATATGACATCTATCTAATAACTGTCAAAGAGATATGAATAATCCCATTAATGTGGAAGAATAAGGGGTGATTTAGATCAATACTTGGCCTATAGTGTAGTGTTTCAACTTCAAGGAACATGGGAATTATGCGAATCATTTCCCTAAGCCAAGGGTTGTTGGAGGCAATCAACAACAATAACCTCCAAGGCAATAAGTAAGGGCATATGCTATCACTACTACTAAGGTGGAGCCCTAAAATGATGTAGTGATAGGTATGCTAGTTATTCATTCAAAAATAGTGAATTTACTATTTGATTCTGGTTATATGAATTCTTTCATATGATGTAATTTTAGTAGAAATATTCAAACATCAACTCAAAATATAGAGGTTGAGTTATCTGTGAGGATAAAAAATGGGGCAATTATTACATCCAAAGTATATAACTCCTCCCCAGTTAATGTTTGTGGACTGAACCTCCCAAAAAATCTTGTTTTACTTCCTTTAGTGGAGTTTGATGCTATATTGGGCATGAATTTTCTATCTTTATACAAATATAACATCGACTACCGGGAAAGAGAGATCACTCTTCACATCCTGAGATATCCATCAATTATGTACAATTTTAAGGAGGAGGATGAATCTCTATTAGAATAATAATCTCAATTGTGGATATTATTGCCTTATGGGCAAGCATATCTAGCTCAAATGATTGATAAAAAGGATAGAATCAGGCTCAAATACATTCCCATTGTGAAGGACTATACTAATATGTTCCTCGAAGAATTGTCTAGTCTTCCTCCTGATCGAGAGGTTGAGTTCTCAATTGAACTTATTCTTGAAACTTTTACTATATCAAATACACCTTATATAATGAACACCGTTGAGCTAGAAGAACTGAAGAAGAAGTTACAAGAGAATCTGGACAAGGGTTTTATACACCCTAGTTCTTCACCATGGGGTGCACTTGTAAAGACCCGTAAATTTCAAGGGAATTTTTTTTCAATTTTTTTTGGTATTTTATGAGTACGCAGTTTCTGACGGCACCTAATTCTGAGGCCCGATGTGCCCGGAATAAATTTCCGAAGTTTAGCTCGGGTACGTTCAGTGAACAAACGAGCGTGTTTTTCTAACTTTTGAATCGGTGCTCAGAATCGAAATCTGAGGGCACCAATGAAACCGCAACGTCGGAAATTGCTTAGGAAGACTTTTCCTAGAGTTGCGTTTGCTCGGGAGGAGATGTTAAAAATGTGAGGAATAAAAATAAAATTGTTTTACAATTTATTTTTATTTCTTTACCGATGATTAAGCGTTGTGGAAAGGGAAGATGCAAGGAAGTTGGTGTGGGGCCCACACGAGCCCCCACCTCCTTCAATTTTCCCCAACACCCCATTTATTTCCCCTCTAGAAATTATTTCGTAACTCTTCCACATTAATTTACAGGCCAATAAAACGCCTCTTTAATTGGACAACACACATTAATTAATTCGTGAATTCAATTTGATTTTCAAATTAATGTTGGCATGTGTGTGTGTGAATAAAATAAGACAGGGTCTTATTTTATTGTTGGCGGATTCATTGTGTGGAACAAGGAAGAGGACTCTTGCACTCTGAAGAACATCTTTTTCCTCGTCGAAGAACACGAAGAACGCCGAGTCTACGAAGAAGAACTCCGTCACCGCAAGGGGAGATTTCCATACCGTCTCCTCCCCTCTCCGCAGCCGCTGAGAGACGCCTTCTTCGGAGAACGACGACGCGCCGCATCCTTCATCGGGCGAACACCGACGACGCTTACGGAGCCTCATTCCGCGACGCTGTCTTCCGCGACATCTTTTTCCCGTGACGATCCTCGTTCGATGACTTCATTGAGGTAGGGGTTTGAATTTTGTTCATGATTATTCTTGTGTTCGTTAAATATTTGGGCTGCCTAGTATCAATTTAACAGGAGGAGGTCAGACCGCCCGAACACGGACGATCCTCCTCCCCCTTTGTGGTTGTAATCATTGCGGCCCGAACGAAGGCGGCGCGGTGCAACGACACCGCACAGAAACAAGGAGGAACGCGACGAAGAAGCGTGGCGCCGTCGCGTGGTGCCGTTGAGGCCGAAAGAGGCCGCGGCCAGAGCGAGGCTGTAGCGGAAGGGCGCGGCGCCGTCGCGCCGCAGCGGAGCAGGGAGCGGCGGCCGGAACCGCCGGTGCATGGAGGGCGGGACCAACCGGTCCCGCGTGGTACACTGGCCGGCCGTTATGGCCGGCCAGATCCGGAAAACTGGGGGTTTGACCCCCGATCAATGCGACAGGGTGGACCCCCCAGCGGGTCCGCCGTTCGGCTCCGAAGGGGTGGCAGCTCCCCCATTCCGCGCTCACGCGGCGCGCGGTGCCCTCGCTGGGCCGACCGGCCCGCCCGCGCCGGGCTGGGAAACCCGCGCCATGTCGTTCCCTAATGGGCCGGACCTGGAACCGAGTCAGGTTGACCCGGTTCGGGCCGACCCAGGGGGGGTCTCGGGCCGGGTCGGTCCGGGCCCAAAACCCCCTAAATCGGACAGGTTCGTTCATTTGCCCATAACTTGGGCTACAGACCTCCGAATGATGCACCATTAGTTGCGATGCGATCCTTGGATTGAGACGGTTGTTTTGGTATATTACACTCAAGGTTTCAAAGAACTTTGGGTATAACCGGGTTGGTTCGAACACAAAACCAACCGGTTTCTCAGAGAAACGCTTATAACTTGAGCTCCCGGACGTCCGATTGACGTGTCGTCGACTTTGTTGGATTCCTCTTAGTGAGATGGACATTTTGGCTTACTATACTCGAGGTTTGGACGCAGTTGGAGTACATTCGGGTTGGTTTTGACTTAAAAACCAATCGGGCCCCTGGGACGAAAAAGCCAACAACTCTCAGACTGGGCGTCTGATTGACGCACCGTCTATCGTGATGAGTTCCTATCGACGAGACAGAACTTTGGGATACATCAACTCCGGACTACGTGTCAGTTGATGTATCGACCCCTTGGCTCGTGGAGCGGACCCTCCCGGAAATGAGCATGCTGTGTGCGGGAACCCTAGAGTTGGCTTTGACGACGACTGTACTGAAATCCTCCGTGGGTTCGGCAGCGACGACGACTGCACTGAAATCCTCCGTGGGTTTGGAAGTGACGGCGACTGCACTGAAATCCTTTGTGGGTTCGGTAGTGACGACGACTGTACTGGGATCCTCCGTGGGTTCGGCAGCGACGACGACCGTACTGAAATATTCCGTGGGTTTGACGGCGATGACTACTGTTCTTGTATCCTATGTGGGTCCGACAGTACGTGACTATTGTTCTTGTATCCTACGTGGGCCCGGCAGTATTTGACTCTGTACTTGTATCCTACGTGGTTCCGACAGAGTGGATGGTCTAGTATCCTATGTGGGTCCGACAGCCTAGCTGGTCTAGTATCCTACGTGGGTCCCAGCTTAGATGAATCAGTGGCTACATCTGATCATCTCTATCACCTTATAAAGAAGTATACTTGTGTGAGATGAGTCTTGAATTTCAATCATTATCTTCGATATGATTGACTTGCTTCCTTTGTGGATTGGGTTGTGCTTTCCTATGTGGATTGGGTTGTGCTTTCCTATGTGGATTGAGTTGTGCTTTCCTTTGTGGATTGGGTTGGACTATCCTGTGTGGACGTGATCGAACTTGGGCTCAAATGTTGGAGCTGAACTGGAAATTGATGACTTAGGTATATGTATGGGCATATACCTAAGTAGAGTTGGTTGTTACTTCGTGATTGTATCTTTCCTTTTTGGATTATCCTTTGTGGATTCTGGGAGACCTACGGGGGTCTCGGGATCCCTACTGAGTAGCGTATACTCACCCCTGCACGGGCTATGCCTGCACCACGTTGTGTTGGATGCAAACGACGGACAGCGCTGATCGTGGTTGAGGCTTGCGGAGCGAGTCGGTACCTGGAGGTGGACCACTGGGCAGGACGTGCACGGAGTGGACAGCTGGACCCGAGGAGCTGAGGAGATTATCTGTACCCACCCTTTAGGTGAGATTTCCAGTGGACGACTCGACGTTGCTGCTTACTTTCATTTGTTGTACTTTCTTTTCAGTTGTACTTTACTTTCAGTTTGGGTTTGTATTCTGGCTCACTTACTTTTCCGCATTTACTGTTGTACTCAGTTTACTTAGTGTTTACTTCTGCTAGCTTACTCTATGGTATTTGTTTACTTTATAAAGGCAATGCCTTCCCCTTTTTGTCGGGATTTACGCCTTGGTGCTAGTCGCCATCCCCTGGCCTATGGAAGGCGGGCTTGGGGTAGTCACGGCACGGGTCCCGAGGACGGGTCGTGACAAATTGGTATCAGAGGAGTTCAGTTCTACCATAGAACTCAGGACTCTGATCTTTCTTCTGTGTAAAGAAATAGTGTTAAGGTTATTGAGTGTGGTTATCAGTCCAGGGAGTCCAGTGTTGGTGCGGCGGCCGACGTATCCATACACTAGGACTCTGACTTCTGATTTCCGACTCAATGCACGAAAACATTGATTGCATGTGTGTTTCAAAAGTTTTCTTTGTGATTACTTTGTTTCAGCTCACCAGGTATACTGTATTGACCGTGGCGCACGTGTTTCTTTTCAGGATGGTCCCACGACGGCAGCCAGCTAGAGTTTTGAGCTTTGTGCGAGACGATAGCCCACCGAGCGACGAGGCCTCGGTGTAGGGCCCTTTTTCAGTGGAGGCACCGGCGGTACCTCTACCCGCCGATCCACCGATGCCACCTGCCCCGGCCGCTGAGAGTGCACGTCACCTTAGTGCATTGCACGAGTTCCAGCGTCAAAGACCGCCTAGGTTTTGCGGGGAGACAGACCCTCAGGCAGCCGAGGATTGGCTGGAGGCTATGGTTCAAGTTTTCAGGTTAGTGGGGACACCAACTGACCTCATGGTGATCCTTGCAGCGAGCCTCCTGCACGCGGCAGCAGACAGATGGTGGAGCCTGATGCTCCAGGTGCACGACGAGGCATCTCTCATTTGGACGGACTTTGAGAGCCTCTTCCACTCAGAGTTCGTCCCAGCCACCCTCCGTACGATGCGCATTCAGGAGCTACTACAGCTGCGGCAGGGCAGCATGACTGTAGCCCAGTACTTAGCGAGATTTACCGATCTCTCGCGCTATTCGACGGACATGGTATGGGACCCATTCTTCCGGGCCCGGACCTTCGAGAAGCGACTGAGGCATGAGATCAGAGCATCGATGATCTCCCTTAGCATTTCGATGCAGGCAGAAGTACTGGAGCGAGCCCTTCTCATAGAGAGCTTTCTTGCTGAGCCTACACCAGCAGCGAGACCTACCGCAGGGTGACACGTAGCAGAGTCTTCTACAGCTGGCAGTCGATGGACGTCACATGGGTCCAGGCGGATGACCTCAGGACACTGACTCAGAGGTGCGGGGCACACGGTGCAGAGCCAGTCTTACGAGGAGCAGACAGTGCTACGCATGTGGCGGGTAGGGCCACATGGCTCGTGACTACCCGACCCACCGTGCGGAGGAGCAGCAGACGGTTGAGGGGCCACCAAGGCAGAGACATAGGGTCGACCGTGGCGGTCCGCAGAGAGCAGGCGGATGAGGCAGAGGAGCTGGTCGAGCAGCAGGTGGTGGGCGACGCTTTGAGGCTTTACCACCACCACCACCAGGAGGTCCACCCCGACCATAGGGAGCTGGAGGGCAGAGGCAGGCTCAGCTTCAGGCGGTGGAGGCCTACGACCACGGCGCACCAGAGATGATTTGAGGTACTATCTGTGTATACTCCACCCTTACTGCAGTTCTTATAGACACGGGAGTGAGTCATTCTTTCATTGTCGTTGCCCTTGTTCGGAGCTCGGAGATTCCGACAGAGCCGTTGGCTCGATCCTTACAACTAGAAACTCCTACGGGAGAAGACTCGACGATTACGCACTGGTGCTGGCAGTGTGAGCTTACTCTAGGAGGCTAGAGCTTCGGCTGGGATCTTCTTGTAGCGGCGTCGAGGCCTTACGACGTCATCTTGGGAATGGATTGGTTATCTACAGTCCATGCTCAGATCGACTGTATTAGGCGCAAGGTGCGGTGTGTTCGCACCGATGGGAGCAGGTTCACCTTCATCGGTGATAAGGGAGCCTTAGCAGCGCAGGATGGACTCACGCAGAGGAGAGGACAGCCGATCACTCATCAGTTGGCTAGCCTCATCCTAGGAGCGGTTTACGTGCAGAGTCCGAGTTTTCCTGTATTGGTGGATCAATATGCGGATGTTTTTCCTGACGACGTTCCAGGACTACCTCCTCGCAGAGTGGTAGACTTTTATATTGACCTACCCCGGGACAGCCCCAATATCCACTCCAGCATATCGGATGGATCCCACTGAGTTTCGAGAGCTACGGGTACAGCTGGAGGACTTGTAGGGCAAGGGATTCATCCGACCCAGTGTTTCACCCTAGGCTTCCCGATTTTGTTCGCCAAGAAGGCGGACGGGAGCTTGCGACTGTGTGTCAATTATCGTCACCCTGAACCATGTGACTGTGAGGAACAAGTATCTGCTATCGAGGATTGATGACCTCTTCGATCAGCTCAAGGGAGCACGGTGGTTCTCGAAGATAGGCCGCAGGTCAGGCTATCATCAGCTCATAGTTCGAGACGAGGACGTGCAGAAGACGGCCTTCAGATGTCGGTATGGACACTATGAGTTCTTGGTTATGCCTTTTGGCATAACCAATGCGCCAGCAGTGTTCATGAGCCTCATGAACAAGATATTTCAGCCTTACCTCAATCGATTTGTCGTGGTCTTCATTGACGACATTTTGATATACTCGACCACTGAGGAGGAGCACGCCTACCACTTGCGGGTTGTACTGGACACACTCTGAGAGCACCAGCTTTATGGTAAGCTCTCGAAGTGCCAGTTCTGGTTACATGAGGTCCACTTCTTGGGACACGTCATCTCTGAGGTGGGAGTTGCGGTGGATCCTGCGAAGATCGAGGCAGTGCTAGCTTGGAAGCCACCCAGGAGCATGACGGAGGTGCGGAGTTTCTTGGGTCTAGCTAGATACTACTGGAGGTTTGTGCCAGACTTCTCCAGAGTTGCGGCACCACTTTCAATTTTTACAAAGAAGGGGAAACCGTTTGTGTGGTCAGATAGATGTCAGCAGATCTTCCAGGAGCTGAGACAGAGATTGACCAGCGCACCTATCTTGAGGCTACTGGAGGAGGGAGTAGGGTACGTAGTCTACTGCGATACATCAGGGACCGGACTCGGATGTGTCCTGATGCAAGAGCAGGTAGTGATCGCCTATGGATCACGACAGTTGAGGCAACATGAGAAAAACTATGCTACCCATGACCTGGAGTTAGCAGCAGTGGTCTTCGCTCTGAAGATGTGGCGACACTATCTGATGGGCGAGCGCTTCACAGTCTACTCTGACCACCAGAGTCTTAGGTACATCTTCTCGCAGAAGGACCTGAACCTGAGATAGCGGCGATGGCTCGAGTTCCTCCAAGACTATGATTTTGAGATAGTCTATACTCCTGGAAAGGGGAACGTAGTGGCTGATGCACTCAGCAGGAGGACAGACATTCAGCTACTTGAGGAGGCGACAGAGCAGCTAGCCGCTTTGCAGATATCCTTCGTGGATACAGATGAAGCAGCCTTTCTTCAGTCACTCACAGTCACTCCTCCACTTCTTCAGCGGGTCAGAGAGGCGCAGCATGGGGATGTTGACTGTGAGACGCGGTGTGCACAGATATCCTCAGGGTAGGCACCTGATGGATTCTCTGTGGGAGGAGAGCACGTCGTCCTTTTCAGAGGAAGTACCATGGTACCAGTTGCTTTACAGGAGGAGGTGTTGAAGGAGTTTCACACTTCCCCTTTAGAAGTACATCCAGGAGTGGAAAAGATGTACCAGCAGGCTTGGTACAGCCCATGGAGGTCCCAGAGTGGAAGTGGGACGGGATATATATGGATTTCATGACTGGACTTCCACGTACTTCCAAAGGTCACGAATCCATTTGGGTAATTGTCGACCGACTCACCAAGTCGGCCCACTTCTTACCCATCAGAGAGCAGGGTTCAGTGGAGAGCTTGGGACGCCTCTACGTTCAGGATATTGTAAGGCTTCATGGTGTGCCATCATCTATCATCTCCGATCGAGATGCTCTCTTTACTTCCCAACTTTGGAAGGGGTTGCAGGAGGCATTCGGGACGCAGCTATGTCTGAGCACCGCCTTTCACCCTCAGACGGATGGTCAGACAGAGAGGACCATTCAGACTCTCGAGGACATGCTCCGTGCATGTGTCCTCGACTTTGGTCACAGTTGGGAGGATCACTCACCCTTGGTGGAGTTTGTGTAAAACAACAGCTACCACTCCACCATCGGGATGACACCATATGAGGCATTGTATGGCCGACCTTACAGATCACCTCTGTGTTGGACAGACCCTAGGGAGTCAGCACTTGTGGGACCAGAGATGGTCCAGGCCATGATGGAGAAGGTCCAGGTCATCCAGGAGCGGATGAGGACAACTCAGAGCCGACAGAAGTCTTATGCTGACAGGAGGCGGAGACCACTAGAGTTCGAGGATGGTGACCATGTCTTCTTGTGGGTCTCACCTCGACGTGGATTACGGAGATTTGGCTGGGGCGGCAAGTTATCTTCGCGCTTCATTGGACCTTTCTAGGTTCTCAACAGGATAGGCGAGGTGGCTTATCGCCTGACTCTACCACCTCAGTTGCACCGGGTGCACGACGTCTTCCACGTATCTCAGGTGAGGAGATACATGCACGACCCGACGCATATCATCAACCATGGGGAGCTGGACATTGACGATGGGGCGACTTTTGCGGAGGTCCCAGTGGAGATCGAGGATCGACAGGAGTGGGTCCTACGTGGGTGGTCGATTCCACTAGTGCGCATCAGATGGCAGCACGGGAACCTCCAGGAGAGCACTTGGGAGCGGGAGGCTCAGATGCGTGCTCAGTACCCTCATTTGTTCCCCTAGTTTGTGATGTATCTTTACGGGAACATAAATCCCTGAGGTGGGAGTAATGTAAAGACCCGTAAATTTCAACGGATTTTTTTTTAATTTTCTTTGGTATTTTACGAGTACGCAGTTTCTGATGGCACCTGATTCCGAGGCCCGATGTGCCCGAAATCAATTTCTGAAGTTTAGCTCGGGTACGATCAGTGAATGAACGAGCGGGTTTTTCTAACTTTTGAACCGGTGCTCGGAATCAAAATCTGAGGGCACCGATGAAACCGTAGCGCCAGAAATTGATTAAGAAGACTTTTCCTGGAGTTGCGTTTGCTCGGGAGGATATGTTAAAAATGTGAGGAATAAAAATAAAATTGTTTTACAATTTATTTTTATTTCTTTACCGATGGTTAAGCATTGTAGAAAGGGAATATGCAAGGAAGTTGTGGTGGGGCCCACACGAGCCCCCACCTCCTTCAATTTTCCCCAACACCCCATTTATTTCCCCTCTACCAATTATTTCGTAACTCTTCCACATTAATTTACAGGCCAACAAAACGCCTCTTTAATTGGACAACGCATGTTAATTAATTCGTGAATTCAATTTGATTTTCAAATTAATGTTGGCATGTGTGTGTGCGAATAAAATAAGACAAGGTCTTATTTTGTTGTTGGCTGATTCGTTGTGTGGAACAAGGAAGAGGACTCTTGCGCTCTGAAGAACATCTTCTTCCTCGTCGAAGAACCAGAAGAACGTCGAGTCTACGACGAAGAACTCCATCACCACAAGGGGAGATCGTCGTACCGTCTCCTCCCCTCTCCGCAGCCGCTGAGAGACGCCTTCTTCGGAGAACGACGACGCGCCGCATCCTTCATCGGGCGAACACCGACGACGCTTACGGAGCCTCGTTCCGCAATGCCATCTTCCGTGACATCTTTTTTCCGCGACGATCCTCGTTCGACGACTTCATCGAGGTCGGGGTTTGAATTTTGTTCGTGATTATTCTTGTGTTATTCATTATATTTGGGCCGCCTGCTATCAATTTAACGGGAGGAGGTCGGACTGCCCGAACACGACCGATCCACCTCCCCCTTTGTGGTTGTAATCGTTACGGCCTGAACGAAGGCGGCGCGGTGCAACGGCACCGTACAGAAACAATGAGGAACGCAGCGAAGAAGCGCGGCACCGTTGAGGCCGAAAGAGGTCACGACCGAAGAGGGGTCGCGGCGGAAGGGCGCGGCGTTGTCGCGCCGCGCTGGAAAACCATGGAGGGTTGCGGCCAGAGCGGGCCACGGCGGAGGGGCACGGCGCCGTCGCGCCGCGCCAGTCGGACCAAGGCCGTAGCCTTTGGCGGCGGCGGAGCAGGGAGCGGCGGCCGGAACCGCCGGCCGCCGGCGCATGGAGGGCGGGACCAACCGGTCCCGCGTGGTACACTGGTCGGCCGTTACGGCCGAACAAATCCGGAAAATCGGGGGTTTCACCCCCGGTCAACGCGGCAGGGCGGACCCCCCAGCGGGTCCGCCGTTCGGTCCGAAGGGGTGGCGGCTCCCCCCTTCCACGCTCACGCGGCGTGCGGCGCCCTCGTCGGGCCGACCAGCCGCCCAGGCCGCACCGGGCCGGGCCGCCTGCGTCGGGTCAGGCCGCCCGCGCCGGGCCGTGCCCTAATGGGACGGACCCGGACCTGGGTCAGGTCGACCCAGTTCGGGCCGACCCAGGGGGGTCTCGGGCCGGGTCGGTCCGGGCCCAAAACCCCCTAAATCGGACAGGTTCATTCATTTGCTCATAACATGGGCTACGAATCTCCGAATGATGCACTGTCAGTTGCGATGCGATCCTTGGATCGAGACGGTCGTTTCGGTATATTACACTCAAGGTTTCAAATAACTTTGGGTATGGCCAGGTTGGTTTGAACACAAAACCAACCGGGCCCTCGGAGCGGAAACGCTTATAACTTGAGCTCTGGACGTCCGATTGACGTGTCGTCGACTTTGTTGGATTCCTCTTAGTGAGACGGACCATTTGTCTTACTCCGCTCGAGGTTTGGATGCAGTTGGAGTACGGTCGGGTTGGTTTTGACTTAAAAACCAACCGGGCCCCTCGGACGAAAAAGCCAACAACTCTCAGACCGGGCATCCGATTGACACGCCGTCTGTCGTGATGAATTCCTATCGATGAGACGGAAATTTGGGATACATCAACTCCGGAATACGTGTCATTTTATGTATCGACCCATTGGCTCATGGATCGGACTCTCCCGGAAACGAGCATGCTGTGTGCGGGAACCCTAGAGCTGGCCGTGACGACGACTGCACTGAAATCCTCCATGGGTTTGGCAGTGACGACGACTGCACTGAAATCCTCCGTGGGTTCGACAGTGGCGAAGACTGCACTGAATACTGATGCAAAGCGGGCTCACGGCCCGCGGGCTTTGTGGGTATGGGGCAGATATGGGGCGGGGCGGGCCTGAAAATTTTGACCGTTTAGAGTGCGGGCCAATGCGGGTTGAGCCCGCGCGGGTGCGGGCTAATGCGGGTTGAGCCCGCGCGGGTGCGGGCTTGCCCGCGGGCCTGATTTAAAAAAAATATATATTATTTTTACAATATATGTTTCTTTAACATTTTA
This sequence comes from Viscum album, assembly GCA_963277665.1. Classification (NCBI taxonomy): domain Eukaryota; kingdom Viridiplantae; phylum Streptophyta; class Magnoliopsida; order Santalales; family Viscaceae; genus Viscum; species Viscum album. The sequence continues at coordinate 932,607,812 of OY728136.1, read as the reverse complement.
GTTTTTTTAATAAAAAAATAATGGTTAAACAGTGACATATGATTTCTCACCGTAATGGTCATATTAATTCACCATTTATTCACATGTGAATTTTAAATAGGCATATATTTATTGTTTTAATATGATATTATGTTATTAATATAGTATTTATTAACCATATTTACATGGTGTGTCAACCCATCTCTCAAAAAATGGAACTCATCGCCCCTGCGCATGGTTTCAATTCTATAAGAGTTATTATAATCATAATATTTTTTAGGTTGATTTAATTTTGTTATTATTTAATTTAATTTTTTTATTAAGAGAATTGGATAGAACCTCGTGAAAACACTAATAGCTTCCTCTGAAACTAATCGTTACCTGGAGAAACTTCATTCATTCACTGGTTTAGTTGTTCACATCACCACACAACCAACATTATCATTCATTGTCCATTACCGATCACTCACCTACTTTCTATCGCAACAGTTCACCACCACATCGGCATTACCGCATGCCACCATTAACACACACAAAAATGTTCCATCACATTCTTTAAATATCTAGTTATTGTTAATTCACACTTCTCCCCACAAATACCTTTAAGAATGATAAAAAAAAGAGTATTTAAATGATTATAAATAGTATTTTTTTTGTAATGGTGGGTAAGCCCGCGGGCAACCCGCGGGCAACCCGCGGGTTTATGCGGGGCGGGGCGGACTTGAAATTTTTTGTTCGCATTATATGCGGGCTTTTGCAGACAAACCCGTGTGGGATCAAACCCGTGCGGGCTTGGCCCGCCCCGCCCCGGCCCGCCCGTTTCGCATTACTAGCACTGAAATCCTCCATGGGTTCAGCAGTGACGACGACTATACTGGGATCCTCTGTGGGTTCGGCAGCGACGACGACTGTACTGAAATCCTCCATGGGTTCGACGATGATGACTACTGTTCTTGTATCCTATGTGGGTCTGGCAGTACGTGACTATTATTCTTGTATCCTACGTGGTTCCGACAGTATTTGACTCTGTACTTGTATCCTAAGTGGGTCCGACAGAGTGGCTGGTCTAGTATCCTATGTGGTTCCGACAGCCTAGCTGGTCTAGTATCCTACGTGGGTCCCAGCTTAGATGAATCAATGGCTACATCTGATCATCTCTATCACATTATAAAGAAGTATACTTGTGTGAGCTGAGTCTTGACTTTCAATCATTATCTTCGATATGATTGACTTTATTTCTTTGTGGATTGGGTTGTGCTTTCCTATGTGGATTGGGTTGTGCTTTCCTATGTGGATTGAGTTGTGCTTTCCTTTGTGGATTGGGTTGTACTATTCTTTGTGGACATGATCGAACTTGGAATCGGATGTTGGAGCCGAACTGGAAATTGATGACTTAGGTATATGTATGGGCATATACCTAAGTAGAGTTGGTTGTTACTTCGTGATTGTATCTTTCCTTTGTGGATTATCCTTTGTGGATTCTGGGAGACCTACGGGGGTCTCGGGGTCCCTACTGAGTAGCGTATACTCACCCCTGCATGAGCTATGCCCGCACTACGTTGTGTTGGATGCAGACGACGGACACCGCTGATCGTGGTTGAGACTTGCGGAGCGAGTCAGTACCTGGAGGTGGACCACTGGGCGGGACGTACACGGAGTGGACAGCTAGACCCGAGGAGCTGAGGAGATTATATGTACCCACCCTTCAGGTGGGATTTCCAGTGGATGTCTCGGCGTTGCTGCTTACTTTTAGTTTTTGTACTTTCTTTTAAGTTGTACTTTACTTTCAGTTTGAGTTTGTATTCTGGCCCACTTACTTTTCCGCACTTACTGTTGTACTCAGTTTACTTAGTGTTTACTTCTTCTTGCTTACTCTATGGTGTTTCTTTACTTTATAAAGGCAATGCCTTCCCCTTTTTGTCGGGATTTACACCTTGGTGCTAGTCGCTAGCCCCTGGCCTATGGAAGGCGGGCTTGGGGTAGTCACAGCACGGGTCCCGAGGACGGGTCGTGACAGCACTAGTCCTCTTTTTCAAGAAGGATAGATCAATGCGCCTTTTCATTGATTATTGCGAGCTTAATAAAATCATGATAAAGAACAAGTATTCCCTTCCATGGATAGATGATTTGTTCTATCAACTATGTGGGGCCAAGTATTTCTCTAAGGTGGACCTTCAGTTGGGATATCACTAATTAAAGGTGAGAAAGGAAGATATTCCCAAGACTGCTTTTCGAACAAGGTATGAACACCTTGAGTTCATAGTGATGCCCTTCAGACTCACTAATGCTCCAACAATTTTCATGGATTTAATGAATAGAGTCTTTAGAGATTACCTCAACAAATTTTTGTTAGTCTTTATTGATGACATTATGATATACTCCAAGAGAAAGGATGGACATGAGGATTATTTGAATAATGTGCTAAAGACTTTGTGAAGGGATAAATTATATGCAAAGTATAGTAAATGTGAGTTCTAGATTAAGGAAGTATCATTATTGGGGCATGTAATCACCAACAAAGGGATATATGTAGACTCATCCAAGACAAAGGCAGTCGAAGAGTGGCCCATGACAACATCTGTAACGGAGATCCATAGTTTCCTTGGTTTAGCAGGGTATTACCAGCAATTTGTGAAGAACTTATCATAATTGTTAAACACACTAACCAAGATGAATTAGAAGGGAGAAAAGTTTTTATGGATGAGTGAATGTGAAGAATGCTTTAAAGAGTTGAAAAATAGTATAAATACCCGAGCCCGAGCTATTGGACTTAGCTCTTATAAATGTTGTGTACTTTTTCTCAATGAAAGAAAATTGAACAAATACACAACATTCATTAGAATATAGGAACTTTTACCGATCTAGGTTCTAGAAAATTAGATACATAACTTACATTTCAACAAACTGAACAAAAATTAGTAAACAATGATTCTTTAGCACACTTCATTCACAACAGAAAATCATCGCGGCAAGTTTTCTAAACCTGTAAAAGTGTTTATAACACGTAGGGTGAGCATAAAATGCCTAGTAAGGGGTTTAGAAAAAATTTATGAAAACCCTTTAAAGAATAAATATTACTTGAAATAATCTTTGGTATGAAAATATTAAATACATTTCATTGAAAAATCCATATAATTTTTGAGAAATTAGATTTCATAAAATAATTATATTTGTAAAATCACCGTGGAATTCCCTTTTTGAAAATAATAGTTTTTCTAGTGGATTATCCCGAATACTCGGCATACCTTAAATAAAAACTATACATGTGGCCACTAGACATAAATCATGTGGAACAAAGTTCCCTTAATCTTATGGGTTCACTCCCCATATCATATCACTCATCATAACTAGTGCCAGTTTTAATAAAAACATTTTTTTTCATGGTTCTGCCTTTCTCAGTTCAAACCCAAAACATTTCCAAAATATCAAACATATAATTATTTTATTTCTAAGAAAATAATTTTACTTATAACATGTCATAATCCTTAATTGAAAAATATTTCCAAAACAACTTGAGGAGATTCCCATACAAGAAATAATATTTCTTTTTAAAATCTATAATTACATGAAAAATAAAATAAGTGTGTGCATGTTCTCAAAATGCATTGAATGCCACATATGAGCTAGATAATGGTCATATTTATCTATGCATGACATGTCGAGGTATGAAGATGCATAATCACACATAAAATAATAGTATACACTTAGAATGATAATAATTTTATATGCAAATTAATAAAAAGGAATACTATAGGAGATGAATATTTGGAAGAATCTCTAAACATTTAATTATTGAATGAAAATATGTTTTATGAATACTAAAAATTTGGGCAAAACATGTATATATGTATATACACAAGTATATATATATATACACACATTTTTATAAATACACGTGTTAAAAAAAATATTGTAAACCCTTTTATAATAACATTATAAAGGCTAGATTTAGTTCACAACCCTTAGTTTATAAATTTTAAATATATTGAGTTTTGAAATTTGAGTGAGTTTATACACAAATATTCATATATATATGTGTGTGTGTGTGTGTAACATTGGTTGAGAAAATTTGAGTTAACATTTTTCAAAACATGGGTTTGAAAAAGGTTTTAAAACATAATCTTCTTGGTTATACATCTAATAACACCAGATTGTAAATAAAACCAAACTTATATAAGTATGTGAATATGTATATATGTATATATCATAGGTTGAGAAATTAATTTAAAACTCTTTCAAACTAAGTTTGAAATTAAAGAGAGAATTCCCTTACCTCTTTTAGGTCAAGAGAGGTACTGTGAGCTTAAAGAGAGCTTGGTAATGTAAGGGTTCGAGTAGCTTTCAAGTGTAAAGAGGGGGTTTATATAAACTTAAAATAACCTAAGTGTACAATTAGAAAAATTGATAATTGTTTCGCAAATTGAAATTTTCAATATAAATAATAACGATGATTGAAAAAATATCAAACCCGAATCAACATGAAAGGCACACACACACACACACACACACACATATATATATATATATTCAGAGCTTAGTGGGAAGCTGATGAGGATGGTCTTAAATTAATACTGAGCACGTCGATCTTTAGTGGAAAGAGAATCCGAGATGGGGCCATGGATTGGGATGGAGATCATCATAGGATGATGTAGAATAGTGGAGGAATAGGGTTTTTCGGCAACTGGCTCATGCACGATGGACGGGTGTGACACGAGTTGGTTCAACAAGGGAGAAATGGATGGATGGTTCAGATCAATTCTGATCTGATAGAAGGGTGGAGATTAACCCTAGTGTATTTAGAGGAGGGGGTTCATTCGGTTTAGGAAGGGACGACCATGATTTAATCCGATCTGATCAGACGAGCAGGAGTAGACATACCAGTTGAGCATTTTTTTAAAGGGACAGACGGTCTAGATCAGGTAAATTCAGATCGGACGATCGGTAAAAAATGCGGTGATAAACCGAAGCTGTGGGGGCTTGATCGGGGAATCAATGCAGATGGCCAGGATCTCACATGTTTGATATTGTGTGGCTGAGATCACCCACCTCAGTAAAGACTACTTCCCACATCGAATCCTTGCAGGTTTTCGAACTGCCTTATAAGGCTCAATGTGCGGTGTATAGGTTCGATGACACAAACACACACCAAGGGAGGGCTTACACACAGACTATATATACATATAAAAATTATTTTTTAAAAAAAAATTAACCCACCCACTGTGCACGTCCCCCAACCCTTCATTAATTTTTTTTACAACTTGCACATATATATATATTCACATATTTAAATCTATTTAGAAAAAAATAACACACCTGCCCACTGATGCGTACCCCCAACCCCTCATTAATTTTTTAATTGAATTTTTTCAAATAAATTATTTGACCTTTCATTTTTTTTCTGAATTGGTCTATATTTTAGATTTTTATTAAATTAAAGAAAATATTATAATTATAATAGGTATGTAACTTTGAGGTTGAGGGTTTCTTGTGAAATGCATGAAGTGAAAAATTTAAAACATGTAAAATGATTGATAATTAAATGAAAAAACATTTCAATTGTAAAATGTTAATAAAAAATGAAAAATAAAATAAACCTTTTAACTTTGAGAAACATTTTTACCAAAAAAATGAAAAAACCTTTAACAAAAAGTTTGAAAAAACATTTTAAAAAATGTTTGAAAAAATGCTTAGAAAAAATGTTTGTAAAAATGTTTAGAAAAAACATTTGAAAAAACATTTAGAAAAACCATTTTAAAAAACATTTAGATAAAACATTTGAAAAATGTTAAAAAAATGCTTCAAAAACGATTCAAAAAAATGTTTGAAAACATTTAAACAAACCTTTAAAAAAATTAAAACATTTAAAAAATCATTTAAAAAAAGTGACCAATCGATCAGTGCAGCGCATTAGGTAGCTAGTGCAACTTGGCTTCAGGAAGCATCACCGGGTGGGAAGCTATAAAGAGCGATAGATGTGTTGACACCTATTGTAACATCCCAGGTAAATAAAGAATAAGACATTTTTCATATTTATTAATATTTGTGAATTAAATATTAATTTTACTTTAAAGGGTTTCTATGTTCGATGGCGTACCCGATATGCAACAATGGGTTTCTTTGAAATCTTACGTTGCACTCTAATAATATAATAATATTATTTTAAATGGTAGTTAACGACTAAACGTTTTATTGGATGAAATGAATATAATTAACTACAATATGATTATACATGTTTGTTAAATGTTTTTACTTTTATCCAATAAAATCTAGAGGCTTAAAATAAGAAAAGAATTCAATTTTAAGTATAAATACTCCATTATTCACTAAAAGGTCGATTTACCGCCTTTTAATGGAGAACTCTCTTTAAATATAGTTTTTCTCACTTTTATATATTCTATTTGACCAAATAAAATGTTTCTTTTGAATCGGGACATCAAAATTTACTTTGGGTGAAATTTTGGTATTTTCTTGATCAAATTCATTTTTTAATAAATAGTGAAAAATATTGTATTTTAATTCAAATATGTCTTTTAATCTAATTTATTTATATGGTTATATTATCTTTTTAATTGGTTTTAAAGTGTAATTAGAATATATTTTTACCATCTAATCTAATGTTGGTCATTGGAAGCAATTTCACCTTGAAATTGGACATAATCAACTGCCAATCTTTTGATAAATATTGTTTATTAAAAACACGCTATTTGTTTTGACAACAGAAATTAATTTTAAATTAAATAATGCAACTTCTATGTTTTGAATTTGGTAAAATAGACATCATTTTGGAATTCAGAATATCAAATATAGCTCAAGCTGAATTTTTGGAATTTTTCTGAGAAACTTCAATTTTTGATGAATAGTGAAACCACTTAGTAGTTAAAAATATGATTTTTTCATTTAAATGAAATTTTACCGCTTCTCTAAATTGAATTTTGAAAATACAACATACATGGTTGTTATTAGTAAGTAAAATTTGATTCAATGAGATGAAAATAATTTTTGGTGAATAGTAACTTTTGACTTTTATTTACCATGGTAAAAGGTAAATAGGGTAATTCAAGGTAAAAGGAATATTATAATTATTCAAAATTACCTTAACACTTGTCCTACCCTTATTGGATGAGTCATGGACGACCATGGGCATCCTTGGGTCAATTTTGGGACCCCATGGAGCCACTTGGGAGTGATAATGACACTTTAAATTAATTAAATTAAAGGCAAAAATGACATAAACAAATATCTTTTAGTAAATTAATTTTTACATAGGATTATATAAGTTATATTTTCAACTATAAATATTAATTGGAAAGCTAAAAATATTTCCTACATCATGGTATTTTTTTTATAATTTTTAGACATCAAATAAATTAAATTATTTATGACACAATAATGACGTAGTGTTTACCTCATTAATAAATGAGGTCCTTTATCGGGACCAGAGTTAGGGTTTGTCTAGTTGTGAGCTTGGTTTGGGTTACATGGAGACAATGTTACAATATTTCAAGTTCGGATTTCAGGCCAGAGACTCCAGTGTTGATGTGGCGGCCGACGTATCTATTCACCAAGACTTTGATAAGCTGCATGTCTTGATTCTATTTCAAGATGTCACTGTGACGACAACCAGACAGGGTTCCAGGGTGGGATTGTAATGAAGATCCACCCAGTGATGAGGCTTCAGTGCAGGGCATTGGACGTGAGGCAGTGCCTCCAGGCGGTCCACCTGTTGAGTCGCCACCCGTCGAGCAGCAGGTTGTGTTGGCAGTTCAGGCTGAGGATGCGCACAGACTAAGTGCGTTGCATGAGCTCTAGAGCAGCGACCTCTGAGGTATCGAGGTGAGTCGGACCCCCAGACAGCTTGAGGTAGTCACGCATGTTTTTCGCCTTGTGAGGACACCTCCCTATCAAATTGTTGTCCTAGCGATGAGTCTTCTACAGGGCTCGGTCAGGCGATGGTGGAGTCAAGTGACGCAGACCCATGACAAGATGACGCTCACCTGGATGGAGTTTGAGCGGTTCTTCAGGGAAGAGTTTTATCTAGTCATGTTGAGATCGGTGCATATCCAAGAGCTTCTATAGCTTTGGCATGATAGAATGTTCATGGTAGAGTACTCAGTGAGATTCACATACCATTCACAATACTCCCTAGATATGGTTTGAGATCCATTTTTTTGAGCACGGACCTTCGAGAAGGGCTTACACCGGGAGATCAGGGCGTCAGTGATATCGTCGTGAATTCCCACCTATGTTTGAGTGCTCAAGCAGAGCTTTGTGGTGGAGAGATTTCTAGATGATCATACTCAAACTATTGGTGTTGGGAACACAAGAGCTGAGACCTCGAAAGCTAGTAGTTAGTGGCAGACTCAAGGATCCTGGTGTGCGAGATGCTTCAGAAGGCGATCCCAGGATGGAGGGTCTGAGGCTCAGGGCCTCCGGGCTGGTTCTGGTCATCTGCGGGAGAGGCGGTGTTTTTCTTGTGAAGGATGGGGGCATCTCGCGGGAGATTGTCTGACCCGTCATGCACTGAGAGGGAGACAGTCGATAGACTGCCCTAGAAGAGGCACTATTTGAAGCATGGAGTTTCGCATGATGGCGGACGTGGTGGAGGAGCAGGGAGAGTAGGAGCATGTAACAGACGTTTTGAGTTGTTTCCACCACCACCTTCAAGTGATCCACGCCAAGCTTAGGGAGCTGGAGGACGGGGGTGAGGATAGTTGCAGGCCTCAAAGGTCTATGACCTAGAGGCTCTGAGGATGATTAGAGGTACGCTCCGTGTTCTTTCTACTTTTTGTGGTAGTATTATTAGACAATGTTGTGAGGTGCTATATTCTTGTCACTTCTTGCACGAGGCTTGTCCGGGGTGATGCAAGGCGTCGGTAGAACTCTATTTTGATGATGTTTAACATAGCTTTGGACTCAAGAGGAAGAGGGACATTTCCCCCACCAAGACGCATTCTTATGACGCGATACAAAACCGTATGGGTGATTCAGTGCCGCCCAAGGAGGATAGTGTCGAGGTGTGGTAGACAAGTCCCTTTGATTTGTGTGTTCGGGGTGGGGTTATGTGTTGGTGTGTCCAAGCAGGACGAGCTCATGTGTGGGCGGATACGACCGACTCTTATCAGATGGCTAGTATGACCCATAGAACATTAGTGCTATGAGATTTTGGTTTCTTGTTGTAGTGGTGGAGATGAGGACGTTTGCCTGAGGACGTGTCGGGTTTACCTCCCCACTGAGAGTTGTTTTCTTCATAGACTGACACTCAGGGACTGCCTCGATATTTGCGTCAGTATATCGATTGACCCCTGTGAAGCTTCATGAGTTGTGGTGTGTAGTTGGAGGTTTGCAGACGAAGAGTCTGGTAAGACCCAATGTGTACACTTGGGAAACCCTATGTTGTTGGTGGAACCCTCGTGTGCTCAGCGTCAGAGTTGTATGTGAGACGCTTGAGGATGGTGTGGTGCAGTTCATCCAGGGATGGATGAGAACTGTCGGGTTACGTCGGTATCTGCGCCAGGTCAGTGAGGTGGTGTACCGCTAGACTCTATAACAAATTATGATTATGAGATAAATCAAATGGATGTCAAAACCACATTCCTTTATAGAAATTTTCACAAAAGATGTATAATGTATATATGATACAAATCGAAGGTTTTGAGGATCCAAGAAATGTTATTAATATTTGTAAGCTGCAACGATCCATTTATGGGTTGAAGTAAGATTCTCGATGTTGGGATATTTGTTTTGATAAAGCTATCAAAGAGTTTGACTTTATCAAAAATGAAGATGGACCTTGTGTCTATAAATGGGTTAGTGGGAGCATTATTGTATTTCTAGTGTTGTATGTGGATGACATACTTCTCATCAAAAATGACATTCCAATGTTACAATCGATGAAAAATTGGTTGATACATTTCTTCTCAATAAAATATCTTGATGACACATTATGCTAGGTATGAATATCTATAGAGATAGATCTAAAAGAATGTTTGTCTTTGTTCAAAAACGCATACATTGGTAAAGTGTTAAAAAAGGTTTAACATGGAAAACTCTAAAAAGCTCTTTACCAATGTTACATGGTAAGGATCTTTTGAAGACACAGTGCCCTTCAACTGTTGAAGAACAAGAACACATGAGTAAAATTTCATATGCTTCGACAGTTCGATCAATCGTGTACACTATGTTGTGTACTTGTCCTGATGTATCTTATAGATTAAGTACAAAAAGCGATGCCAATAAAATTCTCATGAAATTTATTGGGTAGCCATTAAGAATATCATTAAGTACTTGAGAAGAACTAAGGAAGTATTCTTAGTCTTTGGAGGTAAGGAAGAGCTCGTCGTAAAGGTTTACATTGATGCTAGTTTCCAAACTGACAAAAGCAAATTTAGATCTCAATCAAGATTTGTTTTTGCCTGGATAGTGGAGCGGTAAGCTGGAAAAGTTCAAAGCAACTAACGATTATTGATTCTACAACAGAAGCTGAATATATCGCAACATATGATGCAGCTAAAGAAACCGTTTAGATCAAGAAATCCATTATTAAACTAGGGGTTGTCTCAAACATCATGCATCCAATTGAACTCTACCGTGATAATAGTGGAGTAGCTGCACAAACTAAGGAACTTGGGTCTCACCAATGATCCAAACATAATTTTTGTTGATTTCATTTCATTCGAGAGATAATTGACAGAAGGTGGTATTAATGTCGAGTTCCTACAAAAGAAAAAAATTGTAGATCCCCTAACAAAGCCCCTTACACAACAAAAGTAAGAAAGTCACGCCGGTTTTCTTAGTATTAAATACATGGGTGACTGGATTTAATGCAAGTGGGTGATTCTTAGTGTATGCACCCTAAATTTAGTCAAGTGTTGTTGGCTTAGAGATATGTTGTATCACGTAATGTATATTAATGGCAATACATTGTCATTCATTTATGTTTGTTGTGTAGACCATGAGAGATGATATGATAACAACCCTCTAGAATATATGTATTGCCAGGATATTCTTGATAGATGATCATCATATTGGGTTGTGACGGTGTATTAAAATTAGTATAAGAGATACAATTGATCACTCATAGGATATATGTTGTATTTGGATTAACCCACTTAATGCACACCACATGGATTGTCATATATATGTCATTGGTGTTACTTAAGTGAACAATGGTTATGGATCCTTCCACTTGAGGTTGTCAAATAGGTTCCCTACTTGTGAGGTTTCATACTTTGATAGGTTATTTGAGAATTTGACTTAATAGAAGGTGATTGGGTATAATATTAATCAAGCAGAGAAATTTGATTAACTAAGATAGGATACATCCCCCCATATGACAGGTTATGACATCAGAACCCTCGATTGGGTTTTGACTAAGTTCATGGTCATACCAAGATAATTACATGTGATGTAGTTATATAAGTTTTAGTAAACTCTGGAATTGAGAAAAAGAGGTAAGTTATACGAGATTGACATTATTCATGTCTCATACTTAATCTTGGTGTCAAGGAAAAATGAACTTTGATGAGATTAGATCACACCAAACCCCTTTGTAATTTGGCTAGTTATGACAAGTTGTTAGATATTGCTCTTAGTTTATGATTATGAATGAGATTCATAATTATTACCAACTTTGCAAAGGGCCCATGGATTCCATGTTTTTGTTATTTAAAGAAAACACTTTTAATGGGTTAAGTGTGAAGCCTCACAAAATCTACAACACTTATTTGATCGATTTCATCCCAACAGATTGTAAAATCACATCTTTTTTCAGGTACATCCCTCTTTGATTTTTCTGTTGAACCTCTTTTGTTTGGGTTTTTCTTCTTCTTTGAACATTGGTGGTCGAGTCTCTTTTTTAGAATGGAGAGCATTTGTTGAGGGAAATGATCTAAAGTTCAGAGATGCGTGCTTGTTTAATTTAATAGAGTCTGGTTAAGCGTGTCAAGGACTTACGAGAGTTCTTTGTGGGTTTGGAAGGCTTCAGAAGTGGTTCGGGCTTTTCCTGTAGAGATTCGATTGAGTGTTGTCTGCTGGAAATTTACACACCAGGAACCTGTTACACGACGTGTAAATGTGGTCAGGCAGACGTCGTGAACTGGTTCAGGGCGTGAAAAGGGTACACGTCGTGAAACTGGTACACGACGTGTAAATATCGCCAGACAGATGTCGTGAACTGGTTTAGGGCGTGAATTGGTTACACACCATGAAACTTTTACATGACATGAAATGTTCGATTAGGTTATTTTAACCCAAGGCAACGCGTTTTTCGACGTAACTGAAAAATAGAGAAATACACGACGTGAAAGTGTTACATGTCATGTATTTCTCAGGCTCAGCAGCTTTAAGGCCACGTTATGTGTATAATCCTTTTCTCATTCACGTACAACTCTCCTCTCTCGATCCCTAGAGAAGCTTCATGCGATTTTGGAATGCTTCCTTCCCTTCTGGACATCCCGATCAAGTATCTGATCCCCGGTGAGTTTTTTTGCTATGGTTTTCCCCTCTTCTGTTGTTCTTTGTAGTAGTGGCTAAATCTCTTGACCACAGTTGTTTTGGGAGTTGATCTTGATCTCATGTGATCTAGGTTTTCTTCGTGATCTTATTCGTCTTCGTTCTTATTGGTGTTACCCTATTGGAAGAATTGCTTAGATCGCCAGATAAAGGTAGGTGTGGTCTTAAAACCAAACTCTATGGTATGTTCTATTGTTTAAGTATGTGCAATATTATGCAAGTGCACCGACACAACGCGCGCATTAATTAATTGAATAATGGGTGATGAGAAATCTTGTGTTGGGTTATTCGTTGGATCCCTTCAGATTCAATGGTGTTGAGACCTAGTTTGCGGCTACCCGTAAGGTGAGGCTACCCTGAAATAATAATGAATTGACTAATGACTTGAAGTATGATTAGCATGACATGAGACCTCAAGTGATTGATTGTGATAGATTCACTTAGGAAAATGTTTAAAAGTATTATTGAAATGGTTGGTGTTGATTTGATAATAAAATGGGTGTGCAAATTGACATGTCAACAACTTAAAATATAATGTAATAATTGAACGGGTAATTGAAAGACAAATGGTAATTTGTTGAATTAATTGTGGTTTGTGATATTATGATATGTTTTTGTGTCGTATTGACTTGTGTTGTGTTATGTTGAAATGTTTATATAGAGGGCTTCGCCCAGATGTTGAAATGCTTATATAGAGGACTTAGCCCGGTTATACTGAAATGCTTATATGGAGGGCTTAGCCCGATTATGCCGAAATGCTTATATAGAGGGCTTAGTCTGGATGCTAAAATGATTATATAGAGGGTTTGACCCGGATGTTGAAGTGCTTATACAAAGGACTTTGTCTGGTTATGTGATTATACCATGGATTTATGGTTATGGTTAGCGTGGTTTTGCTGCATACTCAGAGATATTCCGACATATTGCTGAAGCGGGTTGATTGTTCTATTGTATTAATTGATTAATTAATACGTTTGTTTATTGCATTATTGCATGCACTTATTATCAAATTGGTTTTGTTTAGACATTGTGGTGTCGGCCTACTGAGTTTTACTCACACCCTCTTTGGACCGTCGTTTGGTACCCTTGCAGATTATATGGATGCAGGTTTGGACAAGAACAAGAAACCTTGTAGTTGATTGTTGCTTGTTGGACATGTTGGAGCTTGGAGACGGGAACAACATAAGGTTCAATACCATAGACTTTTGAGTTTATTTGTGTCAGCATGGTCTTTTATTTGCATTACTTTCAATTAGACATTTAGACATGTTCTAGTCTGTCATTACATGTTTCACTATTGTTTGGTTTATTGATTCTTCTTTACCTTTCAATTGTATGTTGTATTGTTTCTGCTATTTCTATTGCTCTGATATTTATTATTATTGTTTATTTCTGCTATATTGTAACTTTGTGCTAAGGGGTATAGTCTCCTTACAATATTCTTTACACCCCCGCCGCTAGCACTACTACAAAACTAAGCTTTAGCAGCGCTGTTATTTATTAGCGTTAGAAGAAAATGTTGATAAATAGGATATTTATCAGCGCTAAAGAAAGCGCTGATAAATTTAATCTTTTATCAGCACTTTTATTTTAGCATTGATAAAGGAAATATTTATCAGCGCTTTAATTTTAGCACTGATAAAGGATATTATTTATCAACGCTTTATTTTTAATGCTGATAAATAGTATCCTTTATCAGTGCTTTATTTTTAGCACTGATAAAGAGTACGCTTTATCAGCATTTTATGTTTAGCGTTGATAAATATTTCTTTCATCAACGCATTTTTAGCGCTGATAAAATGAAATAATTAAACAAATAAAAAGTGTATTAAAAAAAATATTACAAATTTTATTAATTAAATAATTATTGATAAAAATGAATTAATTGATTATACATTATTAAATATTAAACATTTTATTAATTAGATAATTATGATAATTAATGTTATTAAGTTGTATATATTAAATATATAGATATATATTAATGTACATAAATATGATTATATATTACAAAATATTTATGCGTTTTTGGTTGCGCCCAAATTTACCCTACAGGTATGTGGTCGTTGTAGTACAGGTAGGGGTCGAATCCACAGGGACCGAAGAAGGAACCTAAAGACACTCTGATCTTGGAAGGATTTGGCTATGAAGTGGCCAACTATTCAGATTGAATTGATTTGAATAACTACTGATTTAATTTAAAGAAAATAAATTAAAACATTCAATTACTTAGTCTAAAACAATTAATGGAGATGAGTTGATCCTAAGTTGTTACTAGGGTTAGATTGGATGTATTTATTTTCTTATAACGTTCGTTTCACTAATTCAAGACGTATCCAAAAAATGATATAATTCCTCAACATCATTTACCAATTTAATCCCTACACAATTTCAAGGCTAATCACCAATGCACTTAGAGGATCAATATAATGATCACTCCAAGGAATTGGATCGTAATAGCACTCAAAATGTGTCATTGTCAAAGTTGGTGAAGACGAAGAAGAAAATAATCATCCAATGGAAATCTTAAATTAATGAAATGATTACAGAATTTTATATCATAAAATAACATCCAATCTACCCCATGCAACTCCCTAGGACCAACCCATAATGGTTTAGCCCTCCATTGATTCTATGATCTCAAAAGAAGCGGAAAGTAGACTCATTGGGGCGGAATTGAAGAAGTAAAAAAAACAACAACAAAAACACGATCACTCCACCGTTGTGTGAACAAAATCACAAGGTTTGGTGTGAATAAATTCACACCTTGAGGCAACGGTATCAAGGTGAAAATAGGAATAACAGAATAAGAGAAGAAGAAGAAGTTTTATTGAAAACTAAGGTGATTGAAACAACTTACATGAGAAGGAAAAACGCTACAAGGACAATTTGGCATAATAACATTATAATGAAAACAAAGCTCCAAGATCCCTAAATCCACCACCACTACTGCCTTAAATAGGAAAAAATGAAGCCTTGGCCGAGCTTCCAACATCCCATGTGCCTTTAATTAATTATGTTGGGAAAAGGTGGGTGGAACATTAATGATGAGAGACTTTTCCACTTCTTGCCCCGAAGTTGCAGCCAGCTTGCATCCACCGGAAAGACGCGACTAAAGGAACTTCTAGAAGGCCGAATTTGAGTGGGCCCCAGAAGACTTAAATGAAGCCCCGGATGTCCCCTAACAACCTGTAAAATTGCAGTCCAAAATAATTTGTGGTTAGGGAGATATGATTGAAATAGTGGGCTGTTTTTCTGGGCCGCAGAATCTGACCCAAAATTAAATCTTCAACTTGGGTCGCCTTAATCACCACCATTGAGGACGAATTAGCACTAGCTACAGAAGAATTATTTGTTCCTCTATATGTCTTCTAGCCTCCCATGAATTTTGGGCTTCATTGGGCCTGTATTGTGGGCCCCACAGTCCGATCAGTGGGATGATATCCAATCTGCCTTCTCCAGAATTGTTTCTTTTCATCGCCAAATATCCCCATCATCCTTTATGAATACTCCATTGATCCCTGAATGAAAAATGTTCATATTTAAGTTTATATCCATTTCCAAAAATATCAAATTAAAATATGGATAATTACATTCTTTGAAATCAGATGAAACATTGGGCCTAAATTGGTGCATATTAGGCATGGAGTGCACAAATGAAGAGAATGGATGTTCAAAATTAAAATCCACCAACTCAGGACCATAAAATCAAAAATAAACATTTAATACCATTAAAATGTAATCAAAATATGTGTTTTTATTGGCTAATCAGTTTTACATTAAATTGTCATATATTTATTGAATAATAGTATATAATTAAAAATTAATATGAATTAAAAATATTGACTAATTGCATAGTACTCAACATATAATTGAATGTCATTTGATTTTTCAATTTAATATAGATCAAATGTGTGTTATATTGATTTCACATATACGCATAATTAATGCATTTTTATAAATAATATGCACACACACACAACTTATCCATTTTTTCAATATTGTTATTGTACTTATATTCTTAATTTATTCAACTTCACTCATATATATATATATATATATATATATATATATGCATGCACTCAAAATTAGATATTCATTAATAATGTTAAAAATATATTTGTAAAAAATATTTATAAGTAAAAATATTTATAA
Source organism: Viscum album (assembly GCA_963277665.1). Classification (NCBI taxonomy): domain Eukaryota; kingdom Viridiplantae; phylum Streptophyta; class Magnoliopsida; order Santalales; family Viscaceae; genus Viscum; species Viscum album. The sequence goes on along the minus strand of OY728136.1, from coordinate 932,591,168 downwards.
ATGTACATTCACTATATTTATAGAATTATATATTTATAATTATAAATAAATAAATATTTTTTAAAAAGTATTTATATAATTATAAATAAATAATTATGTATATTTAAATTTAAATTTATAATAAATTTACTTAAATAATGAATATATTTACTATATTTATATTTATATATATTTATTAAATATATAAATATGTATAATTATATAAATATTTATATTGATATAAATAATATTTTTTAAAAATATATCTATAATTATAAATAAATAATTATAAAATTATAATAAATATATTTAAAAAGGAATATATTTACTATATTTATATTTATATATATTTCTTAAGTATTTATAAATATTTACAATTTTTTTATTTATAATTATAATTATAATTTTTTTAACAACGCTTTTTTAGCACCGATAAATAATCCTTTTATCAACACTTATATAATAAGTGTTGATAAAAGTGTCTCGATCTATTTTAAAAACCCTAATCATTTGTGAACCCATCGCGATATAGAAGCTTTCCGTGAAAGCCACCCGCTGACAGCGCTCCTCGATGAATCGAAGGTCGAATCGCTCCTCCGCGATGAATTGAAGGTCGAATCACACCACTCGACTGCCTCTGATCATCTCGTCCGACATCCAAAGAGGGTCTTGGATTTTCTTTAACCTAGCGAGGTAGGCCTTCCAATTTTCTTTGTGTATTTTTGGTTTCGTTTTTGATTTCTTCCTCTACGATTTGTTTATGATCCGTTTACGATTTGTTTGTGATCAGTTGTTTAGAGAACGATTTGTGATCCGCTGTTTATATTGACTATCGATGTATGATCTGTTGTTTATATAAGACACTGAACCTTGGATTTATTTATTGTTGTTTTACTGCAATGTTTTATATCTTCTTACTAAATAATTTTTTCATATATGTATATAAATGTGTATAAATTTTCATGTATATTCTTGTTTATTAACTATTGATTTGAGGCACATTGGTGGTTCCCTAATGATTATATATATGCTGACATCTTTCACGGACACCTCAGTAGACATGCAGCATCAGATGCTATTTTTTAGGAACCAAGTTAGTGGAGTGATGTATGCTCCTCTATTGGTTATATGTATCATAGGATTTAGTTCCTCTTAGAATTCACTATGGTCCTTAGTTTTCTTATGGAGCATATTCAAAGGGGTCATCCCCAGTTAAGCACATGAGGTTTTATCACATCAAGCCTTCACTTTTTGAATCAGTCTTTAGTTCACGTTATGTTTGAATATCATGTTTTTATCTATTTGATATTTCTTATAGACTATAAGTGAGTGAGTTTTTATACTGGCGTGACATGTATGTGTGTCTATATAGTTATTGTGTCATTTATTTCCTTAGTTGTTTGTCTAACAGCCTATATCGGTTAATGATGATTTTGGGTTTGCATGTCCATTGACCCCAAGGGTCATGTTAGAATTTTGTTCGACCTCTGGTACTAATTGTTTCTATTTGGGGGGACCACCTCCTATTTATGGTTTTTTACACTCAAAGTTTAAACCATCCTTTAGTGACTTTGAAGTGTGTTAGAGGTCATAAGATGATTTGGCCTGGTATTGTTTAGGTAATTCAGGCTAGGGTCATTACATTATTCATCTTCCGGTTTACACCTATAAAGTTTAGTGATAGTATCATTTATTATCTGCCTTTATCTCCCTCTATTTTTTCAAATTCCAACATCTCTTATTATTGGATTTGGAATATCTAGGTGCTTAGATATACTAGTAGAAATAATCCATATTTCCCTTATTAGAATTATCTATAACTTTCACTTTTGATAATGAATATCTTATGTGTATTTATTTATATATTATATAAAATTAATCTTTTATGAACCCAATAGGGTGGAGAAGAACCGAAAATGGATGCACGTTAATCGTCTGACAAACGAATATGAAGATGGAGTTAAAAAGTTCATCAATTTTGCAAGAGAGCATGCAGACGACCCTTCTAAAATCATATGTTTGTGTTTACATTGTTATTATTCAAGACAAATTAGTTCGGAAGAGATGGAAGAACATTTGATTTGTCACGGAATAGATCAAAGTTATAAATGTTGGATTAAACAAGGGGAAAAACTGAATGTGGACATCAATTGGGATGATACTACGGTTTGTGAATCATTTGATATGAATACCTTTGTAAAAGATGATGGAAATCGCATGAAAGAAATGACAATGGCAATTGAAGATGAACTTTTTGATTGTCCAAAGTTGTTTGAAGAGTTAAATAGTTGTTCCAAGAAACCATTGTATACCGGTTGTACTAAATACACAACATTGTCAGTTGTATTGAAGTTATATAATTTGAAAGCTGGCAACGAATGGAGTGACACCAGCTTTACAGAACTACTTGGTCTTCTGAAAGATATGCTACCAGAAGAAAATGAATTACCATGCCGAACATATGATGTTAAACGAATGTTACGTTCAATGGGCATGATCTCTAAAAAAATACATGTTTGTCCAAATGATTGGTCATGTTCATTACAGATGGATGTACCCCATTGAATGGTATATGAAGATTTTGAAAGGATATGTCAAGAATCGAAGTTGGTCAAAAGGTTGTATTGCAAAACGATATATTGTTGAAGAAGCTGTCGAATTATGTACCGATTACCTATCAGATGTTGAAAACATCGGTCTCTCAAAGTCTCGTCACAGCGAACGCCTTATGGGTGAAGGGATTTCTGGAAGAGATGTTACAATTACCTTGACAGGGTGGGAACAAGCACATCTTTACATATTATATAATAGTGAAGATGTTGATCCATATATTGAAGCCCGCAAAGAAATTCTTAGAGATTTGAATCTATCACGGGCTAAAAGATGGATATCAGATACACATAATCAACAGTTTATAGGATGGTTCATATATCAAATTTATAAGGAGTTATCTGAATATCTGAATTCAATTGTCGAACGACTTCAATGGCTAGCCAGATGACCGAATGCAAATGTTATATCTTACACTGAGTTTGTAATCAATGGTTATACGTTCTATACAAAAGAACACAATGACTTCAGTACGACGCAAAACAGTGGTGTTACGCTTGTAGCTGAAGCGATGCACATATCCGGTTTCAAGGATATAAATCCAATTGATGCAAATATGTCATATTTTGGCATTACCGAACAGATATACAAGTTGGATTATACAACATTTCAAGTGTCGTTTTTCCGTTGCAAATGGATTGACAATATCAATGGAGTGAAAGTTGATGAAATGAGCTTTGTGAAGATGAATTTCAGTGTAGAAGGGAAAAAAGACGATCCGTTCATAATGGCATCACAAGTAGTGCAAGTATTTTACGTCTCTAATCCAACAAACAAGAATTGGTCGATTGTCCTGCTCGCAACAAAACAAATGTTGAGTCAGATAAAAATTCAATCGAGGATGACCCTTTCATTGAGACATCACAATCAGTTCATGTCGGTCTCATTGAAGACAATATCTTGTAAGTTATAGGGGACCACAAAGAGGGGATTTGGATTCTCAAAAGAGAAAGCAAATCCTGGAAACCTTTAAAAAAAAGAGTTCAATGAGAAGGTAAAAATATTTTTTAATATATTATGTTTTTCCTCATAATATTATATGTTCTCTAATGCATTAACATAATCTAAATTAAATGTTTGACTACTCATGCAGACAATGTCTTCTGCACATGATAATATTACCAATCCCTCAAAAGAACAAACTATAATGAACAAAACCGTTTGGATAGATGCAAAAGTAATGTTACGATATACTTTCTCTATTTTATCAAAAAATTATATAATAGAACGTTGATTTAATTTTCACTATTCTTTGCAAAGTTCGTTTATTTTAGAAGATTTATGTCCATGTGTCATGTCTTTGCAAGAAGAGCAACGACGTCGTCTCTGTTCAATCACAGAGGTAATCTTGATGTTTGCACAGTAAAATCACTATCCATAAAATTAATGTATTGTTTCATATTTATGTTTAATTTATTTCTTTTTAAAATTACTCACATAATAATTGTTTTCTTATACAGGTGGATTCTTTTGTTCGAGTTGGGGGTGCTCTGTCAAACTTTCATTCTTCTCCCTTAAAACATTTTCACCCCTACAGTGGTGCATTTATCACTTTCTTTCAAGTTAGCTTCACCGTCTTTGTAAGAAGAGCAACGACACTGCCTCTGCTCAATTACAGAGATAATTTTGATGTTTGCACAATAAAATCATTGTCCATGAAATTAATGTATTGTTTCATATGTATGTTTAATTTATTTCTTTTTAGTATTACTTATATAATAATTGTTTTCTTATACAGATAGATTCTTTTGTTCGAGGTGGGGGTATTATGTCCAACTTTCATGCTCCTTCTCCCTTAAAACATTTTCACCTCTGCAGTGGTGCATTTATCACTTTCTTTCAAGTTATCTCCACTGCCTTTGCAAGAAGAGAAACGACATTGACTCTGCTCAATTTCAAAGATAATCTTGATGTTTGCAAAGTAAAATCATTGTCCATTGAATTAATGTATTGTTTCATATGTATGTTTAATTTATTTCTTTTTAATATTACTCACATAATAATTGTTTTCTCATACAGGTGGATTTTTTTGTTCGAGTTGGGGGTGCTTTTTCCAACCTTCATGACCTTGAAACCTTCTCGCCCCTACAGTGGTGCATTTATCACTTTTTTTCAAGATACCTCCATTGTCTTTGCAAGAAGAGCAATGACGTTATCTCTGCTCAATTACAAAGGTAATTTGATATTTGCACAGTAAAATCATTGTTTATGGAATTAATGTATTTTTTCATATGTATGTTTAATTTATTTCTTTTTAGTATTACTCACATAATAATTGTTTTCTTATACAGGTGGATTCTTTTGTTCGAGTTGGGGTGCTCTGTCCAACTTTCATACTCCTCCCTTAAAACCTTTTCACCCCTGCAGTGGTGCATTTATCACTTTCTTTCAAGTTACTTCCACTGCCTTTGAAGGAAGAGCAACGACGCTATCTCTGCTCAATTACATAGGTAATCTTGATGTTTGCACAGTAAAATCATTGTCCATGGAATTAATGTATTGTTTCATATGTAAGTTTGATTTTTTTTTTAGTATTACTCACATAATAATTGTTTTCTTATAGAGGTGGATTCTTCTGTTCGAGTTTGGGTGTTTTGACCATCATTCATCTCTTTCTGCACCAAAACTTCCATAAACTTCTTCTCTCACAAAACCTTTCACTCTTGTAGTGTTGACATTTATCACTTTATTTCAAGTTCCATCCACTACTCAATCACAGAAGTAATCTTGATATTTGCACAGTAAAATAATTGTCCATAGAATTAATGTATTATTTCATATTTATGTTTAATTTATTTCTTTTTAATATTACCCATAATAACTGTTTTCTTATACAGGTGGATTCTTTTGTTCGAGCTGAGGTGGTTCGAAACTACTCATGCAATGTTGACAGTTCGACAAAGAAAGTCAATAGAAATCGTGGTAACATTGACACTTATGATTGTTTTTGAATGTATGTAATAATTTGTATTTATGTAATTGTATAAACCAATGTTTGAAATGTCTATAATATAGTGTTTGTTTCTGGTATTTGTGGTGTAAATTTCATTTCATTTAAATTATGTATTGAGACTTGTTTTTGTTGATATCTGGTGTGTTTCTGGTGCTGCAGTGTGTGGTAACAGCATACTGCAGTATGGCCCTTTATCAGCGCTTTTAAAAGCGCTGATAAAGGGTTCCTTTAGAGGCGTTAAATTAAAGCGTTGATAAATGGGTATTTTATCGTCGCTTTTAAAAACACCGATAAAGGTCCTATTTATCAGCGTTTTTTTAGCACTGATAAATGACCCCTTTATCAATGCTTTTTCAACGCTGATAAAATTCATGGGCTTTTAACGTCGCTCACGTTGTCAGCACTTTTCTAACGCTGTTAAAGGTTAGTTTTATAGTAGTGTAGTCGGCACCCTCTAGCATACGAGGTGGAGCACTTGAGGTCCCGTAACCAATCTGATATGGTCACGTGAGAGACTACCGGATTGGGGGACGTTACACAGACAATCAACAAAAAACACCAAAATTTAAATTTCAAATTTCAAATGCCAAAAAACAGGAGATTCATTCCTCGTCGGTTGGATGCCATTCGAGGAGCCTGAGATCGAACGTTGCCTCAAGCTCTTCGACTAAAGCATCGCCTTAGAAAATGTCAATCGAATAAATACTTGTCGTCACTGCCCGTAGTTGTCGTCATCACCGCTCAACGTCGACAACTTCAACATCGTTGAAATCGCCTACACTACCAAAAATAGTCTTCCCGAATCTTCGTTGTCAACATCAAACCAGCAAAAAACACCATCGAGCTCACCATCACCAAAATCATGAAACATAGATGACATAACGAATAACCACCAAGAAAGCAGAGAATATATCCTCAAGCACACCATAACCAACTTTTCCAAAGCGTTGCCATCATTGTGCATGACCATCAACACCGAAGAAGCAGACCAGGGAGAAAACAGAAGACTGGTTCCACCATTGCCAAAACAGATGACCCACCCAACAGAGCAAATGACTACCCCGCCCTTAAACCGCAACTAATGTCAAGACATTGGTGAGTGACATTATCGATGGATACTGAAGGAGACTTGAATTCACCGATTCAAGTTTGATCCAAATATTTTGAGCCTTTTTAAAAGGTCTTTATTTTATTATTTTTATCGTTGTATTTTTTATTTACTTTTATATTCTTAGTTGGGTTTTATTAGTTCTTCCACTACATGTCGAGGGTCTGTAATGTTATTAAAACCCTTCACACATCATATGGCATGATATGAAAGGCATAAATGATACAATATCCTATATCGTATCAAACGATATACCCTCAAGGCATAGGATATGCCTTTTGTGACATAGATATCGTACAATATGATATCCTTATATCATCTCATATGATGTAGCCAAATGTATCATACGCATAAAGGTTTTAGGGCATACTACATTATGCACATATATATCAGTTTTTATTAGGGACATTGTTGGTAGTGGCCTACTAGGTTTTATACTCACTTGCACAGGCACTTTGGTGCATGTGTGCACATACATATTATATGGTTGACATGCAGGCTCGAGCGATGGCTCCAACACAAGCAGTTGAGTTGGAGGAGCTCAATAGGGATATGGAGACAAGTATAAGTGATGCTTAGGACACCGATTGGGTCTCCTTCGGATTTCTTTTTAACCGTTTATGTTGTACTATATATGATCAGCCCATTGTGTGACCCTGCTCTGTTGTATGACAATCTATATGCATGATTTACATTTGTTATAACATGGTGATGTTTGCTATGGTTAGTTATTGGTTGTACTTGATGTTAATCTATTTACTGGTGTTCAATTATTTGCTTGTTATTGTTTGTTATGATGTTGAAGGTATATTCTCCTCATATGGTTTTATCACTCTTATTGTTGGTCGACATCCTCTAACGTATAAGGAGGCACGTTTGAAGTCATGTGGAGCTCCAATTCAGATCGGCAGTCAGTGATAGTTCGGGGATGTTACATCGTTAGTGCGCTTACCCAAGTGATGATCTCTCTAAGAAGAGTTTTTTTTATAAATTTGATGAGGTGACAGAGTTGGAATATTTAGGAGGATGTGAGGAAGAACTAGAGAGCATCTAGTGATTTCATGAGGAAATTTCTAGGGAATTCAGGGGTCAAGTTCAAAATTTGGAAAGGAAATGTATGGTTGAAAAGAACGGGTGGGGATATTTTTCAAAAAAACAATAATGTAAGAGCAACGAGAATGGAGAAGTGAATATGTAGCATATTATTGGTTATTTGAAAAATAAAGATATGATCACAATGTTCATGTGAAGAACTGTAGAATACCTGAAGGTTAAGCTTGACATTATTCTGGTTTGAGTGCCATTACTGGTTGTTAAAACTATTGCATGACTTGGGAGCCAATATTTATTATATCCCTTTCTTGAAATAGTGAGTAGAGAGATAGGAAGAGAGAATCCCCCCCTTAGAATTGGCAATGGACTGGACCAGAACCATTGTAATCACAATAATGCATTGGTGATTTGTGTATAGTGGTGACTTGCCATGTGTGCACCTTGGATGAATCATTCACATTGAAGGGAAATCAAGTAAAATACTCGTGTTTTTGTGTGCTTGCTTGCTTGATTCAGTTAGTGTGATACATCTTGTTAAATGAAAGATTAATTGTATTCCTTCCAACTGGGGGATAAGATCTTGAAAAAGGATTTTTATAAAATAATGTTTAAAAATTTGATCACCCTAATTCACCCCCTATCGGGGTGATTCTACATTGGTACCTCGGTGCTAACACGTGTCCATGTTATTGCACTCATACACTGCGTTTGGTGAGATTTTAGTAAAAGAAAAGAAATGATTTGATATTTTGTAAAAGAAAAAGAAAAGAAAAGAAAAGATTGTGATTTCTCTCCTCGTGTTTGGATCAATAACTTAGTAAAAGAAAAGAAATGATTTGGATTTCTCTCCATCTTGTTTGGTGAATCTTTTTAAAGGAAAAGAAAAAAAAATCTTTTGTGATACATGAAGAAAATAGAGATAAAATTGGAATTTTAAAATATTAACAACCCTCCACCATCATTTCTTTCCAAATCACCCCAATTTTGGGGTGATTTAAAAACAATAGCTGAAGAGAAATCCATTTCTCCCCTTATCATTTCTCTCCTTTTAAAATTATCTCGCCAAATATGAGAAACCAATCCCCCTCTCAATATCATTTCTTTTATCTCGCTATCACCCCTGCCAAACTAGCCCTTAAGCTCAACTAATCAATCACAGTCAAAGAACATGAAACCATCATTTTCATGTCACCGGGTTACCCATCAAGAAAAAAATCTCACTATAAACATTTCCCCTTCATTGCTACCAAGGACCCCTTTAAGATCTTAATTTGTCTACTTTTGTCTGAGAAGTGATAATTTGTCGAGGACACCCAAGGAAATCAAGTTTTTCCACAAACCATGAACATACCATCCACTACACCATCATACATAAACATTTGAGTTGAGTCATTACTCTCGACTCTTAGCTCATTGTCATCCCTCAAAAAAACAACTCTCAAAATAGTAGTACCAAAGTCAATAACCCAAGAATCATTTGAACTTGATGCGTTAAATGTCAGAACATCATTCTCATCACTATCATCAAAACTATCTTGAACAATTATGGCTTTATGATCATCACTAGACTCCACCTTCTCGATTTTCCTTTGTTGTAAGCAGACTTTCTTGAAATGTCATTGTGGCTTGCAAATGAAGTACCACACCCCATTTGACCTAAATTTAGACTTAGCCCTACCACTGAACCTTCTTGTTCATCACTCGTCGACTCTACCAACCGTCAAACCAAGATCTTGCATACTATCGAATCCAGAAACTTTTTTTCTTCAGTTCCAACGATTGCATGGCATCCTTCACATCATTAGCATTGATCCGAGATCTTCCTTAAATCATGATCTTCATGAAATTTTCAAAGAATCTTGACACGGAGCACAACAAGATGATAACCTGATCTTCATCTCCAAAGGTAACTCTAATTTCATGCAGATCCAAGATAATTTTATTGAAATTATAAAAATGTTCCATCACTATCATACCCTATGACCATTTCAAGGTGTACAACCAATAAATCTATAATAGTGTGCTCACCAAGGGCTTCTTTTGAAATTTTTCTTATAATTTATTCCACAGTATCACTAAAGTCGTTTCATCAACAAACACATCTCACATGATACGCCTAGAAGAATTGTGTTTTGTGTCCTCTTCAAAAAAAAAAAATCTACTTGCATCTCTATTGGAAATTTGTTACCATCACCGACATGCAGCTTTACTAAACCAAAAGTGACTGTGACTTCACATTCCACGAGGCAAAATCGTTTGAGACATTGAATTAGGCAACCTCAAATTTATGAGTGGACGGCATATTCAAACTTAAAAAAAAAAAAAAATCGAGAAACTAAGATATAATCTCGAAATAGCAAAGAATAAATTTTTCCCAGTGCTCTAATACCAATTGTCATGGAATCAAACAATGAACATTGTGCGTGACACTGTTAATATAGACAGGTAAAACTGTAAAAGAAAACACAACAACAGCAAGTATTCAAAGAACACAGAGAACCTGCGTGATCAAACATGACTTTCAACCATGGGAAAGGGGGAAATCTTTCCACTAATCAGAGATTCATGGTACAGAGTTATCTTTGACAACTCCTTCAAAAAAAAAGAATCTCTGACAAAAAACCTCCATTTAGAAGAATAACTCCTCTCTGTTTTTCTCTAGTTGTTTTTTCCCATCACCGTACTATAATAATAATAATAGAGTATAAATAAAAATAAATTTCTGAATGTGATGAATCAAGATTCATAAAGGAACTAATTGAAGAGTTATTTCTCTCTCCATTAGAGAACATGGAGACATCGCCACTCTCCATTCAGCAATACGAAATACATTCAGCACATATTCATAACATTTATCAATTATGATGAGTGAATTTTAAAAATAAATACTAATTTATTTTTAAAAAATACATACAATTAAATTTTTAAACTAAACTATTTGTATAAATGCTAAAAGAAATAATTTTTCAATAAGCAAGTGAAAAGCTAGAAAATTAGAATTGTTTTTTAAAGCCATTCAACAGGATAGTGTTTCTTTTATTTTTTGGTGTAAATCCTATCAAACGTAATCTAAGCCTAACTTGACAAAAAAAATTGACATGGATGTTTGCATGCATGCAAGCATGCATAAACCCATCCATCCAAACATACATACATACATCATGCATCATACAACATGGGAAAAAAGAATGGCAGCACCGTTCCACATAAATGCACTAAACAACTTGCACATGCATTTCTTCCAAACCGCATTCCATTACGGAAGGAACTGTAACAACTGAAGCAATAAAGTAAAGAGTGCCCAGCTGACCTTAAATAAACTGCAAATCCCAGAGGTTCACGAATAACTTACCATTTTCAGATTCAATAAGGAGCTACAAGTTGATTGTGTGATAAAATTGACATTTCCTGCACCCATCAAAGAACATATTATTTTGTTGGAATCAGATGAAGCCATCATTTGGAACTAGAGGGATAAAAACACATTTGAGACGAGATAAAAGCGGCCAGGAATGGTTTTCGACCAATGTTTATTGATAAAATGTATATAGTACTTATCACTTATGATAAATGCTTTTGTATAATTCTTTTAGATTGATTATTGAAAAACTACTTTTTACTAATTCAAATGATATTATTTTCAAAAATTTATATACAAGCGTTTGATAAGTGCAATAAACACTTTTCCATTGAGTGTTTCCATTGAGTGTTTTCAAACGCGACCTAAAATTCATCAACTTTTTTAGCACATTTCATATCATCAAACCCATGACCGACCATTCCATGCCATGCATGCCCAAGACCCATGAAAAGGGCAATGATGCTTTGACATAAAAAGTTGATGCTTCATCAACACCTGTGTCGAAATCATAAAAAAATTTATACAAATTTGTGTCACAAACGGGTCACAATCAATCAAATTGTGTATGGTATCGATGCAGGTGTTGATGAAATGCCTAACTTTTGATGCCAAAGTATCATTATTCCCCGTGAAAAACAAACCTGACCACATATGGGGCAGACATCGCTTTTTTCCATCCACTCAAGAATGCATGGAAGATGAAAATGATGTTGACAACTTGTGGTGTTTTTGGGGTTGTCTTCATCATAATCTACAGTAAAAGCATGCCAATATAAACATCAGTTTCAAGATCTCATGACCAAATAAAACAACATATTCCTCAACTTTCAAAAGGCCACTACACCTTCAAGGCAGATGGGGCAAACATCTTCACAGACTTTTGCTGACATGTTGAGCTCATTCGATGCTGAAACTTGAAACTTCCTCTGGGAACCGAATAATGAACTGGCATGATCGTGGCCGTTTGATCTTCTAGATTGTTGATCAGCAGCAGAATCTGTGGAAGCATCCAGAACTGCATCAAATGGCAGTGGCATGGGAGGCATCCTGTGAACACGAGGGGCAGCCCATTCCTGCTTTGGATCAAGTATAATCATGGCACCATCACTGGCAGTCAAGGATTCATCCTCTTCTAAAGCCGATGAGCACTGGCATGAATTTCCATGAGATAATACACAGCCAGCAGAAGTGACAGAAATTGATCTTAGGCTCCCTTTGACATCACTTATTAAAAAATGCTTATATCATTTGTATAGATTTCTCCAGATTACTTTATCATAATGTGCTTATCGAACTGCTTATCATAAGTGATAAGTGTTATAATCAGTTTTCAGTAAGTGCTATAAAACGGAACCTTGGAAATAGAATGTGCGATAACAACACAATGGCATTAAACAAGAATCACACTAACATAGTAATAGATGGGCATGCCATGAAGCTGTGCTGTTCGGGAAGAGGAACAGCAACCACCCATTCTGTGGTTTTTACTGCTACGGATCCACAGCTGTCAGCTCCCGGTGCATGTTTTCATGTTGAAGACACGTGAACAATCAGATGGTATAATGTAAAGAAAAAAAATGTGACTTGAAGCCAAGTAAAATCATAAAATCCAAGAATAAACAGCAAATATGTTGGGTAAAACAATCGGCACTGGAAAATAAATGATTTGTCAATTCATAAAAAAAATGAAATGAAATGATTATAATTTTCTTCTATTCTGCTTGGATGGAGTTAGTAAAAGAAAAGAAAAGATTTCTCCACAAATCATTCCATTTTTGGGATGATTTGAAATAGGATGTAAGAGATAAATTCATTTCTCTCCATTTCTCTCTCTATTGTTTCTTCTCATCTAATTTTACTAAACCAAACAATGAGAAGAGATCGGTAACACCCTACATGTTTTCCTTTCTACCCGAGTCACCTCTACCAAACATACTATAAAATCTAAGCACCAAAGTTACCAGAGACTCTATAACAAAATTATAAAGGGTAGTTGAATCCCACAACACCAATTTTATATGAGAGAGCAACTCAAGAAACAAAGGCAGCATTTTTCAACACTTGATGAAAAAAACAAGCAGTGTTCCTTTTGTTTTTGAAAAGACATTTATACTTAAATTCTTGAAGAAAATCATTTAAACAAGTGGTATAAAAATACTTTTTCAATAAGCAATCCGGAACCACTTATACAGAAATACATGTGATAAGTGATAAGTGTTCTTACTAACTACATGGCATTCACAAGAACTCCCAATTAAATATCGTGATGCAGAGATTCACAATGGCTTGTTAATTGATTGCTTTGTTTTCATTTTAGATATTATCGTTATTGTCAGTTGGGGTTAACATACAGTGTCTCAACACATAAAAGCCTAACCTAGATTCAACAACTTGACACTCATGTAGGCATACCCAAAACACAAGACCTAAAAACCAAGACCCTTTGAAACAACTTTGAAGATCCACACAAAATATAATTGAATCAAAATTCACTAGTTCTTGAATGGCTAAGAACCTCAAAATCTGCAACTGGGAAGTTCCTCATCACCCAATACATACCCACAAGACCAACATGATCAAACACAGCACATGTGAAAATTGCAGCGTTCAGCAAAATATAATTGAATCATCAGATGAGAGGCAAATAAACCCAAAAACCAATCTAAAGAACCATGATACACGAAAGAGAAACAAATCCCCTGAGCAAGAACGCATCGCTGGTGAGGTTTCGAGTACAAGAAAATAGATCGACAATGAGAACCCTTACACGCGAAGGAGCAACGGGGCGTGGAATTCGATGTGGTTCCGCCGAAACAGTAATGATATCGAGGGGCAACAGGGAAACTCTGGAGTCATGGCTACCTTCAAACGAATAAAATCCATTGAAAGTGGATTTCGAGTCAAAAATTTCTAGCTGCTTGATGATATGGGGGACCATGGCATTGAATCTCCTGCATCCAGCACTGACATTTTTCTGTTTCTTTAATCACCAGTAGTCTTCTCAGTCAAACTGTGGAACTTCGTGCACTCAGTAATTCAAAAACTAGCGGACGTGATTATCCAAATACAGGGAATCCGAATCCGATCGATGGCATAGTAATTGTTGTTGTTGTTTTCAGGAAGATATCGGGTTGGTAGCAAAAGAAAGACCCCACAAACTCGGGCAGGTAATGGCGGGAAAAATCAGAAGATTCATCGATGGAAGAATGACCAAAAGGACAAGTTGCAGAAGAATCCCACACGTCAGGAGTCGATGCATCGTTTGGAAGTATTCGCCACATTCATTGATTAGCGCTGTCCTTGTGAAAAACGATCGTTACTAAAGAACGATTAGCACCACCAACCTCTCATTGATTGTGATTATGTTGAACCACCCATCTCGTTTATTATGATTTTGTTGAATCGCCTACCGCGGGGCCACTCCCAATTAGAAAGAAATTAGCGGGAGTTTTCTTTGTCGACAAATGTTATCGTGGTTTTTTCATATATAAATCAGAATAAAAAATCCCATGAAATTGTAATCATAAAAACTCTCTGTAATAGTTGTAATCCCACAACACTTGATCCGAAGAGAGTAATAAGAACCACCCCCTTCTCTTGTGGACGTAGAGACTATTATTGAACCACGTAAATTGTGTGTTATTCTAATTTATTCTTTGTTTGTATTCATTTTCGTCGTCACGAACATCTGATGTCCCAACAAAGTGATATCAGAGCTATCGGGGTTGAAACGAGGACGTGCAGAGAGGATTTTCTGGTGATTGGAAAATTGAAGTTGGTTGGAATTTTTTTTTGATGTCAGATCCATGAAGAGCTCGGCGAGAAGATTCTAACGGTGCAAGCAACGTAAAAAAACAGAGCTAAAACGAAGCCAGTAGAGCAGGTCAAAGTTTCGGTCAAACCATAGGTGCTACAGCACCCCCATGTCGGAGAAGACAGTACTGTTCATACCAACAATGACTTTCCGATCACTGTTCCAGTGAGCCACATCAGCGCCATATCATCGGTTGATATAGAACGTTGAAATTGTTGTGGTTATTACTTAGCCAATCAGAGTCCATTTTCAACGATCCAGAATTTGATTCCAGTTATTTCAATCATTCCGAACACATCTGTATGGTTAGATTTTTAAAATTCTCACTCCAATGGATAAAAATACAAGTAACATGATTAAACTTACCGCTTTCAATTATGTCATCTGGAAACCCAAAATGGAAGATCTTTTATATATTAAAGATTTGTGAAAACCAATAGTGGAGACCATTGCGCCCATTACAGTGCAACCGGAGAAATCTTCAATAAGCGGTCAATCTGATGAGAAAACATCTGTTAGTACTCTACCAGTTGATACGGAGTGGGTCATGCTCAACAGAAAGTGCGCTGCCCAAATCAGATAGTGGATCGACAATGGTATCTTCCAAAAAAATTCCAACGAACACGATGCTTATGTTCTTTGGTGAAAATTGGAAAAGATGTATGCAAAGATAACCGTGCAGAACAAAGCAAACTTGATACGCCGTTTTTTCAACTTAAAGTACAAAACATAGGACCAACGTATCAGAGCACATGAGTGAGTTTCAAGGTACCATTGATCAGTTGAATTTCATAAAAATGATGATTGATGGTGATTTACAAACACTGTTGATGTTGATTTCTTTACCAAAGATGTGAGACACACTAGTTGTGTCGGTCAACAATTCCACTCTAGATGGAACTCTCACCATGGAAATAGTTAAAGACTGAATGCTGAATAAAGAGTCCCGAAAGAAAGGTGGGGGATATAACCTGAATCAGAGACTCATGTCACTGAAAGACAATGGAAGTAGAAATGGCAGGGAAGAAACAGAGGAAAAGAACCTCGCGACCAAAGTCTGTAAAGGAGGAAGCGATCAAGATATGACATGAAGTTCCACCATTGTGTCAAGCCCAAACACTTTATTCGGGAGTGTAGAAGGTTGAAGGTAGAACAGAGAAATCAGAAAGGTAAGACCCAAAATAATGATGTTGCAGTTGTCAATGAAGAGAACGTTATTGTTCAGGAAGATAATCAGGTCAGTCTTGCAAGCCAAGAATCAGCATGGATGATTGATTTTGGCACCTCCTACCATGTCACTGCCAGAAGAGATTTCTTCTCATCTTACACTTCAGGGAGTTTCAGACATGTGAAGATGAGAAATGATAGTGCATCCAAAATTACAAGTATTGGTAATTTTTTTCTGGAGACTAATATTGGATGCATATTATTGTTGAAGGATGTGTGACATGTTCTTAATATTCGCCTCAATCTGATATCCACTAGAATGCTTGAAGATGATGGATATGTTAGTTCCTTCGATGATGAGAAATTGAAACTTACCAAAGGTAACTTGATAATTGCTAAAGGAAAGAAAGATACTTCTCTTTATCTCACAGATGTCAGACCTTGTGAAGGAGAAGTCAATGCAGTGAGAAAAGATGTTCCTGTAGAAATTTGGCACAAGTGACTTGGTCACATGAGCGATAGAGGAATCAGAATGCTCTCCAGAAAAGATCTTTTACCAGGTCTAAAAGGTACACAATTGGATACTTGTATTGATTGCATCATGGAAAACAATACAGAGAATCATTTAATGGTTATTTACCGTCCAGAAAAGTAAATGTTTTAGATTTGATTCACACTGATGTCTTCATGATGAGCACTAAGTCGATGGGAGGTGCTATTTTTTTTTACCTTTATAGATGATCATTATAAGAAATTTTGGTCCTTTTCTGTGAAAACTAAAGATAAAGTGTAGGATGTTTTCAAGCAGTTTCATGTGAAGGCGGAAAGAGAAGCAGACAGACGATTAAAGTGTGTTTGAGTAGATAATGGAGGAGAGTATTGTGGTCTATTTGAGGAGTACTACAGGAGTTTTGATGCCATGCTAGAGAAATCGGTACCGAAGATGCCTCAGCATAACAGTGTTATTGGTAGGATGAACATAATAATTTGCGAGAGAGTCAGATATATGCTCTCAAATGCAAAGTTTCCAAACACCATTTGGGGGGTGATAATGAGGATCGCAATTGATCTTATTAACCTTTCTCCATCAGTTCCACTAAACTATGATGTTACATAAAGGGTTTGGACGGGTAAAGATGTTTCATACAAAAACTTGAGAGTATTTGGTTGTAGGGCATTTGTTCACTTCCTGAAAGATGAGCGGGTAAAGATGGATGGAAAAGGAAAACAATGTATCTTTTTGGGATACACTCATGAGCAGTTTTGATACCGACTTTAGGATCCAAATAACAGGAGGATAGTTAGAAGTAGAGATGTAGTGCTTCTTGAGGATCAGACGATTGAAGATTTTGAGAAGCCAGAAAATAAAGAGAAGTTGCAGTCTGAGGAAATTCCAGTCAATTTAGAACCAGTCTCACCACAATCAGTTCTAACTAGTGTGAGAGAGATATGTGACACTGATGATACATCACTACTAGGTAATATGTCTCCACCTGCTGATATGCCTCCATCATATGATATTAAAGAACAAATTCCTTCTGAAGTTTAGTTGAGTAGATCCACCAGGGAATGAAAATCGAGTCATAGATACTCAACACATGAGTATGCGATGCTCACTGACGTGGGAGAGCCAAATAGTTATGATGAACGATCATGATTCAGCAGAAGATGGAGTGGAAGAATACCATTAATAAAACACATATTTTCAATAATTTTTATTGAATTTCAATGTTTTAAATCCCACCAAAATGTTATTTTAATATAAATTTCCACATTTTATGATTTTAGTGGTATTTTGAGATTAATCGTCAAAATGACCTATTTTGGATTTTAATAATTTTAAATTATTTATGTATTTTGGCCATAAAATTTTCTATATTGATCTAAATTGTGAAATTATTTCTTTTTAGGATTTTAAACATCTATGTATTCATTTCATCCTTCTGGACCAAAAGCTTATTTCACCATATAGAAGCTCAAAACAAGCTCACAAATCAGGTCTTGAAAACTGTTTATAGATCTAGATATTTTTGGTATTGGGCCCATATCTTGTGATTTAAGGGACTAAATACTCTAAAATTATGTGGGTGGACAATAAAGAGGTTTTGGAATAACTTTCATGAAGGCTCTCATGCGTGAATCAACCATTTTCATATCCATTAATTCATGATAATCTAAATATGTGAAATGTGGAGAGTCTGTCTAGGTAGAATAAATTTTCAATATAAAATGGCCATAACTCTCACTACACATATCCAAATATACTGAAATTTGGAGGTGAGATGTTCAAGATATTTATAAACAACTTTCATTAATGATTAAATGTGTGAATCAGCCATTTATTAGGTATGAAATGCATCAACTTTTGAAGGAAAATTATAGTATATAAAAGGAGGAGAGCTTTTCTGCTTTCTTTTATTTCTTTTCTTTTCCAAAGATTTGTAATGTATTCTTCTTCCCCATTCATCTCAATTATCCTTACCACAATGGGGTAAAAATTTTGAGTGATTGGGGAAGAGTTGGTTTTCTATTTTGTAATACTTGAGTTCTTGGACATAATTGAATAAATTCTCTTTCACTCATATATAACGCTATTTTCAATTTCATATAGAGGTTTTTATTATCAAGTGTGTCCGTTCTTTATTTTTGATTCTGTTATTTATTTTTTCTTTGGAAAATTATCATTATATCCCTCCACTAATTTCTAGTTTAGATACGATATAATAGACCAAGGATTAGTGGTGAAGTACTCAACATTCGTCAGTACGTATAAAAGGGGAAGTGGATGTTCTTGATTGTTTGGGATAAAAAAGACCCGGTTGGGTATTTCCCAAGTCAATTGATGATATTCATTGCAACTATATTACACGTAAAATGAGAGTAGACCAAACTGAGATCTTGGTAAGGTATTCTCTCACCATCACTATTTGACCAAAGGATTGATAGGAAATGATTATTGAATCACACTTAAAACAACTTTACAAAAGAGGATTGAATTACATAGAACAAGGATATAATTTCAATTGGAAAACCAACCCTGACCTAATCACCCTTCTCATATCATAGTTTTAAATCAAGTGAATTTCTAATTTATTTTTAATCATTTTCTCAATTTATTACATTTATTTCATTTCTTTCAAAACCAATAAATTCAAAAACTACCATATTTTTCTCTCTAATTAAAAGTGACAAACTATTTTGTGTGAAATCCTCTTCGAATGAATTCTTAGGGTTAATCACTAGACTATGTCATGCCCCACGACAGGTGTGAATCAACCATATAAGAGGAGATGATATAATTACACAAGAACCATACATTTGATTTGGTGGAGTCACCACATGGAAAGAAGACAATCAAGAAAAAATGGTTATACAAAATTAAAGGAGAAGATAGAAGCTCACAACCATGCTATAGATCCAGAATGGTTGTGAAGGGATTCAGTCAGAAGAAAGGTATTGACTTGATGAAATTTTTTCTCTTGTGGTTAAAATTTCTTCTATCAGATTTGTTCTTGGATTGGAGGCTAGTCTGAACCTAAATGTTCAACAAATGGATGTAAAGACAACTTTCTTACATGATGATCTTAATGAGGAGATATAAATGGAGCATTTGGAGGGATTTCAGGTGAAAGGTAAATAAAACCTGGTATGAAAATTTAAGAAAAGTTTATATGCTTTAAAACAGGCACCGAGGCAATAATAGAGAAAATTCGACTCATTCATAGAGAAAAATGATTACAAGAGGATGACTGTTGATCACTGTGTTTTCATCAAACAATTTTCTAATTGTGATTTTATTATCTTGTTTCATTATTTTGATGATATGTTGATTATTGGTAGATATATCACCAAGATTTATAGATTAAAATAAGGAGTTAAACAAGTCTTTTGAAATGAAGTACTTGAGAGATGTTACTCAGATTCTTGATATGACGATTACTCATGATAAGAGGAATCATAATATTTGGCCATATCAGGAGTGTTACATTGAGAAGGTTATTGAAAGATTCAACATGAGAAAGGAAAAACCGGATAAAACTTCACTTGAGAGTCATTTTAGAATCACGACAAGTCATATTCCATCAACTGAGGAGGAGAAAGAGGAGATGGAAAAAGTTCCTTAACAGTCAACAATTGGTAGTCTTATGTATTCCATGGTGTGCACCAGACTAGATATTTCTCACACTGTTGGTGTTGTGAGTAGTATTATGTATTCCATGGTGTGCACCAAACATGAGGAAATCCATATCTGGGTACCTAATATCATTTGTAGATGGAGTATTATCATGGAAATAATGACTTTATAAGTGTGTTGCCTTGTCAACTATAGAAGAATAATATATCGCAGTCACTGAGGGCTACAAAGAGATGCTGTGGATGAAGAAGTTTTTATAGGAGTTGTGACAGAGTATGGAGAATTATATTCTCTATTGTAATAGTCATAGTTCTATTCATCTCAACAAGAATCCAACATTTCATTCCAGGTCCAAACACATCGATGCATGATATCATTGGATCTGTAATGTGTTGGAAAAAAGATTGTTGAAAGTTGAAACAATACACACAAATGATAATGGGGAAGACATGATGATGAAGATTCTACCAAAAGAGAAGCTAGAAGCCTTTAAGAAGACTTTAGGTCTAGATTTTACCCCAAATTGGTCGCGGGGGAGAGATTTGTGGGGGCCACTTCTAATTATAGGGAGAAATTAACAGGAGTCTTCTTTGTCGGTAACTACTATGGTGGTTTCTTCCTTGGTTAGAGGCCAACCCATCCAACACCAAAGATGCATAGAAGGTGGTGAGAGAAACATCAAGGGTTGATGAACCAACCCAAACCAACCCTTGATAGCCTTGATTATCATTCATCTATGAATCAGGATCAAAATCCCATGAAATTGTAATCAGAAAAACTCCCTGTAATCATTGTAATCCTCCAATGCTTGATCTAGAGAGAGTAATAAGAACTACCCCCTTCTTCCATGGACGTAGGAACCATTTCTGAACCATGTAAATTGCATTTTATTCTGATTTCTTCTTTGTTTGTGTTCATTTTCATCACCACAAACATCCGCTGCCCCAACACCTATGTAGATGATGATGATTTACTTTGGGTTTTTAGTAAGTTTTTTTTGTACCAAATAATCTTACATGGATATATCACCAATCCCATAGCACTATACATATGTTTTTCCAAAATATTTTGAATATCTCTATCAATGTTCTACTAGTTAGTGTTTTGGTTTGATTTTCTTGGATTTCGTGCAGATTTTGTGAGCATTTTTATCATTCTACATTTATAGGCACCATGACAATTTTTCTTTCTATAGATGATCTTTCATTTGAATTTCATCAATGGAATTGCATCTAAATTGAAATTTTTATTTTTGGCTTCGAGTTTTGTGGGGATCCATGCAACTTGATTTTCCAGTTTATGGCAAGTGTCTAACAATTTTTCTAGACAGTTCTGGGACTCATGATTATAAATATACCTTTAGGGTCATATTTTCCTAGACTTTCTCTTACTCTCAAATCCCCCTTTATAATTTTGAAATAAATTTAAAGGAATACTCTGTGCCAAGAAATTTAAACATAGTTTAATTAAATTTTGGAGGGTTCATTTTGTTTCTCCAAAGGAGGTCATTCCACTTTCGTAATTCAACAGGTGTGATTTAATTTAGTGGATTTAAGAAGGTGATGCATCTAAGAGAGAGTTTTTTGGAGTTTATTTGGTGTTGGTGATTAGTTTGGGGTGGATGATTCAAAAAAATTTATTTTAGAGTTTTTGTGAGTATTTACTTGTTTATGCTTTCAATTAGTGTAGAAGTAAGCTTTAATATTCTATGATTATTATTTCTATGTATTATTCATTCCTTTTTTGTCTATTTGAATTGTTTTTTGTGTGCCAGAGATATAATTTTTGTATAAAATAGAGGGCTTTGGATGTTCAATGGATTAAACAGATAAATGTGATGTGGATGAAAAGAAATGAATAGTGTGATTTGTGATTTTTGAATAATTTGGTTGGAAGAGGAAGTGTTCTTTTGATAGAACAAACCTTTGGGGTGAGAGTCTCATTTTGGAGTGTGGGGACCTTTTGAAAGTTCATTGTCATTGGCTGGAGGCGAGACCTTCATTGGTTGAAATTCAAATGGTCTAAAGGTTCATGGGATTTGGATTGTGTCTAAGTGGTGGAGCCTACAAAGTTTGCAAAAGGTGAAACCTTCCCTAAAATTATTTTCCAGATAATAGTCTAGAAGTCTAGATGGTTCAAAAGATTGCCCTACCTTTGTGATATTTCTAAGTACTTGCATCAATCTGTGTCCCAAAAGGATATTTCCAGAATGTGAAGTCTGAATGGTGTGGCTCAATAAATATTGATTTTAATTTTTCTTTTGACTTGATTCTTGTGATGAATATGCCTAGGATACCTGTTTTCTCATGTTTTATCCCTAGGATGTTGTTGATTCCTAGGTAGAGGGTAGTGTTATGGGTGGACAAGATAAGTGAATATCTCTTTTCCAATGGGTAGAGGCAAGATGTGAGATGTTGAGAAATACATATGTTAGATACATAGTGGGAT
Organism: Viscum album; assembly: GCA_963277665.1. NCBI lineage: Eukaryota > Viridiplantae > Streptophyta > Magnoliopsida > Santalales > Viscaceae > Viscum > Viscum album. The sequence goes on along the minus strand of OY728136.1, from coordinate 932,568,540 downwards.
GTGTACCCATGGGGTGGAATTTTGGAGATCTCATGATTATAATTATGGTTGACTTGGAATTATGGGTTATGTATATCCCTATTGTAATTTATGTTACATGAGTGATGGCATGAAGTGATTTTCTATGTGAATCCCCACCTAGGTATGGGGAAGTGTGGATCTATCCCAACATCCATGTATTATGTGTCTTGGTGGATAACCAACTATGTGATAGCCTGATTTTTCAATTTTGTATATATATTATTATAATGTTATTTTTTAGATAAAATAGTGTATTTTTTTAAAAAAAATAGAACTTTTTAATGATGCAAACTTTGTACACGATTTGGTAAACCCTGCACGGTGACTTTGCAATGTAAGAATTTCAAAGTAGTGAGCAATGCATGGTCTGAGCATGATTTGGTAAACCATGAATTATAACTGTGCATTGCTAAATATTGACCTCAAACTCTATTTTTCATGTCCCGACTTCCCAAGAATCTTCATAATCGATTTATGGGATATTATAATGATGTCACTAAATATTTATTATGGTTATATAATTTAAGAAATGTGTTACTAATGTTTTAGTTTTTATTTTCATAAGATATAAGTGCATGTGGTATCTTATATATATTTATTGATTTATTATATCTATATGTTGTAATTATAAATGATTCGATATTTAAATGAAATTGTAAATTATTATTTGACATGGGATTTGAGTTAATAACTATTTTTGTTAGAGGCTATTAGAAGGATGTTTAGATATTATAATAATAATTATTTTCTTACTATTTTCATTCCATGAGAATTTTAACATAAGTAGAGGGGGGATTCTCTTATCCACATTTCTGGTTGGTGTGGAAATAAGGGAGGGAGATCTCTACTTCCTAGTTTCTTCTAGTCCCTTCCTCATCTTATTTCTATGTAAATTCAAGGCATGGATCCTTCTAATCTTATTCCTCTCCTTCTCTTCCTTCTCTTGCATTCTTTGCTAAGAAATTTTCCTCACATAGGGTTCACTGGGGATTAAAGTTTTTCCATGTCAAGGTAAAACCCCCAAAATCTATGGGGATTTTGATATTATAAGGATGCAAACTCCATTGCTAACCTCAATCGATCTTCATTTTGTGAAGGCATTGATATTCCTTCAATTCTAGGTAGGTGATGCTCACTTTCCCTTACTATGATAAATCCATGGATTATTGAATGGTTCGAAGTGATTTTCACTAATAAAATGTTTATATAAATTAACCATGATGGTTTTATAAAGGTTTTTCATAATTTTCTCACCAATTTCCTTGGGTGTCAAAGGAGTTTTCATAAATTATATATATTTATATATAATTCTATTATCATGTTTTCACGCACACTACATGTTTGACGAAAGGATGATGAGGTATTATTATGTCATAATGGAATTTATATTGATGATTCTACTTATGATTGATTTCAGAAAAAATTATGGATTACTTTCATAAAATCTGGGTTTCAAAAAGAGATTTATATTTATTACAACTATATTGCAGTTTGATAAATTCCTTACAAATGTAGTGTTTGATAAAATACAAGGTAGAGTTTTATTATCAAATAACCGAATGTATTTTGATGGAAGGATTTATTATAATTTATAAAGAATAGATATCACATTTTTTATGATCTTTTTCAAAAGATAAATAAGTATTTGGATTCTTTAAAGTGGATACATATTGTGAATTATTCCTATTCTAGTATCACCATTGTTTATTGTTATAGAATTTAAATATGAAATGTTGTTATATAATTAGTGGATGATGGATATTCTTGTGTAAATGTGCTATTTTTTGAAGGTTTTTTAGAGGATATGGGTGAGATTATTTGATATTGCATTGTTTTGATTATTGATTATCATGTAGTAAAACTTCATGAGAATACCTTGGGTACTTAAGAGGATTCTAGTGGAAAGTAAATATACAAAGTTATGATGTGACTCTGCCCAGCCATGCCCTCCCTACTTATGATGCCACTTTGGTTAGGATAGACTAGCTTAATATGATACTCTAGATAAATCCATTACGGGATCCATTACTAGTTTAGGATACCACTATGGCTAGTGATTTGTCCCACTAGTGTAGGATGTCACCTTGGATATCGATCAACACACAATTAGTTATGGATTGGATTGGGTACAAGGATACTAAGTTTCCTTGCCTTAGGCTTGTTAGAGTTGGTTCCCTAGAACCAACTTCTATATACATCATGATTAACTTTATCCATGGTTTTGAATATGAATAAAGTTATTATAAAATCATGACTGTTCTTCTATATAACATTGTATGTGATAATACCCTAAGGGTACTAGTTTCACTAAAAGGTTATAACAATCCCCTATTATGATGATAACCTAGAAGTGCAATGATAGTATTCTTAAATATATGTTCTATGGTTGGATGCTAATGCTTTATGGGACATAGATGATATAGGTTATCAGTGGTAGGTGGCTCATAAGACATTGAGACTTCTTCTCATGAAGTTCATCCTAGTAATCTCACGAAAGGAGGTTATGAGGACTTGACCTGCCAATAGAAAATACACATTTATATGTTTTATTGGATATTCCAATATACGAACACATGTAATGATACTTAGACTTTAATATTATTATTTATGTATATCATGAGTTGCATACATTGATGTATTGAAAAAAACTATGATGAAATATGCTCGTGGTGAGGTAGGATATATTTGGTGCATCACAAGTGATATTTCATTAATGAATAATGTGATAAAGGACTTGTACCTTTTATTCTTTAGTGGAATTTGATATCCCATGCCATTTTATGGGAATTAAACTGCCTAATTAAGTCAATGGTCATGGCATTCTGTCGATAAGTTTAATTTTGAAAATTCAAAGAATGAAACATTGAACACATAGTTTGATGACACCAGTACAAAACATACTTGATTAGAGATATCAAGATAGAGGAATTATATTACATACTGTGAATTTTTAAGAGTTTGTATGTCATTGTGACATTAAATTCATTTTTTATGGGTGCCTTGGAATGTTTCTATATACTAACCTTCGACTTTTAGTAGTATTGCTTAATTTCACTGAGAAAGAGGGCCAGAGGGTCACATGCTAAGTTTATTTAGAACTTCAGCTAAAATTTATATTAATTTAACATGTTAAATAAATATTATTCTCATTTTTGGTTTAATAATTATTCATGTCGGGTTTATCACAAATATTCAGCCACCAGTTATTTGAGAGAATATATGTGAGTTGAATATTTAATAAATATTTTTTCTCTATTTTAGTGAATATAATATTTATGCTATATTTACCCCCACTCCAAAATGATGTAAATATAATATTTATTTATTTATCAGTGAATAATGTAGTGATATTTATTAATTTAAATAAATATTCATTATTCAAGGTTTGGTAAATACCAAGGAGGAATAACGAGCCAAATTAATGGTCCCGTGATAAATGATATATTAAATATTATTTGTATAAATGTTATTTTATTTATTCAGGAAATAATATTTATTTATACATGAGTTTAACACATATCAAATAAATAATTATAATAATAATATCATTATTTAGATATGGAGTTTATAAGGGATTAAAAGAATAATAAAGTTCTTTGTGCAACTATTTATCCTCTAACCTTAGATCTATAAACATATAGTTATGTCATTATCTAAACCTATCCTAGTCATTCTATTCATTTCACATAATGAATTCTAGAGAGATTATCTCAAGTCCTAGAGAGATCTTCTCCTAGAATGTTATAAATAATGAAGAACGATCCTTATTTTACACCCTCTTGAGTCTAGAGAGAACAAAAGAATCATGTTGCCTTCAAGTGATTCTTATTGAAAAGAAAAACGAACAATGAAATCATTAGTGACTTCCACACTAACACTCAAGGATTTTTACAGTAACATTCACAAGTTCATGAAGTATATGTGGATCACCACTAGAGGGATTTCACCCTTAAATACTCTCACTGTAATGACGGTATGCAAATAAGTGGTTTACTAAATATTTAATGAAGAAAGAATTCCAATGTGAGGTAATTCTTAATCTACATAAATTAATTATAAATTATATGTGATGATATTTTCCTATGGATTCTAAGGCTACTCTTCACTTAGTTTTGAGGAGAAATCTAAAGAAGTTGGAAAATTTCCAATATTGGGCACAAGTTTGACTACTTCTGCTGTGACCCGAAACCTTTAAGTAGTATCAGAACAATCACATCATAATTTATAATTTTTTATTAATTATTTATCATTATACACATTTGATGCTAGTTTTCTTTTTGATTTATTCATTCTATAAATCTGAAAGTTGAGATATCTTCTTTTTCTTCTTTATTCTCGCACATATAAATAAGAACAGGTTAAAAACATATGAAGAACAACCAAATATCTCATCATAAGGTGTCAAAAAATCTAGTTAGATATCATGGGACTACATGATGTTTGGCCCGATGGTACACGTTATAGACCCATGTTCAATACATCAGGACATACCTTAAATTTAATTCAAAGCATCACACATTGAATAATATATAGCCTCATTAAACATAAAATGTTGACTAGGTCGGGGTGGAACATGGTTTTTCAGAATAAAATTGTAAAGACCCGAAAAATTCAAGGAATTTTTTTTCTTAATTTTCTTTGGAATTTTTCAAGAACGCAGTTTCTGACGGCACCTGATTCCGAGGCCCGGTGTGCCCTGAATCATTTTCCGAAGATTGGCTCGAGTACATTCAGTGAACGGACGATCTGGGTTTTCTAACTTTTGAACCGGTACCCAGAATCAAATTCTGAGGGCACCGATGAAATCGCAGCGCCGATATTTACTTAGAAACGCCTCTTCTGGAGTTGCGTTTTCTCAGGTGTGGTTTTTAATTTTCAGGCTTAAAGTTAAGAAATAAAATAATTGTACGACAAACTTTATTTTATTTCACTTAAGCCGCTTGGAAGCCACTTGAAGCCATTTAAAAGCGGCTTAAGCTGAGTTGAAACAGATAGGGCACTATCCAAAATATCCTACCCACTTGGTAGGATATTTGTGAGGTGGGGCCCGCACGAGCCCCACCGTTTCTTTTCCGCTAAGTAACGCACCCGCGAAAACCCATCATTGTAAAAGTCAACTGACGCGTTTTCTTAAATTCTTAATGCACCATTTAATTGGGCGGTTTTATTCGTGAATTAAATGTGCGGTTTCTTTCGTTGAATTAATTCTACGAATTAATGGGTCGTTACTTACCTCTTTTTCGTTTGTTAGCATAATAATAAAATAAGACCAACACGACATTTGGAGGATTACACCTTGAGAGGTTTTTGACAGAGGTTCTTGTGCCTTCACCCCTCTTCGCGAAGAACGCGAAGAACACGAAGAACGCGAAGAACGCCGACCTCTGACGAAGAATGTTGAACCCACGGAAATCGACGACACGACGCCGTGTGCCGCGACGCCGACGTTTCCTCTCCCGCGACATTCTTCAACGATGTTCTTTAATCCGCAACAAAAATATTCGATCATCCGTTGAGGTGAGGGTTTCAGATTTTCTTTTAAATTTCCTTTGTGGTTTTTAACTCAAGAATGATTTAATTTTTTTTAATTAAATCTTTTGTTCTTGAACCTCAGAGTTCGTCGACGCGACACCCTTCCGTGACGACGCGACGATCCCCTCCTTCCGTGATGATCAATCCGCGAAGGACTCGCACGTGCGACTTGACGAGGTAGGGATTTTGTTTTGGAAATTCCCTTATTCCCGTGAACGTTTCTTTAAAATTAAAGAACTGGATTCAAATGAACAATTTTAATTTATTAAAATTGTTGATTCATGTGTTGAATTATTTTCTCCCATTGTTGTTATCTAACGCGGAGGGTGTGGGCCAAACGAACACGACCCGAAAACCCTCCGCCGTTCTTCGTGGTTGTGCGGATTTGGCGGGCGATGACAAAACGTGACGCAAGGGCAATTTGTTGATCCCGCAGTGAAGAACGGAGCCCGAGAGGAACACCGGTGCAGACAGGAAGGAAAATGGACCACCGGAGAAACTCCGGTGGCCCACGGAAGATTTCGGAGGCGGCGGCGGCGGCCAACGGACCCGCGGCCGCGCGGGTCCAGCTCGCCCGCACGGGACGCGGCTGAAGCCGCGTCCTTGTCCAGCGCGGCCCCTTCGAGGGCCGCGACACCTCCAGATCGCGGGGGCGGCACCCCGCGGCGTCCAGCTGCTCGGCCGAGCCGAGCCAGGCCGGTCCGACCGGTTGGACCGGGTCGGGTCGACCCGGTTCGGCCGACCCGGGGGGGGGGGGGGGGGTCGGGCCGGGTCGGCCCAGGCCCGGACCCCCCGTCTTCGGACCGTTTTTAGTCAAATGCCTGTAACTTGAGGTACGAGCCTCCTAACGACGCGCCGTCAGCGGCAACACGATCCTTGGATCGAGACGGTCGTTTCGGTATATTGCACTCAAGGTTTCGGAATACTTTGGGTTCGGCCGGGTTGGTTCGTACACGAAACCAACCGGGCCCTCGGAGCGGAAACACTCATATCTTGAGCTACGAACGTCCGATTGACATGCCGTCAGCTTTGGTGGATTCCTCTAAGTGAGACGGATCTTTTGGCTCACTCCGCCCGAGGTTTGGACGCAGGTGGAGTACGGTCGGGTTGGTTTTGCCTTAAAAAACCAACCGGGCCCCTGGATGAAAAAGCCAATAACTCTCAGACCGGACGTCCGATTGACGCGCCGTCTGCGGCGTTGAGTTCCTGTTGACGATACAGAACTTTTGGATACATCAACTTCAGACTTTGTGTCAGTTGATGTATCAGCCTCTCGGCTCGTGGAGCGAACCCTCCCGAACGAGCTTGCTGTGTGCGAGAACCCTAGAGCTGGCTGCGACTGCTACTTCGACATCGACGACTGTGCAGAGATCCTCAGTGGAATCCGACGACGACCGTGCAGAGATCCTTAGTGGACTGCGATGACGACTATGCAGAGATCCTCAGTGGACTGCGACGGCTACAACACTCAGCGATCCTTTGTGGATCAGTGCTACAAGTCCTATGTGGGCCCGATCCTATGTGGGTCCGATCCTGTGTGGGTCAGCGCTTAGCGGTTCTGTGTGAGCCAGCGCCTACAGGTCCTGTGTGGGCCCGATCCTGTGTGGGTCTTTGCGTGGGTTAGTACCTATCGATCCTTTGTGGGTCCGATGACTTAGATGGATCAATGATCATCTTTATCGTCATCCTAAGAAGTATACCTGTGTGAGCTGAATCCTGTGTTACTCTCCTTTGTGGATTGTGTTGAGCTATCCTGTGTGGATTTACTGTTTTACTCTCCTTTGTGGATTGTGTTGTGCTATCCTGTGTGGGTATACGTTTTTCTTTCCTGTGTGGACTGGGTTGTGCTTGAGCTCAGACGTTGGAGCCGAGCGGGAATTGATGACTTAGGTATATGTATGGGCATATACCTAAGCAGTGTCGGTTGTTACTTCGTGATTGTATCTTTCCGTTGTGGTTTATCCTTTGTGGATTTCGGGAGACCTTCGGGGGTCTCGGGGTCCCTACTGAGTAGCTTATACTCACCCCTGCACGGGCTATGCCCGCACTTTGTTGTGTTGGTTGCAGACGACAGACAACGCTGATCGTGGTGGAGGCGTACGGAGCAGGATGGTACCTGGAGGTGGACCACTGGGCGGGGCATACTCGGAGCGAACCGCTGGACCGAGGAGCTGTGGAGGCTATCCGTACCCACCCTTCAGGTGGGACTTCCAGACGACGGCTCGACGCTGCGACTTTTCTTTTCAGTTTCTGTTTTTCCTTTCAGTTGTACTTTACAGTTGGGCTTGTATTTCCGGCCCCTTTTACTTTCAGCACAGCTATTGTACCAGTTTTTACTTAGTGTTTACTTTTTCCGCTTGCTTACTCTGTGGTGCTTATTTACTTTACAAAGGCAATGCCTTCCCTTTTTCTAGGATTTACACCTTGGTGCTAGTCGCCAGCCCATGACCTATGGAAGGCGGGCTTGGGGTAGTCACGGCATGGGCCCCGAGGACGGGTCGTGACAAATTGGTATCAGAGGATGTTGGTTCTACTGCAGACTCTGATCTTTCTTCTATGTGAAGCAATAGTGTTTAGCGTATTGAGTGTGGTTATCAGTCCAGGGAGTCTAGTGTTGGTGCGGCGGCCGACGTATCCGTACACCCGAACCCTGACTTCTGATTTTCGACTTAATGCACGAAAACATTGATTGCATGTGTGTTTCAAGTTTTATTTGTGATTACTTGTGTCAGCTCACTAGGTATACTGTTCTGACTGTGGCGCACTTGTTTCCTTTTCAGGATGGCCCCACGACGGCAGCCAGCTAGGGTTCCGAGAGTAGAGCGCGACGACAGCCCGCCGAGCGACGAGGCCTCGGTACATGGCCCGTTGACGGTGGAGGCACCGACGGTACCTTTACCCGCCGAGCCCCCGATGCTTCCAGCACCGACCGCTGACGATGCACGTCGCCTCAGAGATCTACACGAGTTCCAGCGCCAACGACCACCCAGGTTTCGTGGGGAGATGGACCCCCAGGCAGCCGAGGACTGGCTGGAGGCGGTCGTTCAAGTTTTCAGGCTAGTGAGGACACCAGCAGACCTCATGGTGATCCTCGCGGCGAGCCTACTGCACGCAGAAGCGGGCCGATGGTGGGGCTTGATGCTCCAGGTACATGATGAGGCCTCCATCATCTGGATGGACTTCGAGAGACTCTTACGCTCAAAGTTCGTCCTGGCCACCCTCCGTGCGGTGCGCATCCAGGAGCTTCTTCAGCTGCGGCATGGCAGCTTGACGGTCGCCCAGTACGCGGCGAGGTTTACCGACCTTTCTCGCTACTCGACAGACATGGTACGGGACCCCTTCTTCCGGTCCCAGACCTTTGAGCAGGGTTTGAGACACGAGATCAGGGCATCGCTGATCTCCCTCAGCATCCCGACCCAGGAAGGAGTGCTGGAGCGAGCCCTTCTGATCGAGAGCTTTCTGGCTGAGTCCACAGCGAGACCTACTGCAGGGCGGCAGGTAGCAGAGTCTTCGGCAGCTGGTAGCCGACGGATGACTCAGGGTTTCAGGCAGACCAGACCTTCCAGAAGACGACCTCAGGACACTGGCTCAGCAGTGTGGGGCACACAGCGTGGAGCCAGTCTTCCGAGAGGCAGGCAGTGCTACGCCTGCGGCGGGCAGGGCCACATGGCTCGGGACTGCCCGACCCGCCGTGCCGAGGAGCAGCAGACGGTGGAGGGGCCACCCAGGCAGAGGCAGAGGGTCAACCGTGGTGGTCCGTAGGGAGGAGGCGGACGAGGTAGAGGAGCTGGCCGAGCAGCAGGTGGTGGGCGACGCTTTGAGGCTCTGCCACCACCACCACCAGGAGGCCCGCCCTGACCACAGGGAGCTGGCGGGCAGAGACAGGCACAGATCCAGGCAGCGGAGGCCTACGACCACGGCGTTCTATAGATGATTCGAGGTACTATCTGTGTCTATTCCACCCTTTCTGAAGTTCTTATAGACACAGGAGCGAGTCACTCTTTCGTAGCCGCTACCCTTGTTCGGAGCTCGGAGATTCCGACAGAGCCGTTGGCTCGATCCTTACGGCTAGAGACCCCTACGGGAGCAGACTCGACGATTACGCACTGGTGCCGGTAGTGTGAGCTTACTATAGGAGGCGAGAGCTTCGGCTGGGATCTTCTTGTAGCGGCGTCGATGCCTTACGACGTCATCTTGGGCATGGATTGGTTATCTACAGTCCATGCTCAGATTGACTGTTTTAGGCGCAAGGTGCGATGTGTACGCACCGACGGGAGCAGGTTCACCTTCACCGGCGAGAAGGGAGCCTTAGCAGCACAGGATGGACTCACGCAGAGGAGAGGATAGCCCATCACTCATCAGTTGGCTAGCCTCATCCTAGGAGCAGCGGACGTGCAGAGTCCTAGTTTTCCTGCAGTGGTGGATCAGTACGCGGACGTCTTTCCCAATGACGTTCCAGGGATACCTCCTCGCAGAGAGGTAGACTTTTATATTGACCTGTACCTTGGGACAACCCCGATATCCACTCCAGCGTATCGGATGTCCCCCGCTGAGCTTCGAGAGCTTCGGGTATAGTTAGAGGACTTGCAGGGCAAGGGGTTCATCCGACCCAATGTTTCACCCTGGGCTTCCCCAATATTGTTTGCCAAGAAGGCGGACGGGAGCTTGCGACTATGTGTCGACTATCGTCGCCTGAACCAGGTGACAGTGAGGAACAAGTATCCGCTACCGAGGATTGATGACCTCTTCGATCAGCTCAAGGGAGCATGGTGGTTCTCGAAGATAGACCTCAGGTCAGGCTATCATCAGCTCAGAGTTCGAGACGAGGATGTGCAAAAGACGACCTTCAGGTGTCGGTATGACCACTATGAGTTCTTGGTTATGCCTTTCGGCGTAACCAACGCTCCAGCAGTGTTCATGAGCCTCATGAACAGGATCATCCAGCCATACCTTGATCGATTTGTCGTGGTCTTCATCGACGACATTTTGGTGTACTCGACCACCGAGGAGGAGCACGCCTACCACTTGCGGGTTGTACTAGACACACTCCGGGAGCACCAGATTTATGGAAATCTCTCAAAGTGCCAGTTCCGGTTACGTGAGGTCCACTTCTTGGGGAACGTCATTTCTGAGGCGGGAGTTGCTGTGGATCCCGCGAAGATCGAGGCAGTGCTAGCTTGGGAGCCACCCAGGAGCGTGACGGAGGTGCGGAGTTTCTTGGGTCTAGCTGGATACTATCGGATATTTGTGCCAGACTTATCTAGAGTTGCGGAGCCACTCTCATCTTTGATGAAGAAGGGGAAACCCTTTGTGTGGTCAGACAGATGTCAGTAGAGCTTTCAGGAGCTGAGGCAGAGATTGACCAGCGCACTTATCTTGAGGTTTCCTGAGGAGGGAGTTGGATACGTAGTCTATTGCGATGCATCAGGGACCGGACTTGGGTGTGTCCTGATGCAGGAGCGGGCCGTGATTACCTATGGATCACGTCAGTTGAGGCCGCATGAGCAGAACTACGCTACCCATGACCTGGAGTTAGCAACAGTGGTCTTTGCTCTGAAGACATGGAGACAATATCTGATGGGTGAGCGTTTTATAGTCTTTTATGACCACCAGAGTCTCAGGTACATCTTCTCTTAGAAGGACCTGAACCTGAGATAGCGACGATGGCTCGAGTTCCCCCAGGACTATGACTTTGAGATAGTCTATACTCCTGGGAAGGGGAACGTAGTAGCCGATGCCCTCAGCAGGAGGACGGGCATTCAACTACTTGAGGAGGCGATGAAGTAGCTAGCCACCTTGTAGATATCCTTCGTGGATAGGGATGGAGCAGCCTTCCTTTAGTCTCTCATAGTCACCCCTCCACTACTGCAGCGGGTCAGAGAGGCACAGCGTGAGGACGCTGACTGTGAGTCACGGCATGCGCAGTTATCCTCAGGACAGACACCTGATGGATTCTCCTTTGGAGAAGAGCACGACATCCTTTTCAGAGGACGTACCTTGGTACCAGTCGCTTTACGAGAGGAGGTGTTGAGAGAGTTTCACACTTCTCCTTTGGCGATACATCCTGGAGTGGCGAAGATGTACCAAGACCTCAGACGACAGCACTGGTGGCCGGGCATGAAGAAGGCTGTGGCAGAGTTCGTTTCACGGTGCCTCACCTGCCAGCAGGTGAAGGCAGAGCATCAGGTACCAGCAGGCTTGGTACAACCCTTGGAGGTCCCGGAGTGGAAGTGAGACGGGATATCTATGGACTTCGTGACTGGACTTCCACGCACTTCCAAAGGTCATGACTCCATTTTGGGTGATTGTTGACCGACTCACCAAGTCGGCACACTTCTTACCCATCCGAGAGCAGGGCTCAGTGGAGAGCTTGGGGCGTCTCTACGTTCAGGAGATTGTACGGCTTCACGGTGTGCCATCGTCTATCTTCTCCGATCGAGATGCTCGCTTTACTTCCCGGCTTTGGAAGGGGTTGCAGGAGGCATTCGGGACGCGGCTACGTCTGAGCACCGCCTTTCACCCTCAGATGGATGGTCAGATAGAGAGGACCATTCAGACTCTCGAGGACATGCTCCGCGCGTGTGTCCTCGACTTTGGTCGCAGCTGGGAGGATCATCTACCCTTGGTGGAGTTCGCGTACAACAACAACTACCACTCCACCATCAGGATGGAACCATACGAGGCGTTGTACGGCAGACCTTGCAGATCTCCTTTGTGCTGGACAGACCCTGGGGAGTCAGCACTCATGAGACCAGAGATGGTCCGGGCCACGATAGAGAAGGTCCAGGTCATCCAGGAGCGGATGAGGACAGCTCAGAGCCGGCAGAAGTCTTATGCTGACAGGAGGTGGAGGCCACTAGAGTTCAAGGATGGCAACCACGTCTTCTTGTGGGTCTCACCTCGACGTGGTTTACAGAGATTTGGCCGAGGCAGCAAGTTGTCTCCATGCTTCATTGGACCATTCCAGGTCATCAGCAGGGTTGGCGAGGTGGCTTATCGCCTGGCTCTACCACCTCAGTTGCACCGGGTGCACGACGTCTTCCATGTATCTCAGCTGAGGAGATACGTGCATGACCCGACACACATCATTGACTATGGGGAGCTAGACGTGGATGATGGGGCGACTTTTACGGAGGTCCCGGTGGAGATCGAGGATCGACAGGAGCGGGTACTACGTGGGCGATCGATTCCTCTTGTGCGCATCAGATGGCAGCACGGGAACCTCCAGGAGAGCACATGGGAGCGGGAGGCTCAGATGCGTTCTCAGTACCCACATTTATTTCCCTAGTTTATGATGTATCTTTACGGGGACGTAAAGCCCTGAGGTGGGAGTAATGTAAAGACCCAAAAAATTCAAGGAAATATTTTTCTTAATTTTCTTTGGAATTTTTTAAGAACGCAGTTTCTAACGGCACCTGATTCCGAGGCCCGATGTGCCCAGAATCATTTTCCAAAGTTTGGATCGGGTACGTTCAGTGAACGGACGAGCGGGGTTTTCTAACTTTTGAACTAGTACCCAGAATCGAATTCTAAGGGCACCGATGAAATCACAGCGCCGGTATTTGCTTAGAAACGCCTCTTCCGGAGTTGCGTTTTCTCGGGTGTGGTTTTTAATTTTCGAGCTTAAAGTTAAGAAATAAAATAATTGTACGACAAAGTTTATTTTATTTCACTTAAGCCACTTGGAAGCCACTTGAAGCCACTTAAAAGCGGCTTAAGCTGAGTTGAAATGGATATGGCAATATCCAAAATATCCTACCCTCTTGGTAGGATATTTGTGAGGTGGGGCCCGCACGAGCCCCGCCGTTTCTTTTCCGCTAAGTAACGCACCCGCGAAAACCCATCATTATGAAAGTCAACTGACGCGTTTTCTTAAATTCTTAATGCACCATTTAATTGGGCGGTTTTATTCATGAATTAAATGTGCGGTTTCTTTCGTTGAATTAATTCTACGAATTAATTGGTCGTTACTTACCTCTTTTTCGTTTGTTGGCGTAATAATAAAATAAGACCAACACGACATTTGGAGGATTAAACCTTGAGAGGTTTTTGACAGAGGTTCTTGTGCCTTCACCCCTCTTCGCGAAGAACGGGAAGAACGCGAAGAACGCGAAGAACGCGAAGAACGCCGGCCTCCGACGAAGAACGCCGAACCCGCGGAAATCGACGATGCGACGCCGTGTGCCGCGACGCCGACGTTTCCTCTCCCGCGACGTTCTTCGGCGACGTTCTTTAATCCGCAACAAAAACCTTCGATCATCCGTTGAGGTGAGGGTTTCAGATTTTCTTTTAAATTTCCTTTGTGGTTTTTAACTCAAGAATGATTTAATTTTTTTTAATTAAATCTTTTGTTCTTGAACCTCAGAGTTTGTCGACGCGACACCCTTCCGCGACGACGTGATGATCCCCTCCTTCCACGACGATCAATCCGCGAAGGACCCGCGCGTGCGACTTGACGAGGTAGGGATTTTGTTTTGGAAATGCCCTTATTCCCATGAAAGTTTCTTTAAAATTAAAGAACCAGATTCAAATGAACAATTTTAATTTATTAAAATTGTTGATTCATGTGTTGAATTATTTTCTCCCGTTGTTGTTATCTAACGCGGAGGGTGCGGGCCAAACGAACACGGCCCGACAACCCTCCGCCGTTCTTCGTGGTTGTGCGGATTTGGCGGGTGACGACAAAATGTGATGCAAGGGCAATTTGTTGATCCTGCAGTGAAGAACGGAGCCTGGGAGGAACACCGGCGCAGACGGGAAGGAAAACGGACCACCGGAGCAACTCCGGTGGCCCGCGGAAGATTCCGACAGCGCGGGTCGCCGGTGCGGCGGCGCCGGCGGCGGCCAACGGACCCGCGGCCGCGCAGGTCCAGCTCGCCCGCACGGGACGCGGCTGAAGCCGCGTCCTTGTCCAGCGCGGCCCCTTCGAGGGTCGCGACACCTCCAGATCGCGGGGGCGGCGCCCCGCGGCGTCCAGCTGCTCGGCCGAGCCGAGCCAGGCCGGTCCGACCGGTTGGACCGGGTCGGGTCTACCCGGTTCGGCCGACCTAGGGGGGGGGGGGGGTCGGGCCGGGTCGGCCCAGGCCCGGACCCCCCGTCTTCGGACCATTTTTAGTCAAATGCCCGTAACTTGAGGTACGGGCCTCCGAACGACGCGCCGTCAGCGGCAACACGATCCTTGGATCGAGACGGTCGTTTCGGTATATTGCACTCAAGGTTTCGGAATACTTTGGGTTCGGCCGGGTTGGTTCGTACACGAAACCAACCGGGCCCTCGGAGCGGAAACGCTCATATCTTGAGCTACGAACGTCCGATTGACGTGCCGTCAGCTTTGGTGGATTCCTATAAGTGAGACGGATCGTTTGGCTCACTCCGCCCGAGGTTTGGACGCAGGTGGAGTACAGTCGGGTTGGTTTTGCCTTAAAAAACCAACCGGGCCCCTGGATGAAAAAGCCAATAACTCTCAGACCGGACGTCCGATTGACGCGCCGTCTGCGGCGTTGAGTTCCTGTTGACGATACAGAACTTTTGGATACATCAACTTCGGACTTTGTGTCAGTTGATGTATCAGCCTCTCGGCTCGTGGAGCGGACCCTCCCGAACGAGCTTGCTGTGTGCGAGAACCCTAGAGCTGGCTGCGACTGCTACTTCGACATCGACGACTATGCAGAGATCCTCAGTGGACTCCGACGACGACCGTGCAGAGATCCTCAGTGGACTGCGACGACGACTATGCAGAGATTCTCAGTGGAATGCGACGGCTACAACACTCAGCGATCCTTTGTGGATCAGTGCTACAGGTCCTGTGTGAGCCCGATCCTGTGTGGGTCCGATCCTGTGTGGGTCAGCGCTCAGCGGTTCTGTGTGAGCCAGCGCCTACAGGTCCTGTGTGGGCCCGATCCTGTGTGGGTCTTTGCGGGGGTTAGTACCTTTCGATCCTTTGTGGTTCCGACGACTTAGATGGATCAGTGATCATCTTTATCGTCATCCGAAGAAGTATACCTGTGTGAGATGAATCCTGTGTTACTCTCCTTTGTGGATTGTGTTGAGCTATCCTGTGTGGATTTACTGTTTTACTCTCCTTTGTGGATTGTGTTGTGCTATCCTGTGTGGGTATACGTTTTGCTTTCCTGTGTGGACTGGGTTGTGCTTGAGCTCGGACGTTGGAGCTGAGCGGGAATTGATGACTTAGGTATATGTATGGGCATATACCTAAGCAGTGTCGGTTGTTACTTCGTGATTGTATCTTTCCGTTTTGGTTTATCCTTTGTGGATTTCGGGAGACCTTCGGGGGTCTCAGGGTCCCTACTGAGTAGCTTATACTCACCCCTGCACGGGCTATGCCCGCACTTCGTTGTATTGGTTGTAGACGACGGACAGCGCTGATCGTGGTGGAGGCGTGCGGAGCAGGACGGTACCTGTAGGTGGACCACTGGGCGGGGCATACTCGGAGCGGACCGCTGGATTGAGGAGCTGTGGAGGCTATCCGTACCCACCCTTCAGGTGGGACTTCCAGACGACGGCTTGACGCTGCGACTTTTCTTTTCAGTTCCTGTTTTTCCTTTCGGTTGTACTTTATAGTTGGGCTTGTATTTTCGGCCCCTTTTACTTTCAGCACAGCTGTTGTACCATTTTTTACTTAGTGTTTACTTTTTCCGCTTGCTTACTCTGTGGTGCTTGTTTACTTTACAAAGGCAATGCCTTCCCTTTTTCCGGGATTTACGCCTTGGTTCTAGTCGCCAGCCCCTGGCCTATGGAAAGCGGGCTTGGGGTAGTCACGGAACGGGCCCCGAGGATGGGTCGTGACAAAAATCCATGTAACTCACTTACACATCATGTAATCCATGTGTTTTTATAGTGGAAAATGATGAATAAAAGATGCATCATGTATTTATTACACGATACATGTGAATGAAAACCATGTAACTCGGATGTCACAAGATGTGTAAATACAGTAGACATTGTGTACCTTATAAATTTTCATGGATGACATACACGACCAGTCCCTAGGCTTGTGCCATTGATAAATGAAGAAGCATTATACACAGTGTGTAGCTAGCCTATACACACTGTGTATCCTACCTATTTATGTAGAATGTAAAATTAATTAATTATTCCATTTAAACCTAATCAACAAATGTTTGTGTGTTATTTAATGAAAGTAAATTATGTAACATAAGTTATATATATATATATATTAAATTATTAATTAATTTCTATATAATATTTGAAACTACATATTGTGTATAGTCGTAATACTCCGACTAATCTGTGCACATTAAAAGCATTACACGCTATGTAAATTAACACGCATTCATGTTTCATTTATCAATAATACACACCATGTAATTATGTGACAAAATGTGCATGCTATATACCATATGAGTAGACAATATATGACCACAATACACATCAGGTAGTTCAGATGAGTACTCACCGTGTTGCCTCTAAGTACATGCTTTGTACTTAGCTAATTTTAAATAAAATTAATCAATTTAATTTGCTTTAAATTATAATGGATGGGAATCTCAATGATCATATGGATGTAAATTAAGATAAAATAATTTATTAATTAATAAATATAATTAATTAATTCAAGAACATTTTATCTTAATTAATAACAATTGAAATGAATGCTAGTTTATTAAATGTGTATTCATTGCATGCATGGATGATCATGAGCTTAGACTGACCATGTATGTGAATGGTTTCTTTTAATTTATTATTATTATTAAATTAAAATGATGGTATGTGTGTTATATCCTCCTCTATAATATGTATAACCCATGTGTCCATGGTTTCTTTCATGTAAACCATAAACCATTCCATTGGTTTCCCTCACTTGCATGTGAGTAAAATCATATGTAAAGGGATGAGCTCCCAGATGAGAGAAGGCGGTCGAAACACAAATCTAAGGTGAAACTAACCCAGTACATATATGGTACACATGTGGAATGATGCAACTCAAACTAGGGTTTGGTTCTAAGAGTTCCCCCCATAGGGATAAGGGTTGGTTTATCATTCTCTTGATAAACCAACCATTAGAAAAGATCATGATCATATAATTTTATTATTTTATTTCTATGAGTTGCATGTTTATTTACTTATGGATGATTTATCACAATAACTAAATAAATGAATTAACAGGCTTTCAAGATGGAATTAAAATAAAATTGTACTATGTGTAAATTCTATCTAGACATGATTAATCACTTAAGTAAAATCCACTTAATATTAACGAGCATGTAAAAAAGATAAAATGGGAAATTTAAACATAATGATAAAAATCCATAAAACAAAATATTAAGTCAAAAATGTCTTCCACTACTTAGTTTGAAATCAAACCATAGTTCAAATTTCTTGAACACCCCCTCTTAGGGTGCTTTCAATCATCAGGGAAATTCTAACTTGAGTTTTGGGTTGAATTAACCTAGTTCACATTAAGGGTTGATCACCTCCATGAGACTTAGTATATATAGCAGGCTAGTGTTAAGAAAATCCAAGTATAGGATTTCAAGGCTAGACACTACAATAACATGGTAGTTTAATGATGGTTATTTAACATTAGTTCTTAGAACCACCACAAAAATTTCAAAATAAAAAATAAAAAAATGTTTTCACCCCAACCCCCGCATAACGTCACCCCTGCCCCTAAAAAATCCCTCCCTGCACCTTCGTACAACGTTGCTGCCGAGCCACCACCCCCACATCATCATCCCCCTCACACTCACTCATAGCTCTAGTTTTCTTCCCCAGATTCAATGTCATTGAAGCCCTCCCCTTTTCGTCAGACTTGTGCTCACCTGGGAGGTAGTCCTGCACTTTTATTTCATTTATTTATTTCTTTTATGTTTAGTTTATTATTGAAGGGGTAGTGTTTACCTAGTTAAGTTGGGTTTTGGTCTAGTAATATGGTCATAGAGTGTTTACTATTAAGGTTCACACTTGTATTTAAAAATTAGTCTTTGTTTTGTTTTTTTCCCATTATAGCTTGAGAATTAGTTTTTTGATGCCCTTTGTGAGGGTAAATTTGGTTCTAAATGGCTCATTTAGTTTGTAATAAATTTAATTGAATAGAATTAATAATTTTTGGTTTGTACATAATCAATGTTTCTTTATTATAAAAGTATTCATATGAAGGAGGTTAGTTATTAATATATTAATGGTGATCTTTGGGTTTGTTTATAAGATATAAGTGTGGATGATTTATCTAAATAGATTTTGGGGAAGTGGCCCTATAATAGGTTTTGGTATAATGTTTTAGTAAAATATCAAGGAATATTAGTAGTTTTACTAAAGGTTCGGTGATTTATAGACTTTGTCTATTTTTTTTTGTGTTTTAGGTTTTAGATTCTTATACAAAACAATGAAATTTGTGATCTTTGGGTACCTAATATTTTTTTGACGTATCTTTTATATTTCCTTTATAATTTTGTAGGGTATGTGGATATTTTTTTGTTATGAATAATTGGTTGGTAATTTGGGAAAATACACAATTACTTTTAGTGATTTTCCAACTTTAGACATAGAGAATCATGGAATGGATATAAAATTTGACTTCATATTTCATTAAATTTTGATTTTATACTCAAACTACATGATTATTTGAATTATTTTAAAATTATTTAAGCTTGAAAATAATTTTAATTCTAAAATGGTGATGCTTTATTGTTAACATGATTATAATAATTTTAATTGTTAACTTGATTATTAAAATATTTACTACTCGATTTACACCCTTCTTGTTAACTGAGTCTATAAGTACTGTGTGCTTAAATTTTTTTACTTATTATTTTATTTTGGTATCATATTAAAAACTAATTCATCATTTGGTTTTATTTCTATAAACCCAATTTCCTAAATTTCTAGGATTTTAGTCCCTTAATTATGCCAGTAAATTGATATGATTTCAAATGCAATAATTCTAATTGACACTTACATCAATAGAAAAACTCAATAGTACCAAGAATAGAACAAATAAATGCCAATGTGATTATTAAGTTTTTTCCCATAATATGGAGTTATATATTAAATTTTTAGTGGTAAGTTATTCCATGTTGATTAATTAATATTAAAAGTTCTATTTATTTTATCATTCTATTTTTATAAAATTCAACATAATTTTACTACCAAAATTATTGGATTTATATGATTTTTTAAAGTTTTTTAAAGTATAATTTTCATTTCATGCATAAGTTTTTTTATAAATAATATATCATGATTTTTATTTAGTTATCTACTCATTTAAATATACATCCAAGAGATATAAGTTTATATATTTTTCCCAATATGAAAAATGACTTAATCAAAGGATTATTAAGTGAATGATTATTTTTAATTATATTTTTTCATCATAGAACATATGATTTATATTGATTTATATTTTAAAAAATAACTGAATAAGGAAAACACATCATTTTAAATGACATAATATTTCTTATGTTTTTTTTAGATGTGGAAGTTATGGTAATGATGAAATTTAATTTTTTTAACAAAGTACATGAACTTGGTGATATATGGATAAAATATGGATCACATTACCAATGAACACACCTTGGTATGCTAAGATTTTGGAGGAGTTTTTAAAATTTAAAATTTCCAATTGATCCATTAATGGGGAAATAAGATTTCCATGTCCTAAATATAGTTTTAGAATATGGTTGAAGATACATGAAGATTATGAACACTTGATATTGAAGTAATTACCTTCTCAATATGTGTGTTGGATTTGGCATGGAGAATTAAACATTACAGAAAGTTTGATCATTGATGCCAGTTAACATCACGAGCTCTCACCTTCCTTGATAATGGAAAACAAAATTTAGAACCTTATAAACAATGATTTCAAAATTTTAGGGAAACATTATCAGTATGAAAACATATAATTACAACCAGTTGATGGTTATATAAATATTAAATTGAAAAATGATGTTTTTGGGACCTCAGGACAACCAGATAAAAATTGTAACATATCAGTTGATATTCTTTCTTATGCTGTAGAGACTAATATAAGACCAGAATTTAATGAGTTGAAAAATGCATCTCATGATTTAGTTGATGATGGAAATCAAGATTTGTATGGAGGATGTCTAAATTATTCAAAACTTTCTTTTCTATTAAAGTTGTACCATATCAAATGTCTATGCAGAATTACAAATAAAGAGATGTTTATGATATTGGGATTGTTTCATGACACATTTCTAGAAGATAAAATCCCGGAGCCTTTTTTATGACATGAATAATGTTATTAACAATATTGGGATCAATTATACAAAAATAAATTCTTGTCCCAATGTTGTATGCTTTATTGGGGAGAAGATTTAGGTAGGCAAGAGTGCAAAAAATGTTCATATCCTAGATGGAAGTAAATAGGAAATGTTGGAAGTTTGAATAAATATACTATTATGAAGAATCAGAAAAATAACACACCTAAAAAGGTTTTGCATTACTTTCCTTTAAAACTTAGATTTTAAATAGTATTCATGTCATTGAAAACCACCAGGAACATGAAGTGAAATGTTGTAGATAATAACAATGATGGGTTAATGCAACATCCCAGAGATTCAAAATCATGAAATACATTTGATTCATTACATCTAGATTTATCATTCTATCTTAGAAATGTGATATTGGTATTGGTTTCCAATGGATTCAACCCATTCGAGACCATGAGTACCAGTTATAGCATTTGACCGATTATTTTGATCCCTTATAATCTACCTACTTAGATGTGTATAGAACAAACATAATTTATCATTTTGATGATTATTCTTGGAAAAAAAATACCTGGAAATAATATTGATGTATACTTATAGCCTCTAATTTAATAATTTTAGGAATTATAGAGAAACAATGTTGATACATATGATGTAGCTTATAGAACAATGTTCAAAATACACACTACTCTAATGTGGACCATTAGTGACTTCCCTAGACTTGGGAACTTATTTGGTTGGAAAACTTACATGGGTTTGGATTGTCCTATTTATAACTTTGATTTTGAGCCAGAATGACTACCTTATAGTAAAAAATGGTGTTTTTTGTGTCATTACATATCTATTGATGCATCTCATAGATTTAAATTGAGCAAGTCAAAATTCAATGGGTCCATTGATCGTAGACCACATATGAAGTTATTGATGGGTTATAAAATATTGGACCAACTAGTAAATGTTAAAGTAGACTTTGGGAAGGTGTATAATTTGAATGATAGTGGGAAATAAGTTCGAAGTACACTGTCACCTGAAATCAGAACACAATAATGGAATAAAAAAAGTATATTCTTAAAACTTCCTTATTAGGAATTTAATTTATTGTGTCATAAGATTGATTTTATGAATAATTAGAATAATTTTTTTTTGAAAATTTGATCTTTACATTACTTAATGAATATAGAAAATCAAAGGACCATCTCAATACTGATCTATGGACACAAATGAGAATGGAAAGTATGCTCTAGTAATTTTTGCAATAAAAATTAGGGAGAAAGATATATTCCTTAGAATTTTAAAATATGTTAAAGTGTTTTATGGGTATTCAAGTAACATATCATGGTGTGTCAACTTAATGCATTATAGGTTACATGGATTGAAAATCCATGATTCACATATTCTGTTACAATAGTTACTACTATTGGCATTGTGTACATTATTACCTGAAAAGGTAAATATAGTTTTACTCTAGTTCTTCACATTCTTTATAAAACTATGTGAGAAAAATCTACACCAAATGAGCTTGAAAAAATTCAGGAAAAATTTTTACTAACACTTTGTGCAATATTGATGATCACTCCTCTATCATTTTTTACTATCATGTTGAATTTAATTATACATTTAGTTGAGGAAACTAAATTAGGAGGCCACATACATTATAAATGGATGTATATAATTGATAGGTACTTTATTTATATATTTTTCATCTTTAGTAAACCATTATCGACACTTCATTAAATACATAACTATGTTTCATTGATTTTATTTTATTGATACCTTTGTCATTTGAAATCATATGTGAAAAATAAAGATCAACCTAAAGGCTCTATTTTTGAAGGTTACCTATAAGAGGAGCATCTTACCTTTTGTTCTAGATACTAGGATTATATTGAAACAAGATTAAATCTAGTAGATGTGTTGACAATATATCAGATCAATATCAACTACACGGGAAATCAAAAATCTTTCCAACTATTAGTCGACCAGTTGGGTGGATCTAAAATATTACACTGAAAAATGGAATTATCACAAGCATATAAATATGTTTTATTTAATATTTTAGGATGCAAATAAAGAGATTCATGATAATTCAAACACAAAATGAGAAAGATATAATAAAAGCTATTAATAAAGAGTTTTTAGAATAGTTCTCACATTGTGTAAGTTAATAAATACTACAATCAATATGGATATTAGGTTGAAATATATATATTGTAAATCTAATAATGTACATTATTTTTTTAGATCATGTATACTGATACTTGGGTTGAGTTGTTAGAATATTTGAAGTTTCTGGATCGGGGTCCTCTAAAGAAAGTTAGAAAATTCAATGCTTACAATGTGAATGACTTTAAATTTTATACAGTTAATCTGGAAGAGGGTTTAAAAACACATAATTGTGTTATATTTATATTTTTTGAATTGGGATACTATGTAAAGTTTATTTTTACCATCGAACTAAACTACCAAAATCATTTTTTAGTTTTTTTATTCAAATTAAAATGGGTCAACATTACCAAGGGTATTAAAATAGATTCCTTACAATTTACTTCTATGAAATTATCTTACTTGATTAATGTCAGTGACCATGAAGTACATGATCTATATATCTTTACATCGAAATTAGAAATGGTATATTATGTAGAAGATGTTGTGGATGAAGCATGGAGTGTAGTTATTCATATAAAACAAAGAGACTTGTATGATATGGGTGATGAGGTGGATGATTTGACCTCTGACATTGAATCCCATAAAAAATAAGAAATTTTCTTATTTTTCCATCATGATATAGAAAATATTAGTCTTGTAAGTCTAAATGAAGTAGAATAAGTAATGATGGAGAAAGATAATAACACGATTAAAGGAAAAAAATGATTTTATGTGCAATTATCCATTAACTTATCAGCTATCTATGTTTTATGTTATTTATTTCTAGTACCGTGGACATGTTATTATATTTAAATTTATTTCTTATGCTGGAGTTTTTTAAATTTTAAAAATTAAATGTTATATTGTTTATATGTGCATTTATCCATTAACACACCTATGTATTATATTTGTCAGTACTGTGCATATGTTATCATTTCCAAATTTCTTTTTCTGTATGAATATTTCAAAATATATGTTTTGAAGTTTTTTTACTCATTTAAATGATAGGAATTCCAAAGAAGAAGTGATTTTCTAATTGCAGTCAACTACTAGTTGATGTTTCCCCGACCATGTAGATTTCATTAGGGTTTCCCAATGATCCCTCGAGCTCCCTCCTTATAGCATCTGGGAAGACCTCTGTCTCCCTCCCTTCAGCATTTACAACACTACCTCCCAAATCCACAAGTTCAGTACACAATGACCTTATAGTAAGGGAACACGCAGTCACTCTTATTTACTTATGAGGATATTAAAGGGTCACAATTATAGGTATTTTTTTAATATGAATAAAGTTATTGTAACTTTTTATATGAATAACCTATTTTCCATAAAAGATGGAAGCAATGTTATTATTGAGTAAAAAATTGATAGTTTAGACATGCTTAATCTGAATAGATTGAAGATAGTTATCCCCTTTGATTATTATGGGGTCCCCACAAATTATTCTATGAGAATATTTGGACAAATTCTATACCAGTTGGAGGATAAGTCGTTGACCCTTTTAATTACACATTCTGATTGGTAGAATATGCCTATATCTTGGAATAATAAGGTATTTGATTCCTATATAAAGTTATTTTTAATACGTAATGCCTCAATTTAATGTCATTATTTAATTAAAATTCTAACATTTTAAAAATAAATGTCTTTGTATAGATGTTCTTCAACTTTACCACCGTTGATGTTATCACACAAAAGTGGATGTTAAAATTTTTGGGTAAGAAATGGAAATATTTTAAATGGATATTGTGGAATAAGTTCAATAATACATCATTGAACACTCAATAGATGTATGATAAGGTACCTAGAGGGGTACCTCTAGAGTAGTGGAAAGTTTTTATTGACAACCATCGCCATGATAAGCGCATGGTATTGAAGAATATATTATTATATTAATATCATTTTACATATATACATTCATATGAAAAGGAGACGACACTATGTATATTACTATTAAATTACCTTCAATTTATTTCATAAAGTTTCAAGAAAAAATTTATCAAGCCGATCTAAACAAATCATCCCCCACACTATCGGTTCAAATAATTTTTCAAGAAATAGATCCGCTATGTTAATATTTTCATCAGTTAAAATATTTATATGATAATATCATCTATTTAATATATTAAAATTTTGATTTATCACTTTCAAATTTAGAAAAAAAAATTAGGGCACCAAGTCTCCCTGACAGAACTTTGGTTGGATGTTCATACAAAATCTAATGGGAGTTATGTGAATAATCTTACCAAATACATTGGGATATAAATTTCTTTTTCATTGTAATGGTTTAAACAAACATATTTAATACCATAATAACTTATGAAACAAAATATATCAATTCAAATTTTGATTTAAGATCATAAAACTGTATTTAATAAAAAACATGTGTTATATTTTATAAAAAAATTCAGTTGTTAAAAATTTAGATATCAATTCTCAATGTAAAATTAGTTTGATAACTAGTGCTGTCAGTAATATATCCCCACTCACTTAGGCTCATACTTTATTTTCAATTATTACTTTGTTAATACATATTATATAAAATTTGTCTGATATTTTATTTATAGGTAAAAATAAAAGAACTATGGGATGCCAATCTCACATAGTCCTTCTTAGAATCCCATGATGATATAGTTGGAAAAGTCCTTGGGAAGGACAATCCCGGTCATGTGCATGAGATTGGTTTTAGAAAATTACCTTCTAAGGTCTTTGGAAGGTCATTGAGTATTGCAACAACATCTACTCAATGTTGTAATTACTCCCTACCTCCAAATGCTCAGAGGTAGTTTCTTATGATGAAAAACACAATTTAGAAATAGGGGAATACAAACTAGAAATAGGGGGCTCATATACTATTTCAAGATGTGAGGGTTATTTCTCTGAAGAAAGAATTGGATGAATTATATTGGAAGATGACTGGATGTATCCTGGTGACATTATGTTGATAAATGGTTAGAGTCAATAGGTAAATCACATAATTTCATAATTATTTAGTTCAAAAACTTTTATTGGTTTTAAGTTGAAAATTAAATATGAATAATTGTTTACTTTTCAAGAAAATAATCATATAGGTTTCGAGATAAGGGAGTGGATATAGAGATGAAGTCAAAGATTAAGATGATCTTAGTTCACCAGGTAGTGATGAGGTTTTATTTTGAATTCAGTGGTTGTGTTTTATAACTAAACTCATTATTTGTAACTCATTGTATTTAATTAGATATATAAGTTTGTTACTTATAATATATATTATTTCAATCTTTATGTGTTCATTGTTATCTATTTCTGTTTTTGTCTCTTTGGTTTTTTATTTTTTAGGGAATAACACTTTATACGTTTTACATTTTTTTAACAACTGAATATGAAAGTGGTTTAAACTACCGCTATATATGGTAAAATACATTTAGAGGTGGTTTAAACCACTTATATAGTATTTACTATAAATAGTGGTAGTTTAAACCAATTATAAATATTATTAAATATAATGGTGGTTTAAACAATCACTATATTTTTGAAATCTGCGTGGTCTTAAAACCATCGCTGAAATCTATAGTAACCACTGCTAAAAATCATTTCATGAAATTTTCCAAAAACCACTGTAAAATGGAAGAAAATGGAATGATATGATTTCTTACACCAAATTGAGTAGCGATTTATGAAAATAACCACCAAATCACAAAAAAAACTACTACTAGTATATTTATTTTCCATAGTGGGGGAGTCCACTCAAAAAATCAAGGGGATGTAAATTAATGTAGTTAGAAAGTTATGTCTACCTAAATACCTTAAAATATCTTATTAGGAATCCCTTTAGGTTATTAAAAGGGATATATAGAACCTTACCACTAGAATATCTATGGATGGGATATTCTGAAACCAATGGTGAGAGTTATTGGGTTTTGATAAAATAGTGGGAGAATAATAAATTAAGATTATCATATATTTATAAATCCAAATAAAGTACTAAAAATATTCTCTTATTATATAAATGGAAGGTAATACCCCTGGTTTGAGGTAATTATCTATTTTATTCTATATTTTATGCTATGAAATAGTTGGGATATGTATTAGGAAGTTTTTGGATGGTTTTGGAATGTTCTTAAAGCACTTTTAAGGGTGCAAGATTTGAGAATAGTTAAGGGAAAGCCTAAAAATTCTTTAGAAAATTGTGTGGGGTGAGTATAAGAGTTATGGTGAGGCACACAATTTTCCTAACCATGTAGCCAAACTATGATTTTTGGAATTTTTGGATAGTGTCCATTCACATGGTTGATGAATAGTTTTCATAACCATGTGATATAACCATGTGAATTTGAATTTATTGTATAGTGGTTATCACACAGTTGATGCATGATTTTCCAAAATGTGTGACCTAACCATGTGATGTCATTAAAAAAATTTCAAAAATTAGATCTAAAACCCAAAAATTGCCCAAAATCCCTCATTATTCTTTCACTAACCTAGGACCTCAACTCTCAACCTTCCTCTAAGTCATTTTTAGTGATCTTCGACTTCTAAACTCCATTATCGACAATTCTTTAAGTATTGGATTTTGGAAATGAAAGGTAAGGGATCTGGTCTTCCCATTTATGCTAGATCTTCTCATTTCTTCTTGAAAAAAACCCTATACCAAATTTTTTAGGGATAGATCTATGGAATTGAATAAATTTTTATCAAACTTTCTTGTGATTCATTAGAGGAACGAAAGAAAGAATCCAAATCTGCAAGTTTATGTGAAGATTCCTCATGTTGATCATTTTTTAGGTAGGTGGATTTTCTATTTTCCCACTTTCTTTAGAATACAAAGCCTTTACTATTTCTAAATAAATTACTTCTACTTTGAGATAGAAAAACTCATGCTAAAACTTTGCTGATTTTTTTTCTTATCAGCTAATCTTAGAATCTTGTTTTATGGGTGATTCCCAAAATGTGTTTGATAAATTAATTTAATGGTTTTCCTTAAAACAAAGAATAAGTTTTAGGTATGATAAATTAGAAAAATCATGGATGTGGTGTGTGTCCATATTTGCATTGTATGGGGACTTATTGGTATGGACTTGGCACTCTATGTTAGACTAGAGGCATATGAAGGTATATCACTAAGTGATGACTTGGTGAAGGATGAATCACCACTTGTGAGTATTGAGATCTTAATTTTTCATGCATGGGTGCATGTATGTGAACTTGAACTATGGGAACCAAGTGGGTTTAAAATATTTGGGTCTGCTATTTATAAAAAAAATGTACTTTTTATAAACTACTTGATATGCTTACTTTTATTTTAATATGACATCTATGAAACTGTTTAATATGATTTTATATTTTTTAAAATTGTTTTATAAAAACTTTGAGTTGAATCAATTCTTATTTTAGGGGCATGTGGGAAAAGTATCATGTTGTTTGATTACTGAGTATGATTAATCAACCCCTATATATGAATTTTTTTAATGTGAAAATGATTTTTTCCATGATACTATAGAGGGGAAGATTTTTTTATTTCTCTAGCGGTGATTCTTAATGTAGCTGTCATGGAGGTTGGGGATGGAGCTTGGAAGTTGGTTGTGTTATGGGTGTCTCGAGTAGTTCCACATTGGTTCCTAAGTCTTACTTTATTTTGGATTCCTATTTGTTCATTTTTTTTATTTCCATTATTACTCTGATATTGTTTAGTTATTAGATTTGGAGTCATATTGGTTACCTTCCATGCATTATATAGTTTTGGTTCAGTTGATTTTTTAATTTTTTTCTTGATAGGTTGAGAAATTTTAAAGGGAAAATCACCCCCAATGGTTTAATAATCCCTTGTAATTTTTTTTAGATTTTTGTGTCTGGGGGATGTCACCTAAGGTTAGTGTCACCTAATCTCTTTACAAGCCAGGAATGGGTTGTTACATATGGTATTAATTTGTTTTGTTCTGTCAGTTGGGATGGTAAAAAGAACATACGACACATCAGGACTTGAAATGTATAGCATAAAAAGACATAGCTAACCTCTTTATGATTAAATTGAAATTACTAGGGTGTATGGGGTACAAAAAGTGTTTCTAAACACTTATAGGCACATTGTTATCTCATAATCATGGGTTTAGTTGATAAGCATTTGGTATCATACATTAGCAAAGATACTTCCCACTAGAACTACATTATCACATGATTATTTTATTTTAATATTATTCTCTTATGATTTTGGTTATTCTGATATGATATGTGATATAACCTTGAATAAGGAATCAATAATATAATTTATTAGTAATTGTTTCTATGGTTATAGAATGAGAATTCCACCAATCAAGATAATAAGAAATCAGTAAGAGGGAACCACTGAGAATGCAGTTCCACATAAACCATAGGTGAATCAACATTTGATTCAGAGTATTGTGAAAGCATTCAAAGATGCTGGAAAGAGACCTCTGTATGAGGAAACTCATCATGTGAATCACTCATTGGAATTCTATAAGTATAATCTATAGTCATTTAAGGGTGATTTGAGACCTAATAAAATAGAGGTATGACTAGGTAGGATGAATAGAATATTTGAATTCTACAAAACTCCATCTGAGATAAAGTTTAATCTAGTGAAATAAATGCTTGAATACCTGACATTATAATGGTGTTACTTAACTCTTCAAGAAAATATGGATCAGGGTCTTACTTGGGAGGGGTTTGAAAAGCTGTTCAATAAAAATCTTTATCCTCATACCTTCTAGCTAGATATTATGATAGAATTATTTCATCCGAAACAAGGAAGTATGTCGATGAATAAACATGCTTCTCAATTCACATATCTGGTTCATTTCACACTATAGATAGCTGATATAAAAAACATGAAGGCATAAATATTTGAGTTAGGTCTATAGCCTAATATTTTCTCCAAGGTATTAATGTTCTTTATTATAGATTATACAGAGATGGCGAATAAGGTGCTAGTGGGAGAAAGAGATCTTATAGGTAATCCTAGTGGAGGGGAAACCTTCTTCCATCCATGTGTAGGTTGGAACTCTAGTACAGGGAATACACAGAAAAAGGGAGAGTAATTCCCAGGTTAGTATAGCACCAAAAAATCATTATACTAGACCATTCTCATATCCACCATGTCACAGAAATATACCAAGTTACTTTTAGTGTGGCTCTTTTCAGCACAATAAGAAGTGCACTACACCACCATGAGATTGTAATAACTATGTAAAAAGAGGGAATATAAAGAAATACTGACTAAAACCTCTGAAGTTAATACGAGGAGATGGCTCAAACCAGTCTCATGTCTCATATTCCCAATCACAATGATCTCATCAAAATAGTTCTCATCCCCATAATCGGGTGAAAGAGAATGACTCCAAGAACACCTTAATTACCCATAAAACACCATGAAAAGGGAGAAAAGACTGTTCTATGGGAGTTTATTGACATTTATATGGAGTTGGGAAGGCTATTTTGACTAAGTAAACAGATCCCTTGACCATGTGAGGTAATAATATTCTAAACTTGACCCTTATAAATGTCTTGTTTGATACTGGTGCATCATATTATTTTCTTTCTTTTTGTGTGGTTAAACAATTGGTATTTCATGTGGAGATGATGCCACATGTCATGATCATCAAGGAACCTCTCGATCAATGGGAATGTAGAGGATTCAATTGCCCATGTTGTACCATTACCATTGATGCATTACAGTTTATCTAGGAGTTTACTATCTTAGGGATGAATATTTTCGATGTAATCTTTAGATTGGGATAGTTAGTGGAATTCAAATCCCATATTGACTTATATGCTTGACAAGTAAATTTCATATCCCTAAATGGAGCTATTCATTTATTCAAAGGGAACTGGGATATGAATAATGGAATAGAAGGACCTTTAGTGGAAGTAGATAAAACCTTTTCTAGTCAACTGACAAAAATGACTTTGGGAACTAAATATGAAACTAGAAATATGACTCTTCTGAAATAATGGACCAATAAACAAATTTATTTTCTAATTATTTCACCACGATACCCCATAAAAGAGAAATTGAATTTTCTATCGATCTATTTTTGAAAAAAATACCTATTTCACTTCTATCGTATCAAATAAATCTATTTTTTTCAAGAATTAAAGGTCGAATTAGAAGAATTAGAGAGAAAGAGATTCATTTAACCAAGTACATCACCTTGGGATACTATATTATTATTTATAAATAAGGAAAATGGTTTTATTTTATTGTGTGTTAGCTATCCTAAATTGAATCAAGTTATAATCAAGAATTGGTATCCTATTTCTCGAATCGATGATCTATTTGATCAATTGAAGAGAGACAAGAGGTTCTTTTAGATTGATCTATGATTGATGTAATGACCCAATCTTTTGAGTAGTATATTAACTTACTCTTATTGATTTAATAAGATGTTAATGGTTAATGCAGAAAGAGGAGTCGATGGCTTCATCCAGTAGACTTGAACCTTATGAAGCCCACTTATCAGAGCTTGGGAAGGAGGTAGCATCTGTGGGCTTCACTTTGGACCAAGCCCAAGACGAACTCCAGCATGTTAAGCTTGAACGGAAACGCCTACGGGAGAAGTTCAAGTTAGTAGAGATTACTACTAGGGCAATGTTATCTGAGCCTCCCTCAGATTCTCTCACCATAGCACACCTTACACTTAGGTCTTATGCCGGTGTTATAAGGGGCTATGTGACGAGACCCTAGCTTCCTTGTGTAATCCTTTCGGGTGAATAAATTGATATTTCTTCCTTTAGTGATGTTTGTGAAATTTCAAATGTCCAGATAATTTTAGAATGTATTTTATTGATGAATTTTGAAAAAGGGATATTTTAAAATATTTATGTAAACCCTAAATAACTAATGATGTGTAATGATTTTCAAAAAAAGGTCTTCTACAAAAGTGTTCAGTAAGGAATTTGGAGTCTAATAAGATCAACTTAATTTTTGATGAATAGTAAATTATGAATAGTGATTTTACGCTTAGGATTAGTAATGTGAACAAATGGATTAGTAATTTCACTCAAAGAAAGTTTTAATATAATTTAGACTCCTAGATTAAGTAATGTGATTCAATAAAATGGGTAAATAACGGTTTCATAAATTATTATTCAAGTATTAGTTTTTTCGGATGAATAGTGTTTTTATTTAAAAATTAAATTAAAAATATTTAGAAAATTATTTTTATAAAATGGATTTCATTTTTGAAATCAGAGCATTGATATTTGGTTAAGGTGAAATTTTGGGATTTTTCTGAGAAAGTTGAATTTTCAGTGAATAGTAAAAATACAGTTTTAGGGTTTCGGTATGTTTAATGACATCATAACTGTGTCATGATGATTTCATGAGATATTTTAAGGGTTGGCCGGCCAAGGGTGATGAATTATTGTTTTGGGGGCCCCATGTGACCTAACTCCTTGATAAATGCCAAGGGAGAGCACATGGGTTTGAGAAAAGCACATGTGAGGTGTCCCTTGGCCATTATTGCCTTGTCCCCTCACTTTCCCTATAAATACCCACCCTTTCCTCCTTTAGTTTTCACTCCCAACTCCCCCCCAACGAAGTTCTGGTCTTCTTACCTTCCAAGGAGTCCTCCCAAGGTTCCCCCAAGCCCTCAAGGTCCAAAACTTTGAGTTTCAAGAGTCACGTTTTAAGGTAAGGGATCTGACCCCTCTCTTTCTTTTCATGTAATCTCTTTTATGTCATTCCTTTTATGCTCCATGTTATTATGTGAGAGGATGTTCTTTTATATTCCTCTTACTGCCCTTTTCATTCTTATATGATGAGAGATCCCCTATTACTCTCATCATTTCATTTTATGAATGTTTAAGTGATGCCGTTAGGCTGCCGAATTATTTAAGGGATTCTTTCACCCTTCTCATTTTTCAAGTTCGATTTTCATGTCAAGTATTTCAAGTTCCTTTTTATTATGTTGGGGTATGATCTATATATCTATCATACTGATCTCTTATTATCATATGATGAGAGACCCTATTTGATCTTGTCAATTCATTTTTATTGAAGTTTAAGTGACGCCGTTAGGCTGCCGAATTTTCATAAGAGAAATCTAATTTTTGTCTTCCTTCCATGTTTTTCATTTCAAATGGTATGTCCTTCAAATTTCATTACCATGTCCATATATCCTTCTTATTCTGTCCCCCTACTGTTTTATGGATCATTTATGAGTGGGTGACCCATGTCCCCTCTCTTTTCAATGTTTTCTAAAACCCCGAAACATAACCGTTATGCTGCAGAATTTTCGTCTCAAAATGCCTCTCTCTTTTTCTAAAGTTCTTTTATATTATTAAGTGAATACTCAAAGATATTTCTTCTAAAGGGGTATTCACATATATTCCAAAATTTTCTATTTTAAATTCTTGGATTTACATACATGAGACCCACCTTCCTTTTCTGTGGGTTTTAAAGTGACGTAATGATCATGTCTTTAAAACAGTTTTTAAAACGTTGTGATTATGAAATGAAACCAATTTATTTTATGCTATATGGGTTATTTATGAAATGTTTGATGATGATATATGTGGCTCACATGATAATAAAGGCAAATTTAAGGGTGCGCCCTAATAGCGCTCCAATGCATTGAGTAATGATGTAACCACTAGAGATTACAATTTTCACGATACCTTGGTGAATAACCTTGGTAATTTTCAAATGACACCTTGGGGATGGACCTTGGTGATATGTTCATGATTGTCTATGTTAAATGATGTAGCCACATCTTCAAGTTATGAAAAATGTTATTTTTATTATGAAATGCCTCATGATTTATTTCTCATGCCTTAAAGTTCTTTTCTTATTCTTATTGAAGTATATCAAGTTCACATGTAAAATGTTCCTCTTGTTTCCCTTACTGGGCCTCCTACTCACCCTTTCTTTTGATGTATGTCACCAGGTTATGAGATGCAGTAATGAACCTAGGATAAACTTAAGGAGAAGCCTTTCAAGTGTTTAAGAAGAATGTTTTATGCTGTTTTCATGTATTATGTTCCTAGTTTCCAAGACACTAGACCTTAAAGATCCTCAGTTTTGTGTAATGTAATGAAAGTTTATGTTATAAGAAGACGAGATGCTATAGTTAGTATCAAAGGATGGTTTAGTTATTTTTGGAAATTAGGATATAAAAACTTTAGGAAGAACCCTATAGAAAAGTTTAAATATAGGAAAACTTCCTGGTATTTTGGTAAGTATTGAGTAAGTGGTTTATCAAACAAATACATCCCTATCTGGATACGAGCAGGTAGAGGTGGCTCTGGTACAGATGTACATAGGGGTAAAACCCGAAAACACCGCTTTGAGCTAGACTCGAACGGGAACTGGTGCACGATAACGGGCCTTGCTGCACTCTTGGTTACGACACTCCTGGGGGATATGTTTGGTTAATCACAAACTTTTTATGAATCATTATGAAGGAATTATAGAGAAGTATAATTGTCTAAGCATGAAGTCTTAGTTAAAAGATTCATAAATGAAATAAGTTTCTCACTAAGGTTTTATTCTTTTAGAAGATGGCGGTAAATAGGAGGAACCGTGCTGATGGTGACCGCAATGCACCATGTGCTGACGGCCCTCCGATGGAAGCCGGAATGGAAAAATTCATGCGAATGATGAACCAACTGACTCAAGTTATGAGTAATAACTTGAATCAAGCTGAGAGGCCAATCTCACCACGAAGGGAGAAACTTTCTGTTGAGTCCTTTATGCGTTAATGACCACCAACATTCAGTGGATCTACTGACCCATTGGTTGCAGAACAATGGATAAGCTCCATTGAAAAGATCTTTTCTGTACTTCATTGTTCGGAACAAGAAAAAGTCACCCTTGCTGTTTACCGCCTAGAGGGGGAAGCTGATCAGTGGTGGTCACTGATCAAAAACACGAAGCCACGAGGAGAGATGGAAGCTATGGAGTGGGAAGAATTTCGGGGAATTTTCTCTAACAAGTATTTCCCTCGTTCCATGAGAACGAAAATGGAGAAAGAGTTTCTCGAGCTGAAGCAGAAGGAGAACGAATATGTCGGAAGCTATGAGATGAACTTCACAAGGCTTTCCCGTTATACCTCAAGCTTTGTCATGGACCCTAATGGGAAGGTAGATAGATTCTTTGGCAGACTATGATCTCATCTGCGGAAGAATCTATCCAATAGGGACTACGATAGCTATGAAGAAATAGTTCGAAGTGCTATGAAAGTTGAACTAGCGTTTGGGGAGACACAGTAGTCTCACAAATCTAATGAAAAGAAGAGAACTCTAGAACCAAGCCTGGGAAGAAGTTTTGATCAGGAAAGAGGTGGAAAGCATATGCAACATGCCACATGCAATAAATGTGGGAAGAAGCATCCGGGGAACTGCTTGATCAGAAGTGGTAAGTGCTATAGGTGTGGAAGAGAAGGCCATATTTCTCGGAATTGTCATAGTGATGTGAAGCCTCAACTTCCCAACACTAACGATAGAGGAAAGATGGTTCTGGCCCTACCAGAAGTCACATGCTTCAAGTGTGGACAGCTTGGGCACTTTGCTAATCAATGTCCAAATCCGAGGGCGGTGGAGGGGAATCACCATCAACCTCAGCAGAGGCCAAGGGATCAAGGTCGTGCTTTCGCTATCACAACAACTGAAGTTGAAGTTCCGAACGATGTGGTAGTAGGTACTCTTGTCGTCCTCTCAAAACTAGCAAGTACTTTATTTGATTCTGGTTCTACGCATTCCTTTATTTCCTCCAAGTTTGCAAGGAATATAGAATCAATCCCCAAACTGCTAGAGGTAGAGTTGTAAGTCAAGACTCCAAGTGGGATTATCCTTGCATCAAAAGTATTTAGAGACTCTAGTGTTTACTTTGGTGAGCTCAATCTTATCGCAAATCTAGTAGTCATTCCCATGATGGAATTCAACATTATACTAGGGATGGACTGGATCTCAAAGTATAATGCTAAGATCAAATGCAGAAGTAAGGAAATCTCAGTAGTCTTGAATGAACGACCTACCGTTATCTTCCGAGGAGAGATATCCCGAACTGATCCCTATCTAGAAGCACCTCCTATAGCTTTCTTTATGGAGTTAATTGGTGATGATGAAGAAGGGAAAGGGAGCATACAAATTGAAGATGTTCCGATTGTTCAGGAATACATGGATGTATTTCCTAAGGAGTTACCTGGACCTCCCCCAGAAAGAGAGGTAGAGTTCTCCATTGAACTCGTACCTGGGTCTCAGCCGATATCAAAGACTCCGTATAGAATGGCAAATGTGGAGCTAGAAGAGCTAAAGAAACAACTCCAAGACTTGTTGGAGAAGGGGTTTATCCGACCGAGTGTGTCTCCTTGGGGAGCACCAATTCTCTTTGTGAAGAAGAAGGATGGATCAATGCGGCTATGCATTGATTATAGAGAACTGAACGGGATCACAGTGAAGAACAGATATCCTCTTCCAAGAATTGATGATTTATTTGACCAACTTCGCGGGGCTCAATTCTTCTCTAAGATTGACCTTCGATCTGGTTATCATCAACTGAGGGTGAAGAAGGAAGATATTCCAAAGACTACCTTCCGATCAAGATATGGGCATTATGAGTTTACTGTTATGCCCTTCGGCTTGACTAATGCTCCTGCTATTTTCATGGATTTGATGAATAGAGTCTTTAAGGACTACCTTGATAACTTTGTGGTAGTTTTTATTAATGATATTTTGATATATTCAAAAAGTCGTGAGGAGCATGAAGATCATCTGAGGGTTGTTTTGAAAACTCTACGGAAGGAGAGGCTCTTTGGGAAGTTCAGCAAGTGTGAGTTTTGGTTACAACAAGTGGATTTCTTGGGGCACATCGTAACCAATGAAGGAATCTCGGTTGACCCTGCAAAGACAATGGTTGTGGAGGAGTGCCCTCAACCCACAACAGTAACTGAGATTCGTAGTTTCCTTGGTTTAGCGGGATATTATAGGAGGTTTGTGAAAAACTTTTCACGACTTTCTAATCCACTAACCAAGTTGACTCGAAAAGGGGTTAAGTTCATCTGGACAAAGGAATGCGAGGAAAGTTTCCAAGAGCTGAAGAAGAGATTGGTTACTGCACCTGTGTTAACACTACCCTCTATCAGAGAAGGATTCGTTATTTTTAGCGATGCATCTCTGAAAGGTCTTGGGTGTGTCCTCATGCAAAATGACAAAGTAATTGCTTATGCATCTCGACAGTTGAAGATTCATGAGAAGAATTATCCTACGCATGATCTAGAGCTGGCGGAAGTTGTTTTTTCTCTAAAGATATGGAGGCACTATCTTTATGGGGAGAAATGTGATATATACACTGACCACCAAAGTCTAAAGTATATTTTCACTCAGAAAGAATTGAACATGAGACAAAGGAGATGGTTGGAGCTTATTAAAGACTATGATTGTTCAATTCATTATCACCCTGGAAGAGCAAACAAAGTCGCAGATGCGTTAAGCAGGAAAGATCCTATTGTTCTGGCAACAATGAGGATCCTAGGAGATCCCTTGATTAAAGATCTAGTAAAACTGGACATGGGAATTATAAGGAAAGGGACATCATCAACCCTATCCCAAATGATTTCTCAACCTTCATTACTAGAGAAGATCAAGAAGGCTCAAAAAGAAGATCCTTTGCTGCAGGAGAAGTTGGAGGTTGTAAAAGATGGGAAGTTACCTGATTTCAATATTGATCAAGAAGGTGTATTGAAATTTCATACAAGACTATGTGTCCCATCTATTCCGGAGATAAAGAAAGAACTGATGGATGAAGCTCATAGCTCTACTTTATCTATACATCCGGGAAGCACTAAGATGTATAGAGACCTTCGTGATCATTATTGGTGGGATAACATGAAGAGGGAGATTGCCGATTACACTACTAGGTGCCTGGTGTGTCAGCAAGTAAAGGCAGAAAGACAACTTCCTAAGGGGGTATTACAACCGCTACCCATACCAGTATGGAAGTGGGATAATATCACCATGGACTTTGTAACTGGTCTCCCAAAAACATCCAAAGGAAACAATGTGATATGGGTTATTGTGGACCGCCTCACCAAGACAACCCATTTTATCTCTATTCGGGAAGATTTCTCTCTGGATCAGCTTGCCAAGATATACGTGAAGGAAGTGGTAAGGCTGCATGGGGTACCACTATCCATCGTATCTGATCATGACCCAAGATTCACATCAAAATTCTGGAGAAGTCTTCAACATGCTCTGAATACTGAATTGAATTTTAGTACGACCTATCATCCTCAAACTGATGGCCAATCTGAAAGGACTATTCAGACACTCGAAGACATGTTGAGATTATGCTCAATGGAATTTAAAGGTGGATGGGATCAACACCTCCCATTAGTGGAGTTCTCCTATAACAACAGCTTCCATGCGAGTATTCAGATGGCACCCTATGAAGCTCTGTATGGAAAGCGGTGTAGAACTCCTACTTGTTGGGATGAAACTGGTGAGAGGAAGCTTCTTGGGCCTGATCTCGTGCAAGAGATGACAGAACAGGTTCATGCCATCCAACAACACATAAAGGCTGCTCAGAGTCGGCAGAAGAGCTATGCTGGAAATCGTCGAAGGGACTTGGAGTTTGGTGTTGGTGACAAAGTCTTCCTTCGAATTTCTCCATGGAAGAGAGTCATGCGGTTTGGGAAGAAAGGGAAGCTCAGCCCTAGGTACATTGGCCCCTATGAAATCCTTGATCGCATAGGAGCAGTGGCCTATCGTCTAGAACTTCCACCGAACCTAGCTCAAGTTCATGATGTCTTCCATGTATCTCTCTTGAGGAAGTACATACCCGACCCTTCGCATGTACTGAACCCAGAGGTAGTACAACTGGAACATGACCTCTCTTATGAGGAGCAGCCAGTGGAGATCTTGGACCGTAGAGACAAGGTTCTACGAAACAAGACTACCCACCTTGTGAAAGTGTTGTGGAGGAATCATAAATATGAAGAAGCGACTTGGGAGCCTGAGGAAACGATGAAGCAAAAGTACCCTCACCTTTTCGACTAGGCCTCAAGTATAAATTTCGGGGACGAAATTTCTTAAGGGGGGAAGAATGTAACGACCCAATATTTTGAGTAGTATATTAACTTACTCTTATTGATTTAATAAGATGTTAATGGTTAATGCAGAAAGAGGAGTCGACGGCTTCATCCAGTAGACTTGAACCTTATGAAG
This sequence comes from Viscum album, assembly GCA_963277665.1. Lineage (NCBI taxonomy): Eukaryota > Viridiplantae > Streptophyta > Magnoliopsida > Santalales > Viscaceae > Viscum > Viscum album. The sequence continues at coordinate 932,529,472 of OY728136.1, read as the reverse complement.
CCCACTTATCAGAGCTTGGGAAGGAGGTAGCATCTGTGGGCTTCGCTTTGGACCAAGCCCAAGCCGAACTCCAGCGTGTTAAGCTTGAACGGAAACGCCTACGGGAGAAGTTCAAGTTAGTAGAGATTACTACTAGGGCAATGTTATCTGAGCCTCCCTCAGATTCTCTCACCATAGCACACCTTACACTTAGGTCTTATGCCAGTGTTATAAGGGGCTATGTGACGAGACACTAGCTTCCTTGTGTAATCCTTTCGGGTGAATAAATTGAGATTTCTTCCTTTAGTGATGTTTGTGAAATTTCAAATGTCCAGATAATTTTAGAATGTATTTTATTGATGAATTTTGAAAAAGGGATATTTTAAAATATTTATGTAAATCCTAAATAACTAATGATGTGTAATGATTTTCAAAAAAAGGTCTTCTACAAAAGTGTTCAGTAAGGAATTTGGAGTCTAATAAGATCAACTTAATTTTTGATGAATAGTAAATTATGAATAGTGATTTTACGCTTAGGATTAGTAATGTGACCAAATGGATTAGTAATTTCACTCAAAGAAAGTTTTAATATAATTTAGACTCCTAGATTAAGTAATGTGATTCAATAAAATGGGTAAATAACGGTTTCATAAATTATTATTCAAGTATTAGTTTTTTCGGATGAATAGTGTTTTTATTTAAAAATTAAATTAAAAATATTTAGAAAATTATTTTTATAAAATGGATTCCATTTTTGAAATCAGAGCATTGATATTTGGTTAAGGTGAAATTTTGGGATTTTTCTGAGAGTTGAATTTTCAGTGAATAGTAAAAATACAGTTTTAGGGTTTCGGTATGTTTAATGACATCATAACTGTGTCATGATGATGTCATGAGATCTTTTAAGGGTTGTCCGGCCAAGGGTGACGAATTATTGTTTTGGGGGCCCCATGTGGCCTAACTCCTTGATAAATGCCAAGGGAGAGCACATGGGTTTGAGAAAAGCACATGTGAGGTGTCCCTTGGCCATTATTGCCTTGTCCCCTCACTTTCCCTATAAATACCCACCCTTTCCTCCTTTAGTTTTCACTCCCAACTCTCCCCCAACGAAGTTCTGGTCTTCTTACCTTCCAAGGAGTCCTCCCAAGGTGCCCCCAATCCCTCAAGGTCCAAAACTTTGAGTTTCAAGAGTCACATTTTAAGGTAAGGGATCCGACCCCTCTCTTTCTTTTCATGTAATCTCTTTTATGTCATTCCTTTTATGCTCCATGTTCTTATGTGAGAGGATGTTCTTTTATATTCCTCTTATTGCCCTTTTCATTCTTATATTATGAGAGATCCCCTCTTACTCTCATCATTTCATTTTATGAATGTTTAAGTGATGCCGTTAGGCTGCCGAATTATTTAAGGGATTCTTTCACCCTTCTCATTTTTCAAGTTCGATTTTCATGTCAAGTATTTCAAGTTACTTTTTATTATGTTGGGGTATGATCTCTATATCTATCATACTGATCTCTTATGATCATATGATGAGAGACCCTATTTTATCTTGTCAATTCATTTTTATTGAAGTTTAAGTGACGTCGTTAGGCTGCCGAATTTTCATAAGAGAAATCTAATTTTTGTCTTCCTTCCATGTTTTTCATTTCAAATGGTATGTCCTTAAAATTTCATTACCATGTCCATATATCCTTCTTATTCTGTCCCCCTACTATTTTATGGATCATTTATGAGTGGGTGACCCATGTCCCCTCTCTTTTCAATGTTTTCTAAAACCCCGAAACATAGCCGTTATGCTGCAGAATTTTCGTCTCAAAATGCCTCTCTCTTTTTCTAAAGTTATTTTATATTATTAAGTGAATACTAAAAGCTATTTCTTCTAAAGGGGTATTCACATATATACCAAAATTTTCTATTTTAAATTCTGGGATTTACATACATGAGACCCACCTTCCTTTTCTGTGGGTTTTAAAGTGACGTAAAGATCATGTCTTTAAAGCAGTTTTTAAAACGTTGTGATTATGAAATGAAACCAATTTATTTTATGCTATATGGGTTATTTATGAAATTTTTGATGATGATATATGTGGATCACATGATAATAAAGGCAAATTTAAGGGTGCGCCCTGATATTACTCCAATGCATTGGGTAATGATCTAACCACTAGAGATTACAATTTTCATGATACCTTGGTGAATAACCTTGGTAATTTTCAAATGACACCTTGGGGATGGAACTTGGTTATATGTTCATGATTGTCTATGTTAAATGATGTAGCCACATCTTCAAGTTATGAAAAATGTTATTTTTATTATGAAATTCCTCATGATTTCTTTCTCATGACTTAAAGTTCTTTTCTTGTTCTTATTGAAGTATATCAAGTTCACATGTAAAATGTTCCTCTTGTTTCCCTTACTGGGCCTCCTGCTCACCCTTTCTTTTGATGTATGTCCCCAGGTTATGAGATGCAGTAATGAACCTAGGATGAACTTAAGGAGAAGCCTTTCAAGTGTTTAAGAAGAATGTTTTATGTTGTTTTCATGTATTATGTTCCTGGTTTCTAAGACACTAGACCTTAAAGATCCTCAGTTTTGTGTAATGTAATGAAAGTTTATGTTATAAGAAGACGGGATGCTATAATTGAGATATAAACAACTCAGAGTTAGTAAATAAGATATTACAAACAAATAATTTTATATTCTATACAACCATTATGAATATGTTGTCATTCCATTTGGTTTGATGAATACACCTATAATTTTCATGGCCTTGATGAACTGTATCTTCCACAGGTACCTTTATTTTTTTATCATGGTATTTGTTGATGATATTTTGGTTTACTCTCAAAATAGTAATGACCATGAGGATCACTTAGAGATTGTGTTGAGCATAATGTGTGATCATTTAATATATTCTAAATTTTCTAAGTGAGACTTTTGGATACAAGAATTCCATTTCCTCAAGCATGTCATTTTCAAAGAAGGCATATCAGTTGAGCCTGGGAAGTTCTAAGCAATAATTTATTAGAATCCACCCAAGAATGTCTTTTAGATACATAGTTTTATGGGATTATTAGGCTATTATCATCACTTCATTCAATATTTCTCTATAATTTCTTCTTCCATGACTATATTAAAGATAAAGGGAATTCCTTTCCAATAAAAAAAATAATGTCAACAATCCTTTCAGGAGATTAAATCACGGATCACTTCAAAACCTATCCTTGTCTTTCTATAACTAGGTCAGGGCTATGTGGTATATTGTGATGCATCTGGATTAGGGTTGGGTTGTGTTCTTATGTAGGGAGATCATGTTGTAGCCTATGGCTTGAGGCTATTGCGAATATATGAAAAGAATTATCTGATGCGTGACCTGAAATTACCTGTAGTGGAATATACCTTAAGAACGTGGAACCACTATCTCTATCATGACTCCCTACCTCCAAAGGTACCCATCATGGGTTGGAAAAATATAAAGGGAGATAATGACTCCCTGGGTCCCACCTCTAGTAGGCCCTAGGTTGGTGACTAGCACCGAGGGTATAAAGAAGGTCACACATTTGAGTGACATTACCCTAAAAAAAGAAAATTAGGATTGAGAGATATGATATCAACCACTAATAAACTCCATAACATAAGAAAAGGTAAAATCCATAATATCTCATCATGCATTCAATGCCATATGAATGAAAATAAAAGCATATAAGAGAAATACTATGGAAACAACACCAAAACAGCTCCAATTTATGAGCTAGTAATGTATAGAATAGTCCTCAAAGTCCTCCTAGAAACTTGAAAAATAATTTGCATATACATGGGGTTATAATACATGTATACTCAATTAGATCACACCCAAAGCCTATTGTGCACAATAAAAAAGAGCATACTAATGCACTAGTGAACAAATAGTAGAACAAAAACATTTAAACATGCTAACTAACTAATCCCATCCTTGTTAAGGAATGATAATCAAATAATGCATGGAAGTATAATAACATAATAAGAATCATATTGATAAAAGGGTACCCCCACCTCTTTCCCACTGATTTTCTACTCTCACACCCTAAAATCGTACATCTCAGTGCTCTCATCTATTCCATATAATAATCCTTCCCAAAGATACCTAGAAAATTGCATCATGCCAAGCACCCCACGTGAAAATAACCATTACATCCTACCCAAAGACACCCAAGACATCACATCACATCTGGTCCAAAGACACCTAGGCCATCAAATCACATGTCAACTATAGACATGTATCCATGTTATTAAGGTATCATTAACATGAAGGAAATCAACCTCACGAACTCTTCCTACCATGCATGACCGCCACTATAATACACCTCATCAATCTCATCAACCCAACCATAAGTTCACTATATCCATAAGCCATCACATCCCATGCATAAGAACCTTTCCTAAAAGATATATCGGGTAATAGAGGGTAGCCATAAATCTACCCTCACCATCAGGATGTTGGGAAGAACACCCCCAAAACATTTGGGTTTCAACACATGGTACTCAATGTGGGTGGGGTGGATATAGAAATCAAAATGTAAATACAACATATAATATTCACACACAAAATCCCAACCTATGGGTTCATAATAAGAGTACCATCCCAATTCACAACATCACCCCAAATCCTCAAAACCTACACTACTTTCAATACCATATGTAAATTCACATCACCACACAAGCATGACACAAACCACAAGACACATTCCACCTTTCCTTTCAAGTTAAGCTAATTTCTTGATTTTCCATAACTGGCCCATTTTTTTATCCAACACATTCATTTCACATTAAGCATCAACCATTTTAACCACACATCAATTTTATAGTTCTCATTTAACCACATTGATTACCAACCATTTTCACATTCACTTTTCATCTTTCCATATTAAAATTAAATATAATTATCCCATTCTACCATTTATTTATTTATAACCCCAAACCATTTATTCCAACACATTCCACTCAAGTTTCATCATTAATAATGTATTCCATTACTACCATGAAACTAACACAACAAATTATAAACACAAAATTCCATCATTCTCATGCCAATAAGTCTTATATTGACACTATTGCACATCACCACCAATTTATCATCACATTCACCAAAACTCATCACAAAAAAATCTCTCCACAACCACATATCATATCACAACCATACAACACAACCACTTTTCACATATTTCAATTCATTTAACAAAAGGGATTTAATCAAATTCACTTATTCACTTATAAGGGTATTCTAACACAAACCATAATTTCCATGGGAAACCAATTTATTTTCTAGATATATGTTCTTATACAATTTCATTTCAGGTGTTATCAAACAATCACACAATAAGGGTTCCACAATCATATTAACTAAAATAAAAAAAATTCCCTAAGGGATGTGATTTTCAACAATGGAATCAACAAGTATAAACCCAATGATAATAATATAAAAAGTGATAAAACATGCATTCCATTTACCTTTCCCTTAAATTTAAATTAACCCCTTAATTATATTCAGATGATAATAAATCTCTCTTTCCAGGATAATATTTTGATTATCTAAATTTATACCACATGTGATAATAAGAATAATAATTATTTATGCATTCCATAATATTTTTTAGGGAAAAAAATATATGAAACTTGAAGATATCACATAAAATATAGGTGAAGATCCCCATTCCCATAAATCTAATTATGTATAATTAATTATTTCCATTAGGATGACACTAACCATCTTCAAAAGGGATAAAAAAATCATGATCCCTTATTCACATACAATTATAAGAAAGATGAAGGATCCCCTACCTAGTATTTTCCCTTGAAGAATACTGTATCCAAGGAATAGAAGAGAGGGAAGGTTCTTCCTTTCCTGAAAATTGCAAAAGAAGATTTCTTATGAATTGATGAAGCTTTTCATCTTAGATATAGTGGTTTGGGGTCATACAAATGAGAGGAAAATGAAGGAAAAAGGAAGGGATAAGGGTTCAAGTTTTTCAAGAATAACAATGATGTGTATTTGGAAAAAATATAGTGTTGAATTCCCCATTTAATTTTCCTCAATTATTTGTTTAAGGATCAGAACTTATTTTCAGATCAATAAGAAACATTCCAAAAATGATTTATAAATTATTAATGAGTATAAGGTAATTAATTAAATGGTTTTAGGAATTTAAAAATGTTGAAATAGGGTCCATGAGGGTTGCGAATTGAAAAGAGGAGGAAAACCCTGAAAAATGGGTGATTTTTTTTACCCATATGTGAAAGCATAGTGTTGTATAAGGGTAGATTTTTTTACCCTTTCATAGTGGTAGAAATAAACTAACCTTACATGAGAATAATACACTGTGTAAAGGTAATGTGCTTTTACACTTATTTAGCTGGTTACCCTTACATGAGGTTTGGAAAACCTGACTGACCCTTACGTAGCTTTAGAAGGACCTTTACGCAAGCCTTAAAAACATTCATTTACCTTTAAATACAAATAGATGACCATTAAATAGGTATTATAAAACCTTATCTACCCTTATGTGAGCTGGGGACCTACCTTTACATAAGTTGTGGACCTACCTTTATGCGAACCAAGGGAGCTCTGTGATGTCCCAACTCGAGAGCCACTAAAATAGTGCACCGATCTGGTTGGTCACATGGACTCAAGCATGCCTACTCATATTCCATAGGTTTCCAACTAGTACTAAGGGTATATAGGTGATATATAAGGGAGACTATACCCTCTGGATCATAAATAAAAATAGAATAATCAATAATAAATAAAGAACAACAAAGTATAATAACAACAACTGACAAACAATAATAAATGAATCAATAACCATGCATGAACCTACTATAATGTATAAGAAACAAACATACACCAAGTGATATAATACACAATGAAAATAAAAAATCCCCAAGGTTTATATCCATGAGCATACTGAGATCCATCTCAGTATTTTGCTCCCAATATCCCATGTACATGCATAATAGCACATAACACATACCGTGATCCTGAACCTGTAACCATGAGGTCTGTTCGGGTACCCCAATGCAATGGAATCCCGAAAAAGGTGTGAGATATACACATTAGGGAACCACTAATAGTGTATAATTCAATAAAATACTTGAATATAAAATAAATCGGTGTGTAGGTGTATCAATGGTAATGTGATGTAATAAATATTGATGAAAACCTGTCAGCTCAAGTTTCTCAAGGACACCTGGAACCATACCAACTTTAGCCTAAGAAAAAAATGTCTCCAAATAAGTTCCATCATGTATATATGTAAGTATATATATATATATATATATATATATATATATATACTAGATATGTAGTGACATATGGAGCCATATATATAAATACTAAGACTATCCAGGATCCGAGGCGTAACTCAGGCATCCGTGCGTAGTCACATGAATCACATAGAGTGACAAGGGTCACCATGACTAAATTCCATTAATCATGAGGGACTCCATGCTTGAGTATCACAAGTAAAGAGGGACTATATTCCAGATAATCATAATTTATAAGTGAACACCATGCCAATAATAAAAAGGGATGCCATACCCGTAAATAAAAACGGACTCTATGCCTGTAAATAAAATGTGACACCATTCTCATAAATAATCAAGGATGACTTAAACATGTATCAAATTTAATAAGGGATTCCATGACTAAGTATCACATTTAATAAGGTATTCCATTCATGAGTATCAAATTTAATAAGGGACGCCATTCCCAAGTATCACATTTAATAAGGGATGCCATGCCCAAATATCACATTTAATAAGGGACGTCATTCCCAAGTATCACATTTATCCCATTTAATAAGGGATTTCTTGACCAAGTATCACATTTAATAAGGTACTCCATTCCCAAGTATCACATTTAATAAGGGACTCCATGCTCAAGTATCACATTTAATAAGGGACTCCATGCCCATAAATAATAAGGGACATGCATTTAATAATTAAGTATAGGCCATGTTGAGATACATACCATAATATATTATAAAAATTCAATTGGAATAGTCCATAATGAAAAGTCATGGAACAAGGGGTATGTTACTTCATGTCCAACCCACCCAGTGAGTCATTTAATTCCATTAATCATTTTACTTACCTGTAAGAAGGACCAAGCATTTATAACTAATATCTGGGGTACAACCAAGTGTAGTTCCTTATAGTTTAGAAAATCCATTTAATTCAATTAGTCATTATATTAAAAATATTCCAATTCAATTCAATTATTATTAATATTGACCAATTCACAATGCCAAGTATAAGTTAAGATAGTGAATCTCGAGAGGTTTATCTAAACCATTTAATTCATTAGGTCCTTCCACTAGTAAGGTTACACTCAACACACCCATAGGGGTAGATTGGAATTTGTGAAACTATGGTCACCAAGAAAATCTAAATCAAACCAAACTTATTTGGTGGATCAGGTTGAGTTCTTTGACCTCTAACCATGCTAATGGGTCCAATGAAGGGAATATGTCAATATTTAGACAATTAATTTAGGTTATTTTACATTTTAGGAGCAATGCATGGAAAGACCAACATGTGGAACAATGATATAATTTATAAACAATAATAATTTAAGATTAAAAGTGATGTACCACCTTACTCCTACTTAGGATTCTCCACTTATCCAATATTGATCCTTGATTTGAGTCTAAATGATAGAAATTATAAGATTAAACAAACGTCCTGAAAATAGGGTGAATTAGCTCGCACGAAGACAGCACCAAAAGTGAGAAGAGAAACTAAAATAAGAGGCATGAGGAGTTATAGACTTACTATATACTTCCAATTTAATTAAAAATGTTCGATTCAAACCAAGAACAAAGGAGATTCCACCATGGGAAGAGGAGAAGGATAGGTGTATACACAGGAGGCCTCCTAGGAGAACGAGGAGGAAAAATGGGGTAAAACACATTTAAGGATAGAGGAAAAAATGGTCATTTACCCCATTTAAATGAGGTGAATAGTTAATCCATATGTTTTGTATAACCTTGTGCTAACCATGTATCTCTCACTACTCAAGATCCACACCCTACATAGTTTGGGATAACTGTGTGCCAACCATATACTGTTACTAGTTAAGTGGCACTAATCATGTGGGCTAGGCGCATAATTTGGAAAACCATGCATATCCCATGCACCCAACTTTATAACTTATTATAGAAATCTTGCATGTCCATGTGTCCCACCATGCATTGTTAAACAAACTGTGTGACACCCTTTATAAGGATGCAAAGTTTCTCCTAGGGGCCCACATAGTTTAAATAAACCATGCACCCTTGTTTGTTTCTCTTGAAAAGTGAGTTTTTAGAGCTTGATGCTTAAAAAACTCATCAAAATTTCCAAGACACTTATCATGACTTAAACTATATAAAAATACTTTTAAGTGTTCAAACTCTCAGATTTATATTACAAGGCTCAGTTTAAGATTCATCTTATCCACCAAATGGAAAACTCAAATCCTCTTGGAATTTTCAACCTGATTCAAAACACAGGATCTTAAAATATTCCCACATTAGAAATCAAAATCCCCAAGAATTATTGGGGAACAACTAAACATCACCCAACCTATTTGGGTCATGAAATTTTCACTTAAATGGTTGTTTTTTGTTTCCCATGCCCAACACACTAGAAAGTGATACTTTTAACACGAGGTACTTAAGCCACTAAAACTTGATCCAACACCCATAAATACCAAAAAAACTCTAAGATAGTGCTTTCTCGAGCCCATATAACTTGAGAAAAGATGACATCATCATCTCTTTCCATATCTGGCCTATGGAGCTTCCTACTATAGGCTCTAACTTTCCACGGACAATTCCAAGACACAACACTCCCAATGCCTAAATTACCTATTGAAACAAAACCCTTGAATCCTAATGATGATTCTAGAATGATTCTCAGCTTGATAAACCTATTATCACATGAGTAATCTACTCCTAGTCCTCGATTAGATTGAAAGAGTTGAATTTCCAATTGACCATGCTTTAACTGGTCATGTCGTCCTTTCCTTGAAATGTATCATCTGACTCTAATGATGAACTAATATCCTCATTTGATGTATTCAAAGTGATTTATCATAAAAAACATTCAACTAACCATTAAAATGAAATTCAAACCACCTCTGACTGACTATTATAAAAAATGATCAGCTTTAGCTACCGATACATTACCCGAACTAGATTATGAATCCTTATCCCAAGGCATACTGATATTATTCCAAGCATGCTCATAAAAAAATGTACTATAATTCTAGTGATGTCACCTAGTTGAACCATATCCCAAAAAAAATATCATCATGCTATAACACTAGCACAGACACTATCCTGATCCAATATCCATGGATCATCATAAGGAACTCCAAGCTTAATGCCCACATGGGGATTTCAACCAAAACTATAATCAAACTTGTACCTAGAATTTACTGAGGATTCCATACATAACTTGATCCATTTACACAGAGGCATATGAGAGTCAAAATGATCATTTTATTACTGGTCTCAAGATTCCATGACCCTTCTCTCATGACGGTTGGCCACCAGTGACCCACGTCCTACTCCACACCTTAGGAGCATCCCTACCATCATCACTCTAAGAAAAGAGAAACTAATTATCACATCCCATGTCATATCCCTACCGAATATAACAACTGGAATGGATTAAAAAACACTCACCCTGAGCGCTGACACACATTACCCATCACCCATTCTTGATTTCTTGAGAATAATCCTTATGATGTTTATCAATTTTTAAAACATATCAAGGGACACCACCCTTAAATGGACAATGGTGTACCACACTCCATTTGGTTTACCTTCAAACCACTCCTTGAGTATAACTCCCACATAGTCTTTTCATCAAACCACAAAGAGATACACATATAGATCAGTGTATAGCTGATGTTGTCTCAACATACTCAAGAATATGTAAAGATAAGGGGAATAGACACCTCTAAACTAGGAGAACACTGAGATTTTATTGATAGGTATGTATAGTTCCCTCTGGTCTATGCTCATATCAACTAGGACACACCCGCCTTTTTCAATGCCTAACACCATGTCTCCCGACCATGCGTGTCCAGGTCCATTCACAGGGAAACTGTATCACGTCACCCGACCCATTCCAGATTAGTCCTCGTCACTGGGCACTTACTTTTAATTTTTCCCAAGTTCTGGGTTTCCTTGACACAAGCTTCAATTATTTGAAACCATTAGTCCTTAGCTCGTACCTATACATTCACCATTGTTGAATCTTAAACAGTCACCACATGAAACTAGTGTGAACTAACTTATCATTTATAGTAAGTGTAATATCCCATACCACCTAGTTTGATACCTAACTCACATCCTCAAGAGTCATCCATTGACAAGGTCTAACTTACCATTCTACATGACACATCAGTTTCTCTTAAGCCACAAGTTCCCTTGGAACTCCTCTTCAAAATTGGAATCTTACCCGTGCCATGATTTATCAAATGACCTCACACTTCACCGCATTATTTACAAGAAGAAATAACCAACTATACATCCACTACTAGTCAAATGATCTAGACACTTGAACAATCCTACCCATTGTAACCAGTTTCAATAAACAAGCACTCAAGGTGCTTTCCAAAATAAAATGCATCACCATGATTGAATCTAAATACTCAAGCACCTATCATGAATCATTATAGAAATGAGTGTAAAACGAATCTCACTAAAAAAGGAAAACTTAGTCCCAGACCAACCTCTTCTGTAGGTTGTCCTTAATAGAACAACATCATTGAACTACTAGGGTCAGAGTCAAAGTATGGGAATCTAGGTCAGTCCACCTAACCCTAAGTTCTCTAGCACGAGAAGAACATCCCATTTACGGGAATCAGTTACACAATGTATAATGTACTTATAAACACTCTTTTATAAGAGTTTAAACTAAAATAGGTAAGGAATCATTGACCTACACGGGTTAGAATCTATCATTATAGGCATAATGGCATCACCTAGAAAACATTGGGTTACTAGGTCCTGATTATTACTAAGAATCCGAACAGGGGAAATCTTGTTGAAAGGTTAAAATGCTAACATAAAGGATAAATGGATGATACTCAGTGATATACACATATAGTAATACCCTCAAAAGGATAAACTTACTAGACAACCACCCATCTACCTGGGAAATTACTTTATCAACAAATGGTTCTACCTAAATCAACCAGACCAATGAATAACGCTCACCATAATTAGAAACTTGACTCATGGATCTACTAATTTCTCATCACCAAGGGTGATACTACATGGATAACCCTTCATTTTTAATATAAGGCATTGAATTTATAAAATAAAGCCATGTCTAATCGGATACAAGGCTCTACTACCTATCCTTTAGGTTTAATAAACAACAACTTAGAAGGTAACTGATACCTATGGGAAAAATTCACCTTCCCACTCAAAGATATTATAAAGCTAACCCCTACACAAGTGTTCAAGATATAACACCTCTAAAGGTTCATTTTAAGTCATTTAACTGATACTAATTCATTACAAAATTTTAAGCAGCTCATATAAAAGGGATTTCGAGTACCAGTTGTCAAGACCAACTATACTAAGTACTTTATTTAAGTGATGCTATAAAAAATTAGGTGAATATCTCATAATTTCCTTTTTAACATATCATTTATTCTACCCATAAGGTTTTCACAACCGGTCCCGATTAAAGAAAATATATATTTCCAATATATAGAGGAAAACACCTTTTAGGTTGTAATTGGAATTTTAATTAATGAAATCCCCACAATAATAAAGCTTAAAAGTAGAATAAAAGGTCTTTTATCATTATAAGGGGAATAGGTTTAGTAAGATTCCACCATAAATTTATACATAACCTGTATAAGTGGCTACCAACACTTTAAATAACTATCCCACATCTCAAGAATATACCCCCATGGGGTTAGGTATCACATAATATAAAGAATAACGACAACCTACTTGTCACGACCCATCCTCGGGGCCCGTGCCATGACTACCCCAAGCCCGCCTTCCATAGGCTAGGGGCTGATGACTAGCACAAAAGGCGTAAATCCTGATAAAAGGGAAGGCACTTCCTTTATAAAAGTAAACAAACACAACAGAGTACCCAAATGAAGTAAGAACTAAGTAAATTGAGTACAAAAGTAAGTGCTGAAAGGTAAATGAGCCAGTATACAAACCCAACTGAAAGTACAGTACAACTGAAAAGAAAGTACATCAACAGTAAAGTAAAGCAGTAACCACTGAGTCGTCCTCCGGATATCCCACCTGAAGGGTAGGTACAGATGGTCTCCTCAGCTCCTTGGGTCCGGCCGTCCACTCCATGTACGTCCCGTCTAGTGGTCCACCTCTAGGTACCATCCAGCTCCACAAGCCTCCACCTCGATCAGTGTTGTCTGTCGTCTGTATCCAACACAACGTAGTGCGGGCATAGCCCATGCAGGGGTGAGTATATGATACTCATTAGGGACTCCAAGACCCCCTAAGGTCTCCTAGAATCCACAAAGGATAAACCATAAAGGAAAGATACAATCATGAAGTATCAACCGACTCTACTTAGGTATATGCCCATACATATACCTAAGCCATCAATTCCAGTTCGGCTCCAACTCTTGAGCCCATGCACATCCCAGTCCACACAGGAAAGAAGTCAATCAAACCAATGGTAATGATTGAATAGTTAAGACTCATCTCACACAGGTATACAACTTATGAAGAGGGGTGGAGATGATTAGATGTAGCCTCTTAATCATCTCCTCTACCGAACCCACGTAGGATCCAAGTACAGAAGTCGTCGCTGCCGAACCCACGGAGGATCCGAGTACAGTAACCATCGCTGTCGAACCCACGTAGGATCCAAGTACAGTCTTCATCGCTGCCGAACCCATGGAGGATCCAAGCATAGTCTTCCTCGCTGCCGAACCCACGGAGGATCCAAGTACAGTTGTCATCATCGTTGAACCCACGGAGGATCCCAACACGGTAGTCGTCGTAGTCGCAGCCAGCTCTAGGGTTCCCGCACACAGCGTGCTCGATTCTGGGAGGTTCCACTCCTCGAGAAAAAGGGGTTGATACATCAACTGTCACAAAGTCCAGATTTGATGTATCTCGAAGTTTTTTCTCATCAAAAGGAACTTAACGCGACAGACGACGCGTCAATCAGACGTCCGGTATGAGAGATATTGGATTTTTAATTATAGGGGCCCGGTTAGAAATACACTCATTTATATCCTAGACATTATTCAAAGTCATCCAAAACTCACTTAGAGTATCACAAAAGGACCGCTTTGTCGTGAGGGTCCTAGTGCTGTAGACGGCGCGTCGATCAGACACACGGTCGTGAAGTTATTCACATTTAAGTAAAACGGGCCCGGCCTGTTAAGCCTAGTGGGCTGGTAGGTCGGGTCAACCCGGTTTTGGTAGGTCCGACCTGGCTGGTGTCGGACCGACTCGGTGAAACACATGGCTCGGCCCAGCGCGGTCCGGCCCGGCGTGGCCCTGCTAGCAGCGGCTCGGCCGGTGGGCCGAGCGGTCCGGGGGGGGGGGGGGGGGGGGGGCTGCCCGAACCGACAGCACCGCCCTCCCTAACCGGCTGAGCTTCTTGGAGTAAGCGGCCCTCTCGGGTGGGCTGCGGTTCATTTGGCGTGGCGCCGCGACTTTCCTCCACCCGATCGGCCGACGGGCCGACCGGTTCTTCCACCAAAGCGGCCCGCGGTTCCCTTCGCACAGCCGGTGCGACGGTGCCGGCTTCCTCCACTATGTCCTGCCCTAGCCACGACTCTGCGTCCCCTGCACAGTGCGACAGAACCGTGCTTCCTCCGCTGTGGCCCACTTGGCTGCGGCTTTTCTTTGCGTGTGCGACGGCGGCCCTTGCGCCGCCGACCTCTTTCGCATTCCGCCTCCGGTCGCCGATTCCAAAAATAATCAAGATCCAGCAGAGGGTCGTCAGGCTGTGTTCATTTGGCCCACGCCCTCCACTTTAGGTGATATCAATAGGCCATAGACAAACAAAGATATTAAACGATGAATGAGGCACAATTTTAATCCATTAAAATTGAACATAATCCCCTTACCTCGAATATAGTTTGTTCGTCGTAGACGCAGAAAGCAATGTCACACCGTCAACGTCGGAGAAAGAATCGTTGACATTGTTGAGTTCCCTACATTGGTGTCTCCTCCCCTGATGCGGAGGAAGAAGAGGATTGGAGAATCGTGGAGTGTTCTTCGCCGAGTTGTTCTTCGTTGAAGGTTGGTGTTCTTCGTCGGAGAAGGAAACCATTCTTTGTTGAGGAGAGGAATACTTTTCTCTCTTTTTTAAGAGCTCTCTCCCAACTCTCCTTTACACAACGAATACCCCAAAAATAAAATAATAGGCTAATGCTATTATTTTATTATCACATTCAATTTAAAATTCAAAATCCAAATCACTTAATTAATTAATTTAAGAGGTTCATTTCATTAATTAAGGTGTGTTGGCAAACAATAAAGAGAGAGAGGGAGAGGAAGGGTTCTCATAATTAATGGGGGGGGGGGGTTGAAGAGGGTTATGGAAGATGAAAGGTTGGGGCTCGTGTGGGCCCCACCTCTCAAATATCCACACATGGGAAGTTAGGTGGTTGTGGGTCCCACCCTTAACTCCCCTTTGTAGGATATAACTACCATAGATATAAATAAAATTGTGTACAACCAATTTTATTTAATTTATTGTAAATTCCCAATTATTAACTTCCAACCCACATAAAATGCAACTGTGGTAAAGGTCCCCTTAAGAAATTACCGGTGCTGCGAGTTCATCGGTGCCCTCAGATTTCAATTCTGAGCACCGGTTTAAAAGATTGAAAAAACCACTTATTCGTTCACTGAACGTACCCGAGCTAAACTTTAGAAAATTATTCTGGGCACACCAGGCCTCAGAATCAGGTGCTGTCAGAAACTGCATACTTATAAAATTCCAAATAATTTAAGAAAAAAAATTTCCTTGAAATTTCAGGGTCTTTACATTACCCCCACCTCAGGGCTTTACGTCCCCATAAAGCTACAATATAAACTAGGGAAACAAATGAGGGTACTGAGCACGCATCTGAGCCTCCCGCTCCCATGTGCTCTCCTGGAGGTTCCCATGCTGCCAGCGAATGTGCACCAGAGGAATCGACCATCCACGTAGGACTCGCTCCTGTCGATCCTCGATCTCCACCAGGACCTCCATAAACGTTGCCCCGTCATCGATGTCTATCTCCCCGTGGTCGATGATGTGGGATGGGTCATGCACGTATCTCCTCATCTGAGATACGTGGAAGACATTGTGCACCCGGTGTGATTGAGGTGGAAGGGCCAGGCGGTAAGCCACCTCGCCTACTCTACTGAGGACCTGGAAAGGCCCGATGAAGCACGTAGATAACTTGTCGCCCCGGCCAAATCTCTGTAGACCACGTTGGGGTGAGACCCGTAGGAAGACGTGGTCACCATCCTCGAACTCTAGTGGTCTCCATCTCCTATCTGCATAGGACTTCTGTCTGCTCTGTGCAGTCTTCATCCATTCCTGGATGATCTGTACCTTCTTCGACATAGCCTGAACCATCTCTGGTCCTACAAGTACTGACTCCCCAGGGTCCGTCCAGCACAGAGGTGATCTGCATGGTCGGCCGTACAGTGCCTCGTAAGGTTCCATCCCGATGGTGGAGTGGTAGCTGTTGTTGTACGCAAACTCCACCAAGGGTAGGTGATCCTCCCAGCTGCGACCAAAATCATGGACACATGCACGGAGCATGTCCTCGAGAGTCTGAATGGTCCTCTCCATCTGGCCATCCGTCTGAGGATGAAAGGTGGTGCTCAGGCATAACTTCATCCCAAATGCCTCCTGAAACCCCTTCAAAAGCTGGGAAGTAAAGCAAGCATCTTAATCGGAGACGATAGACGATGGCACACCATGAAGCCGTACGATCTCATGGACGTAGAGGCATCCCAATCTCTCTACTGAGCCCTGCTCTCTGATCGGTAGGAAGTGGGTCGACTTGGTGAATCAGTCTACGATCACCCAGATGGAGTCATTTCCTCTAGAAGTACGTGGAAGCCCCATCACGAAATCCATGGATATCCCATCCCACTTCCACTCCGGAACCTCTAAGGGTTGTACCAAGCCTGCTGGTACCTGGTGCTCTGCCTTCACTTGCTAGCAAGTGAGGCATCGTGAAATGAACTCTACTATATCCTTCTTCATACCCGACCACTAGTGCTGTTGTCTGAGGTCCTGGTACATCTTCGCCACTCCTGGATGTACTGCTAGAGGGGAAGTGTGAAACTCTCTCAACACTTCCTCCTGCAGTGCAACTGGTACCATGGTACATCCCCTGAAGAGGATGACATGCTCTCCTCCTTCATAAAATCCATCAGGCGCCTACCCTGTGAAAATTTGAGCACGTCGCATCTCATAGTAAACATCCCCACGCTGTGCCTCTCTAACCCGCTGAAGTAGTAGAGGAGTGACTGTGAGAGACTGTAGAAAGGCTGCCCCATCTCTATCCATGAGGGATATCTGCAACACGACTAGCTGCTCCGTCGACTCCCCTAGCAGCTGTATGCCCGATCTCCTGCTGAGAGCATCAGCTACTACATTCCCCTTCCTAGGAGTATAAACTATCTCAAAGTCATAGTCCTGGAGGAACTCGAGCCATCACCGCTGTCTCAGGTTCAGGTCCTTCTGTGAGAAAATGTACCTGAGACTCTAGTGGTCAGAGTAGACTGTAAATCGCTCACCCATCAGATAGTGCCGCCACATCTTCAGGGCGAAGACCATTGCTGCTAACTCTAGGTCATGGGTAGCATAGTTATACTCGTGCTACCTCAACTACCGTGAACCATAGGTGATCACTAACCACTCCTGCATCAGGACACACCCGAGTCCAGTCCCTGATGCGTCGCAGTAAACCACGTACCCAACGCCCTCCTCCGGTAGTCTCAAGATGAGCGCACTGGTCAATCTCTATCTCAGCTCCTGAAAGCTCTGCTGGAATCTATCTGACAATACGAAGGGTTTCCCCTTCTTCATCAATGCTGAAAGCGGTGCTACAACTCTGGAGAAGTCTAGCACAAATCTCCGATAGTACCCATCCAGACCTAGGAAACTCCACACCTCCATCACGCTCCTGGGTAGCTCCCAAGCAAGTACTGCCTCAATCTTCACTGGGTCCACTGCAACCCCAGCCTCCGAGATGAAGTGTCTAAGAAATGAACCTCTCAAATCCAGAATTGGCACTTCGAGAGCTTACCATAAATATGGTGCTTTCAGAGTGTATCTATTACAACCTGCAAGTGGTAGGCGTGATCCTCCTCAGTAGTTGAGTAAATCAGTATGTCGTTGATGAAGACTATGACAAATTGATCAAGTTAAGGCTGAAATATCCTGTTAATGAGACTCATGAACATCACTGGAGTGTTGGTTACACTGAATGAAATAACCAAGAACTCATAGTGACTATACCGACACCTGAAGGTCGTCTTCTGCACATCCTCATCTTGAACTCTGAGCTAGTGATAGCCTAACCAGAGGTTTATCTTCGAGAACCATCATGCTCCCTTGAGCTGATCAAAGAGGTCATCAATCCTCAAGAGTGGGTACTTGTTCTTTACAGTCACCTGATTTAGGTGACGGTAGTCGACACATAGTCGTAATCTCCCATCCACCTTCTTGGTGAATAAAATAGGAGAAGCCTAGGGTGAAACACTGGGTCAGATGAATCCCTTTCCCTGCAAGTTCTCCAGCTGTACCTGTAGCTCACGAAGCTCGGCGGGAGCCATCCGATATGTTGGAGTAGATATAGGTGATGTCCCGGGGTATAGTTCCATGTATAAGTCTACCTATTTGTGTGGTGGTAGTCCTAGAATATCTTCAGTAAAAATGTCCGCATACTGATCCACCACAACAAGAAAACTCGGAATTCGCACATCAACCACTCCTAGGATGAGACTAGACAACTGATGTGTAATAGGATGCCCTCTCATATGTGTAAGTCCATCCTATGCTGCAAAGGCTCCCTTCTCACCAGTGAAGGTGAACCTTCTCCCATCTGTGCAGACACACCACACTTTGCGCCTAATACAATGGATCTGGGTATGAACTGTAGATAACCAGTCCATACCCAAGATGACGTCGTAAGGTCTCGACGCCACTACAAGAAGATCCCAGCTGAAGCTCTCGCCTCCTAGAGTAAGCTCACACTGCTGGCACCAATGTGTAATCATCGAGTCTACTCCCGTAGGAGTCTCTATCCATAAGGATCGAGCCAACGGCTCTGTCGTAATCTCTGAGCTTCGAACAAGGGCAGCGGTAATAAAAGAATGACTCTCTCCTGTGTCTATAAGAACTACAACAAGGGTGGAGTAGACACAGATAGTACCTCGAATCATCTCAGGTGCGCTGTGGTCGTAGGCCTCGACTGCCTAGAGGTGATCCTGTCCTTTTCTGCCAGCTCCCTATGGTCGGGATGGTCCTCCTGGTGGTGGTGGTGGTAGAGCCTCGAAGCGTCGTCCACCACCCGCTGCTCGGCCAGCTCCTCTGCCTCGTCCACCTGCTCCCTACGGACCACCACAGTTGAACCTCTGCCTCTACCTGGGAGGTCCCTCTACTGTCTGCTACTCGCCTGAATGGTAGGTCTGGCATTCACGAGCCATGTGGCCCTGCCCGCCGCATGCATAGCATTGCCACCCCTCGTATGGATCGCTCTGCTTTGTGTGACCCACACATCCGAACCAATATCTTGAGTTCACCCACTTGATGGCCTGGTCCTCTTAGACCTCTGCGACATCTATCTACTACCGGTTTCAGAAGACTCCGCTACGTGTCGCCCTGTGGTGGGTCTCACTACGGGTGTCGGCTCAGCAAGAAAGCTCTCCACAAGAAGGGCTCGCTCCAGCACTCCTGCCTATGTCAGAATGCTAAGGGAGATCATCGAAGCCCTGATCTCATGCCTCAGTCCCTGCTCAAAGGTCCGGGCCCGGAAGAATGGGTCCCGTACCATGTCTGTGGAGTAGTGCGAGAGGTTGGTAAATCTTACCGAGTATTGAGCTACTGTCATACTGCCCTGCCGTAGATGAAGTAACTCCTGGATCCGCACCACATGAAGGGTGGCTGGAACAAACTCCGAGCGGAAGAGACTCTCAAAGTCCGTCTAAAGTAGAGATGCCTCGTCATGCACCTGGAGCATCAGGCTCCACCATCTACCTGCTGCTGCGTGCAGGAGACTCATGGTAAGGATCACCATAAGGTTGGCTGGTGTCCCTACTAATCTGGAGACTCTGACGATAGACTCCAGCCAATCCTCGGCTGCCTGAGGGTCCGTCTCTCCACGGAACCTGGGCGGCCTCTATCGCTAAAACTCGTGCAACGCGCTCAGGTGGAATGCACTCTCTGCTGCTGGGGCTGGTGGTATCGGTGGCCCAGCAGGTAGTGGTACCGTTGGTGCCTCCGCTGTAATGGGGACCTGCACCGAGGCCTCGTCGCTCGGTGGGATGCCATCTCACACATAACTAGGAAACCTAGCTCGCTGCCTTCGTGGGGCCATCCTGAAAAGAAACAGGTTCTACACGGTCAAACAGTATACCTGGTGAGTTGAAACATAGTAATCACAAATAAAACTTTTGAAACACACATGCAATCAATGTTTTTGTGCACTGAGTCGGAAATCAGAAGTCAGGGTCCTGGTGTATGGATACGTCGGCCACCACACCAACACTGGAATCCCTGGACTGAAAACCATACTCATTACTATTAACACTATTTCTTCACAGTAGAGAATGATCAGAGTACTGAGTTATGTGGTAGAAACGACTCCTCTGATACCAATTTATCACGACCCATCCTCAGGGCCCGTGCCGTGACTACCCCAAGCCCGCCTTCCATAGGCCAGGGGCTGGCGACTAGCACCAAAGGCGTAAATCCCGATAAAAGGGAAGGCATTGACTTTATAAAAGTAAACAAACACAACAGAGTACACAACTTAAGTAAGCACTAAGTAAACTGAGTACAAAAGTAAGTGCTGAAAGGTAAATGGGCCAGTATACAAACCCAACTGAAAGTACAGTACAAATGAAAAGAAATTACATCAACAATAAAGTAAAGAAACAACCACCGAGTCATCCTCCAGATATCCCACATGAAGGGTGGGTACAGATGGTCTCCTCAGCTCCTCAGGTCCGGTCGTCCGTTCCGTGTACGTCCCGTCTAGTGGTCCACCTTCGGGTACCGTCCAGCTCCACATGCCTCCACCTCAATCAGTGTTGTCCGTTGTCTGCATCCAACATAACGTAGTGTGGGCATAGCCTATGTAGGGGTGAGTATACGATACTCAGTAGGGACTCCGAGACCCCCAAAAGGTCTCCCGAAATCCACAAAGGATAACCAAAAAGGAAATATACAATCACGAAGTATCAACTGACTCTACTTAGGTATATGCCCATACATATACCTATTCCATCAAGTCCAGTTCGGCTCCAACTCTCGAGCCCATGCACATCCCAGTCCACACAGGAAAGAAGTCAATCACACCAATGGTAATGATTGAATAGTCAAGACTCAGCTCACATAGGTATACAACTTACGAAGAGGGGTGGAGATGATTAGATGTAGCATCTGAATCATCTCCTCTGCCGAACCCACGTAGGATCCAAGTACAGAAGTCGTCACTGCCGAACCCACGGAGGATCCAATTACAGTCGTCCTCGCTTCCAAAACCACAGAGGATCCAAGTACAGTCGTCATCGTCGTCGAACCCATGGAGGATCCCAGCACGGTAGTCGTCGCAGTCACAGCCAGCTCTAGGGTTCCCGCACAAAACGTGCTCGATTCTGAGAGGGTCCGCTCCTTGAGAAAAAGGGGTTGATACATCAACTGTCACAAAGTCCAGAGTTGATGTATCCCAAAGTTCTGTCTCATCAAAAGGAACTCAACGTGACAGACGGTGTGTCAATCGGACATCCGGTCTGAGAGATATTGGCCTTTTCGTTCCAGGGGCCCGGTTAGAAATATGCTCGTTTCTATCCCGGACGTTATCCAAAGTCATCCAAAACTCACTTAGAGTATCGCAAAAGTACCGCTTTGTCGCGAGGGTCCCAGTGATGTAGACGGCGCGTCGATCGGACGCACGGTCGTGAAGTTATTCACAATTAAGTGAAACAGGCCCGACCAATTAAGCCTAGTGGGCTGGCAGGTCGGGTCAACCCAGTTTTGGCGGGTCTAACCCGACTAGTGTCGGAACGACCCGGTGAAATGCGTGGCTCGGACCGGCCCGAAGTGGGCGGGGCCTGGCCCGACACGGTCCGGCAGGGCGCGGCTTGGCCGACTAGCCGAGCGGTCCGAGGGGGGGGGGCACCCGAACCGGTGACACCGCCCTCCCTAACCAGCCGACCGAAGCCTTCCAGCCTTCTTGGCGCAAGCGGCTCACTCGGGCGGGTCGCGGTTCATCCGGCGCGTCGCCCTCCTGGCACTGCGGCTTTCCTCTGCCCGCCCGGCCGACGGGCTGGCCGGTTCTTCTACCAAAGCTGCCCGCGAAGCGGGCCGCAGTTCCTTTTACATAGCTGGCGTGACGGTGCCGACTTCCTTCACCACGGCCTGCCCTGGCCGCGATTCTGCGTCCCCGGCACGGCATGACGGCGTCGTGATTCCTCCGCCATGGCCTACCCTGGCTACGGCTCCGCGTCCCTGGTATGGTGCGACGACACTGTGCTTCCTCCGTCACGGCCCGCTTGGCCACGACTTTTCTTTGCGTGTGCGATGGCGACCCTTGCTCCGCCGACCTCTTCCGTGTTCCGCCTCCGGTCACCGATTCAAAAAATAATCAAGATCCAACGGAGGGTTATCGGGCCGTGTTCGTTAGGCCCGCGCCCTCTACGTTAGGTGATAACAATAGGCAGGAGACAAACAAAAATATTCAACGATGAATAAGGCACAATTTTAATCCATTAAAATTGAACATAATCCCCCTACCTCGAATATGGTTTGTTCATCGTAGATGCGGAAAGCGATGTCGCTCTGTCAACGTTAGAGAAAGAATCATAGATGTTGCTGAGTTCCCCGCATTGGTGTCTCCTCCCCTGACATGGAGGAAGAAGAGGATTGGAGAATCATGGAGCGTTCTTTGCCGAGTCATTCTTCATTAAAGGTTGGTGTTCTTCATCGGAGAAGGAAACCTTTCTTCGTTGAGGAGAGGAATAATTTTCTCTCTTTCTCAAGAGCTCTCTCCCAACTCCCCTTAACACAACGAATTCCCCAAAAATAAAATAATAGGCTAATGCTATTATTTTATTATCACATGCAATTTAAAATTCAAAATTCAAATCACTTAATTAATTAATTGAAGAGGTTCATTTCATTAATTAAGGTGTGTTCGAAAACAATAAAGAGAGAGAGGGAGAGGAAGGGTTCTCATAATTAATGGGGGGGGGGGGGTTGAATAGGGTTATGGAAGATGAAAGGTTGGGGCTCGTGTGGGCCCCACCTCTCAAATATACACACATGGGAAGTTAGGTGGTTGTGGGTCCCACCCTTAACTCCCCTTTGTAGGATATAACTACCATAGATATAAATAAAATTGCGTACAACCAATTTTATTTAATTTATTGTAAATTCCCAATTATTAACTTCCAACCCGCATGAAACACAACTGCGGTAAAGGTCCCCTTAAGCAATTACCGGCACTGCGAGTTCATCGGTGCCCTCAGATTTCAATTCCGAGCACCGGTTCAAAAGATTGAAAAACTCTCTCATTCATTCACTAAACATACTCGAGTTAAACTTCAGAAAATTATTCCGGGCACACCGGGCCTCAGAATCAGGTGCCGTCAGAAACTGTGTACTCGTAAAATTCCAAAGAATTTAAGAAAAAAAATTTCCTTGAAATTTTTAGGTCTTTAAACTACTAGGGTCCTGTCAAGATAAACTGGGTCCAGTTAAGTGCAAACCACAACAACTAAATAATTAAAATTTCAAAAACCCTTAATGGGTTTATATCATAAGAAAAATGCCCCAACTGACCTAATTAGGTCCATTTGTGCATTTAGGGATTCATTCATATGGGTCATCATGCCCAAATTATAGAGATACAAGCCTATATAAAGGCATCCATTTTCTATAAGAATTCCAATATTAGCGTATATCATGGTTCAGTTAGATGAATTACCATTACCAAGTTATAATGGCTCTTTCCTTTATAAGTTAAAATTGTAATTCATGTAACTATAAATGGGTTTTTATTTTCGGTCTCAAATATTTCAAATTCATGTATAATGGTTTGATTATATGGGTTACCCTTCCCAATTTATAAGTCCCATACACTATAAATTATTAGCGGCACCCATTTAATCACAACCATAGATATTTTATCCCATGTAACCATTATTCCATGGCTCAAACATGTCATAACAGGTTAATTAAGGTGTCACCATCAAACTATATAGAAAAAAACCATTTAGTTTGATGTAGACACTTTAATAACCAATTATATATATCATAAGTATATCAAGGAATTCTATCACCCAGCAAGAAATACCGGCATTTAAGTTGATAATTTTTAGAAGCATGGCATAAGGATGAGCATGCTAATTATCAATCTAACAAGGTATACACAAAATCATGCTAAATACTCACACAATCATGCTAACATGACAATTAAAATAGGAATAAGTAGAAAATCATAGAATCATGGTATATAAATCATCCTGAATCAGGAAATCTATAATGTAATATACATAGAATGGAAGATGTATGAAATGTGAATATCTATGTGGCTACAATGATGTATGTACCCATCCCATCTATTTCTATACCATTCCAATAGGTAAATACTATAAATTGGTAAATCAATAACCAACATAAGTACTATAATCACCTGAGGTGAAATAATAATCAACTGTAACATAGAACAACATACACACCATTCCCATCCCTGGAAACTTGGTATTTCCCTCAGGTGTGGGTTGGATAGAACCAAATATAAGCTATTTAACAAGTGAAAAAACATTCCTAGTCTACTGTATACCATCCCAAAATAGTAATACAAAAGGAAAATAAACCATTGATACCACTTTGTGAGGTCCCAACCTGGGAGCCACCAAAATGGTGCCTCGAGTCAGTTGGCCACATGGCCTTAAGCACACCTCCTCATATACCAGAGGTTGACGACTAGAAGCGAGATTCTAAAGTTATTACATTGAGGAGACTATACCCTATGGATTAGAAATAAAAATAGTGGAATTAATAATAAATAAAGAGCAGTGGAATATAATAAAAAATAACAGACAATAATAAATAAATCAATGACCATGCATGAACCTTCTACAGTGTATAAAAAACAAATATAAAAAAGTGATGCAATACAAAAAGAAAAGAAAAAATCCCCAAGGGATATCTCCATGATAATTCTAATCTCTGACTTAGTCTTGTGCTCCCAATTTCCCATATACAATCATAACAACACATAACACATGCCATGTTCCTGAACCTGCAACCATGATGTCTGTTCGGGTAACCCAATGCAATGAATACCTAAAAAGGGTGTGAAATATACATAGTAAACCACCAAAAGTGGTGTCTAATGAAATATAGTCCATTAATATAAAATAAATCAGTGTGTAGGTGTATCAATGTCAAAGCAATGCAGTAAATGTAAATGAAAACCTATCAGATCAGGTTCCTCAAGAACTCTTGACCAATCATACCTACTTCAGCCTAAGTCGAAAATGTTTTTGAATAAGTACCATAATATATATATATATAATTATATATATATATATGTACTAGATATGTAGTGACATATGTATCCATATATATAGATACTAAGACTAGCTAGGATCTGAGGCGCAACTCAGGAATCCATGCACAGTCGTAGAAGTCTCATAGGGTGACAAGGGATTCCATGCCTGAATATCATTAATCACGAGGCATTTCATTCCCAAGTATCATAAGTCAAGAGGGACGCCATGCATGAGTATCATAATTTATAAAGGGTTTCCATGCCCATAATAACGAGGGACGCCATGCCCATAAATAATAAGGGATGCCATGCTTATAAATAATAAGGGACTCCATGCCCAAGTATCACATTTAATAAGGGACATCATGCCTAATTATCACATTTAATAAGGGATTTCATGCCCCAATATCACATTTAATAAGAGACTCCATACCTGAGTATCACATTTAATAAGGGACATCATGCCAGATTATCACATTTAATAAGGGACTCCAAGTTCAAGTATCCCATTTAGTAAGGGATTCCATGACCAAGTATCACATTTAATAAGGTACATCATGCCCTTGTATCCCATTTCATAAGGGATTCCATGGATAAGTATCACATTTAATAAGGGATTACATGCCCAAGTGTCACATTTAATAAGGGACACCATGCCCATAAATAATTAGGGATGTTAATTTAATAATTAAACATAGTACATGTTGAGATACATGCTAGAATACATTAAAATAATTCAATTGGAATAGTCCATCATGAAAATTCATGAAAAAAGGGGTACAAAACATTACGTCCAACCCACCCAGTGAGTCATTTCATTCCATTAATTATTTCACTTGACCGTAAGAAGGTTTGAACATTTAAAACTAATATATGGGGTATGACCAAGTGTAGTTCCTTACCATTTAACAAATCCATTTAATTAAATTAGTCATTCCATTAAAGAGATTCCAATTCAATTCAATTATTATTAATATTGACTAATTCACAATGCCAAGAATAAGGTAGGATAGTGAATCCCGAGAGGTTTATCTAAAACATTTAATTAATTAGGGTTTCCATGAACCCCTCCCCAAAAATATATTTAAATGAGGGGAGAGAGATGGTGACTACCTAAGTCCCAACTCTAGTAGGCCCCAGGCTGGCAGCTAGCACTGAGGGTATAATAAACATGCATATAGAAGGCATTACCCTCTAAGAGAAACATGTGGAAGAGAGAGATAATAAGGATACAAAAACCAACACATAATCAAATATATATATATATATAATAAAACCCAAGTACAACATACAATTCCATACAATACTAAACAACTGAAATAAAAACTACAAGCACTAAAAAGGTAAAGACAATAGAGACCATGAAGCCCAAAATGGTCCTACAAAACCCATAGCTAGTAATATCCAGACTGATCTCCAACCTACTCTGGATGACCAGAAAAATAGTTTATATATACATAAGTTTATAATAATAGTATACTCAGTAGGATCCTCCTCAGATCCCCTCATTAAAAAGATAAAGAAATCATGCTTAAGAACAATGAAAAAAAGTGAAACTAACTTTTCACCTAAACAGGTATGCTATGTTCCCATATTTACCATGGCTAACTATCCCCAGGTATTGCATACAAGATAGCATATAATATAGTAATAAAACATCCAGGGTGCCTCGTTCCCACTTCCCCATGGGTTTTCCACTCCACCCCAACATCACACGTCCTGGGCCATCTCACTCTATAAGTAAGCCATCCCAAAGACACCTAAGAAAGGAATCATAAAATGAACCTCATGTATCACATAACCACACCATATCATATCACAAATCCACATATAGTAACTAAGTAGTTTCTAAGATCAACCATAGCTAGTATGATTTATATCAAACATTGGGTATTATACCTCAATCCATTACAACCCATACACTGAGTAAGCACCTCAAGACATCACAACCTATATATGTCATACCTATAATAATACTTTGGATACTATATTCGGTAATACATGTGTGTGAAATAACCACAATCTATCAAAACCCTCTACACACATATATAAAAAAACTAACCATTGTGCATACTAGCACAGGTAATTACCAAGAGAAGAGAGTGGGGCTAGAGGGTGTAGTCAGCCATCCATCCTCTCACTGGGATGTTGGAAAATACACCCTCCCAGAGTCCAATGGGTGTCAATTTCCCTATTAGATATGGGTGGGGTAGCATATTAAGTCACAAAATGTAGAGACCCAAAGCTTGACGTACATGGATATTACATTACTTTAGCGGAATACTTAATACATAACAATAACAGACACACAAGGATCGTAATAGTTTAGTGTCTTTGGAAACTTGGAACGTAATCTTCTAATCGTGGTGAAAGATCTTCAACATCTCCCATAAAGATCTTCCCCTTTTTTTCTTACCTAAAACATTTCTTTATATCCTGGGGAAAAGAAAACATAAAAAGGGTGAGCTCAAATGCTTAGTAAGGGTAAACATGGATAAAATAAAACATACCATATACATTTGTACTTAAAAACATGAACATAATGTTTAAGCATCAAAAG
The DNA here is from genome assembly GCA_963277665.1 of Viscum album. Classification (NCBI taxonomy): domain Eukaryota; kingdom Viridiplantae; phylum Streptophyta; class Magnoliopsida; order Santalales; family Viscaceae; genus Viscum; species Viscum album. The sequence continues at coordinate 932,501,153 of OY728136.1, read as the reverse complement.
CTTGAGCAATGACATAAAACATGGAAGTACTTAAGGAAAAGATCATAAAGAAACATTAAGAATGATAAAATAGCATTGGAATAAAACATGTAATTGTGGCAACCATTAATCACATGATATGATTTCCATAGTAGCCAAGGCATTGCTACCAAGACCATCTTAGTGGAAAAAGTCCCTTTCTGAATCGAGTTCACTCCTCGTTCCAGTCCTGTATTACTGAACCGGTTTAACTTGCCGTTACAACCATGTCTATCTCATGAGATATAAATCTTTACCCAATACATTGGAGGGAGATATAGGTCCCACCCATATCATAATGAAATCATTCTTTCGTGTGCCACAAAATCATAAATCATACATCATAGCATAACCCATGAAATAAAATGGGTTTCTTAAACATCATGCCATCATAACATAATCCATAAACAATTGATATCATTTAATCATAAGAAAATTGAAACCATTTAAATCATAGAGACATTTTACTTGAAACATACACATATGAAATAATGTCATCTTAGATGGAAAATAGTTTTGACAAAACACTTGAAATGAATTCTTGAGGAAAATATCCTCTCTTCTTTAAAATCATTTTCCTTTCACAAAATTCCATGAAATTTTAAAAGATAAGGGTTTTGTTGAAAATAATCATGCAATCTTGTAGAGGAAGCTTCTTTAAAATGAGGCGTTATGAAACCGTAAAAATCCGTTCATGCCGTATAAGTTAAATATAACATTCTCCTCGTACTTTTTTCGGAAAAGTCAAAAAGTACCTTATATGGCAACCAAAGGAAAGATTCCATTCATACAATGTGGTAAAAAGTCAATAAAGGGTAAAAATGACTTTAAAAATCCATGGAAGAATGGTAAACATTTTATGAAAGTATTTTTAGAAAACATGGTCATGGATGATAAACGTAACCCCAGTAAATACTTACGTATAAGCAATCTCGGATAAAAATGAGATTGAAAATTTATCCCTTACCTTAGGTCCGATATGCTTCATAAGTATCAGAACCTCCTGTATAATTATTTAAATAATGTCATTGACTTATTACAGAATCATATTCATTGTTATGATATCATATATGTTTCACTTATGACTTTATATTACCCGTTCTTTTGTAAATTCCATGTTAAAGCAGCGTTTTGGGTAAAATTATTTCCTTTATCGTACGTGTTTCGAATTATCGTTCTTGGATATTATTACTTATATCCTGATTTACATAATTTCAGAATGTAAAACATGATTTACATATATTCATCATATACATATATATATTATAGGTCGATAAAAGGAATGAAATACACTGTTCATGGAGACGGTAGGCCGTACGTACACATGAACGCTGTTTTTATTTCCTTATTGAATTGAATGAAACTAAATAGATGACATACATATATATATATATATATATACATAAATCCAGTAGAATTATTATTTCATATATTTCATTATTATTCATTAAATAAACTTTATGATCATTCATGTATGGTTAACATGGAGAATGAATCTCATCGCGTCGTGGGGACGGTAGTCCGTACATACGCACGAGTGATGATATCATTTCCATAATCATTGAATTGAATTGGAGTGGATGATACAATATATCAGAATCATTATGATTTTATAATAACTATGTATAGTTATTATTTACACCATTATACCCATCCAAGTAAGGTGGTGTTGGAAAAACAGATTACACCACGGCGTGGAGACGGTATTCCGTACGTACGCACGCGCGGTGATTTCATTTTCCATTGGATGGATAGATGATGAAATAGGGTTGTTTCATACTTATAATAACATATCAGTATATGAGTGATACTGATGTTATTACTTCATAATTAAACAACTAAAGAAGAAGAAGTGGAAGAAGAAATAAAGTTGAAAGAATCGGTAACGGACATTACCTCTTTTTTGAAGCGCCTCTTTGAGACCTCCTTTTAGGGCACTGAAATTGGTCTTTGAAGAAAACCAGGACCTCTAGGATGTTTCTAGGGAAGTGTAGAAGAGAATTTGTCAGGGGTTGTCCGAGCTTGAAGGCTCAAAGTGGTGTGAGGAAGAGAGGGAGGAGGTGCCCTTTTATAAGGGAGGAGAGGGGCACCTTTGGAATAACTAAAAATATTATTTTATTATAAAGCCAAATTCGGTTTTAAATAGCTACAAATTGATTTATTTAGAAGATAAGGTGGGTATGGGTCTAAATCCTCTCATTCAATAGAATTTAGACAAGTTTAGGTTCCTATTATAACCTTATCATTTAGATTTAACATTAAGTTAGATAATTTTACTTTTACCTTGTCTTTTTGTGTTCTTACACTATAAGGTTAATAAACTTACTATAAGAATCCAAAAGAACCCCAAGTTGTTTATTATTAATATACATAACTTTATCTAAGTCATTTGGACGAACCTTAGATTTTTATGAATAAAATAACAATTACTAATATAATATTTGTTTTAAAAACTATTTTATGTCAATTTTGACACTATTTAGTAATTGATTTTTGTGAAAATCATAACAGAATGATTAGTTCGAAAAAAATTAATTAAATCAATACTAACATGTCATATTAACCTAGAAAATTATTTTAATTCATAAAAAGTCTCAAATTATATTTATTTGGGTATTTATAACATCAATTATGTCAATATTTTATTAATAAGATAATTACTGCATCATCTTTGTGTCAAAAATAAATTAAATTATTTAATGTCTAAAAATTACAAATAAAATACCATTATGTAGGAAATATTATTATATTTCTAATGAATATTTATAGTCAAATTTATCTTATTTATAACCCTATATTAAAAATGATATACTTATTAAACTTTGATTTTAACTATTTTAACCCTTCTTTAAATAAATTAATAATAAATGTCCTAATCTAATCCAAGTTGGACTAAATGGTCATATTTTATTCCTAAGGTTGTTTTTGGCCGAATTAAACTTATCTAATAGAATTAGGACATGTGTTAGGGTAATAATAATATCATTTTTACCCGTAATTACCCTATTTACTTTTAACCGTGGTAAAAAAAGTAAAAAGTTACTATTCACCAAAAATTATTTTCATCTCATTGAACCACATTTTACTTAATGACATCAACCGTGTCTCTCGGATTTTTGAAATTCCACTCACAGAAGTGGTAAAATTAAGTTTTATGAAAAATTCATTTTTTTTAACTACCACTTAGTGGTTTCACTATTCATCAAAAAATGAAAGTTTCCAGAAAAATACCAAAAATTAGGCCTAAGCTATATTTGATATTATGAACTGAAAAATGATGTCTATTTTACCAAATTCAAAACATATCAGTTGCATTACTTAATTTGAAAATTAATTCCCATCGTCAAAACAAATAGCGTGTTCTTAAGAGATAATAACTATCAAAAGATTGACATTTGTTTATGTCTGGTTTAAATGTGAAATTACATCCAATGACCAACATTGTATTAAATTATAAAAATATATTCTAAATATACTTTAAAATAACTCAAATTAATAATTTATCACTATTAATTATTTCAATTAAAAAGGTTGTTTTTAATTAAAATTTAGTAATTTTCACTATTCATCAGAAAATGAAAGTTATCCGAAAAGTACCAAAATTTCACCCTAAGATAATTTCGATATTCCGGATCCAAAAATGAAGTCCATTTTGAAAAATAAAATTTACAAAATTTCAAAAAGTGGTTATTACTATTCATAACGGCTAGTTTTAATAATATTTTAATAGCATATCATTGTTTAGCGAAACTCGGTATTGCGTACAACACACACTATCGCGGAAGGTCGCGCTTGCGTGTAATGCAAGCCAAGTCAGGGTTGCGTATTGTGCAAGAATCCTTCGTTGTTTCATATAACATAATCCAACCATATTTCATTTATACATTGAATATATATATATATACTCAATGTTGCGTAGAATAACTATTATCAAAATTGTGTGTATCACGATCCAAGAATAGTGTTGCATATACTGCAAGCTAATACGGTGTTGCGTATAGCGCAAGGTAATCTTGGTGTAGCATACAACACAAGACATTAATGAAACTAAAAGAACATTTTTCATAAAATCTCGGGGTGTTACACAAAATATACATGATATAATATAGCTCACAACCACACTATGAGCATAATCTATTCTTAGAATCAGTTGCAACTAACATCACTCAGACTCCTGGCTTCCAATCCTAAGACCATATATCCTATAAGTAGACAAGCATATAAAAGAGATATATTAAATTCATTATTTACTTTATATCAATGTGTTCTATTAATTAATCCATTATCCATTAATTAAACATTAACATTATTCCACATTACATTACATTACATTACATTTCATTAATCCACAGAGTAAAGTCCATGCCCTCTAGGCATAATCCAAACCAAGTCTATGGTTTATCAAGATTAACATAATTTTTAAGAATTTTCATTCCATCATCAACCAACCCCATGGGTTAAGAATTATTTAATTCATTCTTAGCATTATTCCATATCCAGGTACTCTAGGAAAACCATCCTAAGCTACCACCAAGAAGAAACATGCAACCAAGAACATCCAACTACATAAAAAGTGGGGAAAGAAATGCAGATAAAACAAGAAACTTTACCATCATCCACAAAACATATTAAAAAGAGATCACACTAGATCTCAGCATCTCATCAATGGGTAAGCCCAAGTTTAACCCATTTCATCACCTCCAGTGCCATCCCTCACACCCACATTCATATACCGATGCATCTCTCCATCATAGGCATCATCTACTGGAACATCACCTGAGCCTCCCCACTCTATACCACATCATCCATCCCAGGCTCAACCGTACCAGTATCACATCACATATGAAACTCCCAGACCTATAACAACCATCTCAGTCTTAGATGTACCAGGATCACATCACATCTAGGCCTCCCATCCCCATAACAACTATCCCAAGATTAGTTATACCAATCTCACCTCACATCCATGCCTCTCCCGACCCATAACAACCATCCTAGGCTAATCCCTATCAGGCTCATATCATAAGGCTTATATCCAGAGCACACCACAAGAAGTAGGAACAAAAAAACAATCAATAGTGAAATTGGTCCCTCAAAACAAGGCATTTATCCTTCTCAAGAAAATGGGAAACACAGGCCCTAAAAATATCCTTATCACAAAAATGGTTCTTATTCCATCTTGAATTTACCGATTGATTATTAACAGGTTCCAACTAATGGAAAAATAATGCATCAATATATAACAATCTATTAAAGAAAAAACACAATCTTAACATTTATTCTAGTTTAAAAAAATCAAGAGATGTATTGTTCTTAATTAACATGAATTTTTCAATTATTATCCCCAAGAATAAACATGATCCACATTATCTATCAATTCCATTACTCACATGGAAGATCAATTTTTAATTAAAAATGTGCATTGCATCAATTTTATTATCATCAAATTACATCTACAACCAGATTCATTAAACATGACTCTTTATTATTAAGCTAATTAATTATCAATTATTTTAAAATTTACATTCTTTACCAATTACAACATGATACTCCAAGCATAAGAACATGCTAACAAATTATAACATAAATATTACACTATCTAGAAAATCACGAGGCAAACCACTATCACAGTATAAAGAAAAAACCTCACCCACATGCGATCACAACCAATTTCATCAATCTGGTTCAAATAATTATTAGGTCAATTCCATTGAATTCAAATGGATAAATCATGAAAATGTTACGATTTCATGTAAATAAAAGATAAACAATGAATCCCTTACCAAAAAAACTGTCAACATTATTCGCATGAGAATGGACCATGTTGTGGATCTCCAATCACATCTCATACAAGAACTGAATCTATCCAAGGATGATGTGACACAACCACACCAACAACAACTGAGATAAACCCCATTAGAAACAACAGAGAATAAAGGCTATCACATGTCAAGAAGATACAAGATGAAATGAGATCAAAATGGGAGAAACCATTAGAGAATGAAGAAGGAACACACGTTGGATCACCATAGATTGAATATAGATTCCCAATGAAAGATTACCATAAAAGGAATATTTAAATCTATTAGAAGGGAGGCACTAGTCACCTAGACTGAGAGAGAGTGTGGATGTCTATAGGGTTTAGAGAAAACCCAAGTGGCTGCACCCCTTTAAAGATGCATCACACAGGGGAATTACACGGTGTGTAAACTATTTACACATCATATAAATGTTGGGGGTTAGATTTCTCTGAAAAACACATCACCTTTTTATTATTTAAGCCTAAAAATTTATACATCATTTACTATACCTACACAAGATGTGAAATGCACATACACAACATGTAAGCTTTATATGTCGTGTATTCACCCTCCTTATAGTATTTCATATCCAAAAATCCTTCAAACCACTTCCAATCCTCCTCCGAACACCATGATCCTTAGAAACATGCAAAGGGTTGGACCAAATGGATCCAAGAACTTACATTAGATACCCCTAAAACAATTCATGTCCTTTATAATCCAAACTTAACCTAAAGAGGAAACAAAAAGGGGTTTTCCAAATAACCACCCCATGATATACCTCTCAAAGATCTTTCTATCTTAGGAGATAAACCTTCTCACTGACAGGAAACAAGTGAAAAACCAAGAACAATAAAAACCTGCTCCTGAACACTCTCCTAGGGGAGAAACCTCTCAAATAAGAGTAAAACCACAATAAGTAATAATAGAAAACAAATCATAACCAAAAAGGTCAACATCCAAAAAAGAACATCATTACAAGAGAAGAGCTAAACATTAAAGAGATTGATGTACTAAGTGCACACCAGTGACTCACATTCCCAGGTACTCTCCTCCACACCTTTGTACCACCACAATACATGAACCAAGGGAACAAAATGCCCATGTAACACCTTCTTTGGATGGTTTTGAATCTCTACAGGCCAATCCATGAAGGTTGCATCATCATCAACATAGATATCACTCTAATCAATGACATGAGAGTTATCATGAAGATAATGATGGATCTATGACACTTGAAAAACATTGTGTATTTGGATTATCTATGGGGAAAGTGCTATCTGATACGCCATGACTTCAATATGAGCCAACACCTCAAAAGGCTCAATAAATCAGGGAGAAAGCTTACTCCCATGACCAAACTTTTACTTCCCATTATGAGGAGTAACCTTCAAGAAAACATGATCCCCAACATCAAAATACATAGGTCTCCTCCTATGATTGACATAGAATTTATGACAATCCTGTACTACCTTCACCCTCTCACAAATTACCTAAACCAACTCTATCGTATTTTTCACCAGTTACGACCTGAGAATTACTACCTCTCTGACCCCGGTCCATCATAATGGAGAATGACAAGGTCATATGTAAAAATATTAAAATGGTTCCATACCAATAGTGGAGTGAAAACTATTATTTTAAGAAAAATTGACCGAAGGTAGGTTCCTCATCCATGAACCTACAAAATCCCGGACATAAGAGCATAACATATCTTCAAGAGTCTGGATGGTTTGCTCTGTCTGACTGTCTGTCTATGGATAAAAAAATGTTATAAGAAAAAACTGAGAACCAAAACCATGATGGATACCTCTACACACCCTAGAGGTAAAATGAGGATTGTAATCAGATATGATCATCACCGAGACTCTGTGGAGCCGCACCACCTCCTCCAAATACTACCTCAATAAAACCTCCACTGAGCTCGACTACCTGATCTCTATAAAGTGGGACGATTTCATCAAATGATCTAATTTCACCCATATATAATCATAGTCTCCCTGAAATTGAGGTAAATCGGTAAAAAAGTCCATTGAGATGTCCTCCCACTTCCATTGTGGAACATATAACAACTAGATCAAACCACCAGGAACATGGTGTTCAACCTTTGCATTCTGGAATACCAAACATTGAGAAACAGACTCTACAACTACATGCTTCAACCTAATCCACAAAAACTGATCTCTATGATCGATACATATTTGTCACACTAGGATGTAAAACCAAAGGTGAACTATGAAACTATCAAATAACCATATCACGCATCACTAAAGGAATTAAAATCCTTCCCTGAAACAACACCCATTATTGTCCATCCTCAGACCAACTATTAGGGGCATTTCTAAAAACAACTTGGTCTCTCCAGACCTCAACCTTAGAATCCCCCAACTAGTACTCTTCCACCTACTGCACCAAAGATGACTGCACAATCATATAGAAAAGAACACCTATTCCCACAACCTATCCCATATCTAGATGCATCATTTAGAGTTCTTATATCACTCTATAAGAATCCCCAGATTTATGCACGATGTGACCACACGACTTCCTGCTTAGTGCATCAGCCATGACATATCCATTTTCTAGTATATATGAAATATCAAAGTCATAATATTTCAAGAATTACATCCATTGATACTAACACAAGTTCAAGGTATGTTGGTAGAAGTCATACCACAAGTTCTTATGGTCATTAAAAACTAAAAAATGATCACAGATGAGGTAATGTTGCCACAAATTCAAATAAAACACCACTGCTACCAACTCAAGATCATGGGTGGAATAGCTATGCTCATGGGGATATAACTAAAGAGACCCATAAGAAACAACTAATATCCACTACATAAAAATTCATCCCAAACCAAGATAAAAAGCATCACAGAAAACCTCCAAATGAACTCCCTCAACTGGAAAACAAAGAGATGGAGTGCTGACTAACCTATCCTCTAAGAAATCAAAAGCTTCTTGACATTAGTCAGTCCACAAGAACACCTGATTATTCTAGTTCAAGGATGTCAGAGGAGTCTCAACCTGAGAAAAACCATCTATGAACCTCCTGAAATAGCCTAAAATACCAAGGAAACTCTGCACCTCTGCCACTATCTTGGCAGATTCCCAAGACAAAAATGCCTCTATCTTTGAAGGATCCATAGTTACTCCTTATTGGGATACCATATTCCCCAAGAAAAGGACTTCATGAGCATAAAAATCACACTTATAAAAATTCCTAAATAACTGATCATGATGAAGAACTCCCAAAACAACATACATATGCTCTGTATACTCCTCCTCAAACACGGATTACATAAGGATGTAATCAATAAAAACCACCATGAACTTTTCTAGGAACTCTATGAACACTACGTTCATTAACCCTATGAAAACAACTAGATCATTTTTCACACTAAATGATATCACAACGAACTCATAATGACCATGATGATAATAGAAAGTAGTCTTCTAAATATCCTCATCCTTCACTGACATTTGATGATATCTAGACCATAAATAAATCTTCAAGAACCAACTTTATCCCTTTAGCTGATAAAATAAATAATTAATCGATGGAAGAGGATAAAGGTACTTTAATGTCACTTGGTTAAAGAATTGATAATCGATACAAATCTTCAAAATATCTTTAGCCTTCTTCATGAAGAAAACTAGTTCACCCCAAGGCGACACACTCGACCAAACAAAACCTCAATACAAATGACCATCAAGCTGTACTCACAGCTCTCACAACTCAGAAGGTTCCATCTTATATGAAGACATCGATATAGGATACATGCTTGGTTGTAGATTGATCCCAAACTCAATCTATTATTGAGGGTGTAACACTACAACCTCCTTTGGAAATACATGAGGTTACTCTTCCACAAACCTAAGAAACACTAACTGATGAACCTTCAATGATCTTAGCATTAGCTTACATCAAAGAAGATAAGGATAGAACATGACTGTAACCCATACAAGGATCTTTCTCACCAAAAATCTCCATTGGAACTCCATAAGCATCATAAAACAAAACCTACCTCCTGAATAAATCCATGATAACTTGTACTAAATACAAACAATCCATGATGAGGATGATGTTATACGGATGTATCCACAAACATAAGAAGTCTCCCCAAGAGTATAATTTCCCCAATACTTACTCACAATCTCTACATACTTTATACAAGTCATATCACCCTCTAACTTTCATAGTCAATGCTAAGGGAATTATAAGACTCTCTAACTCAAGTTCCAAAGAATGTATGAGGGTAGGTGATATAAAGGAGTTTGTATCTCCTGAATAAAAAAAACATGCACCCAAGTAGAAAGAAATCAAAGGGTACCTCAAATGATGTCTGGATCACCTAACACTAGAAACACTAAAGCATGAAGCTAACCATGACTTGATCCATAGCCTCTATGACCCTACTGATGACCACCTCCACGACTATGCTCTACTCTTTGAGAACAAGAAGCATATCAGGGCTGTCCTCTTCCTACCCCATCTCCTATACGTTGATCCCAAACTGGAGCACTATGCTGCTGCTTCCTCAATGGTGGAACCTAAATTGGAACACCTGGCACACATTGATTTCTTAGAAAGGTCAGACACTCTCACTAATTATGACCTCATACTCCATAATAAAAACATGCATATGATCCCTTGGAATAAGTCTGAGAACCATCACCCCCAGAGAAATGAGATGATCAGGGATGGGACCTACCCCTGACTAACTGAAAACTCTTATATCATGACAATTGGGAACCTCAGACCATATCTCTACTTCATGAGGAATCCTGAGGACTCCCCTCTCATGATGAACTAGTTTTGGCAAGTGTCCTCTCAGTAACCTCTGCTCTCACTAGAAACTTGAGATATGTCTTCAGCATAAATGAGGTGACCTAGAGTAGGATATTTGGATTAAAATCCTCCTTGAAATGCCTCTACTTGTCCTCCTCATTTAGAAATAGGTCTAAATAATATTGAATAAGGGTCTTTAAATGGATCCCAAACTATCACACACTGGAGCTCCCCTAATGAAGGGTAGAAAAATCATGGTGACTGGTTGCCTTCACTATCAAAGAAAGAAACCATTCTCTAAAATGGTCTTAAAAATTCTTCCATGAGACTGATAAATCCTCATGATCCATGAGGAACAAGAACCACCATTTCCTCACTGCTCCATGCAACATCGTCTTAGCCAATGAAACCCATTTCTCCTTATGAGCATGGATCAAATTGAAAGTTTTCTCAACCTCCTCAAACTATTCTTTTGTGAATTCATCTGAAATAGATATGTCATAATTTATTATAAGATGGAATTTAAACTCTTATAGTGTTCTCCAAGTTTCATCATCATTGACCTCTACTCTGCAGTGATCAGCTGACACATCCTACTGAATATCTTTGGTGTGAACTTGATAAGGATGTGGACCTAGATCTATGCCTAAAATAAGAAAAAAATGTTAGATATCTTAAACCTATAATATGGAATACTTAAAATTTATTAATTTATTATCTTGTTTAAGTTTTTAACATATCCCAAGGTCTACCCATTTCAAATACAAACACAAAGAAGAATGATGGATGATCCTTTCTTAGGTATCTACCCTGTAACCAGTATCACTTCATTTAGTTAGCTTAGTATACTTAAGGGTCTATGAATGAGATCACAAGGGACCATAAATACCCATGCCTTAGCTGGTAACCCATGATTACATCACTTAATAGACTTATATGACACCATTTCCCTACCAACCCATGCAACTTCACCAATTCCTAACTCCAAACTCCATTATATCCCTTAACCCGAACCTTTGATACCACTATGTCATGACCCCATCCCCACAAAGATACCATAATGAGGGGAGAGATATGGGAACTAACTGAGTCTCGCCTCTTGTAGGCCTTGGGTTGGTGACTAGCATTGAGGGTATAATAAACATGCATATGGAAGGAATTACTCTCTAAGAGAAACATGAAAAAGAGATAGATAAGAAGGAAACAACAACCAAGAACTGATCATATATATATATAGAGAATAAAACCTAAGTGAAACATTCAATGATATAAAGTACTAAACAACTAAAAGAAAAACTAAAATAACCAAAAAGGTAAAGATGACAGTGACCATAAAGCCCAAACAGCTCCTGCAAAACCCCAAGTTAGTAATATCCAGCCCAATATATAGCCTTCTCCAGATAACCTGAAAAACAGTTTATATATATGTAGGGTGAGAATAATGGTATACTTAGTAGTATCCTACCAGGATTCCCTTATGAAAAAGATAAAGAAATAATGCTAAAACACAGTGAACAATAGTGAAACTAACTCATCACCTAAACATGTATACTAAGTTCTTAGCCTCACCATGCCTAACTCCCACTAAGTATTGCATACAAGAGAGCATATAATATAGTAATAAAACATCAAGGGTACCCTATTCCCACTTTCCCACTAGTTTACCACTCTTCCCTAATGTCGTACTTCCTAATTTATCTCTCTCCAAAAGTAAGCTAGCCTGAAGAAACCTAGGAAAGGCATCAAAACATGCACCTCACGCATCACATAACCACACCATCCCATATCACAAATCCATATATAGTAACCAAGTAGTTTTCAGGATCCACCATGACCCGTATGAAATATATCAAACATCAGGTATTGTACCTCAAGCCATTACAACCCATAAACTAAGTAATTACCTCAATCCATCACATCCTATATAATTCATACCTATAATAATCCTTTGGATACAATATTTGGTAATAAATTTGTGTGAATTAACAAAAATCAATCACAAAACTCTACACACATATATGGGAAAACTAACCGCCATGAATACTATCACAAGTAACTACCAAGATAAAAAGAGGGGACACATGGGGTAGTCAGCCATCCATCCTCCTATTGAGATGTTGGGGAAACCACCCTCTTAGAGTCCACTGGGTGTCAGTTTACCTAACCTACATGAGTGGGTAGCATATAAAATAAAATAATATACATGATATAATATATCTTATAACCACACTATGATCATAACCTAGTCTTAGACTCAACTGCAGCTAATGTCGCTCGGACTCCCGACTCCCATTGCTAAGAAAATATATCCTATAAGCAAACAAGCATATAAAAGAGCTACATTAAATTCATTCTTTCCTTTATATAAATTACTTTAGTTAATTAATTAATTATCCATTAATTAACCATTAACATTATTCCACATTTCATTACATTACATTTTATTTCATTTATCCACAGAGTAAAGTCCCTTCCCTCTAGGAATAATCCAAAACAAGTCTATGGTTTATCAAGATTAACATCTTTTTTAAGCATTTGTATCCTATCATCAACTAACCCCATGGGCTAAAAATTATTCAATTCATTATTATCATTATTCCATATCCAATTACTCTAGGAAAACCATCCTAATCTACCACCAAGAGGAAACATGCAACCAATCACTTCTAGCTGCCTTATGAAGCAGGGAAAGGAATGCAGATAAAATAATAAACTTGGACATTGTTCTATAAAATAGATTCAAAATAAATCATATTTGATCTCAACATATCATTAATGGGTAATACCTATTTTAACTTGTTCCCTCACCTCTAGTTTGATCCCCGACACTCACATGCATATACCTATGCATCTCTCCATCACAAGAATCATCTGCTACAACATCATCTAGGATTCTCAACCCCATATCATGTCAACCATCCCAGGCTTAGCTATCCCAGGATAAAATAACATATGGGATTACTTAAACCATAAAAATCATCCCAGGCTCAGTTGTACCAGGCTCACATCACATCCAGGCCTCCCCGCCCCATAACAACCATCCCTGGACCAGCCGTACCAGGCTCACATCACATCCAGGCCTCTAAACCCCATAGAACCATCCCAGGATCAGGTGTATTAGGCTCATATCATAAGGATTGTATCTAGATCACATAAAAATAGTAGTAATAAACAAGAAATCTACAGGAAAACTGGGCCCTCAAAACAAGGCATTCAACCTTCTCAATAAAATCGGAAACTCTGGTCCTAAAAAATATATTTATCATAAAACCGATTCTTATTACATATTGAATTAACCAATTCATTATTAATAGGTTCCAACTATGGGAAACCTAAGGCATAAATCTATAACAAGATATCAAAGGAAAAACATGATCTTAGCATTTATTCTAGTTTCAACAAAACTAGATAAGTAACATTCTTAATTAACATGCCTTTTCAATTATTATCATAACACATAAACATTATTTACATTATCTATCAATTCCATTAATCATATGTAAGATCAATTTTTAATTAAACATGCAAATTACATCAATTTTATCATTATCAAATTACATCAACAACCAGATTCGTTAAACATGCCTCTTTATTATTAAGCCAATTAATTATCAATTAATTATATCTTTACATTATTTACCAATTTCGATATGCTACTCTAATCATAATAACATTAAAATTTTTTTTAGCATAAATATCATACTATCTATCAAATCATGAGGTAAACCACTATCATGGTATAAAGAAACAACATCACCAACATGCGATTGCAAACAATTTCTTTAAACCAGTTCAAATAATTATAAATTGAATTCCATTGAATTCAAAGGGAAAAATCATGATAACATTATAATTGCACATAAATAAAAGAGAAACAATGAATCCCCTACCTAAAAATTTGAAAAAGTTCTTCGCATAAGAACAAACCATGTTGTGGATCTCCGATCACCGCTCTTGGAGAAAATGAATTCATATGAGGATTCCACAGCACAAACACACCAACAAAAACCATGAGAAACCCCACTATAAATAGTTAAGAATAAATTCTATCGCACGATGAGAAGATACGAGAGGAAAAGAGATAAAACTGGGAGAACCCTCTAAAAAATGAAGAAGGAACACACCTTAGATCACCATAGACCGAAGACGGATTCCCAAGGATCAATTGCCATCAAAGGAATCTCTAAAATGCTTGGAAGGGATCTGCTGGTCGCATAGAACAAGAGAGTAGTGTGGTTGTCCTTAGGTTTTAGAGAAAACCCAAGCGACTACAACCCTTTAAATATGTACTACACATGGGAATTATACAGAGTGTAAACCATTTACACATCGTGTAAATGTTGGGGGATCATATTTCTCCAAAAAATATGTCACCTTTTTATTATTTAACCCTAAAAATTTATATATCATGAACTATCCTTTAATAAGACGCGAACTACACATACATGGCATGTAATATTTACACTTCATCTATTCACCATGCTTCCAGCATTTCATAGTCAAACTCCTACAAACCACTTCCAAGCCTCCTCCAAGAACCACGATCCTTGAAAAAAATGCAAAGGGCTGGTCCACATAGATCCAATCCCTTACAAGGGTATTCTACTAGCAAGGGTACACTCAACACACCCATAAGGGTGACTTGAAATTTGTGAAACTATGTTCACTAAGAACATTTAAATCAATCCAACCTATTTTGGTGGCTCGAGTTGTGGTATTTAACCTCAAACCATGCTAAGGGGTCTAATGAAGGTTACAAGTCATGGTTTACAAAAATCAATTTAGGTTATTTCTATAATGTTCCAGGCTTTTAGAATGGTCTGTTTTTCGAGTAAATTTGATATTTTGAGTTAGTGGTCAGACCAACCCTTTTTCTTGATCTTAGAAACCTCATTCTGGGAGTTTTTTTGACCCAAGACCTTATTTTAGGTGTAGTCTAGGTTTTGGGGAAAGTCCCAGAGGTTTGGAAAAACACTGGAGGAAGAGTAAATGTCCCATGATGCTAAAATCTACTATAGTCCAATTACACAACATTTATTTAAGTACACAACATGTAATAAATTAACTTCATGAGTTCTTTGGGAAGTCCTATGAAAACCACGAATTTACATGTCATGTAAATTCCCATGGTAGTTTTTTTTAAAAGAAGATGGAATAGGTATTAGACCCCCTTATTCGGTACACAAAAGGGGCAGTGCCTAGGGGGTCTTAATAGAACCTCTTCCCCTCTTCCCTAGGGATCTTTATATCTCTGTCATCTGAGCTCTAGTCTACAATCTTCCCTTGGGAGTTCCTTTGGGACATCTCTTACTTGATTATGAAATGAGGTGTTGGTTGAAAAAAGGTGTTGGGGATACTTTTATAGAAGCTACGTAAGGGATTTTCATCTTTCTTTACATCATGGGATGCCTTGGGATACATGCTAAGGATCCTCCCACTACATTTATACCTGAAAAGGATGAAGTAGGTGACTGATTCCTTGTGTCAGTTAAGCACAAGGGAAGAACATTATATTATATGTTGTGCATGTTCTGTTATGTTTATATTTTAGTACACATACTTAATCACAGATGTAATATAGACACACATTGGTGGTGGACTACTAAGATTCTTTCTCACACCCTACATGGGACCTTCAGGATGCTTGTAGACTTCATGGATTTTTGATCAGGTAGAGGTTTGGGCACATGAGATGGACCTTAGTGATTACGTTGGAAATTTTTCATGGGATGGATAGAAAGGGACCTTCAGTTCCTACATTAGTTGGAGTTACCTTTTGAGTTTTCCTTTCTATATCAGCATGCTTATATATGTATATACTAAGGTCGGACATGGATGATCCTCCTTTATTTATTTATTATCTTGTATGAACTATTTTGGATTCATGTTATAAAAATGGTATCTTGTGATGTTTTAATTATGAAAATTGTATCTAAGCTTGTTTATTATTATTATTATTATTTATTATTACTTCCACTATGGAGGGTCATTGGTCCAGTGTATTTTGGTATTTTTCTGCTATTTTACATGCATATAGACATTTACTATTATTATCATCACTAAAGGGTATAGTCTCCCCACTATCACCTCTTTACACCCTCAATGCATGTCAACAACATTTGGTATACAGGGAGGCATGCTTAAGGCCCAATGGCACATCAGCCCAGAACACTGTTTAAGTGGAATTCAGGTTGGGGAACTACAAATGGTATCAGAGGAGTTTCATTTACCTTTTTTGGGTCTTACTATTTGGGTTATGGTAGATCTGTCATGACCCCCTCTCCACAAAGTGTACCCCTCCTGGACCAGAAATGTGAGAAGAGAGATAATGACCCCTGAGTCCTGTCTCTAGTGTTGAGTCAATAAGGTTTTCCTTATGACTTTTCCATTCCTTCTTGTTTTGAAAATCACAAACACCTTATACTTAAGAAAATGTATGTTTTACCTCCATAAGGAAATTTATCCTAACCCAGAGTTTCTTATACTTAGCAATATTTTTCTTAATTGAAAAACCCGGATTGTTAACCAAAATCCTGGTATCATATAATGATAAGTTTTGGAGAATTATGTTTTAAGGATCTAAATTCTGGACTCTGAACTCTTAAGTAGTTCGATTCCAAACTCTTAAGTAGTTTGACTCCGATCTCTTAAGTAGTTAGAATCCGAACTATTAAGTGGTTCGACTCTGAATTCTTAAGTAGTTCGACTCCGAACTCTTAAGTGGTTTGAATCCAAACTCTTAAGTGGTTCGACTCCGAACTCTTAAGTCGTTCGACTCCGAACTCTTAAGTAGTTCGATTCCGAACTCTTAAGTAGTTCGAATCTGAACTCTTAAGTAGTTCGACTCCGAACTTTTAAGTAGTTCGACTCCGAAATCTTAAGAAGTTCGACTCTGAACTCTTAAGAAGCTCGACTATGAACTCTTAAGAAGCTCGACTCTGAACTTTTACTGGTTCAAATCTGAACTATGAAAATTCAGATTTCAATCTCTAGTAAAACCAGACTCTGAATTCCTAAAAAAACAGAATCTGAACTTTTCTTAATTTTGTCATTCCGAATTTCATTTTGGTTAGACTCCGAACTTTTAAACCTGCTTATACTCTGAAATATTGATAAGCTTTAACTTACATATGCTTCATTTCAAAACGATGTCATGCATTCAGTTATACATGGTTTATTATAAAACGATGTCGTCTATTCTGTTTCTAATTAAACAATTGGCTGAGTTACACGTGTATAGGTCCCTCCGAATTTCATGGAAAATATGACCGTTGGAGGAGGGAGCCGACCGTTGGAAATTTTCCTATAAATAGGAGCTCATTTGAAAGAGCTCACAACATACGTGTGATAGATGAAAGAGGTTGATCAATCTAGAGACCACACGCTGTTATGGTGATTTCTAGAGAGATAATCTTTTCATGCCTTGTGCATACTGAACTGATCGTTCAGATTGCTTTGTGTGACTCCGAATGTTGGTGATTACATTCGAGGACTTCCGGGGATAGGAAGATAGAGGTGCCGACTACCTTGAAGTTAGAGGGCTTCTTTACTGAGGAAGACAGAGGTTCCAACTACCTTGAAGTTGAGGGCTTGCGGGGATAGCAAGATAGAGAATCCGATCTTTGTATCGAGGGCTTACCCTGGTGTGGGTAAGATAGACTTTCTTGAGAGTATAAATCAAGGGACCTTTATCCAAGGTTGTTGGATACCCTTCTCTTTGGTTTAAATGACTTATATCTTGTTACTTGTAGTTTTACTACTTGATTGTTTCTGCTGCATATTGTATTGTAAGGAAAGTATAACCTTCTTATATTTACTTACACTTTTACTTTGACAAGTTTAGATTATATAATCTTTAAGGTAGAATCTCATTTTGTAAACCTTGTTCCAATTCTCAAGTTGGTGTTAGAGGTGTTGTGAATTTTCTTAGTTTAACTTTGTTAAACTTCTTTCCTTGTCTAAGGAAAACATAGTTATCCATATCAAACTTTAAAGGTTACAAAGGAATTTTTAAATTATACAATTCACCCCCCTCTTGTATATTGAGCATCTACATTGGTATTTCGATCCTACATCTAGTAGGCCCCGGTTTGGCAACTAGCACTGAGGATATAGAAAACAAACATATGGGATGCATTACCCTCTAAGAGAAATCATACAGAAGAGAGAGATAAGACAGACACAAACCAAATCATGATCAAAATACAATATAAAAGAAAACTCAAGTACACATATGTAATGTCATACAAAACTACTAAAACTGAAAAGGGAGAACTGCAAGAACCAAAAGAAAGTAAAAGGGCATTGACCATGAAGCCAAAACAGCTCTTGCAATACCCCTAACCTAGTAGTTACCAGATTGATCTCCAACCTACTCTAAGTGACCTAAAAAATAGTTTATATAACTTAGGGTGAGTATAATAGTATACTCAGTAGGATCCTCCCTAAAGCCACTCGTGAAAAAGTAAAGAAAGCATGCTAAAGCACAGTAAAGGACAAGTGAAACCAACTCATCACCTAAATAGGTATACTAAGTTCCCAAACTTACCATGGCTACTCTCACCAAGTAGCACATAAAAGAGTATATAATATAATAAAGAATGTCCAGGGTACCCCGCTACAACTTCCCCACTGTTTTTCCACTTTTCCCCAACCTTGCACATCTTGAGAATCTCTCTCCAAAAATGCTAGCCCGAAGACACCTGGGTAAAGCACCACAACATTCACCTTGTGAAACACACCACCACATCCACATAACCAAAAATAACTAGGTAGTTTTTGGGAGCCACCACATCTCATATAATGTGTATCATATGTTAGGTATTATACCTCATGCCATCATAGCCCATACATCGAGTAAGGATCCTCAAACCATCATATCCTATACACGTTACACCTATAGTAGTCTATAGGAAAATATATCTAGAATATATGTGTGTAAAATAACTATAAGAAATTACATCCCTATACACACATATATGGGGAAAACTAACAACTGTGCATACTAGCACAAGTAACTACCAAGAGAAGAGAGTGACCAAAGAGGGTAGTCAGCCATCCATCCTCCAACCAGGATGTTAGGGAAAATACCCCCAGGGCTCAGAATCCCTAGGGTGTCATTTTATCTAACCAAAAGGGTGGAGTAGCATATAGAAACACAAAAAGTACATGATATAATATATCTCAAAACCACATTATGGAAAAAACCTAGTCTTAGACTCAACTGTAGATAACGTCTCTCAAACTCCTGACTTCCACTGTTAAGACTAGATATCCTATAAGAGAATAACCATTTAAAGAGATATATTAATTTACTTTATCCCTTTTTATTAGTTTCAATTTACATTAATTAATTATTTATACATTAATTAACTATTATTAATTCTACATTACATTTAATTATCATTACAACCAAGATCCATGCCCTCCAGGGATAACCAAACCGAGTCCATAGATTCTCAAAGTCACAACCTCAGCATTACATCCCATCAAGCTCCAACCCCATGGGTTAAACATTTATTCATTTATTAACAACATTACCACTTACATATTTCAATATTTATAGGTATTCTAGGAAACCATCCTAAGCTACCAAGCACAAGGGGCTCAACACGGTGACTAGATGAACTACCTGTCGAGTCTTTTCAACCTATAGTAGGAGTGCATACCCATCCATCCTTAATAAGATAAAAATGGAAAGAATGTGGAATAACACATGTGTCTTCACCTCTTTTTAAAGGAGGGTAATAAATACCATCTACCTCAAGTAGTGGTGAGAGTATAACTGATAAAAAAATAGGTTCAACAAGCATCAAACTTTCATATCAACAGGTAAGCCCAGATTCAACTCATTTTATCATCTACGGTGTCCTCCCTGACACCCACATGCACAAACCGATACATCTTTCCACTATAGGCATCAACTGATGCCACAAACACTGGGTTTTCCTGCCATTACATACTACAACAACCCTCTAGGATCAGCCATCCCAGGCTCACATCACATCATAAGTAGCAGGAAACAAACAAACATAGTAACTGGGCTCTTGGCCTCAAACAAGGCATTCATCCTTCACACATAACGAGCACTCATAACTACAAATCATAAGGCACTTGGACTTTATAAGAAAGCAGGTAACTCAGACCCCATGAGTCATAACATTTAACACTTAATAGGTTCTTTATTCTATCTTAAATTAACCGATTCAATTAAACATGCATAATTGCACCATTTGATTATCATTAAATCACAACAACAATAACCATATTCTATAACATGACTCTTTTATCCTTCATCCAATAAATTTTCAATTAATCTAAACTTTATGTTATTTACCAATTTCTATCAAGAACGACATGCTAAACAAGAAAGGCATATATATCACACTATCTAGCAAATCAAGAGGCAATAACATCACTAAGAAATTGATACCAATTATTTAATCTGGTTCAAATAATTATTATGTCAATTTCATTGTGATCCAATGGGATATATCATGATAAATCTACAATTGAATATAAATAATAGAGAATAAATTAATCCCCTACCTCAAAAGGTTTCTGATGTTCTTTGCATAAGAATGAGCCAACACAACAGATCACGATCACCTCTCCTGCAATGACTAAATTCACTCGAGGATTCCACGACACAACTTCATCAACCAAAAACCAACAAAGATCCATTAGAAATATGAAGATCACATGAAATTACATGATAAGGATAAATGGGAGGAAAAATATCAAGTAACTTAGAATAATGGAGGTAAAACATACCTTATATCGAAGATGGATTGAAACTTCCTAGTTTCACCAAAACAGAGGGTGCACATGCAGTAGGGAAAACTCCAAGGGGAAATGATCCAAGTATTGTAGTTCGATTGCATGAATCCTATGGGAGAAAGAACTTTGGGCATCCCATATCAAGGAAAACAAGAAGGAAGAACAAGGGAAGAAGATATCTTGATGCTTTTGAAAATATAACGGAGCAGCGATTTAAGATACAATTTAGATTTACCATTAAAGGTGGATCTGGTCAAGATTACATGTTTTGACAGAGTAAAGGCTCCTGAACACTTAGGAAAATTTAGACAGGAGTTATGGTCTTTGAATTAGCCTTAAATCCTTTAAAACAAGGCTTTTAATGTGTTTTACATCAAATATAACGTCAAAAGGGGTGAAACTGTAGGAAGTTGGAAATACTGTTCACCTAATGTTGGATGTATCACCATTATGGAAACACTCTACACCTACTATTGGATGTATCACTATTTTGGAAATACTATACACCTACTGTTCGATGTATCACCACTCTAGAAAAACTGTACACCTACCATTAGATGTCTCACTATTCTGGAAACACTGTATATATACTGTAGGATATCTCACCATTTTGGAAACAATGTACACCTATCGTTAGATGTCTCACCATTCTGAAAACAAAATACACCTACCGTTGGATGTCTCACCATTATGGAAACACTGTGTACCTATCGTTGGATGTGTCACTATTCTAAAAACACTATACACCTACCATTGAATGTCTCACCATTCTGGAAACATTGTACACCTACCGTTGGATGTCTCACAATTCTAGAAACACTGTTCACAAAACTAGAAATTTTAAAAAGTGTTAGAAATGAGTCACTTTAACCTCCCAGAACACCATGAACACCAGATTGTTTACAAAGGAATGGACTATAGAGGTCCAGGACATTACTTCAGATACCTCTAAAACTATTCTCGCCCTCGAGAATCCAAAATCAACCCAAATAGAAAACAAAAAAAGAGGTCTGCATAACTACCCTTTGAGATACCTCTCAAGTCTCTTTCCACTAAAGGATCTTAGCCAACTCAAAAAGGAACAACACAAAACCACACAACAACCACAACCAGATCCTAAAAATTCTCTCAGGGGAGATAGCTCTCAAAAGAGAGAAATCCACAATAAGTAACAAGAGAAATCCATATCATAAACAGAAAGGGTCTACAATCACTAAATGATCAACGTTACAAGAGAATAACTAAACATCAAATAGCTCGGGGTACTAAGCACGTATCTATGAATCAAATTCCCATGTACTCTCCCCCATGCCACTGTGACACAAAAAGACATGAACTAAGGGGATATCATGTCTGCACAACACCTTCTCCTTGTGGTTCTAGATCTCTATAGGCTGCTCATCGAAGGTCACATCATCATCAATATCGATCTCATCCTAATCAATGATGTGAGAGACATAATGAAGATAACAAAGAAGATGAAACACGTGAAAAACATCATGTATTCAGCTCATCTGTGAGGGAAGTGCTACCCGATACACCACAACTCCAACACAAGCCAACACCTCGAAAGGTCCAACAAAATGGGGAGAAAGCTTACTCCTATGAACAAACCTTCACTGCCCATGATGGGGAGTCACCTTTAGAAACACATGATACCCAATGTTAAACTCCAGAGGTCTCATCCTATGATCATCATAGGAATTATGATGATCCTATACTGCCTTCATCCAATTGCGAATCACCTGAACCATCTTTGTCGTACTCTGTACCAGTTTTGGACCGAGAATTGCTGACTCTCCAACCCTAGTCCAGTATAACGGAGAACAAAAAGGTCAACCATACAAGTATTTAAATGGTTCCATATCAATGTAGGAGTGTAAACTATTATTTTAAGCAAACTATACCAAGGTTAAGTTCCTTATCCACAAACCTCCAAAATCCAGGACACAAGAGTGTAACATGTATTTAAGAGTTTGGATGGTCCACTCTATCTGAATGTCCATCTGCAGATGAAAAGTAGTGATAAGGTATATCTAAGAACCAAAATCATACTAGAGACCTCTCCACACCCTGTAGGTAAAATAAGGATATAGATCAAAAATGATCATCCTCAGGACTCCGTGGAGTCTCACCACCTCCTCCAGATATGGCCTCGATAAAACCTCCACTGAGCTTAACTCCTTGATCAATATAAAGTGGGATGATTTCATCAAACGATCCACTATTAACCATATAGTGTCATAGCCTCATTGAGCTCAAGGTAAACCAGTAATAAAGTCCATCGAGATGTGCCCCCACTTCCACTGAGTAACATCTAATGGCTGGAGAAAACCATCGAGAATGCGGTGCTCGACCTTCACCTTATGGTAGACCAAACATCGAGACACAAACTTTGCAACTGCACACTTCAACCTAGGCCACCAAAAATGACTCCTCAAAGCTCGGTACATATTTTTTATGCTAGGATGTACTGCTAATAGTGAAATATGGAACTCTCTGAGAACTATCTCACGTGATGCTAAAGGAATGAAAAATATTCCCTAAAACAACACTCGGTGTTGTTCATCCTTAGACCAACCTTCAAGGGCCTCACCATAAGAAACTCAGTCTCTCTATACCACCACTTAAAGGTCTACCAACTAGGATTCCTCCACCCACTACACCAGAGATGACTGCACCATCAACCTCTACCCCCAACTTCTCCCATATCTAGATGTAATGCTGAAAGTTCTTCTATCACTCTCCAAGAATCACCCATTTTAGCGCTTGGCTACAATATTCCACTTTCTAGGCATATAAAAAATTTTGAATTCATAATCCTATAAGAACTCCATCCACCAACGCTGTCACAAGTTCAAGCCATGTTGGGAGAAAATGTACTTTAGGCTCTTATGATTGGTGAAGACCACAAAATGCTCACCAATGAGGTAATGTATCCACAACTTCATGGAAAATACCACTGCCACCAACTTCAGATCATGGGTGGAATAGTTATGTTTATGGGTACACAACTACCGTGACCCATAAGAAATGACTGATCTCTACTACATCAGAACATAGCCTAGACATAAATGTGAAGCACCATAGAAAACCTCAAATTGAACTCCTTTTACTGGAAGATAAAGAACTGGAGCACTGAACAACTTCTCCTTTAGATACTCAAAATATAACTGACACTGATAAGTCCATACGAACACCTGATCCTTTCTGGTTAATGTTGTCAAAGGATTCACAACCCGAGAGAAATTGGTTACGAACCTCCTGTAATAGCCTGCAAGACCAAGGAAACTTCGCACCTATACCACTGCCTTGGGGGATTCCCAAGACACAACTGCTTTTATATTTGATGGAACCATAGTTACTCCCTACTAGGATACAAAATGTCCCAAGAAACGGATTTCTCGAGCCCAAAACTCACACTTTGACAACTTCCCAAACAACTTTTGAAGACTAAGAACTCCCAAAATGTCATGCAGATGCTCTCCATACTTATCCTCAGATACAAAGTACACATAGATGTTGTCAATAAAGACCACCATGAACTTATCCAGTAACTCACGGAACACAGAATTCATAAACCCCATGAACATAGCTGGAGTATTCTTCACACCGAATGGAATCACAACAAACTCGTAATGCCTATGATGACAACTGAAAGCAGTCTTTGGGATAGCCTCATTCTTCACATGCATCTGATGATATACTGACCACAAATCAATCTTTGAGAACCAACTTTCACCCTTCATTTTATTAAATAAATCATCAATCTGTAGAAGAGGATAGCGGTTCTTCAGTATCACTTGGTTCAAGTGACAATAATCGACACACAACCTCAAAATTACATTAGCCTTATTCACAAAAAAATTGGTGCACCCCACGATGACACACTTGACTAAAAAAACCACACTTCAATAGACCATTGATCTATATACATAGCTCTCACAACTCATAAGGTTCCATCCTATATGAAGACATTGAGATAGGAGACAAGCCTAGTTATATATCAATCCCAAACTCGATCTCTCATCAAGGGGGTAATGATACAACCTATTTTGGAAAGAGATAAGGGTACTCCTATATGACCCTAGGAAACACCGACTGATAAACCTCTAATGAGATCAACATCAGCTTAGCCATCAAGGATGATAAAGACAAAACACGTCTCTAACCCATTTGAGGGCCTCTCTTTCCAACAAACACTTCTGGATCTCCATCATCATCTAAGAATACCACCTACCTCTGAAAGAAATCCACAATATCCTATACTAAATACAACTAATCCATGATGAGGATGACATCATATGGTTGTATTCATAAACATAATAAATCTCACCAAGAGCAGTACTTCCCCAACACTAGCTCACAACCTCTACATACTTCAAAAAAGTCAGCCCGACCTCCAACTGATGTGGTCAATACCAAGGGCACTAGAATCCTCTCCACATCAAGTCCCAATTTATGGGAAAGGGAAGGTGATATAAAGGAGTGCATCACTCATAAATCAAACAAGGAATGCACCCAAGTAGAAAAAAGAAAAGGGCACCTCAAATGACATCTATATCACATGGTGATAGCAATGCTAACTCATGAAGCTGACCATGACCTTCTCCACATCCTCCCTGACCCTGATGAAAACCACATCCATGACCAAAAACTTCTCTCTAAGGACAGGGAGAATCCTAGGGATGTCCTCTGCCTACCCTATATTCTCTCTACTGATCCAAAGTTGGTGCAACTTTATACTGCTACCTTGACTTTAACTGCCTCAATGGAGGAACCTGGAGTGGTACACCTGGAACATGCTAACTACTTAGAAATTTCAGGCACTAATTCCATTGATTACCTCAGAATACACAATAAAAATAAGCACTTGATCCATTAGAATAGGCCTGAGAGCCACTGCCCCCAGAGAAATGATATATGATTAGTGATGAGCCTGTAAAGGGCTCTGCGGTGCTCGGTTTCCCCTCATCGCCACCTTCCTCTCCCCGGTCCCTGGTACGCCTGTCTTCCCATCGGTAACCATCTTGGCACACTTGCGATGTGGTTTCTCCCAGTGGTGGTGTCACATGGACTCTTTTTCATCCTCAGTGTACAACATCGTCGCTTGGCCTCCATCCCACTCTAGCCTGAGGTTTCAGCTAGGGTTTCTCAAGACGAAAAGATTCGGACTAGGGTGTAGGTTTCAGATGCAGCGATTTGGGGGCGTCGTTTCTTTTTGAGATGTCTAAGAGTGCTTTTGGTAGATATGGTCTTCAGGTGCAGTTATGAAGGCGACGGCGGGGCCTGTTTATTGACTCCTGAAAGTTTTTGATCATTGTGCTGGGATTTTGCTCAGGCGATGATTTTATGGTTTTTGGTAATGCTGGGTTTCTTTCTTGGTACTTACGACAAGGATAAAGGTGATGATTTTTTTGGATGGGTCCTTGAATCTGCAACGGTGATGATGTGGGGTTTCTTGCCGGTGAAGATCGACGAAGGCTTGAAGGTGATGATGAAGGATTCGATGGTAGGTTCGTGACGCAAGGGTAGGGTTCTCCAGTGGTTGTTCGCCGACTCTTTGCTCCGGTGGGAAGATTGATGGATGTTTGCAAGGTTCGAGGTGGTGGTGCGTCACGAGGTGCGTGGCGTACGACGTATGTCATAGATTTGGTATGATGATGCTTGGATTTGAATTTTGAATTTGAATTTTGGATGTGTTAGAAAATGGGAACCAGTTACCCAAAAACCGGCTATTTGAAAATGAAAAAAATGGTTTGCTAGAGAAACGATATATTGAGGGCTGGGACCTACCCCTGAAT
This sequence comes from Viscum album, assembly GCA_963277665.1. Lineage (NCBI taxonomy): Eukaryota > Viridiplantae > Streptophyta > Magnoliopsida > Santalales > Viscaceae > Viscum > Viscum album. The sequence goes on along the minus strand of OY728136.1, from coordinate 932,473,956 downwards.
GAATGGAAACTCTTCTGCCCAGAAAACCAGGAACCCCATACCACATCTTTGCTTTATGAGAAATTATGAAAACTCCCCTCTCATGATGATCGAGTTTTGGATAACATCATATCGATGACCTCTGCCCTCTCCAACACCTCGACATATATTTTCAGCATAAATGGAGTGATCGAGTTCTGGATCTCTAGATTTAAAGACTCCTCAAAATGCCTTGACCTCGCTTCCTCATCTAGAAATAGGTCTGAAGCATATCACAGAAGGTTCCTAAAATGGATCCTAAACTCTCACACACTGGAGCTCCCATACTGAAGGGTAAGCAGTTCCTATTGACTAGCTTCCTTCACGGTCGAAGAAATAAACTCAGCTCTGAACTTGTCTCGAAACTCCTCTCAAGAGACTATAAACTCCTCACAATCCCCAAGGAACAAGAACCACCACTACTTAACTACCCCACACAACATCGTCACAACCAATGATACCCAATGCTCCTTCTGAGCACAAATCGAAATGAAGGCTATCTCAACCTCCTCTAACCAGTCTTCTGTGACTGAATCTAAAACAGATCCCTCATACTTCTATAGACTCTAGAACTAAAATTCTTGGAGTTTCATCCTCCAAGTGTCGTTGTCATCAACCTCTACTCAGTAGTGATCTTCTGGAACATCTTACTGAACATCTTTCGTGGAAACCTAACGAGGACGTCGACCTGGAGCCATAACTCCAAAGGAAAAATATTTAGAGCTCCTAAACCTTTAATATAGAAGACTTAACATAAATGAATTGTTTTCTTTTATTAATTTTAGGTTAACCTATCCCAACGTCTACCCATTAAAACATAGGTGCAAAGAAGAATGATGCATGATACTTTCCTAGGTATCTACCCTACAATAAGTATGACCTCATTTAATAGCCACTGTAAGCTTAAAGGTTCATGCATCAAATCACAGGGGGCCCTAAATACTTGTGTCTCAGATGATATCCTGTGTTTACAATGATTTATAAACTTATATGACACTATTTCCCTACCAACCTATGCAACCTCACCTGTACCTAACTCCAAACTCCATCCTATCCCTCAACTAGAGCTCTAATACCACTTTTTCATGACCCACTCACCAAAAAGTGTACCCCTCCTGGGCCAACAATGTGAGAAGAGATATAATGACCCCTGAGTCCCACCTTCAGTAGGCCCCAGGTTGGAGACTAGCATTGAGGGTATAACAAACAAACAGATGAGAGGCATTACCCTATAAGAAAAAACACGATGAAGAGAGAGATAAGATAGACACCAACCAACTCCTACTCAGACTACAATATAAAAGAAATCCCAAGTACACATATTTAATGTCATGCAAAACCACTACAACTAAAAGAGAAAAGCTATAAGTACCAAAAGAAAGTAAAATGAAAACGACCACAAAGCCCAAACAACTCCTACAAAACCCCCAAATTAGAAGTAACCAGCCCAATCTCGAACATGCTCTAAGTGATATGAAAAATAGTTTATATAACATAGGTTGAGTATAAAAGTATACTCAATAGGATCCTCCTCGAAGCCTCTCATGAAAAATTAAAGAAAGCATGCTAAAGAATAGTGAACAACAAGTGGAACCAACTCGTCACCTAAATAGGTATACTAAGTTTCAAACCTCGTCATGACTACTCTCGCTAAGTATCACATACAAGAGTATATAAGACAATAAATAATTTCAAGGGTACCCCACTAAAAATTCCCCATTGGTTTTCCAATTTTCCCCAACATTGTACGTCCTGAGCATCTCTCTCCAAAAATGCCAGCCTAAAGACACCTAGGGGAAGCACCACAACAGTCACCTCATGCAACACACCACCACATCTACACAACCAAAAGTAACCAGGTAGTTTTTAGGAACCAACACATATCATATAATGTGTATCATACATCGGGTATTATACCTCAAGCCATCACAACCCATACACCGAGTAAGGATCCTCAATCCTTCATAGCCTATACACGTTACACCTATAGTAGTCCATGGGAAACTATATCTAGAATATATGTGTGTGAAATAACCACAATCCATTACATCCCTCTATATACATATATGGGTAAAACTAACCACCGTGAATACCAGCACAAGTAACTACCAAGAGAAGAGAGTTGGGCCAAAGGGGGTAGTTAGCCATCCATCCTCCCACCGGGATGTTGGGGAAAACACCCCCAAGGGTCAAAATCCCCAAGGTGTCAGTTTCCCTAACCAACAGGGTGTAGTAGAATATAGAAACAAAAAATTATAGGATATAATATATCTCACAACCACACTATGGAAAAAACCTAGTCTTAGACTCAATTGAAACTAACATCTCTCAAACTCCCAACCACCACTACTAATAATAGATATCCTATGAGCACACAACCATTGAAATAGCTATATTAAGTTACTTTATCCCTTTTTATCAATTTCAATTCATGTTAATTAATTATTTAGGCATTAATTAATCATTATAAATTCCACATTACATTTAATTATCATTCCAACCAAGATCTATGCCCTCTAGGCATAACCAAACTGAGTCCATGGCTTCTTAAAGTTAAAACCTTAGCATTGCATCTGAGCAAGCTCCAAACCCATGGGTTAAACATTTATTCATTCATTAACAACATTACCACTTCCATATTTACATATTTCTAGGTATTCTATAAAAACATCCTAAGCTAACAAGAATAAGGGGCTCAACACGGTGAGTATACGAACTACACATCAAGTCTTTTCTACCTATAGCAGGAGCATAAACCCATCCATCCTTGATAAGATAAACATAGAAAGCATGTGGAATACCCTGAGCATCTTCTAATATTTTGGAATGAGGGTAAGAAAGACCATATGACTCAAGAAATAGGGAGACTAAAATAGATAAACAAAAAATAGGTTCAACAAGCATCTAACCTTCATATCAATGGGTAAGCCCAACTTCAACCCGTTCCATCATCTTTGGTATCCTCCTTGACTCCCACATGCACAAATTGATACATCTCACCACTCTAGGCATCAAATATTTCCATAAACACTATGCATCCATTCCCCCACATACCACAACAGCTCTCCAAACTTAAAAATCCTAGGATCACATCACATCATAGGCAGCAGGAAACAAAAAAACATAACAACTAGGCTCTTGGCCCTAAACAAGGCATTCAACCATCACACACAATGATCACTCATAGATCCAAAGCATAAGGTGATTTGACTTTACAAGAAAGTGGGTAACTCATTCCCTATTAGGAATAACATTTAACACACAATAGGTTCTTTATTCCATCTTGAATTAATCGATTCAGTTAAACATGCATAACTGCATGCATTTGATTATCATCAAATCACAACAATAAAAACCAGATTCATTAACATGCCTATTTAATCCTTTATCCAATCAATTTACAATTAATACAATATTTACATTATTCACCAATTTCTATAAAAAATGGCATTCTAAACAAGAAAGGCATAGATATCACACTATTTAGAAAATTAAGAGGTAATAACATCGCTAAGAAATCGATACCAATTCTTTAATCTGATTCAAATATTTATTATGTCAATTTCATTGTGATATAATGGGATATATCATGATAACTCTATGATTTCATGTAAATAATAGATAAGCGATGAATCCCCTAACTCAAAAGATTTCTAATGTTCTTTTCATGAGAATGGGACAACACAACAGATCAGGATCACCACTCCTATAATGACCAAATTCACCTGAGGATGTCGCGACATAACCACATCAACCAACACCCAAGAAATATCCCTTAGAAACATTAAGATCACATGCCATCACATGGCAAGGAGAAATAAGAGGAAAAAAATTAAGGAACCTAGAATAATGGAGGTAGAATACACCTTATATCAAAGACAGATCGACACTTCTTGGTTTCACCAAAATAGGGGGTGTGCATGAAGTAGGAAAAACCACAAGGGGAAACGATCCAAGGATTGTAGTTTGTTTGCATGACTCCTATAGAAGGAAGAACTATAGGAATCCCATACCAAGGAAAATTAGAAGGAATAATAAGGGAGGAAGATATCTCGACCCTTTTGAAAATATAACAAAGTAGTGGTTTAAGATACAGTTTAGATTTACCATTAAAAGTAGATTTGGTCAAGATTACACATTTTGACCGAGTAAAGGTTCCCAAATACTTAGGAAAATTTATATTTGATTTATGGGATTTGAATCAGCCTTAAATCCATTAAAAATGATTTGAATGTGTTTTACATCAAGGATAACATCAAAAGGGGTGAAACTGTAGGAAGATGGAAACACTGTTCACCTACTGTTGGATGTCTCATTGTTCTAGAAATATTGTATGTAGGACCTCGAAAGACCCTGAGAGGGGAGGGGTGAATCAGGGTGTCAACTTTTTATTCTACATTGATAGATCTTATTCCCATGTTGGTAGGAACCTATTAAACTTCTTTGATGAAAATTTGTAGAAAAAAAAACAATCACATGCAAAGAGATGACCTAATAATTTTACTTGGTTCACCACTAAGGGTCAGTCCAAAGAGCATACATTGACAGTTTTTCAATCATACCAAATTCCACTAATCTTCAATAGTTGTGGAGTATAAGAGTTTATACATATCCACTCTATGCCAGACACACTACATTTACAATGATTTTAGGGATAACACACTGCATCCCTCAAAACACTTCCATTGAATCCCCCTTGCTCACTACTGTGGGTGAAGTCTTACTCAGTTTATCGACTTGAAGGCCTCTTCAATAGATTGGCATTGAAGTCTTTATCTTTATCTGTAACAATCCAATGTTTTATCAATGAAATTCCCTTATTATAATTATGTTTTATAGTATAATCATATAATATTACAAATAGAACATAATAAAAACCTTATAAATAAAGAATTAGTGAAATAAAAGGTTTCTCTTGAAGTTAAGGAATATATACCGATGAAATAGTAACTTGACCTTTGGAATATTAATGTGACCCTTTTGAATAGTAAACTGGCCAATTGAATAGTAACCTCACTAATGAAAGTATAGATAAAATTTATCGATATTATAAGTGTAAATATGATATAAATATAACATAGTATAAGTAAGTAAATATTTTAAAAATTATTAATAAAGTGTTGGTATTTTGGTAAGTCATAAATATTTAATTAAAATTTTATGATTAATTTAATAAATTAAAAGAAAATTTACTTTCATAAAATTAATTCATTAATTATTATTTTGATTTCTTATGATTATAATATAATTTTATGAGACCTTAATTAATTTTTAAAAGTGTTAGAAAAGCAGTTTTAATTTTAAAATTTGTATTTTTCATGTAAATTATGATTTTAATTAAAAATTAAATTTCTCATATATAGAAAATTATTTTCATAAAATGGAGTTGATTTTTGAATTCTACTTGTTATAAAATGGTTGGGGTGAATTTTTGGGATTTTTATGAAATACTTGAGTTTTTAGTGAATAGTAAATTACGATAATTTACTGAATAATCTGAATACACGATTTGTTGAGTCACAGATGATGTTATGCCAAGGTAAGAACCTTGGGTTAGAACTAATATGCACATATTACTGTTTTTGTTCACAATAATCATTACTATTGCTTTTCTTGAGCAAAATAATAAAATAATGAATAAAATTTTGAGAAAACCCTCCTCTCATCCACTATAAATACCACCCCTATTTACCTCCTATACTCACACCTCTCAAGACTTATACCTAGTCCAAATTCAGCACAAATATATCCCTAATTCCCTCTCCCACTTAAAACTACCTTTTTTCTCTTCAAAATTCCAAATACTCTCCCCTAAAGAGGTTCTCAAGGAAGATATATTCAAGAGGTAAATTCCTCTTTTCATTTCTTTTATTTTCTTTCAAGTTCCTTTATTTCTTTTTCTTTCTTAACCTACTTTCATAAAAATGTTATGATGACTAAAATACCTTAAAGGTTATAGATTTTTTTTATTATAATGGAATAATTCATCATCATCTCTACTCTTCCCTCCTTTTATAGTAGAAATGAAAACACCATCCAAGATGTGTTATTTCATCACATTCAAGGATGACATGTTTTCAATTTCTTTTACAATATTAAATTATAGAGATAAAACCATTTTTATGGTTTAAAAAGACTATAATATATGTATTATTTCTAATTTAAGGTTTTTTAATCTTTTATACACAAGATATTAATTTATAAATCAAAATGCGTTCGTTGTGATAAAAAACCACCAATTAACCAAAACAGTTATCATTAAAGTTTTATATAATGATTCATCTTCACTACAAATAAAAAAATGAATTTTATAACCATTTAATCTTATGCATTTTCACTAATAACATATAACTCCAATTCTGGACAACCATTCCCATCTTACATGTTTATCCTTATGTGTATATAAGTAAACCGGTCTTGAAAAAAAAGGAAACAAAGGCTCCTAAACGATGAAATTGAACCTCTTAACCCATCAAAAAGGTCATGAATGAACTTAATAAGGATATAATAAATTAATTAATTTGAAGAAAAGTTTATGTAAATACTAATTGATTAATTTAATTTGGTCATCCAGGATATTAAGATCAAGTGTAGGACACCATCAGACTTAAGGTAAGGGATTCTACCCAAACCTCAATTATTCCTTTGGGTTGCTCTATCTTTCTTTTTACCCAAATGAAGTTTTATATTATTTTTATATAAATATTATAAATTCTATTCAAATTCTCTAAAATCATGTATCAAGGTTCATTCATCATTCTCTTTAGGAGATATACATGTTTTTAAGTGGTTCCATCCTCAAAACTTCTCGATAAGCAAACCTGTTTAAGGGAACTTCCAAAATTCTTGACCAATTTCAAGTGAACTCTACCATCTATTTTAAGACACATTTTTTTTATAAAATAAGTCTTTTTATTATGAAAACCTTCTTGTTTCACTTATGGTTTTATATAAAATATTATTCCCTTTTCTATTTTAAATTCTCTTTAGTATTTTCCTTAAAATCGCACTAAAATGTTTTAATGCTAAAATTTCTTAAATACTCTTTTTTACATGTTATCACTTCTGTTTGACATCACTTAACATGATATATTCATATTTTCCCTTATTAATGTCTATGTATTTTATAATTCCTTTCTTTCATGGTCACTTGTACGATACACCCATTTATTATGCTATATGACATGATTATGATACCCATTTCTTTCCATGGGTACCCTTATGTTTATGTATGATTGATTATGTATGATTATTTATATAGAAAACCTATTTATTAACATGTTAAGATGGGTGATCCCATATAGTGCTCCAATTAATTGGGTAAATTTGTGTCTCATGAGACGTTATGTGCAACGGTCTTGGCGGTTAGACTTGACTCGTGCTACCTTGTGAAACGGTATTGGTGGTTAACCTTGACTTGTGATCCTATATGTGAAAAAAGCATTGAATCATGCTAAAGTCATGTTTTATATTTCTTTCACATTACTATAAATCCATGTTTATATGATCCCATGTTTATATGTCATGATTCCATATGTTCCATACCTTTTTATATCATTATGTCATGCCTTCTAACCCATGTGATAAAGCTTTATTCTTATGTTTATTCCCTTACTGGGATTTTTAGCTCATCCTTTTGTTCATGTTATCATTAGGTTATCCTATGAAGATGTATGAGGAAAATGGAACTTAGGAGCTCTTTATAAATAATAAATAAATAAATTTTTTATTTAGTCCCATGTTTTCAATTTTATGTACCTAGTCTTCTAAGACACTAGAATTTATGATCCTTGGATTGTAATATGATGTTTTATTATTCTTAAAATAATGTAATGATATGTTTAAAAGGATAGGGTCACTATATTTGGTATCAGAGGATGGTCTAGTTATTTTTGGATATTTGTAATAGAGTACTTTAGTAAGAATCTTAGGGATGATACTAAGTATAAGAAAACATCCCTAAATTTTGGTAAGTATAGAGTAAGTGGTTTATAAATAAAATACATTCCTGTATAGATATGAACAAGTGGAGGTGGATCTGGACTAGATGTATCTAGGGGTAAAAACTAGAAACAATTCTTTGAGATAGGTTCAAACAGGAACTGGTGCATGATAATGGGCCTTACTGCACTCCTGATTTGACACTCCCAGGGGATATGATCCAGTAAATTCATAAGCTTAGTATGAACCATTATTAATGAAAAAAAGAAGAAGCCCATAATAATATATGTTAGGAAACAAATCATGGATAACCAAGATTAAAACCTAGGGAATCACAAGTTAGGATATACTTTTCCTTTAAGATTTTATCCTTTTATGTTTAATTTTTTCTTTTTTATGATTAATAGTTAAGTATTCAAGCCACCTAATTGTACGTTCTTTTTATTAGTATATGGAGGTAAATAGAATAACACATGCCAACAATCAATGTGATAGGAAATGTGATGATTTCTCTAATGATATGCTTGATATGATGGGAACAGGTGATCAAAACATTATGATAGTACTTTCTCAACTAACTCAAGTTATTAATAATAACTTGAATCATGTGGAATGACCTCCTCCTACAAAGAAAGAGAAAGTTTCCATATAATCCTTTATGCAGAAAATTCCTCCCATGTTTAGTGGATCTTCTAATACCCTCCTCACAGAACAGTGGATTAACTCCATTGAAAAGATATTATTTGTCCTCCAATGTTTAGAAGAAGATATAGTCATACTAACAGTCTATCATTTTTATGGGGAAGCTGATCAGTGGGGGAAACTGATCAAGAATACAAAGTCCCAAGAGGAAATTGATTCCACAGATTGGGAGGAATTCAATAAAATGTTTTTCAATAAATATTTTCCCCTAACCCTCTATCTCAATATGGAAATAGATTTCCTCAGACTTAAGAATAAGGAAGATGAGTTATGAGGTCGTATGAAGAAAACTTCACAAGGATTTCAAGATATGCCTTTATCTTTGTCATGAACATTGAAAGTAATGTGGATCACTTATTTAGTGGACTAAATCCAAGTCTACAATTTTTTTTGGTGATTCATGACTTTGAAAGTTTTGAGGAGATTTTCTGTTGTGTCCTCAAGGTTGAAATAGAAATCAGAGACTCTCAGTGGTCTCATGAGCATAGTAAAAAAAAAGTAGAAAATGGAGTTTAATATGGGTGGTTTGGAAAATAAATACCATGATGGAAAGAAGATCGAACATACCACGTGTCAAAATTGTGGGAAGAAGCATTCTGGGAACTATCTAAAGGGAACCAAGAATTGATTCAAGTGTGGAAGAATGGGATATCTGGCTAAGAAATACTGAAGAGATATGAAGAATCCCACTAATGTGCAAAAATAAAGGAAGTTTCTGATCAGCACTCAGCCTGTAGTGTAGTATTACAACTGAAAGAAGCATGGGAATTATGTGAACAATTTAACTAAGCCAAGGGTGGTCAGAGGAAATAAATAACTACCTCCAAGGCAACAAGGAAGGGATTATGCTATCACTACTACTGAGGTGGATTCAGAAAACGATGTGGTGATGGGTATTCTAGTTATTCATTCAAGAATAGAAAACGTGCTATTTGATTCTAGTTCTATGCATTCTTTCATATCTTACAAGTTTAGTAGAACTATTCAAACACCACCTCAAAATTTGGAAATTGAGTTATCTGTAAGAATAGAAAATGAGGAAATTATTTCATCAAAAGTATATAACTCCTACCCAATTAACATTTGATGACTAAACCTCCCAGAAAATCTTCTCATACTTCCACTGGTGGAGTTTGATTCTATTTTGGGCATGGATTGGCTATCTTTATACAAATCCAACATCAATTTTTGGGAAAGGGAGACCACTCTTCAAATCCTGAAGCATCCTCCAATTATTTACAAGTGTAAGGAGGAAGATGAATCTCTTTTATAATCATTAACTCAAGTGTGGATATTAATTCCTTATGAGCAAGCATGTATAGATCAAATGATTGATATAAAGGAGATAATACTTATCGAAGATATACCTATCACGAGGGATTACACTGATGTATTCCCTGAAGAATTTTCTGGTCTTCCAATTGACCAAGAGGTTGAGTTCTCAATTGAACTTACTCCTGGATCCATACCTATATCAAAGACATCTTATAGAATGGCTACCGTTGAGATGGAAGAGCTGAAGAAGCAGTTATAGGAGAATCTAGAGAAGGGTTTTATACGTCCAAGTGATTCACCTTGGGGTGAACCAGTCATATTTGTTAAGAATAAGGATGGATCAATGCACCTATACAATGATTATTGCGAGCTCAATAAAATCACGATAAAGAAAAAGTATCCCCTGCCTCAGATAGATGAATTGTTTGATTAGCTTTGTGGGGCCATTTATTTCTCTAAGGTGGACCTTCGGTCAGGATATCACCAATTAAAGGCGAGGAAGGAAGATATTCTCAAGACCACCTTTAGAATAATGTATGGACATTATGAGATCATAGTGATTACCTTTGGACTCACTAATGCTCCATAAATATTAATGGATTTAATGAATAGATTGTTTAGATATTACCTTGACAAATTTTTGGCCGTCTTTATTAACAATATTCTGATATACTATAAGAGCAAGGAGGAACATGATGAGCATTTTAATACTGTGTTTAAGACTTTGTGAAGGGAGAAACTATATTCAAATTATATTAAATGTGTGTTCTAGATGGAGGAAGTATCATTATTGGGGTATGTTATCACCATCAAAGGGATATATATGGACCCTTTTAGGATAAAGGAAATTAAAGAGGGGCCCTGCCAATATATGTAACGGAGATCCGCAGCTTTTTGGGTCTAGATAGGTATTAGTGATGATTTGTAAAGAAATTATCATGATTGTAAAACCCAATTAACAAGATTAAACAGAAGGGAGTAAAGTTTTTATGGACTAAAAAATGTGAGGAAAGCTTTAAGGATCTCAAAAAGAGGTTTATCACTGCACTAGTACTCACACTCTCGATAAGTGGATAACTCTTTGTGGTCTATAGTGATACTTCAAAGAAGGTTTTAGGCTGTGTGATGATGTAAAATGATAAAGTGATAGCCTATTCATCAAGGTAGATTAAAATACATGAGAAAAACTATCCCATACATGATATGGAGTTGGCAACTATGATCTTTGTGTTGAAAATCTGGTGACATTATCTCTATTGGGAGAAGTGTGAGATATATACTTATCACAAGAGTATCAAATATATATTCACATAGAAAGACATTAATATTCACCAGTGAATATGGTTAGATCTCATCAAGGATTATAACTTCTCAATCCACTACCACCCCAGTAAGGAAAATAAGGTGATGGATGCTCTAAGTAGAAAGGATCCTGCATCTTTATCAATGATGAGAATTGAAAAGAATCCAATCTTCTTAGATTTTTAGAGGATGGATATGGGAATCATTAAGGGAGGAACATAATCAATACTTTCTCAAATGATTGCTCAACCATTCCTCACGGAGAAAATAAAGTATGCTCAAAGAAATGATGTGGGAATTCAGAAAAAGGTGGAAGCTATCAGAACTGGTAAATCCTATGAGTTCAGGATTGATGAGGAAGGAATTGTAATATTTGGGTAGCGATTATGTGTACCATCTGATCTAGAGATAAAGTTGGAGCTTTTGAAAGATACACATAGCTCAACCTTCTCTATTCACCCCAGGAGTACAAAGATGTATCGAGATCTCTGAGAGAACTTTTGGTGGGATGATATGAAGAAGGAGATCATTGGGTATACATCAAAGTGCCTGGTATGTCAACAAGTGAAGACTTAAAGATAAAAATCTAAGGGGATGATGAAACCACTACCCATACCAACATGGAATTGGGAGAACATCACCGTGGAATTTATCACTGGAATTCCAAGGAAATCTAGAGGAAACAATGCCATATGGGTCATTGTGGATCGTCTTACAAAGAAAACTCACTTTATAACAATTTGAGAGGACTTCTCATTGGATCAAAATGAACAGATATATATCTAAGAGGTATTAAGGATTCATGGAGTACCACTATATATTATATCTGATCGAGATCCAAGATTCACCTCGAAGTTCTGGAAAGGTCTCCAACATGCTCTAAGCACTGAGTTGAACTTTAGTACAACCTATAATCTTCAAACTAATGTACAATCTAAACAAACTATTTAGACACTGGAATATATGTTGATATCATGTTCTATGGACTTCAAAGGAGGATGAGACCAATATCTTCCACTCGTCGAATTCTCCTATAATAATAGTTTCCACCCCAGAATCTAAATGGCACCACATGAAGCCCTTTATAGGAAAAGGTGCAGAATACTAGTGTGTTGGGATGAAGTTAGTGAGCGTAAGATGCTAGGACTTGAAATGGTCGAAGAAATGGTGAAGAAGGTGAAAACTATTCAGCAGCACATCAAGGCAGCCTAAAGTTGATAGAAGAGTTATGCATACAGTCGTCGATGGAACCTTGAGTTCAAAGTTTGAGATATGTCATTTCTCCACATATATCCATGGAATAAGGTCATGAGGTTTGGGAAGAAAGTAAAGCTATGTACTAGGTACATCAACCCATTCAATATTCTTGATTGTGTTGGAGTTGTGGCCTATTGACTAGTACTTCCACCTACCATAACTAAAGTACACGATGTATTCCATGTATCCCTATTAAGGAAGTATATACCGAATCCTTCACATGTACTGTGTTTAGAGGTGGTACAATTGAAGAATGATCTTTCTTACAAGGAGTAGCCAGTGAAGATCTTGGATCATATAGATAAAGTTCTATGCAACAACAGTACTCATCTTATCAAAGTACTATAGCAGAACCATAAGTATGAAGAGGCAACATGGGAATTAGAGGAAGCAATGAAGGAAAAGTACCCACACTTGTTTATGGATTAGAATATAAAATGAAATTTCGAGGGTGAAATTTCATAAGGGGGAATAATGTAACAACCCAATGTTTTATTAATGTAATTCCATTCTTATAATTATGTATTATAGTATCATCATATAATATTAAAAATATAACACAATAAAAACCTTATAAATAAATAATGAGTGAAATTAAAGGTATCTCTTGAAGTTAAGGAACATATACTGATGGAATAGTAACTTGACCTTTGGAATAGTAATGTGACCCATATGAATAGTAAACCAACCAATTGAATAGTAACCTCACTAATGAAAGTATATATAAAATTTATCCATCTTATAAGTGACAATATGATATAAATATAATATAGTATAAGTAAATATTTTAAAAATTATTAATAAAGTGTTGGTATTTTGGTAAGTCATAAATATTTAATTACAATTTTATGATTAATTTAATAAATTAAAAGAAAATTTATTTTCATAAAATTAATTCATAAATTTTTATTTTGATTTCTTATGTTCATAAGATAATTTTATGAGACCTTAATTATTTTTTTAAAGTGTTAGAAAAGTAGTTTTAATTTTAAAATTTGTATTTTTCATGTAACTTATGATTTTAATTAAAAATTAAATTTCTCATATTTAGAAAATTATTTTCCTAAAAATTAGTTCATTTTTGAATTATACACATCAAAAAATGGTTGGGGTGAATTTTTTGGATTTTTCTGAAATACTGAGTTTTTGGTGAATAGTAAAATACGATAATTTACTGAATAATCTAAATACATGATTTATTGAGTCATGGATAATTTTTTCCCAAGGTAAGAACCTTGGGTTCAAACTCACATGAACATATTACTATTTTTGGTCACAAGAATCATTACTATTTCTTGTCTTGATAAAAATAATAAAATAATGAATAAAATATTGAGAAAACCCTCCTCTCCTCCACTATAAATATCACCCCTCTTTATCTCCTCTCCTCACACCTATAAAGCCTTATTCGTAGTCCAAATTCTACTCAAATATCTCTCTAAGACCCTATACCATGTATAGAGGCCATTTGTCTCTTCAAAAGTCAAAATACTCTCCCCTAAAGAGGTTCTCAAGGAAGATATATTCAAGAGGTAAATTACTCTTTTAATTTATTTTATTTTCTTTTAAGTTCCTTTATTTATTTTTATTTCCTCACCTCCTTTAATCGAAGTGTTATGATGACTCCAGTACCTTACATGTACTGTATTTTTTTATGATAATGAAATAATTCATCATCATCTCTCCTTTCCCCTCCTTTAATACTAGAAATTAAAACACCATCCGAGATGTGTTAATTCATCACATTCAATGACGACGGGTTTTCAATTTATTTTAGCATCTTCAATTATAGTCATAAAACCATTTTTATAGTTTAACCAGTCTATTATATATGTATTATGTCTAATTTAAGGTTCTATAATCTTTTTTACACATGATATTAATTTATAAATCAAAATGTGTTCGTTGTGATAAAAAACTAGCAATTAACCAAAACGGTTATCATTAAAGTTTTATATAATGATTCATCTTCACTCCAAATAACCAAATGAATTTTATAACCATGTAATCTTCTTGATGTTAACTAATAACATACAACTTCAATTCTGGACAACCATTCTTATCTTACATGTTTATCCTTACGTGTATATAAGTAAACCTATCTTGAAAACCAAGGAAACAAACGCTCCTAAACGATGAAATTGAACCGCTTAACCCATATAAAAGGCCATGAATGGACTTAATAAGGCTATAATAATTCAATTAAATGAAGAAAAGGTTATTTAAATACTAATTAATGAATGTAATTTGGTTATTCAGGACATTAATATCAAGTGAAGAACACCATCAGACTTAAGGTGAGGGATTCTACCCGAACCTCAATTATTCCTTCGGGTTGCTCTATCTTTCTTTTTACCCAAATGAAGTTATATATTATTTTTCATGTACATCCTATAAATTCTGTGTAAATTCTCAAAAATTAGGTATCAATGCCCACTCATTATTCTCTTTTGGGTATATACATGTTTTTAAGTGGTTTGCTCCTCAAAACTTCCCGATAAGCAGACCCGTTTAAGGGAACTTCCTAGATTCTTGCCCAATTTCAAGTGAACTCTACCATATATTTTAAGACAGCATTGTTTTTATAAAATAAGTCTTTTTATTATGAAAAAATTATTTGTTCACTTATGGTTTTATATAAAATATTATTCCCTAATCTATTTTAAATTCTCTTTAGTATTTTCCATAAAACCACACTAAAATGTTTTAGTGGTAAAATTCATTAAATAATATTTTTTACATGTTATAACTTCTGTTTGACATCAATTACCATGATATATACCTATTTTACCTTACAAATGTCCATGTATTTTCTAATTCCTTTCTTTCATGTTCACTTGTATGATACACCCATTTATTATGATTTATGACATGATTATGATACCCATTTCTTTCCATGGGTACCCTTATGTTTATGTATGACTAATTATGTATGATTATTTATATGGAAAAAATATTCATTAACATGTTAAGATGGGTGTTCCTAGATAGATCTCTAATGCATTGGGTAAATTTGAGCCTCACGAGATGTTATGTGTAACAGTATTGGCAGTTAGCCTTGACTCATGCTACCATATAGAATGATCTTGATGGTTAACCTTGACTTGTGCTACTCTATGTGAAATGAGCCTTGAATCATGATAAATTCTTTTTTTATATTGCTTCCACATCACTATGAATCCATTTTTATATGATCCCATGTTTATATGTCATGATTCCATATGTTCCATGCCTTTTTATATCATTATGTCATGCCTTCTAACCCATATGATAAAACATTATTCTTATGTTTATTCCCTTACTGGGATTTTTATCTCATCCCTTTGTTTATTTTATCCTCAGGTTATCTTATGAATATATATGATGAAAATGGAATTTAGGATCTCTTTATGAATAATAAATAAATAAATGTTTTATTTAGTCCCATGTTTTCAGTTTTATGTACCTAGTCTTCCAAGACACTAGACTTTACGATCCTTGGCTTGTAATATGATGTTTTATTATGCTTAAAATCATGTAATGATATGTGTAAAAGGCTAGGGTTGCTATACTATCTAGAACAAGACACTTCTTGCATCGAAGTCCTGAATTAATGCACTTGAAAGCACTGTTCACTTGAAACCAAATGTTCAAAACCACCTTTCTTGAAGATCCTTCATGAAGCTCCTTTGCAAAGATCCTTTGAAAATCCCCCTTTGCAAATATGCATTACCATCACGAAAAAAACTACCTTCATGAAGCACACCTACCTTCGTGGAATAAACTCATTCATGAAGCTCATGAAGTCAATGCAGTAAACCCTATCATCACGAAGCACCCTATTTTTAAAAGAATTAAAATCAGTCAAGACTTTACAAGTCTTTTCATGATGCTCAATCTTTTCTAGAATTTCATTTTCATAGATCTCCCTTAGCTTCATGAAATCAAAGTGATTCTGTATTTCCTTGGAAAAATTCTTTAGAAATGAAGAGGGGTATCCTATTATTTATAGGTTCAGCCATTCGCGAAGCTTCATCACCTCCAACATGTTTTTAGATCCATCAATAAAATCTTAGAATTGCACCTCCTTTCAAAAATAACCATTGGGATTTGATGTTGTTGCGATTCTCTCAGCCAAATCCTTCACACCACCATGATGCTAAAATTCTCATAATCATTGATATCACCATCACCAATCGTGATGCTCCAATTCTCTGTCGTTCGCGATGCTCATCATAATCACGGAGCACACCGTTAGAATTTATAAATCCTTCACAAAACACAACTCATGTAGACATTATTTTCAAAACTCATAACTTTTCCATATTTTTATATGGACTTCAGGAAAATCCACTTTTCGCGATGCAATCCAACTTCCAAATTTTGGACCCCAAAAATTTGGCAAACACTCAGAAATTATGCCACTTTCAATACTGTTATCAACTGAAACTATAAGATAATTTTTCATTCAATCTCCCTGATCTTCCATATACTTTATGATCTTCCTTGATTAGGATTGAAAAAAAAACAAACCACACCCCATTTATAGCAAATAACAACCTTGGTTCCAACACTACACACTTACTGTTGGATGTCTCACCATTCTAGAAACACTATACACCTATTGTTGAATGTCTCACTGTTCTAGAAACACTGTACACCTACTGTTGGATGTCTCATCATTCTGGAAACACTGTAAACCTACCCTTAGATACCTCACCATTTTGGAAACACTATACACCTACCATTGGATGTATCACTATTCTGGAAACACTGTATACCTACCGTTGGATGTCTCACCATTATGGAAACACTGTACACCTAACGTTGGATGTATCACCATTCTAGAAACACTGTAAACCTACTGTTGGATGTCTCACCATTTTGGAAACACTGTTCAAAGAACTATAAATTTATAAAAGTGTGATAAATAAGTCACCTTAACCTCTCAAAACACCTTAAACGCCAAATTGTTTACAAAGGAATGGACCAGAGAGGTCTGGGACATTATAAGATTAGATATTAGGATATTGTCAGAATTAGGTTAAGAGCTCGTGTTTGGGTACCTTCAGCCCCATGCATGGGGAACAAACAAAGTTTCCAGTGGTGAGAATTTTTGTTCTGCTTTGCTCTTTTTACACTTTATATAATTTCAACTTTGAGTGGTGTACTTGGGTATGACTGTTATCTATTATGAAATATAACCCTTACTTGGTATGTTAAGGGAGGATTTTTGGGCCCTTGTCTCGGTATGGAAAGTGATGATTATTTATGCTTTCTTTATAGGCATGTAGGATAATGATATATATATATATATGCATGTATATGTGATAAATTAATTATGATCATCATTGGGAACCTAGATTTTGCTAAGAGGGGTTGAGTTGTTTAAAGTGTCCACAAAGGAATCTAAATAGATTTTTCCTACTTAGCCTCTCTTTGGTGGCATTTTACTCAACCAACCGAGGCATGTGGTTCCAATGAGATCTGTATGTGATGTGATGTGATATATATATATATATATATGGGACTGGATTTGATAGGATCAAGTAGGGATGTTGATAGGGGTGAGCTATTAAAAGTGTCAACAAAGGGAAGATAAGTAGTGTTTTCCTTATTAGACTCTCTTAAGTGGAATTTTAATCATCTACCTTGAATTTTATGTGATACCTGACTTTCTTATGGGTAGGTGAGGGTCCATGAGGCCGGATTTCTATGTGATACCTAGATATGATATGGGTGAGTAAGGGGCCATGAACCCGAATGTCATGTGACATGGTTGCTATGGGGAAGTGTAAGGGTGGTGAGATTGCACTTCTTATTACAAATTTCCCTATTTGTGTATTATATATATATATATTATGGATATCTGACCATGTTATTGGTATTCAGTAGGATTCCACCTAGATGGTCTCTGGTGGAGTGTCATAAGGGTGGTGAGGTGGTTCCGTAATAGCATGCATAGGTTGAGACCCCTAAGGGTCGGGATAAGGCCCCATAGGGTTAGGAAGATCATGAGCTGTAGGTATATGCATAGGTAAAAGCTTCAGTACAGGTAGTAAAACTACATGATTTGACAGCTTTTGGTCCATGACTTGATGAGAAACTCAGAGCAAACTTGATATGGGTCATCTAGGGACCGACATGGGAGCTCTGGGAGTGGAGCCTTCTATGGAATACTTGACTCGAGAGTTCCAGTCGCATCTCCCACCACTATTATAGGGTGAGGGTGGATTGAAAGCAGCTGAGAATAAGATTGAGGTAGTGAAGACCATTTTTAAGTATCTTGAGGCACCTCGAAGCTAGAGGGTGAAGTTGGTGACATACATGCTCATAGGACTGACAAAGTACTGGTGGGATGTGCAGGTTCAGGAAGGCATACATGAGGGACTAGATTGGAAGGAATTCAAGTCCAGGTTCTTCAAGTAGTTATTTCCAGATACTCTAAGGGATGAGAGAGCTCGGGAGTTTTTGAGCCTACAACAGGGTGACATGTCCGTCATGGACTATGCAGCTACATTCACCGACATGTTTTATTTCAAACCTGATATGGTGGGTGACAACATCGTGAGGTTGAGATTTTTTAAATATGGTTTACAACATTCCATTTGGGTGAAAGTAAACATCTTTAGGTTAGAATTATTCTCGAAGGTGGTGAATTGGGAAATAATAGCTGAGGAAACTTGATGGACATATCATATTCGAGCTGGGTGATGGATGTATGTGATTAAAATAGCAATGCTTCAAATAGAAAGAAACGAGTTTGAGATGAGTTTTAATAGGTCTTTGAGGCCAAAGACTCGATAAAAATATCAAGGAGCGAGTCTTCGATAGTGTGCTTCTAGTGTGGGAAGCCAGGGCATGTGAGGAAATAGTGTGATTGGGCACTAAAAAAGTTCCAAGCATGAAGATAGGTCAACCATCTCAAGAGGTTCTACATGAGTCCTTCTCGGACATTCGGTAGTCAGGGAATGGGGCAGACTCAGGGTTTTGAGGTCAAATTGAGAGTGGTACTAGAAGATGGTAGCTGATACTCAGCTGTATGAAGAGGTCATGGAAGAGACAGTGGGACCCAATAGTGGGGTTAGTTGTTACCCGCTAGTGTAGCTCCACAGGGATGAAATACTTTAGGCAGTTGGACTTTTGTCTAGGTGCATGCTATTGAGTTGACAGGGTCAGAGCATGATGGGGAGCTGATGAAAGTCAGAGGTATTCCATGGGAATGAATGAGGTTATTTTTATTTTGGAATGGGCCTTTTTGTAGTCATGTTAGGTTTTGGGTGCATGATGTGCACGTGTTGTTTTTGGACTAACCAGATGCTGGTTATTAGGTTGTCATCGACTCAAATGTGTTATATATATATATATACATATTAGGTGTGCGACACTAGGATTTATCTATGGGAATCAATTCTAGATGAGTTTCATTGAGGGGAATTTACATCTGGGTATCAACACGATGTGGTATTTTATGGGTTCTATATGTGGTATGGGAACTTTGAGCATATTTTGAGATGTGGGACCTCATAAGTGATGTGTGTGATATAGGAACAAGTCGGGCATTTGATTAGATTCTATACATGATGGGTGTCTAATGCAACATGGGTACGGTGTGAGAACCTGATGAGGTCCAGGAGTGATGATGTATCATATGAATACTTTTGATTCTAGGGATGGTCAGTGGACCATCATTTTTTTTTGATTTTTTAGTTCAAAATGCGACCGAGTAGAAAATTCCTAAGGTGGGGATCACCTTGAGGGATTTGACCCATGACTGACCTAGGTAGACTGAGTTGTTTTGAATGGGAAGAGTATATACAATACCATATTTAGCTAAGGATTGATAGCTCAATACGAGCTATGTTAAGGTGGGGAGATTGTAACATCTTTGGTTTTTAGAATGGTCCGTTTTTCAGGTAAATTTGAAATTTTGAGTTGGTGGTCGGACCAATCATTTTTATTGATCTTTATAACCTCATTTTTATAGTTTTTTGACCCAAGACCTTGTTTTAGATGTGGTCTCTGTTTTGGTGGAAGTCTCAAGGGTTTGGGAAAACACCCAAGGAAGAGAGGATGGCCCACATCACTAAAATATATTGTAGGCCAATTACAAGGTGTGTAAATTCTCATGGTAGTTTTTTTAAAATAAGAGGGTAGGGGGATTGGACCCTTTTATTTGATGCACTGTAAGGTAAGTTCCCAAGGGTATCTATAACACGTATCCCCCTATTCCCTATGGATCTCGATATCTCTACCGTATGATCTCTGATCTCTGATTCATCAGTGGCTATGAATTCGTATTGGTAAGGCCTTAAATCATCTATCCTCTTTTATCCATTTCTTTCATAATATGAAGTGCAAAGTTCATGTAATCTGATTTACCCTCTATTCATGGAATTCATCGAAAATTATGATTTCTTCCAAAACAGCTCGAGTTAGAGGCCGATATTAGATGAGTGAGAATCTACCGGTACAAGGTAGGTGCTACCTAGATTTCTATTTGATTTTGGACATTCCTTGGGGGTGAATTCTTGAGTGTACCATTGGGTTTTCCAAGTGAGAACCTATAAATTAAATGGTTGTATTTTAATTTATTAATTTGAACTTGTGAGATGTCTATGGGAATTCTTATTCAAGACTACAAATGGAATGAGCCTAGTGAGAGTCTTTAAACCTTGGAAATATTAGGCCAGGGTGTTTATTTATTAAATAAAATTGTTTATACTAAATGCTATGGTTCCAAGGGAACATGATGGGCTTTGACCAAGGATTGATATGGTGTTGAAAATCTAGATTAGGTGACAAGGCCATCATGTTAAAGACATGGATCGTATGATATTTAATTGAATTGTCCATCAGATTGAGGGACATGGTTATAGGGGAATGAGGTACTAGGTTGATGTGGATTAGGTACTTCATTGGTGATTTCTGCTCACTGTGATTGGACGATGCTCTATTTGGAGTCTTATACACACAAATATGAATCAGATAATGATGTGGTTCTAACCAATATTATTGGTTGAGGCCTCCATTAGATGTGTCTTAGGATGGTTTCAAAGATCAGTATGGTTAGAGGTGATTTCCATAGAAAGTCACATGGATGGTGAGGAACCATCAGTTAATGGTGATGAGACTGTTGGTTGGGGGATGAGTCTCACCATATACCGAGGCCATTGGAACATGATTTGTTTGGAGTATAAATATCACTATGCCTCAGACTTGAGGCTTTGAGATGATGGGTATTTTTTCGAACTGAGTTCCGAGGACCAGGTAATCACTTGGGTATTCCTTTGGGTTGTCGGTTACTTGATTATGACATGAGGTGTTGGTTGGCATGAGGTGCTAGAGATACTTTTACAGGAGGGTTATGAGGTCTCTCCAGCTTCCTTTACGTCAGGGGATGCCTTAGGATATATTCTAAGGATCCTCCCACTACATTTATACTAAAAAAAGGCCAAAGCAGGTGATTGATTCCTTATGGATGTTGAGAACAAGGGAAATAGATTATATTATATGTTGTACATGTGTTGTTTTGTTTATATTTTATTATACCTACTTAATCACATATTTAATATAGGAACACATAGGTGGTGGATTATTGTGATTCTTTCTCACACCCTACATGGTCCATTCATGATGCATGTAGACTCCCTGGATTTGTGATCATGTAGAGGTTTGGGTACAAGAGCTGGAACTTAGTGATTGCATTGGACCTTTTTTATGGGATGGATGGCAAGATACCCTGGGTTCCCGCATTTTTTGGAATTACCATTTGAGTTTTTCTTTCTATATAATCATGCATATATATGTATGTATTTAGGTCATCCACGATCAATCCTCCTTTCTTATTTATTGTCTTGTATGACCTGTTTTGGATACATGTTCTACAAATGGTATCTTGTGATGTTTTAATTCTAAAAATGGTATCTGAGATTTTTTTTATTATTGTTTTTGTATTCTTCTAATACATTGAGTTACTATTCCAGTGTATTTTGGTCTTTTTACACTATTTTATATGCATATAGACCTTTACTATTATTATCATCATTAGAGGGTATAATCCCCCCACTATCACATCTTTATAACCTCACTGCTAGTCGGTAGCCTTTGGCATATGGGGATATGCACTTAAGGCCCTATGTCACACTACCCATAACACTATTTAAGTGGAATTTAGGCTAGGGTGATATAATTTCAAATTTTAGGTGAAAAACCCAGAGAATATGGAATGCAGAACAACAAAATAATTTATAAACAATGATACATTAAGGTTAAAATCCATAGACCACCTACCTCATGATAATGATGTCCCAGTCATCCAATATCAAGCCTTGATTTGAGCCAGAGTGAGATAAATCAGAAGATTATAAAAACAACCTGAAAACAGGGAAAATTATCTCACATGAAGATAGTTACAAAAGAAAGAATAAAAACTAAAATAAGAGGCATGTTGAGTCATATAATTACTGATATACTTCCAACGTAACAAAAAAAATTCAATTTAGACTAATAATGGAGAAGATCCCACCATGGGAAGAGGAGGAGAAGAGGCACATGTGTGGGAGGAATTCTGAGTGAATGAGGAGGAAAATGGGGGAAAACCCATTTAAGGGTGGAAGGAAAAAATAGTCATTTTCCTCTTTAAATGAGGTTCATGGTTAGGCCAATGGTTTGTCTAACCATGCTCCAAAATTGTAGCTCTCACTAGCCAATATCCACATGACTCACACAGTTTTTCCACACAGTTTGGGCTAATTTTATGCCAACTATGCAGTGCTACTGGTTAAGTGTCACTAACCATTCAGGATAGGTGCACAATTCAGAAAACTGTGTGCAAATTATGCACCCACCTCTACAACTTACTGTAGATATCTTTTATGGATTTTAACCCCCCTTTTCATGGTTAATATAACAACCCTGTTCTCTATTTCATATTTAAACATGATTTATTACATAAAATTGCACTTAATACAACTCATAATATCGATAGGTCTAGTGTATTTGGGAAATTAGGTATATTACATAAAAAATTAAAACATGAAAATAAACATATTTATTGAAAAATTATTTTATATGACCACAAAATTCCTTCATACTTAACACTATATGGGATAACCTGAGGATATACATAAGAAATGGGTGAGTTAAAAGCCCAGTAAGAGAATAAACAAGGCATAACATGAGGAATACAATACATGTTAGGAAATAGGCATATCAATAGAATATAAAAAGAACATGAATAATAAGGAATGTTATAACATGATAATAATAACATGGGAAATGTGGAAACAATATACAACATGATATTAGCATGAGTCAAGGCTCATTTCACATGGAGGATCATGAGTCAAATCTCATTGCACATAGAGGAGCTTGAGTCAAAGATCATTGTACATGAAGGAGAATGAGTCAAATCTCATTGTACATGAAGGATCATAAGTCAAATCTCATTTCACATGATGTATCATGACACTAAACATTACCCAATTAATTAGAGTGCTATTAGGGTACACCCTTCATAATCATTTTATTTTCATTCTTAAGTGTTCCACATAGATCATACAAAATGGATTAATTAATCATCATAGTTTATTACATGATCATGGAAATGTTGAATACATAAATATATATCCAAAATTAATAATTATATGTGCATAAAGGTGAATACCTTTGATTGTGAAACAGATATGGTATTTACTACACAATTATTTTGGCATGGAAAATCATGGTGCAATTTTGACAGCATAACAATGTCATATAGAAATTCATAAAATGGGTTGATGAGAGGGAAAGGGTATATCATAATTTATACATGAAATGGATAGTAATATGGACATGGAAGAATATTCCCCAACATAAGTAATTGGAAATAGAAGGCGTAACATAATAAAGAGTCTTGAAGTAAGAGGAGAAAATAAAAGAACCCTTATGAAATTTCAGCATGGTAATAGGTGCACATAAAGGATAATAGGGGGGATTAATGAGAGTGAAATTAAGATATCATAATTTTTACATAAAATTTAAATTAATTTAATCATGTATCATTATATCCCAACATATGAAAATGGACTTTAAGAAGTCTAATATAAAAGAAATTCTTGAATGTAAATCAGAAGAGAGAAATCCCTTACTTGAATGTGCGACTCTAAAGGATTAGGAGGGGCTTATTGAGATTTTTGGGGAACTTTTTTAGGACTCTAGGGAGTATAAAGAATATTTTGGAAAAGTTTCATGGAGTTTTAGTGAATATAAATGGGAGATTTGGTGGGTTTATATAGGAATGGAGGGGGATTTCTTTATTATTTTTGTTTTGGACACTTCATAATAAAATATTCAAAACCACAAACCATACCATGTTTTTGCCCATGGTTTCTTCCAAAGGGGAGTGGTTTACATTATTTTATAATTCTAAGGACCAAACTTATTAAAATATAACCCTTTTTATATGGAGGTGAGTCACACTCTTACAGAAATGAATTTAAAATCATAAAATATATTATATGTCTTGGAGGATACATAATGGATTTAAATATAAATAAAATAAACTTAAAACCAAATTATTTTAAATATAAAACATATATTTTATTAATATACATTTTATTGTATTTATTACATCATTATTGGGCCATTATGATGTCATTAAACACACTGTATATTTATACGGTATTTAATTTTTACCCAAAAATTTGACAGCCTCAGAAAATTATAAAAAATTAAATATTGGATAATTTAAACATAATGACTCCAAATATAATATTAATTTTATCTAATTTTTTTTAAATATGTGAATTTTCACTTTCAAAATAAAAAATGATATTTATTGAAAATGATGGGTTTTTTTGATAATAACAGTTTTTGAACCCTAATAAAAATTACATTTGAATTCATAAAAATTATATGATAATTTATATTTAATAAAATTAATTTAATAATAATATTTTATGAAAATATTTTTTTATTTCAAAAATCCATTAATTCATAAAAATATATTTCTTAATTGAATTTAAATATTAACCAAAAATACTATTTGTGCTTTAAAATTCATTTACAAAGTAACAATAATAGGATGAAAATATGTTCATTATTATATAAAAAATAATGTACATATCCCTATTTCTTGGGTCTTGATACATGTCCCTTTATTACACCAGTATAAGCCCTAAGAGTAAGGTGCGTGATGGTGGGACTTTCATGGGGCCGTTTAGTGAACATGGTTTAGACCGTGATCTCAATGAGCTTGAACTTCTCCTATAAACGGTTTTTCTAATGATTAATTTGTTGGATCACATATTGGGTTTGGTCTAGGGAAAATACTAGAAATGTTATCTCCCTTGGAAGCTCTGATAAATGGGGTTCATAGGGTATAATCCTACCAGATGAGGGCATTACTTCCTTTACCTGTGTCAAATGGATTTTTTAAAACCCTATATTTATACTAGTCATGTGATCACTATTCAACGACTATATTATCAATGGTAAATATACTTAAAATCATTTTAATACAATTGGATAATATAAAACATAATAATTACATGTTTTTTCAATATCAATTAAATCAAAAGGGGAATTTTATTCATAACAGTTTGGGTTGTTACAACCTTCCATCCATAAGAAATGTTTCCCTTGAAATTTATTTTTCCCACACTAAAATGGATAAGGATAAATCTACTTCATCACCTCCTTTGGTTCCCATGTTTCTTCTTCAAGCTTTTTGTTTTTACACAAAACCTTGACGAGGGGCATTGTCTTATTTCATAGAACCTTTTCACTACGATCTAATATCTTCACCGGCTGCTCCTCATAGGAAAGGTCATTATCCAATGGTACCACCTATGGATTGAGTACATGTGATGGGTCTGGGATGTACTTCCTTAAGAGGGATACATGGAATACATCATGTACTTGAGATAGGTTCAGTGGGAGTTCTAGTTGATAGGCCACTACTCTGATGCGATAAAGGATCTCAAAAGGGCCAATGTACCTTGGACTAAGATTTCTCTTCTTCCCAAATATCATTACTCTCTTCCATGGATATATACAGAGGAATACGATGTCTCTAACATTGAACTCTAGGTCACGTCAATGATTGTTAGCATATCTCTTTTGTCGACTCTGAGCATCTTTTATGTGTTACTGGATGGTCTTAACATTCTCCACCATTTCTTCGAACATTTCCAATCCTAGAAGTTTTCATCCCCCAACTTTATCCCAACATTCCAGTGTTATACACCTCTTCCCATAAAGGTTTTCATAGGATGCCATTTGGATGATCAAATGGAAACTATTATTATAAGAGAACTCCACCAAAGGAAGATGTTGGTCACAACTACCTTTGAAGTCCATTGAGTAAGCTCTCAACATGTCCTCAAGTGTTTGGATAGTCCACTCAGATTGGCCATCAGTTTGAGGGTGACAAATCATACTAAAATTTAGCTCAGTGTTTAGAGTATGCTAGATACATTTCCAAAAATTAGAGGTGAATCTTGGATATTTATCAGACACAATAGATAGTGGTACTCCATACAGCCTTAACACTTCTCTGATGTATATCCATGCTAGTTGATCTAGTGATAAATCCTATCGAATCAAAATGAAGTGTGTAGTCTTTTTAAGATGATCCATAACAATCCAGATAACATTGTTTCTTTTGGATGTCTTTGGATGTTTGGTGACAGAGTCAATGGTGATGTTTTCCCATTTCTATATTAGTATGGGTAATAGTTGTAACATCTCCTTAGACTTATGCTGTCCAAACTTCACTTACTAACATACCAGACCCTTTGATGTATATTCTACAATATCCTTCTTCATGTTATCCCTCCAATAGTTCTCTCGAAGATTCTAATACATCTTTGTGTTTCCCATGTGAATGGAGAAATTTGAACTATATACATCACCCAAAAGTTCTTTCTTTAACTCAGGATTTGATAGAACACATAGTCTTGACCCAAATCTCAAAATTTCTTATTCATTAACATTAAACTCCAAGGATTTACATTTTCTGATAGTTTCCACTTTCTTTTTAATTCCTACATAATCTTTTTGATTATCCTTTAACCTTTTCTAAAGAGATAGTTGAGCAATCATTTGTGAAAGGATTAACGATGTTCCTTTCTTTATGATTCCCATGTCCATATTCTTTATGTCTAAGAATATTAGATTCTTCTCAATTCTCATTAATGATAGAATTTATAGGTCTTTTATACTTATATAATCTTCCACCTTTTTCACTTTCCCAAGATGGCAGTGGATTGAGCAGTCATAATCCTTGATGATCTCTAACCATATTAATTGGTTCATATTCATATATTTATGTGTGAATATATATTTGAGACTTTTGTGATCCATATATATTTCAAACTTCTCCCTAAAGAAATAATTCCACCATATTTTCAACACAAAGATCATAGCTACTAACTCCAGATCATGCATGGGATAGTTTTTCTCATTAATTTTCAACTACCTTGAGGCGCAAGAAATGAATTTGTCATTTTTCATTAATATAAATCCCAATCCCTTCTTTGAAGCATCATTGAAAATCATGAAAAGTTCCCCACTTGTGGGTAGTATGAGAACAAGGGTAGTGAAAAGCCTCCTTTTCAACTCCATGAAGCTTTCTTCACATTCATCATTCCAAGAAAATTTGACTCCCTTCATAGTTATCTTGGTAAGAGGGTTTGAAAATCATGAGAAATTTCTCACAAATCAATGATAATATCCAGGTAACTCAAGGAAGCTATGGATATATATCACAGATGTTGGCCTCAACCATCCATCAATTTTTTTTTTCTTGGAAGGATCCACAGATATCCCATTTCTTGTGATGATATGCCCCAAGAATGAGACTTCTTTTAAACAGAAATCAAACTTGATATACTTTTCATAGATATTATCCTTTTTAAAGGTCTTAAGCACAATGCTTAGATACTCCTCATACTCCTACTTGGTTTTGGAGTATATTATAATATCATATATAAAGTATACCCCAAATTTGTAGAGGTAATTTATAAAGACTCTCATCAAGTCCATGAGGATTTCTGGAGAATTAGTGAGTCCAGAAGGCATCACTATGAACTCATAGTGCCTGTACCTTATACAAAAAGAAGTCTTAGGGGATATCCTCCTTTTTCAACATTACTTGGTAATATCACAACCACATATCCACCATAGATAAGTATTTTTATCCATGTAACCGATAAAATAATTCATAAATTTGTGGCAAATGATACTTTTTCTTTATCGTAATTTTATTGAGCTCATGATAATCAATGAAAAGGAACATTGACCTATCCTTATTCTTGATTAAGAGGAATAGTTCACCCCATAGTGAAGTACTTGGGAATATAAACCCTATATCCAGATTCTCCTATAGTTATTTCTTTATCTCTTAAAGTTCCACAACAACCATTCTATACAGAGTCTTGGATATTGACAATTACCCATGTATAAGTTCAATAAAAAATTCGACCTTTAGGATAGAAGGAAGACCAAGAAATTCCTCAATAAACACATCATAATATTCCCTCACAATAGGCATGTTTTAAAGGATAATCCTTTCCTTAGACTCAATCATTTGAGCTAGATACGCTTTCTCATAGGGTAGTAATATCCATTCTTGAGATGATGGTGCTAAAGAAGATTACTCTCCCTCCTTGAACTTGTATATAATTGGGGGTCGATTCACCATTTAGAGAGTGATTTCCCTCTCATGTCAATTTATGTTGGTTATATATTGGGAAATCCAATATATTCCTAGAATTGCCTCAAATTCTACCAAGGGAAGTATGAAAAGGTTTTCCAGGAAGTTCAATCCACAAATTATAATAGGGGAGGATTTATATACTTGGGATAAAATGATTTCCCAATTTTCCATTTTCACCAACATCTCTACTTCTATGCTTTGTAGTGGTGTTTGAATAGTTATACTAAAATTTCATGATATAAAGGAATGCGTAGAACTATAGATGACAACCTTATCTTTAACTTTTTGATTCTAGTTCTACTTTATCCAATATAGGATTAGGGATGAGTACTTGTAAACTATCAAAATCATAAACATAAATCCTATGTCATTATAGGGATAACTTATAAATTATATTTATATCCTTAACTTGTGAGTTTCTATGCTTCAACCTATGTTATCCATAATATATCTTCTAACGTATATTATTTTGGGCCCTTTTTTTGTTCCCTTAATTATGGTTCGTAATGAGATTATGAATTTACCGAATCATATCCCCCGAGAGTTTCAAACCAGGTGCGTAGTAAGGCCCATTTTCACATACCAGGTTACCCCAAGTCAATCCCGAAACACCTTGTCAGAGTTATTACTCCTAGGTACATCTATGTCAGAACCACATCCACTTGTAGTATCCAGACATGGATATATTTTTTTAATAAACTAATTTCTCTATACTCACCAAAACTTAGACTTATACTTAAGGGTTTTCACTAGGGTTTTCTAATCCCAATCCCCAAAATAACTAAACCCATCCTATGATACCAACTATAACAACCCTTCTCTTTATTTCATATTTAAACATGATTTATTACATAAAATTTCACTTAATACAAATCAAAATATTGAGAGGTCTAGTGTATTTGGGAAATTAGGTACATTACATAACAACTTAAAACATGAAAAAAACATCTTTATTGAAAAATTATTTTACATGAAAACAAAATTTTTTCATACTTAACACTGCATGGGATAACCTAAGGACATACATAAGAAAGGGGTGAGCTATAAAGACCAATAAGGGAATAAACAAGGCATAACATGAGGAATACAATACATGTTATGAAATAGGAATATAAATAGAACATAAAAGGAACATGAATATTAAGATATGATATAACATGATAATCATAACATGGGAAATGTGGAAATAACATACAACATGATATTATCATGAGTCAAGGCTCATTGCACATGGAGGAGAATGAGTAAAAAATCATTGCACATAGAGGAGCATGAGTCAAATCTCATTGTACAAGAAGTATCATGATTAAAATATCATTAAACATAAATAATAATGATTAAAAGATAATTTCACATGATTTATCATGATACTAAACATTACCCAATGCCTTGAAGTGCTATTAGGGCGCATCCTTCATAATCATTTTGTTTCCGTGCTTAAGTGTGTCACATAGATCATACAACATGGACTCATTAATAATCATAGTTTATTAAAAGATCAAGAAAATATAGAATACATAAATATAGATCCAAAATCAATAAGTATATGTTAATAAAGGTGAATAACCATGATATAGAAATGAATATGATATTTACTACACAATGATTTTGGCATTGAAAATCACAGTGCAATTTCGACAGCATAATGACGTCATATAGAAATTCATAAAATAGGTTGAAGAGATTGAAAAGCGGGTATATAATAATTTAGAAATAAAATTTAAAGTAAGAGGGACATGGAAGGACATTCCCCAAAATAATTAATTGGAAATAGAAGGTGTAACATAATAAAGAGTCTTGAAGTAAGAGGAGAAAGTAAAAGAACCCTTACAAAATTTCTGCATGGTAACAGGTGTACATAAAGGATCATAGGGGGGGATTAATGAGATTGAAATGAAGATCTTATAATTTTTACATAAAATGTAAATTAATTGAATCATGTAACATCATATCCCAACATATGAAAATGGAATTTAAGAAGCATTATATAAAAGAAGTGCTTTAATGGAAATAAAAAGAGAGAAATCTCTTACTTGGATGTGTGACTCTAAAGGATTAGGAGAGGCTTATTGGGATATTTGGGGAACCTTTATAGGACTCTAGGGAGTATAGAGAAGAGTTTTGACAAGTTTCAAGGAGTTTTAGTGAAGAGAAATTGGAACTTTGGTGGGTTTATATAGGAAAGGAGGGGGATTTTTTTTATTATTTTGGTTTTGGATACTTCATAATAAAATATTCAAACCAAAAACCATCCCATGTTTTTTACCATGGTTTAGAAAAAATAGAAGCATTTTAAATTATTTTATAAGAAGAAGATCTGAAAATTTTAAAATATTTCCCTTGATTATGTGGAGGTGATTCACACTTTTAAAGAAATGAATTTAAAATCATAAAATATATTATATGTCTTGGAGGATTCATAATGAATTTACAAAATAAATCAAATAAACTAAAAAACACATTATTTTAAAGATAAAACATATATTTGGCCGAATATACCTTTTATTGTATTTATTACATCATTATTGGTCCATTATGATGTCATAAAACACAATGTATATTTCTATGATATTTAATTTTTACCCAAAAATTTGACTATCTCGGAAAATTATGATAAATTAACCATTGGATAATTTCAACATCATGATTACAAAAAATAATATTAATTTTATCTAAATAATTTTCTAAATATGTGAATTTTAACTTTTAAAATAAAGACCGACATTTATTGAAAATGATGTGTTTTTTTGATAATAACAGTTTTTGAACCCTACTAAAAATTACACTTGACTTCATAAAAATTATAAGATCATTTATATTTAATAAAATTAATTTAATAATAATATTTTATTAAAATATTTTTTTATTTAAAAAATCCATTAATTCATCAAAATAGATTTCTTAATTGAATTTTAATATTAACCAAAAATATTATTTTTTCTTTAATTTTTTTTACAAAGAAACAATTATAGGATGAAAATATATTCATTATTATATAAAAAATAATGTATATATTCCTATTACTAGGATATTGATACATATCCATTTATTACACCAGTATAATCCCTAAGAGTAAGGTGCGTGATGGTGGGGATTTCATGGGGTTGTTCGGTGAATGTGATTTGGGTTGTGATCTTGATGAGCTTGAACTTCTCCCATAAATGGTTTAAATCCTGATTAAGTTTTTGGATCTCATCTTGGTATTAGTCTAGGGAAAATCCTAGAAATGCTATCTCCTTTAAAAACTCTAATAAATGGGGTTTATAGGGTACAATCCTACTAGATGAGGTCATCACTTCCTTTGTCTGTGTGAAAAAGATTTGTTAAAACCTTATATTTATACTAGTCACATGATCACTATTCAAAAACTATATTATCAATGATAAAGATACTTAACGATCATTTAAATCCAATTGGATAAAATAAAACATAAGAAGTTCAGGTGTTTTCTATATCCATTAAATCAAAAGGGGAATTTTATTCATAATAGTTTTGGTGGTTATAGTTAAATAAACTATGTGACACCCTTTACAAGGCTTCATAGTTTATCCTAGGGGTCCATATGGTTTAAAAAAATCATGCGCCCCTATCCGTTTCTCCCCAAAAGTGAGTTTTCAGAGCCCAATGCTTCTAAAACTCATACAAACATCCAAGACACTTCTCAGGCCTTAAAACACATCCCAAAACAATAATTTAAAGTGTTACAAATCTCATATTTACATTTCAAGGATCAATTTAAGATTTAGCCTATCCACTAAAAGGAAAAACTCAAATTCTCTTATAAATTTCAACCCAGTCCTAAACATGGGATCTTATAAGCTCGGACAACCTTTACGTAGTGGAGATGCTACCCTTACACAATTATTTTAAATCTTGTCTTACCCTTACACAACTAATAGAAAATATCCTATACCATTATGAAACATGTTGAAACACCTACTTACCCTAATACGACCTATTTAAAAACTAGGATACCCTTAAGAAACTATTAAAAATAGTTGTAAACCTTTACATAGACTAAAAAATTCATACCTAATATAAAGGTCGACGTATTTAACTTTATTAAAGTAGGGTTTCCTATGTAATGGTAAGTATCTTGTTTGAAAATAATATATTTTTAACTAAAAAAACTTAAAAATAAATAATATAAGGATTTTTTTATCACTTTCAAAATCCCAAAACACTTCCAAAATTTATTAAATCATTTCCAAAACTCCAAAAACACCTCTAAAAAATTTTAAACAATTTAAAATATTCCCATTAATTTCTCAAAATAATCTTTTAATACTTTCAAATTACTTCTGAAATTTAAAAAACCTTTTTAAAAATACTTTATAAATTACAAAATCATTTAAAAAAAATCCTAGAATTTATGAAACTGCTCCCAAACCATCAGACACCCTAGAATGAAAAAGGAAGGGCTCTAGAAAATCTATAACTTTACATTAGATACCTCTCAAACAATTTTCATCCTTGAGAATTAAAACTAAATCAAAAAGGATATGGAAGGTATTGGGGATAAATCAACCACCCCATGAGATACCTCTCAAGGTTCTCTCTATACATGGAACACAATAACCACTCTAGAGGTTCAAAGTGTAAGGATATAAAACTTTTTAAAACAATCTCTTGGGGGAGATTTCTATCAACAA
This sequence comes from Viscum album, assembly GCA_963277665.1. Lineage (NCBI taxonomy): Eukaryota > Viridiplantae > Streptophyta > Magnoliopsida > Santalales > Viscaceae > Viscum > Viscum album. Next base: position 932,440,128 of record OY728136.1, on the reverse strand, counting down.
GAACAAGGCCATTAATAAATAATTACATCAAGGAGTATAGTCAATTTAAAATATCAACATGATATTAGATACTTAATATCAATAAAATTAAACTTTAAAAAACATATAATATTGAGCTTGCATCTACAACTCTTATTCCCAAGTAATATCACATCAACGGTCACACAGGTAACCAAAACAAACCCAGCATGCCATGAAAATTTAATCAAACAAACATTATAGAAGGAAAAAAATTTAGAAACAATCACTTTACATTGATTTAAATATAATTCATAGACCATAATTTAAGTAAAAAAATACTCTAAATTTCACTTAAATAACTTACTTAGGCTTGTAATCAAATATAAAAAACTATACATATCTAACATGTAATGAGAAGGAGTAGATTAGCATTCTTAAATAATAATTTATTAGAAATATTAGACATGTTACTTAAAAAAATTTGTTATAACTTTTTGACTAATAATTTAAAAAACATAATAATTCTTTTCAAATGACTCTTTACTTACTAGATATGTATCTCAACATTTTACATTAAACATGTTAAGTTCCAAAGTATGATGATAAAAAATTTCCAACTAATTTACTTGCATTTAAGAAAAATATTGTAAGTAATAAAACCGTTTTAAATGAAAAACATTCTTAATACTTCCCATAAAAAGGTATTTATCAAAACATTCTTTCTGAAAACAATTCCAACACAATTTTCAAATTTATTTTTAAATTAACCAAATTTTTATAAAACAATTGTTCTAGTTTTTTTTGAGAAAACCTATTTCTAAAAAATCATTTTTTCCAAAGTGGGTCCCACTAAATTTTATTACACAACATTAAGGGAAATTCCATGGATTACGTCGTCAAATGAATTTCCTTTTTCCAAATCATTTTATTTCTAATTAAATAATTAAGTTGAACAAAGGATTAACCTATTTAATTCAGCAAGCATCACATGATTTAATATACCCACCCACCATTGTCATTTAAAAATAAAAAATGTTTCATATAAAACCAATTGATAATTATAATAAACTAAAAAAATCAAAAGAATGGTATACAACCTTTCATATTTAACATGATTCGCAAAATAGCTTAAATAAATGGAAGGTTACATGCTTATATCAAATTCTATTTGTTCAACTAACATAGTTCTACCATAATCTTTATAGAGCTAATATCAACACATAACTTCAAAATTAGAGAACCCAATATAACATATAACATGAATAAAAAAAAACATGAGGTTGGGCCAATACACCTTATACAGTTGTAAAATTTCCTATGTTTTTCAACTAAACTTTATTTACTAGGATTATACTCATTCAAAAAATTCCAAGGGATTTAACATTCTAATTTCCATTTTCCGCAGGTTCATACCATTACTCCTAAGAGTTACACCTAAATTTTATCAACCAACACAATCAATTATATCAACATTGAAAGTGATTCCTCAAGTATAAAAATCAAAGAAACCCATCCACCCACCATGATATTGTCCACTTTGGGTGGCATTGACCCACTCAAACATTTTAAAAACATGTCTCAATATAACTCATCTTAATGTGAGAAATGGTTTCCCTCTATTCATATGTTTTAATACATAACACATGACACATGTAACAGCCCGAGATTTTATGAAAAATATTCTTTTTTATTTCACTAATGTATTGTGTTATACGCTACACCAAAAGGAGCTTGCACAACACGCATCCTTGAATTGCCTTGCATTACACGCAATCGCAATCTTCCTCGATAGCGTGTGTGGTACGTAATCCTGAGTTTCACGAAACAATGATATGCTATTAAAATATTATTAAAACTAGCCATTATAAATAGTAATAACCACTTTTTTAAATTTTAGAAATTTTAACTCTCAAAATGGACTTCATTTTTGGATTCGGAGTATCGAATTTAGCCTAAGGTGAAATTTTGGTACTTTTCGGATAACTTTCATATTCTGATGAATAGTGAAAATTACTAAATTATAATTAAAAACATCTTTTTAATCGAAATAATTAATAGTGATAAATCATTAATTTGAGTGGTTTTAAAGTATATTTAGAATATATTTTTACAATTTAATACAATGTTGGGCATTGGATGTAATTTCACATTTAAACTAGACATAAACAAGTGTCAATCTTTTGATAGATATTGTTTCTTAAAAACACGCTATTTGTTTTAACAGCGGGATTTAATTATAAAATTAATTAATGCAACTTTTATGATATGAATTTGGTAAAATAGACTTCATTTTTGAAATCGGAATATGAAATATAGCTTGGGATGAAATTTTGGCATTGTTCTGAAAAACATCAATTTTTGATGAATAGTGAAACTACTAAGTGGTAGGTTAAAAACTGAATTTTGCATAAAACTTAATTTTACCGCTTCTGTGAATGGAATTTCGAAAATCCGAGAGACACGGTTAATATCAAGGACTAAAATGTGGTTCAATGAGATGAAAATAATTTTTTGGTGAATAGTAACTTTTTACTTTTTTTACCACGGTTAATAGTAAATAGGGTAACTAAGGGTAAATATGATATTAATATTACCCTAACACATGTCCTAATTCTATTGGACAAGTGTAATTCGACCAAAAACAAACTTAGGAATAAAATATGACCATTTAGGCCCACTTGGATTAGATTAGGACATTTATTATTAATTTATTTAAAGAAGGGTTAAAATAGTTAAAATCAAAGTTTAATAAGTAAATCATTTTTAATATGGGGTTATACATAAGATAAATTCGACTATAAATATTCATTAGAAAAATAAAAATATTTCCTACATAATGGTATTTTATTTTTAATTTTTAGACATTAAATAATTTAATTTATTTATGACACAATGATGATGCAGTAATTATCTTATTAATGAAATATTGACATAATTGATGTTATAAACACCCAAATAAATGTAATTTGAGACTTTTTATGAATTCCACTAATTTTCTAGGTTACTATGATATATTAGTGTTGATTTAATCAACTTGGTTCGAACATATAATTCTGTTATGACTTTCAGAAAAATCATATATCAAATAGTGTCAAAATTGACACAAAATAGTTTTTAAATCAAATATTATATTATTAATTGTTATTTTATTCCTAAAAATCTAAGGTTCGGCCAAATGACTTAGATAAGGATATATGTATTAATAATATACAATTTGGGGTTCGTTTGGCATGTTATAGTAAGTTTATTGACCATATAGTGAAAGAAAACAAAAAGACACGGTAAAAGTTAAATTATTTAACTTAGAGTTAAATCTAATTGATAAGGTTAAAAAAATACCCTAAACATGTCTAAATCCTATTGGATGATAGGATTTCAACCCATCCCCACTTTAGCTTCGAAATAAGACCCTTTGGAACCATTATAAACCGATTTTGACTTTAATATAAAATAATATTTTGAGATATTCCTAAGGTGCCCCTCTCCTCCCCTATAAAAGGACACCTCCTCCCCCTCCTCCTCACACCAATTTGAGAACTCAAGCTCGGCCAACCCATGCCATTTTCTCCTCTCCACTTCCCTAGAATAATCCTAGAGGTCCTGGTCTTCTTCAAAGACCAATCTTAGTTCCCTTAGTGGAGGATTCAAAGAGGTGTTCCAAAGAAGAGGTAATATCCATTACCGATCTTTTCAATTTCTTTCTTCTTCAACTTCTTCTCCTTTAGTTGTTTCATGATAAAGTAATAACATCAGTATTACTTACATACTTATATGTTATTATAAATATGAAACAACCCTAATTCACCTTCTATCCATCCTACGGAAAAATGAAATCACCGCGCGTGCGTACGTACAGAATACCGTCTCCACGCCGTGGTGTAATCTATTTTTCCACCATCACCTTACAAGGATGGGTATAATGGTGTAATGAGTAACTATATATGATTATTATGAAGTAATATTGATACTGAAATAATATATATATATACTCCAATACAATTCCATGATCATAGGAACGATATCATCACTCGTGCGTACGTACGGAATACCGTCTCCACGATGTGATGCGACTCGTTCTACATGATCTTCATTTCATAATGATTATATAAATGAATTGAATGAATGAATATGGTATATAATACACTAATACCATTCTGGAAATGAATTATCTATAACCTAAAGATAAGAATAAGAATTTATTCAACAAAACACGCATAAGAACAAAAAGTTATAAAGACCCGAGTAACAAGTAACAATGAAATATTACTAACAAGAAGCTAATAATATGACCATATATGATATCATATCAATATGTATGATTCTGGAATAAGTCAATAACATTATTTAAACCATTATACAGGAGCTTCGGACACGAACAAAGCAAATCGGACCTAAGGTAAGGGAAATATCACAATCTCATTTTTATCCGAGATTGTTTATACTTTGGCATTTACTGGGGTGTATTTTATCATCCACATCCATGTTTCCTCAATATGTAATATTATTTCCATTCACCTACAATTTTTTAAATCCAATTTTACCCTTTGGTGAGTTTTTAGTAAAAGATATGAAAGGAATCTTTTGTCGTTTTTCGTACGAGGTACTTTTTTGACTTTTCCGACAAAAGTACGAAGAATGTTTTTTTTAACTTATACGGCACGAACGGATTTTTACGGTTTTATAAAGCCTTATTTTCATGAACCTTCCTCCAAAATATTTCATGACTATTTTTAATAAAATCTCTTTCTTTTAAAATTGTATGATGTTTTGTAAAAAGAAATTGATTTTGAAGAAGAAAGGATATTTTCCTCAAGAATTCATTTCAAGTGTTTTATCAAAATTATTTTCCATCTAAGATAATAAAGGGTTCTGTTTTTATCCCTATTTTTAAATTGATTTGTTCATGTTGTGATGGAATTATTTTTATGAATTCCTTTATCTTATATGAATTGATTTATGATGTCATGATGTTTCAAGAATCCCATTTTTGTTACATGTGTTATGCGATGATGTATGTTTTATGATTATGTGGCACACATAAGAAAGGATTCATTATAAGATGGGTGGGACCTATATCTCCCTCCAATGCATTGGGTAATGATTTTATATCTCATGAGATAGACATGGCTGGAACGGAAGGTTATTTCGGTTCAGTGATACAGGACTGAAACGAGGAGTGAACTCGGTTTAGAAAGGGACTTTGTCCACTAAGATAGTCTTGGAAATGAGTCATGACTAACAAGAAATGATTTTCCATGATTATGTGTTCATGCCACAAAGTTTCAAGTTTCATGTTATGATTATGGGGATCTCATTTTCACTTCTATGATTTATCCCATGTTATGATATTATGAGCTCTTTTGCAGGTTAAGATTTCCAAAAGCTATGTTCTTATGTATATGATGTGATTGATATTTCTTTTGTTTACCCTTACTGAGCATTTGAGCTCACCCTTTTATGTTTTATTTTCCCCAGGATATAAAGAAAGGTTTTTAGGTAAAAAAAAAGGGAAGATCTTTATGGGAGATATTGAAGATCTTTCCCCACGATTAGAAGATTACGTTCCGAGTTTCCAAAGACACTAAACTATTACGATCCTTGTGTGTGTGTTTTTGTTATGTACTAAGTATTCCGCAAAAGTAATGTAATGCCCATGTACGATAAGCTTCGGGTCTTTACAACACAAATTTAGGATCAATCACAATAAACCCAACCAACATGATATAATTCAAAAACATCCATCACTTCCTTTATAATAATTTATGTGTGGAAGGAAATCCCATCTTCAACAATTTCAAGATTTTTCAAACAACCCTTTTCTTTTATTACTGAATTTAAGTGATTAATATTTTGTGAAAGGTGGGTGATTCCATCAATACAATCACAAAACAACACAACATAAGTAAATCCATTGACACAAATTAACCATCTCACTACAATATCCACATATCACAACCACCACACATCAACCCATATCAACACATAACAACACATTTTATCTTCCACATCTACCACAATCCAGTTTAAGGGATTCATAACATTAAATTATCTTTAACATGAGGTATTATCATAAAATTTCGGATTTCCATGGGGAACCAATTCATTAACCATATATATATATATGTGTGATTATTTATTTAATTCATGGTGATCTTAATCAAAAAATCACATCAAGGGTCTTATAATCCACAATAATCACAGTGCAATCAAGGTTTCCAACAATCGTTATTTTCATAAAATAATATCAAAAATTAAATATAATAATAAAAATGAAACCATAAACAAAAATTAACATTTTTAATTCATTTCTAATGAAACACCATGACTTTCATTTAAATAGCTCTAACATACATCCAAGTTAAAGAAGAAACCATACACACGTTATCTCATGCATCAAGTTTAATATACTTAAACAAGATATTATAGGTTCATCTTTTTACTAATAAAACACACTTCCAACTTCATTTGAAAATTAGAACATGTTAGATTCTTATACTCAATTCAAATACCCCATTACATATGCAGCATGATTTCATAATTATCAAAATAAAACATACCCTCTAATCTCAAAATTAAAACTGCACATGTTTTATTACCATGTTTCATACCTTATCATGCTTGGACTAAACATTATTTAATTATGTAATTTATCAATAAAACATGTTTATATACTAAAATAAGGGAAACATGATTCTAATTCTATATTTAAATAAAACATATTAAACATGCTACATGTTTAATTCTCATATAATTGAAATTCCATAGTTACCATACATATGTTTTCAACTTTAGACATGCTTCCAATAATAAAATACTCATGGATTAACATGTGAGGAAAATTTAATGCAGCACTAAAAATTTCCATTAGTCTTAATAATAAAATATCCAGTCATTTAAATAGTTTCGAGTCTCAACAGGTTACCACAAAGTATTCTTATCATTTTCAAAAATTTATAAACAAATGTCATAATAATTCTAGACTAACACATTATTACAACATATGATTATATTAATACTGTAGAAACACAATCATTCAAAAAATAAGGAGCAACATATTCTTTTCAAGGTATCCAAATTCAAATGATTTATTAATAATTAAGACGGTCATTTTTAAAAAATTTCTGAATTTAAATGTCAAAAACCATGTTTTACAACAAGTCCATGACACATGATCATGATAAATTAAAAATGGAAAGAAACACATGGAATATTAACTCAAATGGGAACCAAAATACTTTTAAGAATGGTATCAAAATAATTTATTTTAGTATGACAATATGAAATCTACTTGAGGTAATATGCTTCATATAGCTTTTCAGAATTCAACAGCTGTTCACAAAAAAATATACTAATCATGATTCTATAAAAATTTAAAACATTAGGAAAACAATATATCATGTTATATATTTTAAGAAAGTAAACAAAAAATCAATTTATGAATAATCATGCTAAACAGGTAAGGAAACAACACATTCAAGTCTCAAAAAGGTTTCAAACAAATGAATCAGGCCAGTGAATCACCATTTTACTATTTCCTTTCAGATTATATGACTAATTTAGAAAACATTAATAGTTCATTAATAAATATATCATGGGAAAATTTAGTTCAACACACATAAAATTTCATTATTTATTTAATTAAATTACTTAACTTTATAAAACCACCTTGTTAAATCACAAGCACAATCAATCATGATGCATGTACCTCTTCTTGGTATCTGCCCTAAAATTAGAACCAACTCACTTGGTCATTCAGGAGGATCATATTCCTTTCATTAGATCACAAGGGGGAATAAAATCTTGTGACCTAGCTAGTCTCCCCATCCTATGCTATGCACTAATATTGACTGAAACTATTTCCCTACAAACCCATGTAATCCTCACAGTTCCAAACTCCAAACTCCATCCTATATCTCAATAAAACCTTTGATACCACCTTTTCACAATCCCATCCCTCTAAAGGCACCCATCCTAGGCTTAAAAATGAGAAAGTGAGATAATGACCCTCAAGTACCACCTCTAGTAGGACCTATGTTGGTGACTATAACAAAGAATATAAAGAAGGCCATAGATATGGGAGGTATTACCCTCAACAGAAATAAAAGTAGGATCAAGAGATAGGATATAGACCACCAAGAAACTCCATAATATAATAAAAGATAAAAGATAAAATATCTCATCATGCATGTAATATTATAATAATAAAAATGAAGGCCTACAAGAATAATCCTATGGCTGTAACACCGTAACAACTCCAATGTCCAAGATACTAATGTCCATATTAGTCCTCGAAGTCCCCCTGGAAGCCTGAAAAGTAATTTGTATATATGTGGGGTGATAATACATGTACACTTAGTAAGATCAAACCCAAAGTATCTCATACACAAGGGTTTATAGAATACTAATGCAATAGTGAGCAAACAATAGAGCCAACAACATCTAAACAGGAAAACTAACCAATACCATCGTCACCGAGGTATGATCACCAAATAAATCATCTAATTATAATAAATTATTAATAATAATATCAATAAAAGGTAACCCTTCACTGATTTCCCATTGATTAGAATCCCTCACACCCCAAAATTGTACGTCCTGGTTCTCCCATCTCTTCTATATAATAATCCTACCTGAAGACACCTAGGTAACTGCATCATGCTAAGAACCCCACATGAAATTGGACATCACATACCACCCAAAGACACCAGGTCCATCACAACACATTTTACCTAAATGCACTTGGGATATCACATCACATCTCAACTATATCCATGTATTGAGGTTATTAAGGTATCGTGAACATGAAGTATAATAACCACATTCCCTCCTCCTATTGTGAATGACCCCCACTATAATCCACCTTATAAATCTTATCAACCCAACCATAAGTGAACTATATCTGCAAGCCATCATAGCCTATTATAATAACCTTTACTGGAAGAGATATTTGGTAAGAGGGGGTAGCTAGCCATACATCCTCACCATCTGGATGTTGAAAAAATACCCCCCAAAACATTTGGGCATTAGAACATGGTTCTCAATGCGACTGGAGTGTGCATAGAAATAAAAATTGAAATAAAATATATCACAGTCACACAAACAAGACCAACCAATAGGTTTATAATAATAGTACCATCCTAACTCACAATATCTCACCTAAGGCCTCACTACCTATGCTACTTTCACTATAACCTCTAAATGTACAACACCACATAAGTATGCCACAAACCACAATCCATGTTCCAAATTTCCTTTTAAGTTAAGACAATTTATATATTTTCCATTACCAAAAAATTTCTTTTATCCATCCCATTAATTTCACATTCATCATGACCCATTTTAACCACACTTCCCATTTTAGTTACCTATTTCCAAAATTTCTAGCATTATTGAGTTTTAAATAACTCTCATTTACTAAGACATTCCATTTCATATAAAAAAACCCCATTAATTTATCTTTTAATCCATTTGATCTAAAAATCGCACATCAATTTCATAGTTCTCATTTATCCATATTGATGACAAACCATTTTCATATTCACTTATCATATTTCTATATTCAAATTAAACATCATTATCCCATTTTACCATTAATTTATTTCTAGGGCCAAACCATTTAGTCTAACCCATGCCACTCCATTTTCATCATTTACAATTTATTCTATTACTACTAGGTAACTAGCATAACACATTATAAACACAATAGTCTATCTTTACCATGCCAACAAGTCCAATATTTCCGTTATTTCACATCACCACCACTTCCTCATAAAAACTTCCACAACTCATCACAACCACATCTCATATCATAACCACTACATATCACAACCACAAAACAGAAACACTTTTTACATATTTCAATTCATTTAACAAAAGGTCTTTCATCACATTTAGTTCTTTACTTACATGGTAATTCTCACGAAAACCAGAATTTCCATAGGAAACCGATTTATTAGCTAAATATACATTCTTAGACAATTTTATTCAAGGTGATATAAAAAAAATCATAAAATAAGGGTTCCATAATCATATCAATGACAAAAAAAAACAAACCCCCCATTGGACATTATTTTTAGCAATGACACCAACAAGTATAAACACAATGACAATAACATAAAAAGTGATAAAACATGCATTTCCTTTCACTTTCCTTTTAATTTAAGTTAACCAATTAATTAACTTAATGTGATAATAACTCTCTATTTCAAGTATAATCTTTCAATTATCTAAATTAACACAAAATGTGATAATAATAATAATAATTATTTTTGTATGCGATAATATTTTCTAGAGAAGAAAATATATGAAACATGAAGAAATCACAAAAAATAAAGGTGAGGCTCTATATTCCCATAAAGTTAATTATGTTTGATTAATTATCTCCATTATCTTGACACTAACCATCTTCCCAAGTGATAAAAAAAGCATTATCCCTCCTGCATGTACAACCAGAAGGAAGATGAAGGATTCCCTACCAAGTATTTTCTCTTATAGAATGTTGTAGCCAAGGAATAGAGGATAGAGAAGGTTTTGACTTGTCTAGAAATTAAAAATTAAGAGTTTCCAAAAACCGTTGGAGCCTATTTTCATGAAGAGAGGGTTTGGGTTTATTCATATGAGAGTAAAATGAAGGAAAAATGAAGGGATAAGGGTTCAAGTTTTCAAGAATAATAATAATGTGTATTCAAAAAAAATAAATCATTGAAATCCTTATTTAAGTTTCATCAATTATTTATATATGGATCGTAAATTAATTGAGGATTGATCAAAAAACTTCCAAAAAGAAGTTATAAATTATTAACGTGTCAAAGGTAATTAATTCCATGATTTTAGGAGTTTAAAAATGTTGAAACAGGGTCCATGAGGTTTCAAAATTGAAAGGAGGAAGAAAAACCCAAAAATTGGGTGAAAATTTTTACCCATAAATAATAGCATAGTGATGCATAAGGGTAGTCTGTTTTACCATTACATATTAGTATAAATCCTCTAAATTTATGTGAGAATCATACACTGTGTAAGGGTAATGTTCTTTTACCCTTAAATGAGGTTCGGAAAACTTGGATGACCCTTATGTGGCTTTGGAAGGACCTTTATGTGATCCTTTAAAACTTTCCTTTACCTTTACATATGAATAGATGACCCTTACATAGGTATTATAAAACCTAATCTACCTATATTCAAGTTGGGGACCTACCTTTATGTGAGTTAAAGACCTACCTTTATGTGAACAGAGGGATCTCGACTTACCTTTACATAGCATAGAGGCTTCCCTTATACAGTTAGTTTAAATATTGGCTTACCCTTATGTAACTAATAGAAAACAACTTGTACCCTTAAAATGAATTGAAACACCCACTTACCCTTACTCATCCCATTTAAAATCTTGTATACCCTTATGTAACTATTAAAAAAACTATCCACCTCTACACAGACTTAAAAATTAGCCCTTGCGTAAAGGTAAACTGATTTACCTTTATACAAGTAGGGTTTCCTACATAAGGGTTACTATTTTTTTGAAAATAATATATTTTTAATTAAAAAAACTTATAAATAATTAAGAAAAGTATTTATTATCACTCCAAAATCCCAAAAAACATCCTAAATTAATTAAATCATTTCAAAAACTACAAAAACACTTCTAAAACATTTGAATCACTTTAAAAACTTCCAATTAATTTCTCAAATAAACTTTTAATGATTTGAAATTACTTCCATAATTTAAAATTTTTTAAAACAACTTTATAAATTAAAAAATAATTTCAAAACAACTTATAGAATTTATGAAACCACTCCTGAACCACCGAAAACCACAAAATGATAAAGGAAGGGATCGAGAAAATATAGAACCGTAGAATATCTTTGGGGAAAAGTTCATAGTCATCACTTATCATAAAATATTGAAATATATCTTCCCTTAGAGAGACCTAGACTTGAGGAAGCAATGATGGATAGAGCATCTCTAGATGTTTGAATTCAAATGTGTTCATACATTGGGGAAATTAAATTCTATGGTAGATTATTTGAGTTAGAAGTCTTATAATGAAATTTTCAAAAAGTATTGTGACCAATAGAATTTGATAATCATTAATACTAAAATACATTTAAACTTTGATGAACATAATGAAAAACCATTTTTCTTCCCAACCTCTCTTGTTCCTGATATGATGGATTTAGTTAAAGAGACTCAATGAACAAATCCCGATTTCATCACCATTATGCCAAACCTAAATGGTGGAGAGACCATGGATGGTTGGAAAGAGGATAAAAACTTACCATTGGGTTTTTAGAATCGAATTGAGGTACCCCAATATTTCTAGGAATATATTCTTTTGGTATATCACCATTAAAAATGAGAAATTTACCTAGGTACTCAAAAAATGTACAAGGTAATGAAATCTCATTTACGGTGGTCGGGTATAAAAATAAATATTGAAGACAATGTCAGAAAGTGTCTCATATATCAATAGGTAAAGGTTGAGCATCAATGTTCTACTAGTATGCTATAATATATTCCTATTCCTATTTGTAAATGGGACTAGATTGCTATGTAATTTTTCATAGGTCTATTGTTGATGCTTTGAAAGCATGATGTTATTTGGATAATTTTGTATCAAATCATAATGTTTACACACATTATCCCAATTTGAGAGTCCAACATGGTAAAGGATTTGATAGAGATTCATATTCGAGCAATGGTTAAGTTAAATGGAGTACCAACATCCATTTTCTATGATAGGGATCATCACTACACTTCTTGGTTTTAGTGCTCTTTATAATAGGTTCTTGAAACCTAATTGAACATGAGAAAAAAATATCATCGTCATAAGGATGGGTAGTCAGAACATACAATTCAGATATTGGAAGATATGATTATATCTTATGTCATGGACTTTTGTGGCTTATGAGAAGATTATATGCCTTTATTAGAGTTCTCATATAATAACTATCATCAGGCCATGATACATATGGATCCATTTGAGGTATTGCATGGTCATCTTTTTCATTCTCCAATTTTTTGGGTGGAAATGGGAGAAACTTCACTAATTGGGCCTAGTATTTTCTTGGAGATACATAAAAGTTTTAGATTATCAAGAAACATATAGATAGGACCCAGATCTGAAATAAATCATTTGCATATCATGATTTTTTCTCATTATATTTTTATATAGGTGGACATATATTTATGAAAGTATCAATGTGATTTGAAAATTTTCATTTGGGAAAGTAGGTAAAACTAGCTCATTGATATGTGGGACCCTTTGAGATTCTAGAACGTATAAATTATTTTGTCTATAATGTTTTCCATGTCTCTCAATTGAAGAATTACCAGCTGGATCCCAGTCCTCTGATTAACTGGGACCATGCTACTCTTGATCCATATGCAATGTTTATCCATGAACTAATTTGTATTATGGATAGATAGGAAAAGACCATGTGTAGGAGAATTATTTCCTTGGTATGAGTGTTATGAAAGCATGGAAAAATTCAATAAGAGGCTTGAGAATAGAAATAATTCATGCTTGAGTAATGGTCAAAACTTATAAAATAAAATGAAAATATCCATATTTCTAAGGAATTAAATCCTAGTGGTGGGGAGAATTCAACGCCCTTGGTTTGAGGTAATTATATGTTTTATTCTATATTTTAAGATATGTAATAGTTTGTGTAAGTCTCAAGAAGTTTATGGATGGTTTTGGAATGTTTTAAGCATTTTTAAGGGTACATGGTTAAGGGAAACATTTTAAGTGTCTAGGAAACTGTGCTGAGTGAGTATGAGAGTTCTAGACAGGTCCATAGTTTTGATAACATGCATCCAAACCGTATGTTTTGGAAGTTTATATATTTTTTCCATTCACACAGTTGGATCATAGTTTGACTAATCATGTGACTTTGAATTTCTTAGAAAATTGTGATTATATGGTTGGTGCATATATTTCCAAACAACATGACTTAACCATGAAATGTAATTAAAAAAAAATCTGAAAATAAGTTCTATAACCCAAAACTCACCTAAAAACCCTTATTGTTCATTCACTAAACTAGGTCTTCTAATATTGACCTTCATCTTAGATATTTATAGTGATATTTGAATTCTAGACTCCATTATTGGTGATTCTTATAGAATTGGATTTTGAAAACAAAATTTAAGGGATTTTTTATTCCCTTTTATTCTAGATATACTAATTTACTATTAAATGGAACCCTAAACTAGGTTTCTTATTGCTAGATCTATAAATCAAACAAGTTTTGATCAAATTTTCTTATTATTTGTTAGAGGAATTAAATTAATACTCAATATCCATGAGATCATAAAAAGATTCTTCATGTCAATCATTTTTTTAGTAGGTGGATTTTCCCTTTTCCCACTTTCTTTGTAATGGAATGGGTTTCATGTTTCTAAATAAATTACTTCTAGTTTGGGATAAATAAAATCATGTTAAAATAGTTTTGAAAATTTCTCTTTCCAGTTGATCTTGGAATCTTAGGTTTTGGGTGATGCCCATAATGTGTTTAATAATATGATTTATTGGTTTTCATTAAAACAAAAATGGGTTTTGGGTGTGAAAACCTAGAAAAATAAGAGACATAACATTTCTTCATATTTTCATTGTATAGGGCCTTGTTGGTATAAACTTGGCACTTAGTTCCATATTAGAGGCATGGTAAGGTATATCACCAAGTGACAACTTGGTGAAGGATGGATCACTGATCATGAGTATTGGGATTGTCATTTGGAATTCATGAGTGTGTGTGTGTGTGTGAACTTAAACTATGGACACCAAGTGGGTTTACAATATTTTGGGATGTAGTTTATAAAAAATGTAATTTTTGATAAATTTCTTAATATGATTGCTTATGTTTTGATATGATATATATGAAACTATTTAAAGTGCTTTGGTATTTTTTAAAACTATTTTATAAAAACCACGAGCTAACCCGATTCTTATTTTAGTGTAATATGGGAAATGTCTCTCAGGGTTTTCCTATTAGATATGATTAATCCCCCCCTGTATATGAACTTTGGTGCATATACATATTCCATTTTACAAGATATAATAAAGGGTAAGATTTCATATCTCTCTAACAATTCTTCTTGATGTAGTTTTCATGGAGGTTGTAGTTAGATTTTAGGAGTTGGTCTTGTTCTGGGTGTTTAGAGTGGTGCACCTTGGTGCCTGAGTCTTACTTTATTTTGGAGTCTTGGTTGTTTTATTTTTTTATTTCCTCTGTTACTATGATATTTTTTAGTTATAGAATTTTGAGTTTTATTGGTTACCTTTTATGAATTATATAGTTTTTGTTTAGCTATTTATTTTTATTTTTGCCTTGATAGATTGAGAACGTTTAAAGGTAAAATCATTCCCCAATGATTTATTAAGCCCTTAACATTTATTTCTAACCTTTGCTGTCTTGGGGATGTCACATAAGGTTAGTGGCACCTCGACTCTTTCTAAAATAATGGTTAGGGTTGAGTTGTTACATGGAAATCCATACGACACAACTTTATCACTATGATCTATATTAGATAAGGATAACCTTCTCACTAACTTGAATTTCATAGAGTGGTACAAGAATTTACACATTGTACTACACCAAGAGTATAAATTATATGTGATGGAAACTACTATTCCTAAAGCACATGGTAAAGAGGCTAGCGAGGGGGGACTCTCTCTCTACATGAAACACCTGAATGATGTTATAAATATCTAGTGTTTCATGATATCATCTATGTTTAGTGAGATCTTAAAGAAACATGAGGAATTAGATGCATATTGTATAATGTATCACCTTCATGTACTTTATCAATAGAATATGAGATAAGTGAGATATGATATATCCAATTCACTATTAAAATTCAAGCTTGGAGATTCGGCCCCAACTGAGCCTCATGTAGTTAAGTTCATTGGCTACATAGAGAACTTGAATATTTTGGGCTTTAAGATCCTTGATGAGTTGTGAACATATCTCATTTTTATCCTCACTACCTAATAGATTATATATCTTCACTATTAATTTTAATATGAGAAATAGTTATAAGTCACTCTCAAAAATCCTTACCATGTTTCTATAAGCTTACAAGGACACGGGGCATGAAAAGCTTAAGATATTTATAATGAATAAAAGGATGAATAAGGAAAAGGGATCCAATAATCACTCAAATTATAAGTTTCCTAAGTACCATCCTTACAAGAAGAGGAAGATATAAAGATGGATAAAGGAAAAAGAAGCGGTATGTTTTGCATGTGGGAATTTGGGTCACTAGAAGAAGAATTGAACCCAGTTAAAGAATCAAGGGGAAAATTTAAGTTCTTTTGTTATCAAGAGAAATATCTCCATATCTACTAATTAGGTATTATATATAGATTTTGGTACTCAAATCTATATTAAATTATAGGAACTAATTTGATTATTAAATATTTACATAGGGAAGGTGGATCTTTAAGTATCCATTAGAGTACGACTTGCTACCTTGGATATAGGTGACTACTACCTTTTGTTGAAAATAGAGATGATATTGGTTTTGAAAGACTGTTATTATGCAACCAATGTTACCAAAAAAATAATTTCTTTATCCTACCTAGATTAAAATAGTTTTATTTTCAAATTTTTAAATAAAATATGTTTCCTTTATAAATACAGTATATGTTATGGTATGATGAATTTAAATAATGATCTTTATGTGTTAGATTATGAAAACCAGTTATTGGAAATTTATAACAAATTGGGTTTAAATAAATCATTTCACACCTAGATGTAGAATCACTGAATTACTCATGTAAATGAAAAGTAATTGGAAAAGATATGTCAAGATGGATATTTATATTCTCTTGAAATAAAACCACTTTATAGATGTATCTCATGTTTATAAGTAAATATGACCAAAACACCTTTTGGTGGTAAGGGTGAAAGGACCATAGGTATTTTAGAATTGGTATACACTACTGTGTGAAAAAATTTTCTAGTAGGAGTTATAGGTGTGTATTATTAATTTATTAATATTAATGATGACTTGAGTAGACATTTAAGTGTATACTTAATGAGGTATAAGTATGAATAATTTGAGAAATTCAAAGAATCCAATAATGAAGTAGATAATCTACTTGGTTAAAAGATAAAGATGCTTTGATCTGATCAGGATGGTGAATATATTAACCGTGAGTTCATTGATTATTTAAGGTAGTTTTAGATTTTATATTAACTCAATCATCCTTATATACCATAGTGGAGTAGTGTTAGTTAAATTAGGAACTGTACCTTGCTTGACATGGTAAGGTAAATGATGAGTTAGGATAATCTTTCATTATCTTTTTTGGGATATGCATTATAGCCTAAAATACACATTCTAAACTGAGTTACAACTAAAGAAACATAAGAAATACCATATGAATTAATGTATAAAAATAAATATGTGTTTTTACATACTCATGTATAGGGTTGTGAGGAATTTTTGAAGGCTATTTTTAGAAACAAAGTAGCACCCTTAGGTATGAAGTGTATCATTATTGTAATCCCAAGGAAATAAAGGGATATTAAATATACACCACCTCATAAAATAAATTCATTATGTAAAGACAAGCCATATTTATTTAGAGGAATCACATATCTAAAATATATAGTGTGGGAAAAAATTGACTTTGTTGAAGTTAATTCTCAAGATATACAAGATTTGATGCAGAAATAGATTCCACAAGTCCCCATAGAAGATGTTTTTCCTCAGAAACAAGTATAATTTAGGAGCACCAGATTGGTTAAATAACTAGAATGATATGTTTTTCTAGTCAATGAGGAAGGTGACTCATTATTAGTTGAGAATAATGACCCTTTTCCCTATAAGTATAAAGTAGAGATATTAGAAGCCAAAAGATAAAAATAATTCATGAATTCTGAGATGGATTTCATGTATCAAAAAAAATTATGAGTTATAGTTACTTTTTTAGTTGTTTTAAATATTTTTGGCTATAAATGGGTTTTCAAGAAAAAAATGGACATTGAAGGTAAATTGAGTACCTATAAATCACGACTAGTGGATAAAGGGTTTAAAAAATTTCAATTCATTGACTATGATGAAACATTTTCTCTTGTTTCCATGTTTAAACCCATACAAATTTTACTTGTTATATCAACATTCCATGACTATGTGATTTGGTAGATGGATGTTAATTTTTTTTCTTAATGGAAACCTTTAAGAAGATGTCTTTATGACACAAATAGAATGGTTTGTGACTTTAGATAATTCCAATAAGTTATGCAAGTTACATATATCCATTTATGTATTGAATCAAGAATCTAGGTCATAGAATATTCATTTAAATGAATAAATGAGAGAATTTTATTTCATAAATAAAAAATGCAGTCCATGTGTTTACAAGAGGTTTACTAGGAGTGAAGTCATTTTCTTAGTAGTATATTTCAATGACATATTATTTATTGGAAAGCATATACTAGTATTACAGTTAGTTAAGGATTGTTCAAACAAGTGTTTATCCATAAAGGAGTTAGGTGAAGTGGCCTGCATTCTTGGGATCAAGATCATATGTGATAGATCCAAGAGGCTTATTGTGAAATGAAAAGGTAGGTTTATTGACTAGATAATGAAGATATTATATATAAAAAAATACAATAGTGTATTGGTTATAATGTAAAATAGTATTATATTTGGAATAAAATGTGTCCATAGATGCAACTAGAGACATATAAGATTTGTAAAATCTCATATGATTCTGTGATAAGATCTATAATGTATGACATATTATGTACTGATCTTGATATTGACTATGCCTTGAGTATGGTAGGTAGATATCAAGATGATCTAAGAGAACAAAATTAGAGTTATTTTAAGTTATCCTTAAGTATCTAAGTCATACTAAGGATATGTTCCTATTATATAGAAGAGATGAGGAACTAGTCATCAGAGGTTATATAGATTCTAGTTTCCAAACAGATTAGAATGTTCTAAAGTCATAGTCAGGATATGTCTTTAGTATCAAAAGAGGTTCTATGAGCTGGAATGTTTCAAAGTAGCCAATTTTCAATGATTATACAATAGAATCTGAGTATATTACATCTTCTGATGTAGCTAAGTAAGCAGTGTAGATACAAAAATTTGTATAATATCTTGCTGTGTTTCCCAATAGTAAATATCCTATTACATTATATTTTGATAAAACTATAGTACTTTAAGGATCCAATGTTACATCAAAGAATGAATCACATACTTTAGAAGTATCAAATCTTGAGGTATTTTTCTCAAAGGGGTGTGGTCATGGTGAATAGAGTTTCCTTAGAGGAGAAAATGACAAACCACTTTACTTAATATTTATCTTAGTAGAATAATTAATATCATTCGAGAGTCAACAAAATAAGTGTTGTTAGCAGTTGGGTCTAGTGAAAGTGGGAGTCCGTTGGATTTGGTGCACTAGAACCAACTTCTATATACTTCATGATTACATATATTCATGGTTTTGAATATTAATAAAGTTCTTATTACATCATGATTTTTTGTATTCATGAAATTGTATGTGATAATATCCTAAGGGTACTAGTCACACTAAAAAGTCATACCAGTTCCCCATTATGATGAGAACCTAGAAGCCCAATGATATTATTCCTGAATACATATTTTATGGATGGGTGAAATTGTATAACTGGACATGAATGATACCGAATATTAGGGGTAGAAATCTTATAATATATTGAGACTTATTCTCATGAAGTTTCCCTTGGTAATCTTAAGAAAGGAGGTTATGAGAACTTGAACTGCCAGTATAATTTTTACATTTATATGTTCCATTGGATATATGAATCTATGGATCTGTTCAATGATCCTTATACTTTAATATTTTTATTTACGTATATTATGAGTCACGTAATTTGATGTATTGATGAAAATCATAATGACATATGCTCATGGAGGGATATGATACGTTTGGAACATCATGAGTGATATTACCTTAAAGAATAATGTGATAAAGGATTTCCCCTTCCATTCTGTAAATAAAGTTGATATATCGGGCCCTTTTATGGGAATAAAACTTTCTAATCAATTCAACAACCATTGTGTTATGTCAGCAAGTTCATTTTCAAAAATTCAAAGAAATAAACATCGATCACATAAGTTAATGACACTGGTATGAAACCTTCTTGATTAAATATATTTAGATAGAGGTATTATATTACATAGTTTGAATTTGTGTGAGGTTGTATGTTGTTTTGATATTAACTTCTTTCTATATGAGCACCTTATCATGTTTCTAGATGCTAACCATGGATTTTAGGAATTATTTATTAATGCCACTGAGAAAGAGGCCTAGAGGGTCACACACTAAGTGTATTCAGATAGTTAAATTATATATGAATTTAACATGTTGAACAAATATTATTCCCATACATGGTTTAATAATTATTCATTCTTGTTTGATCACAAATATTTAGTCACTAGTTATTCGATAGAATATATGTGAGTTGAAATATTTAATATTATTTTAGTAAATATAATATTTATCTATTTATAAATTAATATTGTAGTGATAATTACTTATTTAAATAAATAGTCATTATTCAATGTTCGGTAAATATCGAGGAGGGACAACATGCTATATTAATGGTCCAATGAGAAATAATATATTAAATATTATTTGAATAAATTTTAATTTATTTATTCATGGAATAATATTTATTTATCCATGAGTTTAGTGCATGTAAAGTAAATAATAATAATAATAATATCATTATTTATACATGGGTTCATCAAATATTAATATAATAATATGCGACTTTGTGAAATTATTTATTCTCTAACCCTAAGTCTATAATACTCAGTTATATCATTCTCTATCCCTAGACTTTCCATTCCAATCATTGCACACAATGAATTCTAGAGAGAATTTTCTCAATCTCTAGATATATCTCCTATTAGAATGATCATAATAATGAAGAGTGATCCTCCTCGTCAACCCTTTCGATTTGAGTGAGAGAAAAATCATGATTCTTCCTTGAAAATATTATTTTGGAAATCAGAAATGAATGCCACTAGATTTAGAGTCTTCCATGATAGCACTGGGGTATTTCTATGACAATTTTTAGAGGTTTAGAAAGCATGTGTGGATCATCATTATAGGGATTATACCATTGAATCCTCTCACTTAAATAATGGTATATTAATAAGTGGTCTACCGAATCTTTAATGAATAAATAATCCCAACACAAGGTAATTATTAATCTATATAAATTAATTATAAATTATATATAATGATCTCGCCTCATGGATTTTAGGGTTTCTATTCATCTAGTTTTGATAAATTTCTATTGTTGGACATGGGTTCATGGGCCAGACTGATTTTTCTATGACCCAAAACCTTCAAGGCTTATAGGAAATCTTCCATGATACCTTGAAATGAAAAATATTATAAAAATATTTTCATTTATTATTTCATTGATGTAAATTTATTGCCTTTATTCAACTTGGTATCCTATAATTCTTTAAAGGAAAACATATATGTAACTCTATATTATTATTTTACTACAATAAAATGATATGATTATTTTTTATATATATTTAAAACTAGAATGAATTGTTTTTCCAAGGAAAGGGAATGCATAGAATCTTGGATAAATCTTAATGTGATTTGTGCTCACTCCATACATATAAACATTTGGTCATGTAACACATGGAGTTAAATGTGTATTTCATTTCATTTATTTTTTATTGTCCTTGTAGGGTTTTTTACCATTTTTAATTACATGCTGTAATTAGTATGGCTAGATATTGGTTTTATTAGTTTTATTTATTTTGGTTTCATTTATTATTTTTTATCTACCAAGGGTAATTATTTACCATTATTTTGTGGGATACTCTTGGAACTAATAATAGACTATGGAGATTAAGAATACACTTTAGGTTTTTGGTAAGATGGTTCAGGTATGGTGTCCCAGTATCTGAACTACTATGTTATAAAATGGTATCATAGCATAATAAAATGGTTGGGTCAGTGGTTGGTGTAGGTAGGATCATTGAAACTTGGGAAGTAACCCATAATAATATTGATCACCCTATTTATAGTGTATGGTCTAGTTATAAAGGAATTTTAAGATTGAGTGGTGTCAGTATTCCATTCAATGGGTTATATCCTATTTTATATTATGTGGTAAGGTTTTTTTGAACATTATTATTCAATGTGGATGGTTTTTATTTTTATTTTCATAAATTATGAATTTATTGAAATTTATTTGATACCTCTCATAAACATTTGGTGTTTTTATGAATGGTTATTAGTAGTAATCTAATTTATAGAAATGTTCCTTGAGGTATCTTAACATGAATCCATTTATTATTCTATAATGTGTGTGGTGATTTCTTGATGGAATGAGTGATATATATAATAATATGTATAATGAGGCATTTTTGTTCAAAAAAATATGAAATTTTAAATTTGACATGAAATTTCATTTTTTAATAATTCAAAAGGAAAGGAATTTTATAAATGTTTTATAAAGAACCTAAATTTTTGAAACCTTTATTTGAAATGGACGTTATTTTTTTGGTATTGTCAAATATGATAATATAAAGTATTTTTATTGGTATTGTGAAAGTGTTTTGGAAACAAAAATTATTTTAAAGTATTATTCACTCTTTTTGTAATATGTGAATTTTATATTATGTTTATATTTATGGATTTTTTTATTAATAATATTCATTTATTGGAAGGTATTGTATACATTTATTTTGATTGATTTATTATGAAGCATGATTATATCAGAGATCTTGTTTGCTTATGATAATATTTTGTAAAATGGAACAAAAATTATGTTAATTTAAAAGTCACCAAATAAGTTTCCTAGCCAGTTCTAAAATTATTATTTGGTGGTGACCTAATTGGAAAAGGGTTGACACTTAATTTTATGAATTAGTGTGTTTAATTTATAATTATATTTTATGTAGTTATTTGGTATGTGTTTGTGATATGAAATGAATAGCATATTTTGGAATTATTTTTTTATTCCTATAGTATCTTAAACATTCATGTAAAAATATTTTTTACGGGATAAAAAAATATATGTTTTTATTGTAAATTAATTTTATTTGAATATTATTTTTCTATAACATTATAATTTTAGTGGATATTATTTATTTTAACAAAATAATTTGAAATTTATTTCAAATGATGAGTTCTTACTTTTATTTTTATTCTAAATCAAAAGAGTATTTAAAATGTAATAGTTTTAGAAAATTATTTTATAGTGTTCCTTATATAAAATTGATGATTAGAATTTGGTTTAGTTAGGGTGAATTTTAAAGGAGTAGTGTTTTTTTATTGGGACATGTTTAAAACTAGTTGACATATAATCTAGGGAGTGTTCATTTTTTTGGATGTGTTCTTAGTTTTTCTTTGACATGTATATTCATATTTTTTCTTTTATGAAATGTGTTTTTGAATTAGTTTTTAATTTTTTATGTCTAAAAAATGTTGTAATAATATTGATCAATTCATTCTCACATTTTTATTCTAGATTTAATGTTTACAAGTGATTTCATGGGTGTTCATTTTTAGTTACAAATGTGAAAACCTTAAATTTTATGTTTTCTAATTATTTTGTTTTTGAAACTAGATATTTTTGAGTAAAAATAAGTATGAAATTATTTAATTAAATTATTTTACTCATGTAATACAATGCTTTAAAGAAGGGTTTTGACTTTTGTGTTATTTGGGTTGAGATTACAATAAAATTAGAAGAATAAATAAAGTAGTTATTCAAATATAAGGTCATGTTTAATTGAGTTTAATTGATGTTTTTTTATATTTATGTACATAAATTGTTCAATTGTAGGTATAATAATGAGTTTTTTATAGGTCATGAAGTGATTTTATGAAATCATGGGTGTGTTTCTTGTTTAGGTAGTGTTTGGATGATTTTATTGAAAATGGTAAGGGTTTTAAGATTTTGTAAACTAGATATTTATTTATTTAATTTTTAATGTTATAAAACCAGAATAGTTCTGAGTTTGAAGTGTTAATGGGATGAACTAGTTGAAAGGGATTTTTTTCAAGTTAACTTATGAGCTTTTTTTTTTCAAGTTATGTTTGGTAATTAACATTTTATTACTTTAAACCCATTATAATATAAAAACTTATTTTTCTATGAGTGTATATTTTTAGAAAGATAATTTTATAATAGTTTGGTACAACCATATATTATGTTGAAGTTATCACATTGGTTTGTAACTTTATTGGTTACATGGATGTGGTTTTTGGTGATGATTTCACTTAATATCGGAGTATTTGATCTTGATATTGATTTATATTACATGTGATGAGTCTTAGAGTTGAGGTGTGTTTAGATTATAATATATAGCATAAAATTTCCTATTTTGAATTGGATTCATGATATTTTTAAGGATATAGGTTTTTCTGGGACCCATATAGATTTAAAATTGATAATTCAAGTTTGAACCATGTGCAGTATGGATAAATGTGCCTATTGAGTATTGGTTTAATTGGTTCTGAAAGTGAATTATGAAAATGAAATGGTAAGTTATTTAATGGACATTGAATATATGGAGTTTATGAATTTTTCTAAATAAAATAGTGAAGAAATAGGTGAAACTCATTGAAACTTGTTTCTAAAAGCTAAAACATGACTATAAAAGGCAGGTTTTAGTGTTAAAAGTTCCTTGATAAAGTTTGTGGTCTAAATTATGAAAAATGAATCAAATAGGTATTTATAGAGAATGAATTGTTTTTTGAAAAAAATTAATGGTTAGGGAATGATTTTGGAAACTATAAAACTCAATGAAATTTTATTCCTATAGTGAATGCATAGTTAGTGAATAGTTTAGGATATTGTTCATGATAACCATGCATGTGCAAAAATATTTTAGAACCTATTTCATTGTTGGTTCATTATTAGGTTACCATTTATGGTAACTATGCAATGTGAAAAGTATCTAAAAATAATGTTTTTGTCCTTTTTTAACATGAAGATCTCTTCTATGGCTTGGTTATGGTCCCCAGATCTTTTAAATTACCAAAGAGACGTTGAAAATAAGAATTTGAATTTAAAAAACCATAAATTTTAATCTGAGTGTCTATTTGGGATTTACAACCTATCAAATAGATGATAATAAATAGACCTATGACATGAGTTTGAAGTTGGGATACCCAATTTTCCATGTTTGGTTGAAATTTTGGAGAAATGAAAACAGGCCATAAGTTTTGGTTTTATTATATCCTTGAAATTTATAAATTAAAGGAAGTTTCACAATGACATTTATTTTATAAAAAAGTGATTTCATTGAAGTACATATGTTTTTTTAAAGAAATATTATTTCTAATTTTCTCATTCAATGAATATTGAAATAAGTGTGAGTTGGATGATGGATCCATGATATTTAGTGGACAAGCTATATGGAAATTCATTATGGTGGGGAGTACCCCCATGCTGAGGAAATAGTGAAGGATTTATTTTGAATTGATATATCTTTAACAAAATAAAATAATATTTATCATATTATGTAATGTCTCAGATATTTATGTATTTTTTTGAATATTATATAGATTAATTTTGAGACCAAGTGCTGAGATGACATGCGATTTTGAGGCCCGGTGTTCCTAGAATAAATGTTTGAAATATATTAAAATATTAAATTGTACGCACACACAGTTTTCTTGAAAAAGTAGAATAACTTCTAAAAAGTTTTCCGGATCAGAAATCCAAGGGAATCATTGTGTTCAAAGTAGTGAATTTACCTTAGGCACGACCTAACATTGGCCAACACAGGTCAATTATGAAAAGTAGTTTCAGGCATTTTTAATAAAAAAAATAAATTGATAATTTATTTTATTTTTCTCTTTCATTGACACAACGACACTTATTTTAATTAAGCCTTTAGTTAGGGATCCATGGTTATGATCATAACCCTGGAATTACTTGGAGGATTTGGGGAGAAACCCTAGATAATTATATCAACAATGATAACATAGACTTGGATCGAAGACCATTCTTGACGGATCTCACCAGCATCAATCGATCTTTAAAAGAGAATGATCCAATTTCTTGGTAGGATTTGTTATTTTGGATTTCCTTCCCTATTCTTGAATTCAATGATGAATGCGGACCAAAAAATGAACATATTGATCTGCTATTCGATCGTTCCTTGCAGAATGGGTTATACTTTGTAGGATTTATTGGTTTTGACTATTGAGAATTGATTTTCATTTGTTGATCATTCTTATGGGAAAAGATTGAGGATATAATGAACAATGGTCAAGATTCACTCTTCATATTTATTC
Source organism: Viscum album (assembly GCA_963277665.1). Taxonomy (NCBI): domain Eukaryota; kingdom Viridiplantae; phylum Streptophyta; class Magnoliopsida; order Santalales; family Viscaceae; genus Viscum; species Viscum album. The sequence continues at coordinate 932,413,879 of OY728136.1, read as the reverse complement.
CTTGTGTTTTTTTCTCCCCTATTTTCTATGCACGTTCTTCATTCTTCATTGCGTTTATGAAAGAATGATCATTTCACCTTTGTTTCTTGGTGAAATGATTATAAGTTGAAGATATGACATTGGAACGACCTAATGGAGGTGCGACAATAATGATGACTGATGAATTGGAGTGAATCTGCAGAAACCATTCTTCAAGTGGTTTTCATCGGAATTGATTTAAACGTTTTTAAGAGCCAATTGAAGGCCTGAAACACCTTGATTTGGCATTAGGGTGATGAAATGAGATAGATTCAGAGTTTTGAGCTGAATAAACCACAAAATCAGAACTCAATATATTGAAAAAACTACGTAGAGGAAGAACTCGATGTTCTAGAAATTCCAAAACACATGGTGTGTAGTATGGGCTACATGGTGTGTTTTCATTATAGTACCACTCAACGTGTACTCTGGGAATACATGAGAATGGGCAGAGTAAAAATGTTTCCTATATGATGTGTACTCCACTGCATGACTTGGCCTAGACCAAGTACACAGACTACCCCATGTACTAGTACACAGGCAGAGACAAACGTGTTGACACCGTGTACTGACACCCAACCAGAGTACACAGGCGGACCCCAAATGGAAGGAAATGGAATGTGACTCCTTATACACACCCTATACCCATATTATGCACAAAATAGTTGTAATGACATGGGACATTGCACACAGACAGTACCTGGGGTCAAGGGACACAATGTGAGACCCTACTGCACGCCATGTACCCCCTTCTACATGGACGGAATCTCTTTTCCACTGTATCTTGGAAAAGTTTCATTAGGGTTTATTCCCTTGATAGTTTCGCTAAAGGTTGGTGCATATAATTTCTTACTCATAGGAGTATGATCCCTTTAGTTGGAATTCCTAGATAGAGTTGTTGGAATCCCATGAGAGGCCCAGAGAATAATCCTCTATTCATTTCTTTATGACCTAGGTAGAGTCTTCAGTATTTATGTGACCAAATTTACTGAGCATTGATCCTCTTCTTAGTGGCTTAATCTATAGAGAGTTGTTAGTATCACCCTATGGCCCTGGCTGTGATCCTCATCTATTGAATCATATCACTCTCATTAGATCTATCAGTATATCTCTCTCATGATGATTCCTGACAAACAGTACTTCTCAGATATAAATCATCAGTGCTATTAGAATCAAGAGTGTGTTCTCCTGGATCAGTGCTTTGTGGAATATTTGAGATGAATAACTAGTGTTGGTATGCGGTAGTCTTGACTTACCTTTAGACTAGGTGGTATGGACTGAGTATATCTGGATATTCTTGTTATATGTCCTGTAGACATATACTTGTGTAGAGATGACTATACATTTCCTTTGTGTATTGTTTTTTGGTTTCAAGGTGTCCTAATGAGTATTTTTATACTCACCCCTACATGGGATTTACCCGTATGTGTCATGTCTTGTGCAGACGAGTGACCTTTTAACAGAGTCCTAGGCAGACTAGGACCGGATGGAGCTTTGTGAGATCATACAGGCCGAGGTGTTCCTATAGCTTTAGACAATAGTCCTAATAATTATTCTTACAGGTTGTACTTGTAGTTACAAACTTCTTTTTGGTGGGATTATATTCTGTCCTGGTTTACTTTACTGCACTTTACTTTCCTATCATACTCTGGTTAGGATATAGTGGTATGTATTAATTTGGTTCTTAGTGGTTTTTATATTTCATCATTTTTGTGATCTTAGAGAGGTGTGGATGTGTATAGGTACATAAAAAATTCCTCCCATGTTATTGATATGCCTACTCCATGCTAGTCACTAGCCCCTGGCCTATTGGAGGCGGGCTTGGGGTGTTGTGGCACATGCCCCACTAGGACGGGTTGTGACAGAGTGATATCTGAGGTGGTCAGTTCTACATTAGGATTGGGAGTCTGTGAGTTTGGTTTGGGGTAACAATGTTAAGTGTTTCGAGTTCATATTTTAGGTGAGGGACTCCAGTGTTGGTGTGGTGTCTGATGTATTAATAAACCCGGACTCTGATAACCTACTTTTCAACTCGGCACACAAGAACATTTTTTGTTGAGAAAATAATGGTACATGAATCATATAGGAATGGGTTGGGGTTTTTATGTCCTTTTTGAGTCAGCTATCCAGATATACTCATTGAATGTGGTACATCTTGTTTTCTTATAAGATGCCTCTATGATGCATACCATCCAAGATTTAATAGATTGATCATGAGGATGACCCCCTTAGTGACGAGGCTTCAATACATGGACCAGTTCCCTAGATATTACCTCCAGGTGGTGAACCATTTATACCACCACCTGTGGAGTAGCACAATTTACCCACAATACCAAAAGATGAGGAGCATAGTATGAGACTGCTTCATGAGTTTTAGAGATATAGGCCCCTTAGTTTCTGAGGTGAGCTTGACCCTCAGGAGGATAAGGACTGACTTGAGGTGGTGGCCTGAGTTTTCTGTCTAGTTAGAAAACCAACAGATCAGATGGCGGTCCTAGAGGAAAGCCTTCTATAGGGTTTGGCAGGGCGATGGTGGAGTTTGGATACCCAGACTCATGATGAGGTGACTCTTTAATGGACATAGTTTGAGAGTATCTTCAAAGAGGATTTCTCACTAGTTATGCTGAGAGCTATGCGTATTCAAGATCTTCTTCAGCTTCGGAAGGGCAACATAACCCTGTTTGATTATTCATCGAGGTTCACCAACCATTCTAGGTACTTGATGGATATGGTTAGAGATCAGTACTTCAGGTCTTGGACCTTCAAATGAGGTCTATGTAGAGACATTAGATCCAGTTTTATCCCTTTGTGCATTACTACTTATACTGGGGCACTTGAGCGAGCTTTGGTGGTCAAAATATTCTTGGATGAGTAGGTGAAACTAGTGATAGCCAATAGTGGATGAACAAGTTAAGATACCTCAATGGCAGGGAGCTGATGTCAGTATCAGGGATTTGGACATGGGATACATTTCAATGGGAGGTTCCGAGATATAGGATTTGTAGTATAGGGATCACAGGATGGGTCTAGTCATCATAGGGAGAGGCAGTGATATTAATGTGATGTCAGGGGACATATCACTTGGGATGGTCCAACTCGCCGTACTGCTGATAGGGAGACATTGGGTAAACCACTGAGGCAGAGACAATGATAGGAGTAGGAAAATCCACAGGGTGTTAGAAATGGAATATGAACTGAGAGAGAAGCAAGAGGTGGTCAAGATTTCAACATGTTACCACCACCACCCACAGGTGGTCCATGCCAAGCTCATGGAGTTAGAGGACAAGGGCGGGGAAAACTCCATGCAGTCGAGGCATATGACCTAGGGGATCTGGGAATGATTCATGGTACGATCTATGTTTTTTATACTTTAGTTGCAGTACTAATAGACACAGGTGATGATAATTCCTTTCTCGCAAAATATCTTCTTCGAGACCTAGAGATTCTAGTTGAACTGTTGACTCGACCCTTATGCTTGGAGACACCTACTAGAGAAGAATCAGTGATCACAATTTTTTTTCAAAAGTGTGACCTGAACCTTGGAGGCAAGAGTTTTGGTTGGAACCTCTTGGTGGAAGCATTAAGGCCTTACAACGTCATTCTTGGTATGGATTGGTTATCTACAGTCTATGCCCAGATTGATTATTTTAGGTGAAGGGTATGGTGTGTCCACAGTGATGGAACGAGGTTTTCCTTTATCGGTGAAAAGGAAACCCATGCATCACATGATGGACTCGTGCATAGGAGGGTGTAGATAATTACTCACCAGTTTTCTAGACTAACCCTCGGTGCAGTAGATGTTATGAGCTTTTAGTTTCCAGTGGTGTTGGTGGAGTACGGGGATGTATTTTCTGAAGATGTTCTAGAATTACCTCCCCATCAAGAAATATACATATGAATTGATTTACACCCTGGGATGACACCAATATCTTCACCATCATATTGGATGGATCCTGTAGATCTTCGTGAGTTAAGGGTGTAGTAGGAGGACTTGTAGATGATGGGCTTAGTGATACCCAATGTCTCACCATGGGTGACCCAAGTTTTGTTTTCCAAAAAGGTAGATGGGAGATTAAGGTTGTGTGTGGACTACCAACACCTAAACCAGGTGACCATGAAGAACAAGTATCCACTACCGAGGATCGATTACCTATTTGGTCTATTGAGAGGGGTATGATGGTTCTCAAAGGTTGAACTTAGATCATGATATCTGCAACTATGAATACGAGATGAGGATATACCGAAGACGACCTTTAGATGTCATTAAGGTCATTATGAGTACATGGTGATGGCCTTTGGCATGAAAAACTCCCCAACAATGTTCATGAGACTCATGAATCATATCTTTCAGCCTTTTTAGACTGGTTCTTGGATGTCATAAATTATGATATTCTTGTGTACTCGATATCTGAGGAGGAGCACATGAGACACTTAAGGATGATTTTGGATGTAATTCGAGAGAACCAACTTTATGGAAAACTCTCAAAGTTCCAATTTTGGATTCAGGTGGTCCACTTTCTGGGACATGTTATCTCAGTGGATGGAGTGGATGTGGACCCTACTAAGGTTGAGGCAATATTAGCATGAGATCTACCTAGAAGCGTGACGGAGGTACGGAGCTTCCTCAGGATAGCAAGCTATTATCAAAGATTTATACATGATTTCTATAGGGTATCAAAATTGAGGATAGTTTTGACTCAAAATGGGCAGCCTTTCATATGGACAAAGAAGTGATAATAGGATTTTTAGTAGTTGAGGTATATTTTGATGAGTACTCTGGTCTTGAGATAGTCAGAGGAGGTTGTCGAGTATGTAGTGTTCTATGATGCATTAGGAACTGGGCTTGGTTGTGTCCTGATGAATTGGAAAGTGGTGATTGTATATGATTCTCTCCAGTTGAGACCACATGAGAAGAACTATATGACCCATGATCTTGAGTTAGCAACAGTAATATTCACATTGAAGATGTGGCGACACTACCTGATGGGTGAACAGTTTATAATCTACTCCAATTACAATAGTCTCAAGTATATCTTCTCTTATAAGGATATGAACTTGAGACAGAGGTGATGGATATAGTTCCTCTGGGACTATGACTTTGAGACTTTATATACTCTTAGGAAGGGGAATGAGGTGGAAGATTCTCTAAGAAGGAAATGTAGTTCACTGTCGCTGAACAAGGCATCAAAGTAGTTAGCCTAATTATAGTTATCCTTAGTGGATGGAGATGGAGAATCTTACATTTAATAAATGGTTGTTACCCCTCCACTCTTACAACGAGTCAGGGAGGAACACCTTTGGGATATCAACTATGAGACCCTACATACTCAGATGTTCATAGGGCATGATCATGATGGATATTAAAAAGGTAGAGAGCACATAGTTCTTTTCAGAGGATGTACAGTAGTACTAGTGGCATTGCAGGAGGAGGTTCTGTGAGAGTTTCATACAACTTCTTTGGTGGTACATCCTAGTGTGGAGAAAATCTACTAGGACCTCTGATGTCAATTTTGGTGGCCAGGAATAAAGAAAGTAGTGGTAGATTTCATCTCTCGATGCCTTACTTATCAGTAAGTGAAGGCTGAGCACCAGGTTCCAGTGGGTTTAGCTCAAAACCTTGAGGTTCCATAATGGAAGTGGGATGAAATATATATGGACTTCATGATGGGTTTACCATGTACGTGTAGGGGAAACAATTCTATATGGGTGATCATTGATTGAATCACCAAGTCGGCCTACTTCCTAGCTATCCGAGAGTAGAGTTTAGTAGAGATATTGGGATGCCTCTATGTTCAGGAGATAGTAAGACTCCATGGATTTCCATCAATGATTATTTCAGATTGTGATTCTTGTTTTACATCCTGGTTGTGGAAGGGATTTTAGGAGGTGTTTGTGATGCAGTTACGCTTGAGCATAACATTTCACCCACAAACGGATGGCCAAAAGGAGAGGACCATTCGAGTTCTATAGGACATGCTACAGGCTTTCATATTGGACTTTGGCTATAGTTAGGAGGATCACCTACCACCGGTGGAGTTTTTGTACAACAAAAACTACCATTCTACCATTGGTATGACACCATTCGAGACTTTGTATGGGCGAACCTTTTGGTCACCACTTTGCTGGACTAACCCAGGATAGTCAGCACTCATGGGATCAAAGTTAGTGTGAGCTACTATAGAGAAGGTGTAGATCATCCAGAAGTGGATGAAGACTGCCCAGATCTATCATAAGTATTATGATGACAGAAGGAGAAGGCCTTTGAGTTTGAGGAAGGAGACCATTTATTCCTATGAGTTTCACCTCGATAGGGATTACAAATATTTTTATGGGGTGGAAAGTTATCTCTGAGGTTTATTGACACTTTTCAGATACTGTGTAGAGTTAGCAAGGTGGTGTTCCACTTAGCTCTACCTCTTTATTTGGATCGGGTACATGGAACATTCCACATGTCGCAGCTGAGAAGGTACGTGCATGACCCATCACACATCATCAATTGGGGAGAGATGGACATTGAGGATGGAGAGAATTTCTCTGAGTACCCAATGGAGATCGAGGATCAGTAAGAGATTATCCTTCATGGGTAAGTGATTCCTTTAGTGTATGTCTAGTGGTAGCATGGGAATCTCTATGAGAGAACTTGGGAGCGGGAGGCTCAGATGCATACTATATACCCATATATTTTTGAGTAGCCTTTTTTTGGGATTTTTGGGAACACAAAGCCCCAAGGTGGGGAGAATATAATGTCCCATATTTTCCATGTATTATTTTTAGATATTATATGAATTAATTTAGAGACCATGCACTGAGACGAAATTCGATTTTGTGGCCTGGTGTGCTCAGAATAAATGTTTGAAATATATTAAAATATTAAATAGTGTACACACAAGGTTTCCTGAAAAAGTGGAATAAATTCTAAACAAGTACCCATATAAAAAAATTTGAGGGCACCATTTCATTTAGATAAGAAAATTTACCTTAGGTGCGACCTAACATTGGCCAGCGTGGGTCAACTGTGAAAAGTATTTTTGGGTGTTCTTAATGAATAAAATAAATTGAGAATTTATTTTATTTCTCTGTTTCATTGACGCAACGATGCTTCTTATTTTAATTAATCCTTTAGGAAGGGATCTATGGTTAGGATCATAACCCTAGAATTTCCTAGAGGCACTAGAGAGAAAACCTGGATAATTCTCTATCGATAACGATGAAAAAGACTTGGATCGAAGACCATTCTTGATAGATATTTCCAGAGGCAATCGATCTTTAATAGTGAATGATCCAATTCCCAGGTAGGATATGTTATTTTTGGATTTCCTTCCCCATTATTGAATTCAACAATAAACACAGACAAACCAACGAACATGTTGATCCAAGGTTTGATCATTCCTTATGGGATGGTTTATACTTTACAGGATTTATGGGGTTTGAATATTGAGAATTGATTTTGACTTATTAATCATTCTTATGGGAACGAATTGAGGCCATAACAAAAAATGGTTTAGGTTTGTTGCTTTGATTTGTTCCTCAATTTTTTCTCTCCCCGTTTTCTACATGTGTTTTTTGTTCTTCATCATATTTATGAATGAATGATCATTGCACCTTCATTTCTTAGTACAATGATCCAAAATTGAAGATCCGACATCAGGAAGACCTAACGGATGTGCGGTGACAAAAACGATGGATAAATCAGAGTGAATCAGAAGAAACCATTCTTCGAGCAGTTTGTGTTGGAATCAATTTAAACAATTTTCTAAGCCAATTGAAGGCCCTAAACACCTCGATTCATTGTTAGGGTGATGAAATGAGCCTAAATTCGATGTTTCTAGGTGAACAGACCACAACATCGGAACCCGAGATATCAACCGAAGCACACGAAGGAAAAACTCGACATTCTGGAAATTACAGATCACACGACATGTATTATAGGCTACACTACATGTGTTCATCATCAGACCACTCAGCATGTACTCCTGGAGTAAACGAGCATAGGTGGAGTACACGGGTTGCCTACACGACATTTACTCCACCACACAACTTGTCTTGGACCAAGTACATGGAATACCCTATGTACTCGTACATGGACATAGACACACGGGTTGACACCATGTATTGGCACATGGCCAGAGTATACAGGAGGACCCCGAATGGAAGGACCTACTGTGTGAATCCTTATACATGCCATGTACCTATCTTCCACCTGACATAGTTGGAATGACATGGGCCATTGCACATGGGTAGTACCTGGGGTCACGGGATAGGGCGTGTGACCCTACTACACACCATGTACCCCTTTCTACATGGCTTGAATCTCTTTTCTACCATATCTTGGACAAGTTTTTTTAGGGTTTGTGCCCTTGATAATTTCCTTGATGGTTGATGCATATCATTTCCTAATAATAGGAGTATGATCCCTTCAACAGGACTTCCTGGATAGAGTTATTGGAATCCCCTAAGAGGCCCGAAGTAGGATACTCTCTTCATTTATTCATGACCTAGGTAGAGTCTTCAGTATTTACATGACCAAATTTATCATATGTCGATCCTCTACTTAGTGGGTTAATCTAGATGGAGTTGTTGGTATCACCGCATAGCCCTGGATGTGATCCTTATCTATTGTATCATATCTCTCTCTTCATATCTATCAACATATCTCTCTCATGATGGTTTATAAAAAACAATACTTCTCAGATGGACGTCATCAATGCTATCGAACTCAGGAGTGTGTTCTACCAGATGAGTGATTCATGGAATCTTAGAGTTGAATCCCTAGTTTTGGTATGCGGTAGTTGTGACTTACCTCTATATTATGTGGTATGGACTGAGTATATATGGATATTATTGTTATATGTGCTGTAGAAATATACTTGTATAGAGTTGACTATAACTTTTCTTTGTATATTTATTTGTGGTTTTGGGGTGTCCAACTGAGTATTATTATACTCACCCCTTCATGGGATTTGTCTACACATGTCATTTCTTATGAATAAAAGTGAACTTTTGATAGATTCCTAGGTGGATCAAGATTGGATGGAGCTTTGTGAGATCAGGAAAACCAAGGTATTCCAACAACTCCAAATAGCATTCCTAATACCTCTTCTTATAGGTTGGACTTATGGTCACGCACTTCTTTTTGGTGGGATTTTATTCTAGCCTGATTTACTTTACTACACTTTACTTTCCTGTCATACTCTGGTTGGGATATAGTGGTATGCATGCATTTGGATGTTAGTGGTTTTTTACATTTCATCATTTTTGTGAGTTTGGAGAGGTGTGCATGTGTACAAGTACATAGACAATGCCTCCCATGTTAGTGATATGCCTACTCGATTCTAGACACCGGCCCTTGAACTATTGGAGGCAGACTTGGGGAGTTTTGACATGGGACCCACTAGGACGGGTCATGACATATTATAAATGTTTTGATAATGATAATTATTTATTTATTCAAATATAATTATGATTTAAAAAAATTACTCTAGGGGGATTTCCTGGGGTGGAAAAAATTATGGTGTGGAGAATTATAACACCCCCGTTTCAATTTTGAATACAGATTATTATAATGTTATTTAAAAGATAAAATAGTGGATTTTGAAAAAGTTTTTGAATTTTTAAATGATGCGTGGTCTATTCATGGTTTGTTAAACTGAGCTTTGTGACCATACAATATAATAATTTTGAGGTGTTAAATGTTTCATGGTTTGATCATGGTTTGGTAAATTTTACATTTTAATAATATATTACTAAATATTGACCAAAAACTCTATTTTCCATGTCCTGACTTCTCAAGACTCTCTATAATCAATTTTTGAGATTTTATAATTATGTTACTAAATATTTATTATGGTTGTATAATTTATGATATGTGTTTCTAATTTTATAATATTTATTTTCATAAAATATATGTATATATGATATATTATATATTTTCATTGGTTTATTATATTTATATATTGAAAGTATAAATGATTTTATTTTGAAATGAAATGGAAAATTTTTATTTGACATGGAATTTGTGTTAAGAATTATTTTTTCTATATATTTTTAAAATAGAGATTATATATTATAATAAACATTAATTTTCTTATTATTTTTATTCCATGGTAAATCTTACATAAGAATAAGGGGATCCACTTTTACTCATTTTCAACCAACATGTGAATGGGGGAGGTATCTCTCAATTTCTTAGTTTCTTATAATCCCTTCTAGAGATGTTTTCCATAAAAATTCAATGTATAACTTCTTTAAATACTCTTCCTCTACTTCTATTATTCTTATTTCATTCTTTTCAAATCAAGTTTCCTCACTTAGGGTTCATGGGGGGTTGGTGTTTTTCATTTTCAAGGTAAAACCTCCAAAATACAAGTGGTATTTTTGATTTTAGAAGGATTTTAAGTCCCTTAGTAACCACAATCCATATCCATTTCATAAATACATCCTAGTTTCTTCAATAATGGGTATGTGATTCTATCCATTTCTATTTTTTTGTTAAATCTATGGATGCCTGAATGTTTCAAAGTGATTTTTCACTAATAAAATGCTAATATAAATTATCTAAAATAGTTTTATAAAGGTTTTTCATAATTTTGTTTCCAATTTCCTTGGGTGTCAAATGTGTGTTCATAAGTTATGTATATAAAATGTTTCCCTCATTGTTTCATTCACAGTACATTTTTGTGAAAATCTAATGAGTTTTTATTATTTAATAATTTAATTTATATTGATGATTTTACTTATGGTTGATTTTTTTTAAAAATATGGATTATTTTCATATTATTTGGGTTTTAAGAGGTGGTTTATATTTACAACCATAATGTGATTTGATAAATTCATTTTACATGTTGTGTTTGATAAAATATTGAGTGGAGTTCTGTTATGAAATAATAAAATATGTATTAATAGAAGGATTTATTATAATTTATAAAGAATAGATATTATATATTTTTATGATGTTTTTAAAAGATAAAGAGGTATTTGTCTTCTTGAAAGTTGATATATCTTGTGAATTATGCTTATGTTGGTATCACCCTTTATGATTATTATGGAATGTAAATTTAAAATGTTTTTATATTATTGATAGTTAATGGATATGTTTGTGTAAAGGGTATATTTTTTTATAGATGTTCAAATGAGTGGTGGGAGATTATTAGATATTTTTTTTGTTTTTATTATTGATTTTTTATGGTAAAAATGTATAGGAATATCTTGGGTACTCAGGGGGATTCTAGTGACTATCACATATGATATGTTATGATGAAACTCTACCTAGACATTATATCCCCGTTATAATGACACTCTAGCTAGAATAGACTAGTGTATTATGATACTTTGCCTAGTTCTATTAATCACTTCACCATAAGTACAATATGAAACTTTGGATAGTAATTTCTCTTGTGAGTGTAGTATTTCACATTATACAATAACCCATGTGTAGTTTTTTATAGATTAGATTAGGTATTAGGATCCTAGGTTTTCTTTCCTTAAGCCCATAGGTGGTCTCCCATTATGACTTGACTTGAACAATATTATATAATTATCTTAATTTATGATTTCATTGATGTAAATGCATTATATTTCTTTGAATTGGTTACTTATAATGGTTTAAAGAAAAATATAGATGTAATTTTCTTATATTATTTGGTTTTAATAAAATAAAATGATTATTTTATTTATACATATTTCAAACCAGCATATTTGATTTTTCAAATGATAGGGAATATATAGAATCATGGAGGTATTTGACTAGGATTTTTTCTCACTCCCTATATATACACCTTTGGTGTACATATAGATTTCCTTTCTTGGTTACCTTTTAGGTATGGAAGGTGATTTCCATTTTTTTAAGTTGGACCATTGGATTTTTTATGGAGCAATAGAGGAGGTTTTATGCTGGATTATTTGCATGAAATGTGGAGTTAGGTGTCTATTTAATTTCATTTAATTTTTATCCATGTATACTTTATTTCCATTTGTAATTATATGTTTTATTGATATAGTTGGAAATTGGTTTTATTATTTATATTTTATTTAGTTTCTTTTATTCTTTATTATGTATAAAGGGTAAATATTTCCCATTTTTTTATGATACCCTTTGAACTTGCGTCAACTTATAGTGACTCGGAACACACCCTAAGTTTATGGAATACCAATTTGGGTATAGTTTCCAAGTATTTCGATTAGAATTTTAAAAACTATACTGACAATTCTCCTCACCCAGCTTGTAGATACTTATTTATTATTGGAATTATTACAGATATGATAAAAAATCTTATAGTAGGCATGTGACATTGGGGGAAAACTAAAAGTATAGAGGAAATATTTATAAAGGGACTTCTATTAATGGATTTTTACAGTGTACCTTATATATACTATATATACTTGTGATTCAGGGAGAATCCTCATGTAAGCTATGGGGTAGCTTTAGAGGTTGTGTACTTTACTTATGAGTAGGTTGGTTTTCTAGTTTATCTTTTACACTCATGAATACATTAATATTCTCCAATAAAATCAGTATAGTTAGAGAATAGAGCGAGAAGCTATGAATTATGTTTATACTCATCGAAAATTCTTATATATTTTTTTGATATTTAGGAGAATATTGGTTGTGGTGTTGAGTAGTATTATCCTGGCATGGTGGATAACTAGAGAATGAGTTACCTAGACGATACCATTATTGAGGTATACTGGGCTATTTTAGGTTTCCTTATTTTAGGGGTTTTTCAGTTGTAGTCATAATATTGTTTCTTGTTTTATACTGATATGATTGTATAAAATTCATGAAATAATATACATGAAATCTATTTTATTAGTATTTTTTCTTGTTTTGGAGATTAACCTCACTTGTTATTTATTACATATATCATTTCATATTTTTTGAGGAAAATCCCTCACATATGTGTGTATTTTATACCCTTGATTTATAATTCCATCCCCTGACCTATTATAGTCAATATTGGGGGTTTATATTTGATCTTATTGAAAACACAAAGAGGGGTGTCATTAGGTCTAGGTTAAGACACATATGTGTTGCATCCATTGGTTATATGAAGTTTATTTTTTTGTTAATTATAATGATCGTGTTTAGTTTTGATTTTATGTTAGTAAAAATTAATAAATGTTTGTTAACAATTCAAAGTATTGAAGAGATAATAAATTTGTCCCAAGTTTGGGGAGGTTGGTTGAAAATTCTGAGACATGTGTTTGTATATATTTAATATATATTTATAATGATATTTTATGAAATGGATAATTATAAAGATTGATAAATGTGTTATATATATATATATTAAATGTATATTTATGAATATATTTGATGCTTTTTAGGTATGTTAAAGGAATTTTTAATTTGATTTAGAGTTTTTGGGATTTTATTGGAATTAATTGAATGTCTAAAGGCCTTATGTTGGGTAGAAGAATGCCTTTGTATACAACATACATTATTCAATAGAATTATGCATGTAAAAGCTATGTTAAGTAGAATTGTGTATAATGTAAATTTGGTTTCATAAGTGGTATAACACAAAGTAGAAAATGATGATGGGTTTTATTGAGTATAAGATCATTATAAATATGATATATGTTTACGATTCACTACATATGATATGAATGATGGAATTTTATAGAGTAGTGATATCTCATTTTCATATACACATTTTCTTTGAGTTTTCATGGTAAAATCATGTTAATTGTGTTTTATTTCTAATATTTTTCATTGAATTTTGTTAAGTTTTCAAAATATAATTAAATTAGAAAATTTTAGAATAATAAGGAAAATTGGAAACCAAAACGCACATGGAGATTAGCTAAAACACCCTTGACACTACTGATAAAGAAAAGTAGGGAGCTTGAATCTTTTACATACCACAAAGTATACAATCTATGATATATAGAGATTTTTGAATGGAACCATAGGAACTCCATGCCACAGTTAAAGTCATTTCAGATATCATTCCAAAGTAAACCATCTCATGTATGATTAACCATAATGTGATATTTCCTACATAATATTAAATGGAACTGTGTTGATTTTAGGACTCATGTTAGATTAATAATATGGGTGAGGTCTCATGTAAGAATGAATCAAGATATGCCTTGGATATGTAAGAATTAATGGAATAATTTTTAAGTTATGTTAGAATAAGTATGTTTTTAAGGCCTGTGTATGAGTAACTCAAATGATGTGTGGATATTTTAGAATCAACCATGAAGGAATGAAGCTATGTAAGGAGATTCATGGGGAATGAAGTATCATATACGAATAAGTACTATGATAAAGTTAGATTTAAAGGAAGAAATATATAACCATGGATGATACTGATCCAATAATAACACTTAAAGGATTGTGACATAGAATATACCATGGTGAGTTATTTCATGTCATTTTGAGGATCAAGTGTTAAATTTGAAAATAAAGATTCAAAATTTGAATACCTATATTATCTCTTGGAAAATTGGGATTTTCATTCACTATGGGGAGAACTGGTCCACCACAGCCATTTCAATGGCTGTTTTAGAGGATGGATAAGAAGGTTTGAGAATTTTTGAAAAACATTGATGAATATTTTGCAAGATCTTTCTAAATAAAACTCACCATGGTCAATTTGGGAGTCTCCATTCCATGGTGTATTTTGGTCTATAAATATGTGGCGTCTTAAAGTTTTTAGAGGACTTTTTATCACTTTTTATAAATTTTCATAGTCTTATGAGTTCTTTTATACCTATTTCCATTACAAAATATTACATTTGGAATTTCAACTATTAATTAAAGTATCTTCCTTTGTTCATTAATTAATTTTATTTTGTTCTTGTTCTTTCTTTCCCTAATTAAAATCTTAAGATGATTCAATCAAGCATGATAGAGTTCTTCTATACCATGCATGACTAAGTCAGTTAAGGGGTGAGGGGTCAAAAGTATAAGGATGTGTACATAAATTATTTACTACTTTAATTTATTAAAGGTTAATTTTTATTAGGAATCACCTTTAAACTTAAAATAATATTGTTCCTTTATATTTTTATAACTAAAATACATATTAAGGGTGTCACTCCACAACGATTGAGTGGATTAATTTACCACTAGTAGCTTGGATTTATCTCTTTCTCTAAATATTTAGATTAATTCACTTAGGTTAATATGCTCTATCAATGAAGATATTTATATTAATCTATGTAGAACAAATGAACTTGATCATAAGAAGTTGATAATCTTATAATGACTTTAAAACTAATCGAATCAAATAATTTATGAATGAAAAATGTAACATCCTTTTAGAATATCCTTTGAAATTAATCTTGTGACACTTTTTAAATTAATTGTTTTTAATTTTAGTGTTTTTTTTTAATTCTATTAGATCCAATATTTTGGTAAATCTATTGGGTTGACAATAAAAATATACAAGATCTTGTGGATCACATGTATTCCTCTTGGGTCTGACCTGAGACTCACAATATTCTATATTTTCTGAAATTTGGTAGCTCTTCAGAGATAATGGTTCCAGTGGGACCTATCAAATATTTGGCACCATTTATGGGGATAAAGGTGGACTCAAGTGATCAATTTTTTTTCATTAACTCATTATACCCTTACCTTATTTATGTTTTTGTTTAATATTTTTTTTACATGCATGGGGTGTGTTGTTTCCATCAATATAGGAAGATCGGTGCATGATAAGGACACTGATGAATTAGTTTTGGGGTTTTGATTCCTGAGAACCACTTGAGTACAACATAGAGAATGATCATTTACTCTTATTACATCAGCCTTCCACTATGACATGACCTCATCATCACACTTGATGAATTTAATGACCAATTCTCCAATGGAAACCCACATGGTGGAGAACAACAAGTACCTAGGGCTAAAACCATCATGGATTATAGTTTATCATCCATCGATTGCGATACCCCAAGAATGGGTTATCATTCTATTCAGGTGATTTTTTTGATATTAAGATGAGACCCATCATGATGATCTAGAACATGGGGTAATTTAGTGGAGTCAAAAGTGAAGATTCACATAGCCACTTAACAAATTTATTTGAAATATTTAACACTTTCAAAAATAATAGAGTATCATCAGATGCCATTACTTTGAGATAATTCTCATTCTCACTCTACGATTGGGAGAAATGTTTTCCTAAGTGTTAACCAATGATTTATATTATAACTTAGGACAAGATAGAGAATAATTTTTTTGGATAAGTACTTTCCACCAATAATATCATGGAATCTATGAAGTGATTTACAAAATTTCTCTCAAATTGATGAATTGTCAACATTCAAATAATGAAAAAAATTTAAAGAGTTTCTAGAAAATTACCACATCATAGTCTTAATTTTTGGATCCAAATGAAAAAATTTTAATATAGTTTATAACTTTTTTCTTGAGAAAAGGTCAATACTTCAGTCGATGGTGGATTGATGATGAAGAATCCAGTTGTTGGATATGATCTCCTTAATGGAATCCGTAAAAATGATAGTATTTGGTAAAGTGAGAAAGATTAACTAAGAATGGGAATACATCAAGTAGATGATACTACTCATTTGGACTCCTTATTAATAGCATTGACAAAGAAAATGGAAAAAATCCAATTTCCACTGGAATCTACTCAATTATAGCCACCATAACTAACAACCTCACATGAATCTCAATATTTAGAAATGTTCATAGGTTCTCATTTGTTCAAATAATTATTGGATGTATTGAAAGATAATCATCCATTTGATTATAACTACTTGAACTACAAATAATTCCTTCAATAATAAAAAAATGATTACAACTTAGAGTGGATAGTATAAATAAAACCTCAACCAAAATAGGATTGGAATAAATAAAAAGTAGGTTAAAACTTTAACCAAAACCAATGAACACCTAGATACCCACCATAGACACCATATTAAAGGAATTTTCAACCATTACCACCCCCTTAATATCAAAGAATTTATCCTCTAAAGTAATTCCAACCTTAATCGCAACCACCTACCCAACCCTCAAGATAATCACTCATGGAAATGTTTCAAGTATTCCTAAAAAAGTAACATCAGTGGATGAATACCCAATAAAATTACCTGGTGAATAAAAAATACATTATTTTAAACATCTATTATCAAATTGGGAAGATATCTTAGACCATATCCAAGTGATTAACAAGTATATTACCAATTAACATAGAGATGAATCCAAGGGAGGAGGTTAAGGTTGTGAAATTACAAAGTAGGTGAGACTTGGAGGTAAGTAAACAACAAAAATATGATAAGGATATGGAGAATAAGAAACAAATAAGGGAGTGTGTTGAGGAGGAAGTTGAAACCTAAGCTTAGAACATCATGGATGAGAAAAGAGATGAGTAGAAAATAAGAGTTGACCATTTGGTTCAATAAGGATTATGAAAGGAGGAATACATACATCTAGAACCATATTGATACAATATACCATTTCTATAGAGGAATTTAAAAGGGAGAGTTGAAACCCAAATACAAGAAATTCTTGGAAATTTTAAAATATGTACACATCAACATCCCTTTTACTGAAGTGATTTCTCAAATTTCTGATTATGTTAAAATCATGAAGGATATATAATCAAATGTGAAAAATTTGGAATATCTATGTGTTATTAATATTAATTAAGAGTGTTCATAATTCATTCAATAGAGGATACACCCAAAGATGAGAGATCCAGGAAGCTTTTCCATCCCTTTCACTATTTGATCGTGCACATTTGGGATGAAAATTTATGATTTGGGTGCTATTTAAATCTCATGACACTAAATGTATTTTGAAAATTGGGATTGAATAAGTCAAATACTATGTGAGTAACACTTCAACTCAAAAACCAATTAGTGAAGTACCCATGAGGAATTATTGAATATGTTCTTTTTAAGGCAATGAAATTCATTTTTCCCACTAACTTCTTAATCCAAAATATTAAAGTGGAAGGGGATGTTATTATCATTATGGGAAGACCATTACTAGAAACCTAGGAAGGAATTTATATATGTTAACCAAGTATGGATCATTTTTAAAGTTTGTGATGACCAAGTCACCTTCGATCTAATGAATATTATGAAGCATAATCCTGAATTGGAAGATTCCCATTCAATTTTTATTATTGAAAAACACCCATCCATCATGAGATTATAACATGAATAGGAGGAGAACATGATGAAACACTTTGATGATATAGTGGAATATGAGGAGGATAAAATTAGTGATGAATATAGATCTAAAGTTTAAAGTTTTTAGTATATGGAGAATTTATTAATGTATTACTATATGAAATTCATTCCTTCAATCATTATGCTTCCGATGCTTGATTTGAATTCATTTATTAGTACATTAAGGTACTCATTATTGGGATATAAGGTAACCTTATCAATGATAATAAACTTATAATTAATAAGGGAATAAAAAGAGAAGATTTATATGTTTTAAATAATATAAGGAAAGAAATCACTTGGTGCATTGCTAACATCAAGGTAATTAATACTACCATTTTCACATTAAAATTTCTACTGGAAGAATGGATTAAACCAAGCTATTGAACACAATGAAGAATCTCCCCACTAATGAAGGAGGTAGTCAAAAATAAAGTTCTCAAACTCTTATATGTCGGGATAATCTACTATATTTTGAAAAATGAATGGGTCATCCTATTACAAGTTATAACCAAAAAGGGAGGTATGACAATGATAAATAGTGAAGAGAAGCTCATTCTAAAAAGAATAATTATGGGATAGAGACTTTATGTGGATTATAATAAGTTAAATATTAATATGATGAAAGATCACTTATCAATACTATTTAGGGACCAAATGATGGAACAAATAGCCAGACATGAGTTTTATTAGATACTACGATTACAATCAAATACATGCAGACCCAAATAATCAATCGATGAAAAAATTAACATTACTATAATTTTTTTTTACCTATCATCAAATGTAATTTGAAATTTTCAATGCACTAATGAAGTTTTAAAGTTTCATGAAAAATATTTTCCATGATATGGAGGAATAATTTATAAAAAATTTTATGGATAATTTCTTTTTATATGAGAGATATTTCAGGTTTTTCTTATACAACCTAGAATTGTTACCTAAGAGATGTGAATTTTTTTTCCAAATACTCAATTGGTAGAAAATTCACTTCATGTTTCTAGAAAATATTGTCCTCAAGCATAGAATATCCAATAAAGGAATTAAATTTGATCCCATAACAATAAAGGTGAAACAATAGTTTCCCAAACCAACTAATGTAAAATGGATCTAAATATTTCTCAAACATGATGGATTATACCACCACCTTATCATGAAATTTTCCAAGATAACCCAACTATTCACTTATCTTTTTTCAAAGGAAGTTTCATTAAACTTTTATGAATCATGTATGGAATCCTATATTACTTTAAAAAATAATTTAGTTGTTACCACAATTATGGTCTCTATAATTTGGGAGAATAATGTCAATTTATTGTGTAATGTGATTAATTTTTTTAGTTGGAGCTTCTCTAGGATAATGGGTTGATCACATATTTTTCTTATCTACTCTGAAATCCACACACTCAATAATTTCCATATAAATTATAATATTATTAAGAAGGAATTTATTCTAGTGATATTTTCTTTTTATAAATTTAGATTATATTTAATACTCTCAAAGGTGGATGTTTACAAAAATCACGTTACTTTGAGATTCTTATTGAATAAAATGGCTACCAAGACAAGGTTTATTTATTGGATCTTATTGGTAAATTAGTTTAAAATTATGAAGAAGGACAAGAAGGGTCTATAGAATGTGGTGTTTGATCATTTTTCAATGCTACAGTTGAATATTATGGAAGAAGAATAAGAGATGGACATTATCGATGAATTACCAAACAAGAAACTTTTCTAAACTGATCCATAATATATCTTATGGTTTGAAGATATAGATTTTTTTAGTGAATATTACACTTTATAAACATATTTCAAATTAATAACATAAAATATTTTTAGTTGATATAACTCATTATTTCTAGGATGATACACTTTTGTTAAATCAATCTGAGGATAGATTAATTTGATGACGTGTTCCCAAATAAGAGGTGTGGATCATGAGGGAATTTTTTTATTCATTACTTATTAGTGGAAACCATGGTCCCAGTAAAATTATTTATAATATTCTATAAATATGATTATTTTGAACCACTATTAATAAATACCTAAGGGAATTCATCAGAAAATGAAATCAATGTTAAATAATAGGAAATATTAGAAAGAGAAATGAAATACCACAACACCCTATTCAGTAATCCAAGGTATTTAATGTTTTTGGGACAAAATTTATGGGTCCGTTATCAAATTATTTTGTTAAGTCATATATATTGGGGTGTGTAGATTACATTTAAAAATTGGTGGAAGTTGAAGTTAGTTCCAAAAACATATACAATATGCTAATTAATTTTTTGAAAAAAAATATATTTTCTTGATTTGGAATCCCTTAGTTACTCATAAGTGATTATGTCACACATTTAAAAAATAAATAACCGAGGGGATTCCTAAAAAAATATGGAGTTCGAAACAACAATAACACCCCTTATAATCCACAAATAGTTTGAAATTGGATCTATATAATTGGGAGATCAAGAAGATTCTAGAAAATATACTTTGTTTTAGTTGAAATTATTGGTATAGGATGCTTGATGATACATTATGGGAATACATGACATCATTTAAAACACTAATAGGTATGACCCCATTTTGGATCATATATGATAATCCATAGAATTTACCTATGGAACTCAAGAATATGTCATATTGAGCTATGAAGAAGATGAACATGGACCTACAACAAGATGGAAAACAACAATTGATACAACTGGACTAATTGGAAGAAATTTAAATAGATTTATAGTAGGATTAAAATATTTATATGGATAAGACTAAGAAGTGGAATGACTAATGAATCACTCAATGAAAATCTCCATCCATAGAAAAGGTATTATTTTATAACTCTTGATTGAAATTATTTCTAGGAAAATTGAATTATTAGTGGTCAGGACCATTCATAGTAGTCAAATTCTATCCAAATGTAGCCATTGATATCTAAAGGTAGAATGAACCCTAATTTAAAGTTAAAAAACAATGGTTAAATATCTACATGGATAATTCCAATATGGATATGCTGTCTCTCTAAAGTTTGAATGATTGTATGAAAGGTATGTTTAGGTCTCAAATTTAAATTAAGTAATGACTGGGAGGCAGGATAAGTTTTTTATCAAAACCCAAAAAAATATTTTATTTCTATAATATTTTTTTAGTATTTTTCACTGGTAGTTATGAATTTTCTTTAGAAAGCATCCTTATGAGAGATCTGAGGAAATTATTATCTAGCCAGCATATAAATCCATAGAACTTGAGGGAAATTAAAAAATTTGAAGAAGTGATTTGTGAAGGAAAATAATTAATTTGGAGCATAAAATAGAACCACATCCTAGGAATATATGAACAAAAAATAGCCAATATGGTATTAATTTAAATAAAGGAAAACTCTTATGGGTTAAGATACCCTTTTTTTCATCTTAAATATGGGAATAAAAATTCTACAGTGAAGTCTAGGATCCCATTTTCAAAAATAAATCCTCAATATTGGGTTCCAATTCCCAAACAAAATACCTTAAACCTAGGATGGCCATGAAATAACTACACCTCACCATTTTAAATTGGGATTTTGACTCCAGGTCATGAAATTATCTATGTTGTGTCCATTACAATAATCCAATTTTAGTTTTCTTTCAATGCAACAAGAAACTTTTCCTTACACATTAACTTAGACTAAACTTAAAATTATTGTTTTAGATTATATATATCATGCGCAAGGTAGACCTTATCATGTGCATAATAATTTATAACATCTACATAGTGTAATTAGATATGGTACACAAGAATTTAGTGTGAATGAAATGATCAAAACTATTCCATGGAGAACTTAACAAGCGATTTACCCCTTTCTAATTTCAAAACCCCACCCCAACAAAAATGATCAATAAATCTTGGAAACACCATGGGGAGTTCCCATTTCAGATCATTAAAGTTTCCAAACAAGAATAATAACCATGAGTACCATAGTTTGGTGCCTGTCATATTAAAATAAAAAAAAGATGAGATATCATTTATATTTCCCCCTAAAACACAAAAACCCCATTCATATCTCTCATATTTGAACAATCTTACTCACTCACCTTCTTTTGTTTCCTTACCTTAATTCAAACCCACTCCCTAAATCATCCCCATTTTCATCCCTAATACTTCAAAACCCTAAATTAACTTCCACAACCATTTCCATATTGCTTCACCAAGAACATTGTCTCTATTTTGAGCCTCTCTACCCAATCTATATTCCCTATATTAAACCACTTCACAATGGGATGCACATATAATACCACCAAAATCTATCATCCTGAGCCCATATCTAAGAACCATGAAAGAACGAATCCACCCCTTTCTATCCCCATGAAATATCATTACTAGGAAGAACCTGCAACCTCTACCTCACTATCTCCTAAATGACCTCAAATGAATATCAATTCATTTTTCCAAGAAAAAAACCAATACCTTGTCCCTTTCTCAACCATATTCTACATGTGACCCAAACACCACACCATCGACAACACCTTGGGAGGGATTTAATAAATCTATAACTTATCAAGGGTGAAACCATAGAATTGCCTCTAGTTCTATAAAGTAACTATAGTGACCTATAATTCTGTCAATGGAAGTTCCCTTCTTATATAATTATGTAATATTTAGTAAGGTGGTATTATATAAAGCACATGCACCACGTGATAGAACCAATTTTTTATTATTATATTAATTTAAACATTATATTTAGAGAATAATTATGGACATAATAATTGAAAAAATTATTATGGGATAAAAAAATAGAAAACAAGATAACTAAAATATGAAAATTTGGATCTACTCAGTCCCCCAGAATAATCGTACTCATGAACAACACTGTTGAAATGAAACAAAATGTTAGTAATGAAATATTCATCTTGAAAATGAAAATATATATAACCTTGAGATAAAATAAAAGTGAATAAATAATGAATTAAATATGAGGTATTTATATAATGTAGGAAACCTATATAACAGTTATAAATCTGACTGTTGGAATAGTAATATGATCGTTTATATAGTAATCTGACAACTGTAATAGTAATATAACCATTTGGAATAGTAACCTAACCATTATAATAGTATCCTCACCTATTGGGGTGTAAAATAATAATATTTATCTTATAAAATAAAAATATGACATATTTATATCATGATACATGTAAATAAATGTTTTAAAAATCATAAAATTAGTGTTTGCATTTTTGTAAAACAATATGTTTTATTTTCATTTTTATAAAAAATATAATGATTTAAAATAAAATTCATTTTCATAAAAAAATTTATAATATAATAATAAGTTAGATTATAATGATAATATAATTTTATGAGCCCATAAGTTATTTTTTGAAGGGTCAAAAAATTGATCATAATATTAAAATTGGTATTTTTTAAATAAATAAGTATTTTAATTAAAAATTAAATTTATCATATTTATAATTTTTTTATAAAATGGATTTAATTTTGGAAATATAAACATTTAAAAGTTAATATGGTGAATTTTTTATATTTTTCAATAATAGTTGAATTTTTGGTGAATAGTGAAATATGACAAAAAAATATATTTAACATTATAAGATAAATACATGAATTTATGAGTCATGGATGATGTAAGAACCCATTATTTAGAACTCATATGTATAATTTAATTTATATATTCAAAATATTCACCACTATTGGTATTATTAAGCCAAAATAATAAACTATTGAATATATTATTCAAAAACACTCCTCTCCTCCCCTTTCAAATACCACTCCTCACCACCCCTTCTCCTCACACCATATAAGACTTGTACCTTTCCCAAAATCTTCCCAAGAATCTCCTAATATCTCCTCACATCACTAGAAGCCTTGGTCTCATCAAAAAGCCAACCCAAAGTGCCTTAAGTGGAAGCCCAATATGAGACATTTAAAGGAAAAGGTAATACCCTCAACTAAGTATTTTATTTTTTTATTCCTCCTCATCATCTAAAATAAATTCCATAAAAATGTAATAATTAATATAGTATCATATATATACTATAATGTTATTTTTAATGGAATATCTATCACCCATCCTCTTATATTCTCATCTTTTTCTAAAAATTAAAACATCATCCATATTATATTGGTTTACTACCTTCGAGGATGATGAGTTTTTGTTTTCCATTACTGCCTTTATGGTAGGTTTAAATTCAATTATAATGGTTTAAAATTAAGTAAATATGTATATTATATATTTTTTTAACATTTTGGAATGAATATAAATCGATAATATTAAATAAGGTGAATCTAGTTTGTGATGGTTAGTAAAACGATATTTGGGACCATTTTAATTTCTATAAAGACATTAATTCCATTTAATTTCACTTTTGGAGTTACATCCCTATTTTAGAAGAACTTACATAATTATCCATAAGTGATATGACCTTGGAACCATGAAATAAACGCCCTAAAAACAAAAAAATTAATCTTTATATCTCATTGAAATTATTATAAATAAGCAAAATATAATTATAGTAAATAAAATATATATGGGAAATGTTTTAAATTTAGTAATTAGTGAAACTAAGTTGATTATTTATGATTATAAGTTAAAGTGAAGAACAATTCTAGAAAAAGGTAATGGATCTCTTGGAACCACCCTATTTTTTTGGGTTATTCTTTCTCTCTCTTTCTCTCACTTTATATCTCTATAATTTTTATATAATTATTCTATATTATGTATATATTTCCTACACATATATACCTAGTTTTTTTCTTGTTTCCTTGATGAGTATATACATGTTTTAATGGATCCCATATCAAATTCATTCTTCAAGAAAACCTAATTAAAGGGAACTTCTCTGTTTCTTACCCCATTTCAAGTACCACTCAAAGAATGTTTTAAGTTAACCATGTTTTATAAAATTTATCATTTTATTATATAAATTTTTTTAGTTCATTTATGGTTTTATGTATGTCAATATTCTCATTCCACTATTTAAAGACTCTTTAACCTTTTACCTATAACCCCATCTAAGAGGTTCATTTACAAAGTGATTTCTCCACTCTTTTTCCTATAATAACTTCACCCGGACATTATTTTTCATGGCCTATGATTATGTTCCACCTACGAACATCCATGAATTATTTAATCCCTTTTTTCATAGATTTTTTTATTTGATCCGGTTATGACCTAAGACATGATTATGAAACCCATTTTTTTCCATGGGTAATCCTTATGTTTATTCCCTATGTTTATTATCCTTATGTGGCACATATATACATGTACATGTTATGATGTGTGTGACAAGATAGTTCTAAAATTCATTGGATAATGTTTATATCTCATGAGACGATATTTATGAGATTAAGGAGTAAAACTAATCTATAATGGGGCTATGTCCACCATGTGATGTTATCTTGGTAGTTAGCCTTGACTTATGATTATTTCATGTTTTATGTTGTTTCCACATTTCTATGTTTCCATGATATTATTATTCCATATTAATTATGTTATTCTTTTATTAGATTATTGATGATCCTTGTCTTTTATTATATCATGTTATGCCTTTTGACTCAAATGCTATGCTTCTTCATCATGTTTATTCCCTTACTAAAATTTATAGATTGAAACTTTTGTTTATCCATTACCTATGTTATCCTATATATTTTTAGGAGATCAAAGGGATTTAGTATCTCATTATAGAGGCTAAAATAAAGTTTTTTTGGATTTAGATTCATTTTGATGTATTATAAACCTAGTCTTCCAAATACACTAGGCTTCTCGATCTTTGGGTTATGTTTATTGGATATTTATATTAAAAATCATGTAATAATTTCCGTAAAAGACTTGGGTATCTATAGTTTGTATGATATAAAAGGTCAAGTTATTTTTAGGGATTAGGAGTAGAATACATTAGTGATAAAAATAGGTATAATTCTAAGTATAGGATAATATCCTGAAATTTTGGTGAGGTATAGAGTGAGTGGTTTCCAAGAAATTACATCCCTGTCTAGATACTACAAGTGGATGTGGATATGAAATATATATAACTAGGGTTACTAAACCCAAAAGGGCTCATTGGGTATTAAATTGACCTATACCTGGTGCATGAAAAATATTCCTTGTTACACACCTATTTTGACACTCCCAAGGGATATGATTTTGAAAATTTACAAACTCTTTACTTACCTTTATGAAGGGCTTGAATATATTATTAGTTTAGAAAATATAATAGGAATAATACCATAGATAATCTATATTGTAACCTAGAGACTCATAAGTTAGAATATATATGTATTTTATAAGTTATTCATTCTATGTTCATAGTTTCTCTTTTTATATTCTTATTAGTTTGAGTATTCTCGTCACTAAGTCTATTTTGGATATCATAAATGACTAGAAATAAAATCAAATATTGAAACTTAAAATCATTATCCATTCATGATCTTATATGATTATAGTTTTAAACATTATTTCATATCTTTAAATTTTATTATAACTATTCAAACAACACCTCAAAACATGGATGTTAAGTTTTATATGAGAACAACAACTGGGGAAATTACTACATCTCAAGTATATAACCCATCCCTTTTCAATGTTTGTGAACAAAATATACCATAAAATTTTGTCATATATCCTTCAGTGGAATTTGATGTTATATTGGGCATGGATTTACTATCCTTATATAAAACCAATATCAACTATTAGGATAGGGAGATCATTCTTCACATCCTGAGTTATTTTTATTTTTGGATTTTTTTTCCGTTTTTGAGATGGGTTTGTTCCGGTGTTTTTTTTTTCTGCTGGTTGGTTGCTTCGGGTGTTGGTTGTCGGTGTAAAGGCTTTTGTGAGGTGGTGTGGCGACCTCTACAACATAGATGTTTCGTGGTTGATTGTGACAGTGGCGATGATGTTGGCCTTCTTCGGCATTGATGGTTCTAGGATTTTCCTGCCGCTATTTCAACCTACAATTTCCTATTTCTTTCTCTGCTCTGGAACTAGGTTTCCCCCAATCACTCTGAGGTGGAGCTATGCAGTGGAATTCAAGGATCTTTGGGATATGAGTTTGTGCAGGCAACATCAGGAGGAAGATGGTTATGATGGATTGATCCTCGATGGAAATGGGATATGAATTTGTGCGGGAAAATTCTAGAGGAAGAAGGTAACGATGGCTTGATCCATGATGATAATGATGCGTTCGGATCCAGTGATCTCGATGATGGTGATTGGTACTGACACAAAAGCTGGTGATAACATGATGCAGCCTAGCTTGCGGCCTGATTTTGACAGTGTTTGATATGTTTAATTTTTGAATTTTGGATTTCTGAGCGGTCCTTGGTTTTTTTAATTTGAATTTTAATTTTGAATTTGCAGTTGGGGATCTTGCAGTGCTTGAATTTGTAACATTTTGGAGTTGTTTTGGTTCAAACTTACCTTTTAAAAGTGAAAAAAGGAAGTAAGATATCTATCTCAAATGATTGATATAAAGTTGAGAATAAATCTTGAATACATTCCCATCCTAAGGGTATATATTAATGTATTGCCTGAAGAATTTCATAGGCTTCCACCTAACTGAGAGGTTAATCTCTCAATTTAACTTATACATGGATCTATACCTATATCCAATACTCCCTAAAAAATGGAAACTATTGAGTTATAATAATTGAATAAGAAGTTATAAGAGAATCTAGAAATGGGTTTTATATGTCTGAGTGCTTCACTATTGGGTGCAGTAGTCCTATTTATCAAGAATAAGGATAGGTTAATGCACCTCTTCATTAATTATCATGAACTCTATAAAATGATGATAAAGAAAAAGTACCCCCTACCATAGATTGATGGCTTGTTCGATCAATTTTGTGGGGTCCAATACTTCTCTAAGGTGGAACTTTAGTTGGAATATCATTAATTAAAGGTGAAGAAGAAATATATCACTAAGGCTATATTTTGAATAAGGTATGGACACTATGAGTTCATAGTGATGACCTTTAGACTCACTAATGCTCCAAAAATATTCATGGACTTAATGAATAGATTATTTATAGATTAACTTGAAAAATTTTTAGTTGTCTTTATATATGATAATATGATATACTTCAAATGTAAGGAGAATCATGAGGAGTATTTGAAAACTATGCTAAATATTTTAAAAAAGAAGAAGCTATATTCAAGGTATAGTAAATGTGAGTTCTGGATGGAGGAAGTATCATTCTTGGGGCATGTTATCACCAATAAATGGATTTATTTAGACCCTTATAAGACAAAGTTGATTGAGTAATGACCTAGACCAACATATGTAATGAAGATTCATAGTTTCCTTAGAATTGATGAGTTGGTTTCAATATTAATCAAGGTAGTGGGGAAGTTTTTAAGGTATAAAATTATTATTTAAAGAAGGTATTGAGTTTTGTACTAATGAAAAATGATAAATTGATAGACTAAACCTCAAGTTAGTTAAAAGTTCATGAACAAAACTAACCCACACATGATCTTGAGTTGGCTGCAGTGATATTCAAATTGAATATTTGGAAATATTATCTCAATAGGGATAAGTATGAAATATATACAGATCCTAAGAGTCTCAAATGTACATTCACATAGAATAAGCTTAATATGTTCCAGTGAAAATGGTTAGAGCTGATAAAGGATTGTTATTGATCAATCCACTACCATCTAAGGAACATAAATAAAGTGGAAGATTCTCTAAGTAGAAAGGATATTTCAACCTTATATATGATGAGAATTTAGAAGTATCCAATTATATTAGACAGTAAAAGAATAGAAATAGAAATTATAAATTAAGGAACATCATCATTCCTTTATCAAATGATTAGTCAACCATCCCTTATTAATAATATATAGGATGATAAAAAAGATGATGTGGAAATATAGAAGAAAGTAAAAGATATGTGAAAAGATAAATCCTTGGATTTTAAAATTTATAAATATGGAGTTGTAAGATTTGGGTCATGACTATGTGTACCATCAAATCCTGAGATAAAGGAGCTATTTAATGATTCACATAGCTCGAACTTCTCCATCCACCCAGGTAGAATTAAGATGTATCAAGATATTAAAGAGATTTATTGGTAAGTAAATATGAAAAAGGATATAAAAAAATATACATAAAAGTGCCTTGTATTTCAGTAAGTGAATGATAAAAGACAAAATTCCAAAGGGATGATGCAAACATTACCCATACCCACATGGAAATGGGAGAACATCACTATGTATTTTTTCATAGTTCTTCTAAATACATCCAAAGTAAATAATGATATATGGGTTGTGGTGGATTGGCTTAAAAACATTAATCACTTAATTAAAATTCTATAAGAATTTTAATTTGATCAACTTACAAGTATATACATCAAATAAGTGGTGAGGTTGCATGAAACTATTGATTATATCTGATCAAGAAATTAGATTTACCTCCATGTTCTAGACAAGTCTCTAACATGATATAAATGCTGAGTTATACATTAATAAAACTTATCACCCCCAAAATGATGGACAATTTGATTATAATATCTATAAAATTGTGGAAATATTGAGATCATGCTCTATGGACATCAAAGGAAAATGTGGTTAGAATCTTTTTTTGGTTGAGTTATCATGAAATAACAAATTTCACTCAAGTTTACAAATGGATCTATATAAATATCTTTTTGGGAAGATATTTATAACACCTGTATGCCTAAATGAAGTTAGTAAAAATAAGCTTATAGGACCTGAAATGGTTAAAGAAAAGATAAAAGAAGTCGAGACCATTTAGAAGCACATTAGGGAATCTCAGATCCGATAAAAGTGATATACTAAAAACCATCAAAGAGAACTAGAGTTTTTGGTTAAAGATAAAGTATTTCTTTGCATATATCCATGGAAGAGAGTCATGAGATTTGGGAATAAGGGAAATAAAAGTCCTAGGTACATAAACCCCTTTGATATTCTTGATCGGATTAGAGCTGTGGTATATAGACTTTCACTACCACTAACCCTCTATCAAGTACATGATGTGTTCCCTATATCCCTCTTAAGGAAGTACATACCAGATCCATAATATGTATTGAATTTAGAGGTGGTATAATTGGAAAATGAGCTCTCTTACAAGGATAAACTAGTGAAGATCTTGGATCATTGAGATAATGTTCTACGCAATAAGACAACTCACCTTGTAAAAGTAATATGATGGAACCATAAGTACGAGGAGGAAACCTGGGGACTAGAGGAAGTGATGAAGCAGAAGGACCCTCATCTGTATCATCTTAGTGGGTGAAATGAAATTTTAAGGATGAAATTTCTTAAGGGATAAGAATGGAATGACCATGAATTTTATCAATGTAATTTTCCTTATTATATTATTTTATTATATTTGGTAATATAATATTATATAAAGAACATGCACCACATGATAGAACCAACAAAATTTTATTATACTAATTTTAACATTAAATTTAAAGAATAAATATGGCTATAAGAATTGAAAATATTACAATGGGATAAAAATAGATATCAAGATAACTAAAATATGAAAATTTGGATATGATTGATCCCCCAAAATAATCACACTCATGAACAACACTATATAAATGAAGTATAATGTTAGTAATGAAATATTGATCTTGAAAATGAAAATATATATAACCATGATAGATAATATATGTAAATGAATAATGAATAAAATATTATTTATTTATAGAATATAGGGAACCCATATGACCATTACAAATCTGAAAGTTGGAATAGTAATATGATCGTTGGAATAGTAATATGATCGTTGGAATAATAATCTAACCATTAAGATTAGTAACCTAACTGTTATAATAGTATCCTCAGCTATGAGTGTGTAAAATAATATTTATTTATCTTATAAAATTAAAATATGACATATTTATATTATAATAAAAGTATATAATTTTTAAAAATAATAAAAAAATAAGTGTTTTTATTTTTGTAAAACATACATACATATATATACACATATATATATATATATATATATATATATATATATATTATTTTCTCTTTTATAAAAAATAAAACTATTTAAAATAAAATTTATTTTCATAAAATGATTTTATAAAACAATATCAAGTTACATATAACGATAATATAATTTTAGGATCCCATAAGTGATTTTTCAAAGGGTTAGAAAATTGATCATAATATTAAAATTGTATTTTTCAAATAAATAATTATTTTAATTAAAAATTAAATTTCACATTTTTATAAAGTTATTTTCATAAAATGGATTTAATTTTTTTTAATTTACATGTTTAAAAATGGTTAGTGCTAATTTTTTTTATTTTTCTAAAATAGTGGAATTTTGGTGAATAGTGAAATACGACAAAATATGATATTTAACATTAAAAGATAAACGCAAGAATTTATGAGTCATAGATGATGTAAGAACTGATTAGCACAAAATCACATGAACCATTTATCACATATAGGCACAATATTAATCACTATTGGTAGTCTTGAGCTAAAATAATAAACTAATGAATATAATATTACAAAACACCCTTCTCTTCCCCTTATAAATACCACCCCTCAACACCCCTTCTCCTCACACCTTCTAAACTTTATAGATTACCCAAAATACTCTCAAATACATCATCATATTTAACTTACATCCCTAGAATCATTTTTCTCATCAAAATACCAATCAAAGGTTCCTTAAGTGGAATTCCAAGAGGGGACATCCAAAGGAGAAGGTAATACCCTCAACCAAGTCTTTTTTTTATATTCCTCATCATCCTACAAAATAAATTCCACACAACATGGAATAATGACTCTAGTATCATATATATAATTTAATGTCTTTGTGTTAATATAATATCTATCATCCATCCTCTTATATTATCCTTTTTTTCTAACAATGAATACATTGTCCATATTATGTCGGTTTATTACCACTATGGATGATGAGTTTTTTTCCATTACCTCCTTCATGGTAGGTTTAAATTCACTTATAATGGTTTAAAATGACCTAAATATGTGTATTATATATTTTTTAACATTCTATAATTAATATATATCCATAATATTAAATAAAATTAATTAGTTTGTGATGGTCGGTAAAACCGCCTAAATAAACTAACCTTATAACAACAACATTTATACTAAATTAATTATCCCTATGTTAGAACACATATGGATATTTGAGATCATTTTTAATTTTTTTAAGTATTTGAATACCATTTAATTTCACTTCTATAGTTGTAGTCTCATTTGAAAATAACTTCCATAATGATCCATAATTGACCTGACTTTGGAACCATGAAACAAAAATCCTCAGAACAATGGAATTAAAAATTATATCTCAATTAAATGGTTGTAATTTAGCATAATATAATTATATTAAATAGTGTAGAATGATTCTGTACAAAAGTTAAGGGATCTCTTTGTACCACCATATTTTTGTTGTGTTATGATTTATATCTATTTACCTCAATTTATCTATCTATTATTATTATAAAATTATTTTTTATTCCACATATATTTCCTAAAAATATATACCTAGTTTATTTGACCTTTAATTAATGGGGATATACAAGTTTTAAAGGTTCCATTGTCAACTTCATTTTCTAAGAAAACCCGATTAAAGGGAACTTCTTTTTTTATTACCCCATTAAAAGAACCACTCCATAATATTTTTTATACCATCCATGTTTTATAAAATATATTATTTTATTATATAAAACATTTTTTAATTCATTTTTGGTTTTATGGAAATCAATATTCTTGTTCCCCTCTATATATAATCTTTAACCTTTTTCATAAAATACTATCTAAGAGGTACATTTACAAAGTGATTTCTCCACTCCTTTTCATGTACTCACTTCACTTGGATATAATTTTTGTTGGACTATACCAGTGTTTCACCTTTTAATTTACAAGAATCATTTAATCCCTTATTTATGGAAACCATTTTTATTCCATCACGTTATGTTATAAAACATTATTATGAAACCCATTTTTTTACATTAGTGATTCTTATGTTTATGCAGCATGTTTGATCCCCTAATGTGGCATGAATATACATTTACATGTTATGATGGGTGTTCCAATATAGTGCTCCAATTAATTGGTTAATTTTTATGTCTCATGAGATGAAATGTATGGGATTATGGAGTAAACATAATCTATGATAGGACTCTACCCACCCTATGATGTTGTCTTGGAAGTTAGTTTTTTCTTATGATTATGTCATGTTTTATATAGTTTCCACATTCCTATGATTCCATGATCTTATGATTCCATGTTCCTTATGTTACAATCCAATATTATTATTGATGATCCTTATCTTTTATGACATCATGTTATGATTTTTGACTCATATGCTACGCTTCATCAACATGTTTATTCCCTTAGGAGGATTTATAACTCACCAATTTTTTCATTTATTCTCCAAGTTATCCTATGAAGTATGAGGAGATAAAAGGGATATAGGATACCATTATGTTTGATAAAATAAATTTATTATATTTTAGTTTCATTTTGATGTATTATGAACCTAATCTTCCAAAGAAACTAGTCCTCTCAAACTTTGGGTTATGTTTATTTGATATTTAGGTTAAAAATCATGTAATAATATGTGTAAAGGACTTGGGTCACTATATTTTCCAACAAAAATGATCTTAAATAATTGGTAGGGAGGAAAATAGATATAAGGAATCATTTAAATCCATGACATTACTAGAATATTTGGATTCTTGGTACCATTATAAATTACCTTAGGAAATTTCACCTCCAAGAAATCATTCAAATAAAGGAACCAATAGAGTTAGTAGTAGATGATTTATTCCACATGATTATCTCAAATCATGAGGGCGTTTTTTTATACTTGGAGGTAATAAGTTTCATCTCTGATATGCTAAATCTATTTGGAAATCTAGAATTTACACCTAGAGGTTCATCAATTTGAAGGAGTATGAGAGTTTGATCATTGAACTATTGAAGGAAAAATATTTTATCCAGTGGTGAGTGATTACATGAGATTCATAAAGCTAAAATAATACTAGAAATCCAAAAATATCATAGCCAAAAGGACCCAACTATGAGTCTCATTCATGGGGAATTTTGTACTTTATGAATACTTAAGGATAATAGTTAAAGGGTAGTCAACAAACTAGACATGAATATCCTAAATTTGATTATTTATGGGTCATACCATAATATAGATTACTTGATGGTGTAATATTTTAAGAATACGATTGTAAGAATAAGTGTAATTTTTTGGGTGGTTGATTTGGGACCCATCTTGCTTAGTCATTGAGAGTCTTTAATGAATGTCAGCCCCTCATTAAAGTTATAAAGATTTAGAATATCGATATAAAGAAGTTATAGATGATGGGAATAGTTTTAAAGGTTAGATTAAATTTTACATTTAAGGGTAGGTAACATTTATATTATACAAAATAGGATCATAATAACAATCCATCATGATCTAGACATGACCCAACACATTCAACATTTATAAGAAGGTTTCCACAACCACCCTTATTAGATCTAATCAAGTACATTCTTATCAAATTATTGAAAAAAGTTTATTATATGGTAAATCTATAAGAGTATGATAAAAAATACATTTTTTTATTATCTAAGAAGCCTAGAGTGTAGCTTCCATTGAGGCCTATGCTCACTATATCCCTTTATCATGATAATGCACCCACTGGTCCATCTCCCAAAATAGTGGCCTTGATGAATATGTTTATTTAAGATATAAGTGAAACCACCACACCACATTTTGATTCTATTTATGATGTATCTTACATCTATGGGGATCATAATCCTTCACCCTAGGGAGTTCTCTCTCTCACAGATCTATAAATTTGGGATTTTGTAGTAGCTGAGGTGAAGTAGAAGAAAATTTTGGTTGTCTAATACCTTATTCCCTTATACTTAACTCTAAGATCTCTTACTTGAAATATTATACAAAAAAAGGAATTATGGATTATGGATCAAGAAATTTCATCAGATAAACAAAATTATAAATATGAGGAATCCCAAAATGCAAAAGTATAGGAGGATGATAAATCTAGGATATTGGCTATATTTAGGAAAGGAAAAAAATTAAGCTTGATTTTCTATGGAATACCAAGATGGAAGCAGTCCTTATTGATCCAACAACTCAATAAATGTATAAGACGAGAATTCGGGATACCCTATTATCTATAGAGGAGACACCCTATCTTGTGATTGCACCAAAATAGATTCTACCTATTCCCATTTCACCCTATACTCTATCTATTATGACTATTCTACTCTAGGTGGTTACTAAACCACAGTCTGTGTAGGTTTAACCACCTCTAAGTCCAGTTTGGGTCATTCCTTCACCACATTTTCTATCCCCATTGATTACCTCAACACATCATCCCATTGAACTTCATGGTTTATGAACCATAGGCTACTTCTTAAACTCATTTATATGGGGTGGATTCATATGGTTATCCTAAGGATGCAAAGGATATTTGTTGTCACATATTTTTTATCCTTGAATTTTATTTTTTTTACTTTGACATCACTGTATTATATTGTAATTATATTCAAGAAATAATGCAATGAAATATTTTTGGGTACTTGAAATGAACCCTGAAGGACATTTATTTTTTCATTTCTAACTACCCATGGGATGATATATTTTCATGTTTAAATTTCTATAAAATTTCTATTACATGGACACCCCAAGTTCCACCATAAACTCAAGGAATCCAAGGCCTCAATCTTAGGTATGTTTTATTACATTTTATCCCATTACTTTTTCATGGATTCCAAAAGCACATCTCAAGTCAATTTCATCATTTTTATTTTGAATAGAGTATATACTATTTAATATTAAGTGCGGGAGAGGATATATTGGACACAATTTATCTTTTTCCTTAAAATAAATAATATAGGATAAATTTTTCTTAGAATAATTAATTTTAAATTAATTTAATTAAAAAAATCATGAAAATAAATGTGAAATATTTTATTTAAAATCAGTTATTGGTTCATTTATAGGTTGAAATTTGAAATAATTGATGAGTTGAATGTTGCGTCTAATTTTTTTAGAAGTTATCAATAATTAGTTGATTAATTAGTATTAATATACTAAGTGATTGAATAAAATAAAAATTCCATTCCTGATAGGTATTCTTGATGGTTAAGTGCATTAAAAGTCTATTTATGATGTGGTGGTTTAGACCATGCTATAGGTTATCCTTATGTTCACTATGACATAGTGTTAGACACTATGTAGTGGTGGATATATATGATATTATCATATTTTATGATAATGGTATGTTTTAACCAAATTTTTAATATCATATATCATTATTTTTTGTTCATTATATGATGATTATTTTGAGTAGATTGAATATTTTCATGATTTTTAAACATTAAACAATTAATGTAGTGATTAAGCTATGTATTTTAAGTGTTGAAACATTGGATATTTTTTTTAACATTTATTCAACATAGGATGAATGTTTTAGGTTATTGGGTGACTATATAAATCAGTTCAATCCTATCATGATGTGTGGCATTCCATTATATTGAAATCCTAAGTTAGAACTCCTTAGAATAAATTCTATGTAGATCTCATTTCTTTTATGCCTTCAAAACCAAGGTTCCAGATGACCATGTATAGATAAAGATAATTCCCAAAGAGTCAATATAATTTTTATATCCATAGAAAACTTTGTACGAAGGATTATTTTGGATGTTTTTCAGCGATCTTGATCAAACACTTGTGAAGAGATTTAACAGATTAGATTAGTTGGTTTAAGGTATTACATTATTAAAATTATTTATTCATATTCATTCCAAATGTGTATATAGATTATGGGTTTAATTGAGTTTTTGAGTTATTATTTAATTTATTTTTAGATGTTATAAATCCCTCCAAAACCCTTTAGTGGCATGATATAAAATCTATCAATGTTTGGTTTGAAATTCCAAAGGAAGAAGAAGTTGTAAAAACAAGGTTTCTAAGTTCCATGGAAGAAATGAATCCAAAATACCCATGTTTGTTCTTGAGAATACAATATGATGACCCATTTTATCTTAAAATAGTAATTTTAGTTCTTGATGATGATATACCACAACACAGTTCTGAAAAAATATGTGTTTTGGGCATCATAAGGAAATAAGGGAAAACAGAGTATTATAGGGAGATGCTCTAAACCATGGTCAAGATATTTGTGCCATAGTGACCTTAAAAATGAATATCAACATGAAATAGTTAAAAATGGAATTAAGTTTTACAAAATGGACTGGGTACCCAAAATTACAACCATAAATATCATGACCGAGAGAAACAAAATCCTGAAATGCCATCTTCAGAATGCCTTTGCCAATAAAAAAGCTACTAAAATGGTCATGGACTTCCTTTTGAAAGATCTATTTTCATGGGGAAGACCACACCATAGTTAAAGTCATTTTGAGAATAATTTTAGGGTAAATAATATTTATTATTAAAATTATCAAAAAATCTCTTTAACAAGGGCCCTTAGGGCCCATGTTGAATCCCAAGGGGGATTTAAATCATTCCAAAAATGTTTTAGTAGATTTGATCAAGGTTTAAAGTTGTTTTACATGTTAAATAATTTAAAATATAAAAATTATTTATATATTTATAAATAAATTATAGATGAAAATATAAAATGTTTATATTAAGCCCATATTTATAAGATTTATTTGAAAAATTCCAAAAAGACTTGAAAATTGATATGGTTTAAATAAAATAAAATATTTTATATAATTAATTTATGTAAAATATTAAATGATTATTATTCTATAATAAAAGTGTTCATAAAATATATTATATTTGAATATGAAGGAGTTCATATTAAATCCATGTAAATGATAATATGAAATGTTCATATTAGGTAAAAGTTAAATTTTCAAGTTTATCTATGAGTAAATTATAAAGTGTTTATAATTTATTTTTTAATTTTTCATAAATTTTTTATCCCATGAAATATATTAATTAATTAATTTTTTATTTATCACATACTTTATTCATATATATAAAGTGTTTTATTGTGGATTTTGTTGTATGCTTTAGCTTAATGTGTTAAAATGCATCTATAAATTGTCATACATGCATTAAGGAGTTACATGATAGGTATGGTAATATATTTAGTTTTTTTTATACCTTGAATTCTGTATTTTACTAGGTTATGAGATTAAATTAAGATGTTAATTATAGTTTATACATATTAGGTTATAAAATTATGATGATATTTAAGTCCATCTTGAGTAAAATATATGTGGGAAGAGGGAGTTTTGTTTAGACTAATCACTGACCTGAAGGCTTATGCCTTATCTAGAAAAGTGGGGGCTGTCTATCTATTTCTCTAGGATTACTCTTTTAGGGATTGTTGGTTACATATAATTTACATGAAATGGTTTCACTAACCTTATGAATTGGATGCATTTGAATATGTATAAATATAATTGGATTTTAATTTGTGTTAGTAACACAAGATATGAGTTTAGTAAAGAGTTGCACATCAATATGGTTTGAACATATTAGTTTGGTGAAAGAAATAGGATTCAAAATAAAATCATTAGAAAAATGCATACATGTAAAGGGAATAACCTAAGATAACATAGTGAGATTAAATCCCCTTTAAAAATACTAAGCGTCACATTCCTTCTATAGAAAGAATATTTCAATACCTCAATCATCCAACTGGGTAGTTTCATACTAAAATTTGGTTCCTATAGATTATCTTGTTTAATAAATAGTGAAAATGGATAACACTAAGAGTTTGATGACTAAAACCTACTGTGATATTTGGGTTACAATTAACTATAAAACCCTTAGTAAGGTTACTGAAGAAATAGTATTGAGTTTATCCATATGATGGATTTGGGAAAAGGGTTGTCCAATGAACTATCCAAGAGTTATATATGATATGATTGGAATAATGGCATACCAAAATAGGTAAGTGGTGAGATTAACAGTAAAGTGAACTCATTTCTTAGTGAAATATAGATCTTGTCCCACTAATGGATATGATATAAATTTAAAACGATTTATCATTTTAGTGGGAGAAAATTTAATAAAAGTCTTTATTAAACATATGTAAAATATTACACTCATTAATTAAAATATTTTGTTTGTAGATAAAAAGCTTCACCATCATCCGATATAACTTTGAAAAAAATATTTAGAAAAAGGATAAAATTAATGAAATAAACTTATTATACAGGTAACTTAAAGAATTTTTCTTAATAAAAAAGATAAAACTACATATATAAGAGAAAACCTTCCCTAAGAAATATATTAATAAGGTTTTTCAACACTTGAGTCTAGATTCCTATAAGTAGAATAGAATTATTCAATAAAGGTTTCAAAATGACTACTTTAGTATCTTCTCATATACTCAATATGATTGAGTGTACTAATGACTTGGTGAT
Organism: Viscum album; assembly: GCA_963277665.1. Lineage (NCBI taxonomy): Eukaryota > Viridiplantae > Streptophyta > Magnoliopsida > Santalales > Viscaceae > Viscum > Viscum album. The sequence goes on along the minus strand of OY728136.1, from coordinate 932,374,323 downwards.
ACTACAACTTCTTATAAATATTATTATAGTTTCATCATTTGATATGTTATAAAAATATGAATGGATTTAATAAATGTTTACCCTATTTTCTGATAGTGTTGAGAATAGATTAACTAGACATGTAATGTTTATATTCATGTGTTGTATCAATAGTAAAAGTGGGTAAAAGTTCAGATTAGAAGAAGAAAATTTATTTTGAGAGTCCAAAAATGTTTCTTTAAATAGTTATCCAAGGTCATTGAAACCTAGAGTTATTAGTAAGTGAAGGAAATTCTCTATTAGATGGGTTCTTTCTCACATAACTAAAGGAGTTTACCAAACTTTCTCGAAAGTCCATGTCTTACATTAGTGATATATAAACCAATTATTTTATTTTGAAGTGTATATGTTACCAAATGTATACTTTATAAATTTTTAAGCATACACGAGTTAAAAATTAAGGAAAAAATAATATAGATTGTATTTTTCATTTTATTGATAAAGAAAAATGTTGTTGAGTCATTGTTTAAATGAGAATTTATTAAGATAAGATGTATCTTAGTAAAATATTTGTTTCTATTATCATTCAATTATATGATAAAGAAAAAATTTCACTAATAAAGAGTTATTAAGAAAAATATGAGATGTTGGATTCAATACACATGGTTTATGATTTATTTAATTTTATAACATGTTTGAGAAGAATATATGATATTTTTTTATCCAAGATAAAATTGTTAATCTAGATTATTTATAAAATATAAAGGATTTGATCCCACCACTATAAGTGGAAAAATTTTAGTAATAAAGTGTTCTATTTAGAATAATTCTCCAAAAAATAGAATACCATATATTATATGACAATAATAGTGTAATGAGATGGATTTTCAAAGAGGTATGGATACTTAATTTACCATAAAACCTCTTGTTTTATGATAACAATGTACTTAAGAGGATAAGGAGTGGTTTGGGAGTGTCTAAGGCTCATTAGGATCCCAGATATAAGGCCCCATCCTTAAAACATTACTTAATCTTGAGTTAAGTCAAGAATTCGACATTGATTAACATTGAGGATCTTTTTAGGTTTAGAGATTTAGAGAATTAGGTCATAACTTATACATAACATCTTTAATATTACAAGTAGACACTTATACTCTAACGAAATTTTTTTATAATAATAAATTTTAATTAAATAAAACAAGAATTCCTTTCTTGATATAAATCTTCTTGAATTCATCATTTCTCTTACCCTTCCTTATACCCTGTGAAAAACATTTCAAAAACATGATATGAGAATAAAAGGCTCAGTAAGGGTTTTAAAATAATGAAAGAAAACATTAGTCTATCAATACATGAAAATCAATGAAATCATACTTTTCACGCAGAAAACATAAACTCTTTAACATAGCTCATGAAATCATAAGATTTTTGAGTAACACATAGAAATAAAAAATCATAAAGGTAACTTGTGGAATCTATAACATACTTACATTTTAGATTTCATAGCTACATAGGGAGTTAAATTTGGAATACCCATCACAATATATTCCCTATATCTCTTATGATAAATGTTAACATTTACCTCTGTCATGTTACCCAATGCATTAGAGAGCTATCTTGGGCCCACCTGCCCTAGGTTTATCATGAAGCCACCGATATTTGGTTTATCATGTAAACACCTGTCAAATGTCCAAGTATCATTATATAATCATATCACATAAAACAATCATAAAGGAAAGATAAAATTTCCACATTGCAATCACAAGATATATTTTCAATATATTTACATAATTCAATCCTTTTCAAAAACCATTTAAAACATTTTATAAAGATATTTTTGAATCAAAGTGTCCCATACCACTTTAAATTTTTTAAAAGAAATTAACATTTAAAAACTTTAATGTAAATATAAATAAATCCTTAAATCCATTTTGAAAACATGGACATTAAATCTTTAAAACATTTGAAACAATGTTTTAGTTAGAGTCCCTTACCACTTGAGAAAATACTTGAATAAAAATAATTACAGAATAACATTAAACAAAGCTTATAATATCATGAGAATAAGGAGATTCATGATATAATATTTCAAATGGTAGTATATACACCATATAAAATTGAATTGTTGTATAATAACAAATAAGTCTCAATGGAATTTAAATTGAGACAAAATCCCTTACAAAGACCGTATAAATGATGTAAGAATTTATAAATGGGGTGATTATGTGTTACAAAAGTATATCCACATAAAGTTAATTTTAAATTAAAATATAAATAAATAAAAAGCTATTACACACATAATATTGACATAATATAATCAATGAAGTATGCGTAAAACCCAAAGAGTGAAAATTGAGTTTAGAAATTCCTTAATGAAAATTCGACAACCTAACAACGTCACTTAAAAAATTCAGAAAATGAATTGATGAGATAGAAAAGGTTATGTAATCACATGAAAATAAAAAGTACATAAATAAGTATATATAATAAATATCCCAACATAAGAAAATGTAAATTAAAATACATAACATAAAAGAAGTCTTTGACTAAAAGAGGAGGGTGAAAGGTTCCCTTACCTTGCATTTGATTCGTCACGTATGTTCCTTGTTATTCCTAAATAATAAAATTAAGTTAATTTATAATTTATTAAGAATTTTTTTCAAGTTTATTATTCCTTTTATATAACTTATTACCATGTTATAAAAATTACATAATTATTTAAGTTAATATCAGTCGTTTTGTCGATATTCGGTACATGAGTCAAAAATGAACTTGTTACAATTACAAATTGTCCATGTGGTCAAAAGTATATTATCTGAAAAATTTTATTCATGATTTAAATATCATATATATCCAGTATATATGTATTTATAATATTCCATAACATTTGGATATAAGAAATGAAATGCACCGTTCATGGAGACGGTAACCCTTACGTACGCATGAACACTACTTTTATTTATTTTTCATATTTAAAAGCATGAAAACTAAATGATACATAGGTATATTATAATTCCAGTATAATATAATATTATATATACAGTACATAAATTCATTAACTTCATCCTTTATATGTTCCATGTATATCATGGACGATTCATATCACTTTGAGGGGGTCGTAGTCCACACTTCCTCAAATGAAATTATCGTATTTATGTGTTATGGAAAGCATAAAGGTATGATTTAAATGAAAAATAAAGAAGAATAAAAACAATATAAAAACAATATATATCATTTATAAATATAGTTCCATCAAAATGGCCACCATGATATGCAGTAGGAGATAATTGAACAATCATCGTTTCGTGAGGCAGCAGTTCACCGTCCACAAAAATAGTATATTCTAAATTCATTAGATGGAAGTGTGTGTGAGTGTAGGTAAAATAATTCTCAAAAAAACATCATAGTTTATTTAAGATACTTATTTTTTTATAAAATAATGTAATAATGAGAGTTTAGGTGGTTGGAGAAAGAAAATAAATGAAAGAAGTTTGAGAGAAGACATTACCTCAAATCGGGTAACTCCTTTTGATTTAAGCTAAAAGGCTTTCTTGAATTTCCTTTTGCCCAAGGTTAGGATTATAGGTGGAATAGAGGTATGTGGGGATATTATTTGGGTAGATTTTGGATGAGACACTGGTATTTAGAGGTGTGAGTAAGGGTTAAAGGTGATGCCCTTTTATAAGATAGAGGAGGGGCACTTTAGGAAAGTTTGAAAGTATTATTTTATTATAAACTGAATTTAGATTTCAAAAGGTCCAAAACTCATTTAATTTGAAGATAAGGTGATTAATTTTGTAAATAATCTCAACCAATAGGTTTTATACAGGTTTTTGTATCAAATTTATCATTATCTTTTAGCTTTAATTTTTAGTTAACTAATTTAACTCTTACCATGTCTTCTTGCATATTCATACTATATGGTTAATATAGTTACTATAAAATGCCAATAGAAACTCAAGTGGTTAATTAATGAAATTTTAAAATTTTTTAAAGTGATTTGGAGGAATATTATATTTTTATGACTATTATATCTTTTAATAAAATAGTATTTGTTTTAAAAACTCATTTATGTCAATTTTTATAATATTCATATCATGACTTTTTAAAAATCCATAAAAACTTGATTCATTCGATAAAAATTTATTAATTCAAATAAAACAATTAATAATAATCCATAAAATTTTTTTATGGCATAAAAAGTTTCAAAATAAATTTATTTTGATATTTATAATCTCATTTATTTATATCATTCATTAATAAGGTAATCACTACATCATAATTATGTCATAAATATTTTTTTTATTTGATGTCTAAAAATTATAAATAAAATACAATGATGTAGGATATATTTTTATATTTATAATTACTATTTATAGTTGAATATATCACTTATATTACCCCATATAAAAATTTATTTAGTAAAATATACACGTTTATGTTACATTTTTTTACTTTAAATTTAATTCTTATAAAATGTCATTTTCACATCCAAGTGGCTCCATGTGGTCTCAAAATAAACCCAAGGATGACCATGGTTTTAAATGCATCATCTAATATGATTTGGAAACGTTTTAGGGTATTTTAATATTATTATAATATTATATTTTACCCTTATTTACCAAATTTACCCTTTAACCATGGTAAATAAAATAATTAATGAAGTTACTATTCATAATGTCTAAAAATAAAAGGTACCTATTTACACACAATTTGGACCTCATGATTTCAAATATGGAATCCATTTCTCCAAATCAAAAATACAGAAGTTGCAGAAATGAATTTAAAATTAATTCCCGTTGTCAAAACCAAAAAGCGTGTTTTTAAGAAGTAAAAACTATCAAAAGATTGACATGTGTTTATGTAAAATTTTAAAGTGAAATTAATTAAAATGTCAAAAATTGGATTAAATGATAAAAATATAATCCAATTACACTTTAAAAACAAATAAAATAACAACATATGCATATAAATAAATTAGATGAGAAGAAAATTTTGACTGAAAATGCTGTATTTTTTCACAAAGGCCTTGAGAATCAACTGTCCTGAAGGCCTTGGGTGGCCCAAAAGCCTTGTAGGACCCGAGGACCAAACTGGTGGCCTAAAGACCTAGATGGATGAATAGTTCCGACTGCTATAGTACCGAATAGTGCCTACCACAGTACTGCCACAATTCCTGCTACAGTACTGCTACAGTACCCAGAAATACGTCTCCACCTAGATTTGATCTTGGGTCTCTTGCTACAGTACTACTATAGTACTGCTACAATACTGCTACAATACTGCTAAAAATACTGCTACAGTACTACTGCTGAGCAGGTGCACTCACCAGAGCAGAGCCAAATGGATTTGTCAGAATGAGAGTGTATGACTATGTCATTGGTACCAGCCTCTACTTTCATGGGAAGAATACCCAGACAATCATGAAAAGGTGGAGAGTTACTATCATGTTGCAAATAATGGGGAGGGGCAATTCCTTGTAGATAGTCTGGTTGAATTCCTTAAGACCTTCGGGTCATGTAATCTTTTTAGCCTACGGTCCATGTAATCTATGAGTCTAAGGGCCTTGTAAGGGTTCATCCTCATCCCATGAAAGGTCGGTTATAAAAAATCAATAAAAATGAAGGCCTTCGGGCCATTCGGGCTGTATTTTTTCACTATTTATTTAAAAAATGAACTTTATCAGAAAAATACCAAAAATTTACCCAAAGTAAATTTTGATGTCCCAATTCTAAGGAAGAAGTTTATTTTGTCAAATGAAGCATATAAAATTGAAAAAAACTAGATTTCAAAAGGGTTCTCCATCAAAAGGTGGTAAAATGACCTTTGAAAAATATTAGAGTTTTTCATGCTTAAAATTGAATTCATTTTTATTTTAAGCCTCTAAAATTTATTGGATAAATGTAAAAACATTTAAAAAACATGTGTAATCATATTGTAGTTAGTTATATTAATTCCTACCAATAAATTGGCTAGGAATTAACTACCATTTAAAATAATAATAATATTATATTATTTTTTGGTATAACTCAAAGTTGTGTGCAATGTAAGATTTTAAAGAAACCTATTGTTGCGTGTTGAGTATGCTATCAGACAAAGTGTCCTATTTAAAATAAAATTAATATCATATTAATAAATATTAATAGATATGAAAAAGTATTATTCTATAAATACCTGGGTCATTACACCAGAGCTCCAAATTTTGGAGAGGCAAACTGAGCCACACGATTAGCGCATAGTCAGTGCTAACCGTGTGACTCAACCATGAAAATGTTGCAGTGAACTGAAGAGGGATTCATAGTTAGTTATAACCATGATCCTTAGGATGAAAAACCATGCTAGGTACTCTATTGGGTTGGAAGGAGTTGCACCCTTAGTGGAACTTAGAGAGTATAGGTGCACAATTAGGTGCATGGTTTGGAAAATTGTGTGGCCAAACCACACACCCCTTTAAAAATGGGGTAAAATGATATTTTTTCCTTTTTACCTTAAAAACATAAAACCCATCTTCTTACCTTTTTTCTCTAGCATCTACCAACATGAAATCTTTTTCCTTCCCCTCTTCTTATGATTTGAGCCTCTTTCTTCATTTGAGCTTTGATTTCATTTCCATCTATCATTTTGGAAGCATACCATTAAGAGATTCAATCATTTACCTTCCTTTACTAGTTTATCTTTCCATATTTGATGCTATTTTGGTTCAAGATAATATACCCCATTTTTAGTTCATTTGTCTATTTTTCCAATTTATCCCATTATACTTCAAATCTAAAGCTGATAACGGATTAGGATTCATCTACCAAGATAAGGTAGGTGGTCTAGTTATTTTTCCATAAAGTATTGATGCTTTATATGGTGTGTTATTGTTCCACACACTAGACCCTTTCAGTAACATATCCTAAATGTCTAATTAACTAAATAAAATGTTATTTCCATGATTAGTATTGTCCTAGAAAACCATGTCAGAGGAGGAACACTTGACATGATCCACCTCTAAGGGTGTGACTTCCTTAAAGGCCTAAGATAGTCATGCCTTGGAATTAAATTTAACCACCAATTGAGGTGTATTTAATTTCCCCTTGTGAAAGTAATTTATTTTTAATTGGGCCAAAGGAAAATTTTAGGCCATGTGTATAGACTCTTTCTTTTATTTTTGTAGTTTGAATTAACCATATTAAATGGATTTCCCAACATGACTAAAATGTATTGTTGGATGGTATGAGTCAAATCTTATCTATGGACATACCCTACGTTAAGACGAGGGTTATATATGGGGTTTGATTCAGAATTACTTGGACATACTCATTGATATTAACAAAAAAATAATTTATAAATGAATTATAACACATTGGGAGTGATACATGTGTTCTTTATAGAACACCACGAACGATCTCACTAGGTGGATGACTTTATGATTCCTATGAGTGATACATGGTTCCCTAGTGGATTACCTTGGATGGGATTTGTAGTAATTATTAATATATCATTCCATGAATGATACCTAATTCCTAATGTGATATACCAAAGACAAACTCAAAGGGTTATGCCTTATACCATGCCATGAGTGATACTTAGGTTCTCATATAGTATCCTTGTACAAAATCCTATGGTAAAGTTTTTGATAGAACATACCTTGAGTGATACCTGGGTTACTTATATAAAATGCCTTGTATGGGCTCAGGATTCCGATTAATTAAATAAATTTCACATCTTCTAGGACAAATAGAATACCTGGAGTCAGCCTATTCCTTACTTATATGGTGTCATTGTTATAATTTATTCCTATGAACAAATGACATGACAATGATGGAACCCTAAATGACCATGCATGGATGCCTTTGGCATACACCTTGAGTCTAGGAAACTATTACATATCTCTTTCTCTATATATAAATATATTATTTAAACATATATAGAGAACACACACACACACACACCTTTATATACCCCCCATATATATATATATATATATATCTTTATACATGGTGAAATCAATTTCGAGACATTCTGGATTAGGCTGAAGTAGGTAGTGTCGGTTGGGTATCCCATGAGGACCCCAATCCTTTGTGATTTATTTATTTACTATCTTAAATTTATTATTACATGCACAATCATAATCTTATATGTATGTACTAGATAGTTATAGACTCCATTGGTAGTGACCTACTGAGTATACCTCACACCCTGTTCGGGCCGCCAGTTGGTACCTGAAAAAACCTTATGGATGTAGGTAGTGACAAAGGGAAACATATATCTTTGGATTCCTGACTTAATTTCCTAGGGTGGAGTATAATTGAATAGGAATGAACCTATTCTCATGATGCTAGTGGAGATTATTTTTGGTGTTTTTTCATTTATATAGAATGATGCATATGCCTATACCCTGAATCCAATGTACTTACCCTTTTATATAACATCATGACATGGTTATCATTTTTTATATGATATTGATTAAGCTTACGCATGATTATCATATGTAGATGGTTTATATTTCCAAAGTTAATTTATTATGCTATTTATACTACTTACAGTTATTATATACCACTATGCTTCACTCTGATCGTGAGGGTATAGTCTCCCCATAATACCACCATAGACCCTAGATGCTAGTCAGTAGCCTCTAGAATATGAGAAGGTGCACTTGAGCCTATGTGGCCAACTAGGTTTGATTAATTATTATTGAACCTAGTCTGAGACACTAAAAAGTGGCATCAAAGGACCTTATTCCTTTTTTCTTACTATTTGGGTATTATAGAGGAGACTAGGAATGTGTTAGAATTTTGTAATGTGCTTTTTCTTGGGAGTAGATAACCCATGTATAGGGGAAATAAAAATTACTTGGGTTAGGATATTGCTATTTTGGTTTATGCCTGTTACAATTGTATTGATTTCACTATCGGGTGGTGCACACAAGTAGTTACATTTTATATTATTGTGATTTTATTTTTCCTTGGCCTGGTAAGGTAAGGAGGCATCATCTCATGCATCATTATAGAAATTTGAGGATTCAAATGTCATGAATATTCCATGCCATGTTTATATTACTGCATGCATTGCCTACTGTATATTATTTGTGCCTTGAATCTTGTATTTGAAATTGTTCTAATGTTTCTTATAGGTATAAAATAATTGGATTAATTAAAGATATTTCATAAAAATAAATAGTGTTTTCCCAAATAGCTTGATGGCAGAACCTTAATTAATAAATTATTCCATGTTTGAGCCATGAACCACTAGTTCCATGGTATGAAATGTTAGATAATTTTTATTACATGTATTCCACTTGTAATTTATGATTTATATACTTCTATAAACTGGTAATTGTAATTCATTTAATCAAATCATTTTATATGACCAGTTACATCCTAATACCAGATGTAAGGGTTAGGTCATAGTTACATGATGTACCAATTGAATCTTATAAAGATCATGAATTTATAACTTGAGAATAGTGACTCATCTAACTGGACCATGATATCTATATACATATAAATGATTTTAAAATTCTTAAATAAAAATGGTTACCATTATATGGTGATGAAAATTGCAAATTAAAGGGTGTCTTCCTCTATACCTTGCAATTGAAACTCCATATACTAGGACCTATAATGAATAATGTGAGACCTTGACTCTGACCTAACCTTAGAAGTAGGCAGTATTTAGTGTCTCTTGTGATTATTTTTGATATTTATTATCACCCAGACTTGGATTTATAAGTAGGAAGAGGGGTGAGACTCTTAAATATGAAGGCAGACACCTGTCATATTTTGTTATCTGTGATCTTGTCTATTATTGGACCTTATCAAAGGTGAATGTTTTGAATTTTTAGAGTTATGCCTCCATAAAGTCCTGAAGATGTGTGTGAGGAGGGTGGTGATCACCATGCTTCAGAGGCAGTGGTCCCTAAGCCACATGTATCACCTCCTTTAGTGCCTCTTGTAAAAAATACTATTCCTGATATGGGTGTTGATTCTCAGTTATGAGATGGATTCATGTGACTAGTACAGTCTATATGGGGATCCCCACAAGATACCCCTACTATAGAAGATATAAAGATAGAATTTCAGTATAATAACCCTCTTTCCATTTCAGGGTATGGTGGTCCTCAAGTTGTTGAGTCATGGCTAGAGACCATGTTATCCATATTCAAGCATTTAGAGATGCCTCCAAAGAGGATGACCAAGCTCAGAACCTATATTATTTATTATTTGGCCAAGAATTGGTGGAAAATGATCATCCAGGTGGGTTGACATTATAATATGGTCTATGAGGACTCTAAGATAGCATTTTATGACTAATTTTTCTCTCAGATGCTAAGATTAAACTATGTTAGGGAGTTTACAAACCTACATCAGGCTACTATGACTATGATGGAGTGTTAATATCATTTCAACAAGCTTCCATGCTTCACATTGACCCTTGATGGTGATGATTTGACTACAAAAGGTGGTTTGAGGATGGGATTTCATACACCATCTGATCATATGTGAATGTCATTCGATTGACCACTGTTTCTAAGATAGTGAACCAGACCCTCATAATTGAGTAGAACCTGAGGGAAGATGATGTTTTAGGATAGGGATATTCATCACCAAGATAGGGGAGTGGTTTATCAAACATCATGAAATGTTACATTGAGTCTTCTCATGGGGGAAACAGTTTCTATATGGCATGCACCGATAGTTATGTGGCGTGTCATGAGTGTGGTAGGCTGGCCCATAAGAATCCCTAGTGTAAGAAGGACCCAATTGTGTGCCGAGCTTATGGAAATATGGTACACTTTCAACATTTTTTCTAAGATTTCCCTTTAGTACCTAGTGAGAAGATATTTTCACCGATTGCACATTTAGGTATAGGATCAATAGATCCATGTCAGGCAGAGATATAGATTATTACTAATCAATTAGGCTAAGTAGGTGGTTGTGGATGAGGTATCCAGAATTCAAATAAACAATTCAAATAGAGAAGACCTACCTAGGTTAGTAAGGTTGAATCTTAGTGTTGTGGATCTAGATATATATTTGAAGTGAAGCCTACCCCTGAGCAACAAAGTCCATGTACTTATACAGTTTGATGTACTATTCTAGCAGCCTCTACTTTAGTATATTCCTAATTTAATATAGGTGATTCACATTAATTCATATATTTGACCATTATTGGAATCCTTGGGCTTGAGATAGAATAATTATGTGGTGTGATGACTCTCAATACACCATTGGGAATTTGAACCAAGAGCGTACACTGATGCAAGGGATGCCTCCTCGAGATAGATGGTTATATTTTTTGTATGGAAACTCATTTTCCTCAAGATAATAGGTTTCAACATCATACTCATAATTTAGTGGTTAGTATCTTATCATGATCATGTTGATTTAGATCACCTAAGTGTGTCTTTCAAATCACTTGAGGGTGGTATTTTTATTCATACGGGTGAATGGGATGTCTAGGAAAGTTGAGCTGGACCCAAGCGTAATGGGATGGGTGGAGTGAGAGACCATATTTCTAGGTTTTTTAGAGTTATTGGGGAACAAAAATTATAGATTTCCCTTTTTTAGTGGATCATTTTAGGGATATATTTCCTGATGAATTTTCTAGGTTACCTATTGTGGGAGAAGTGGAGTTCACTATTGAGTAATTGTAAAGAGCAGCACTAATGTACATTCCTCCTAACAAGATGACACCTACTAAGCTTTAGGAATTTTAGAATTAGCTAAAGGATTTGGAATCTAAGTGTTTTATATGAACCAGTACTTCACAATGGGGTTCAACTTTATTTTTCTCTAATAAGGTAGATGGTATGTTCAGTATTTGTATGAATTACCATCATTTAAATCAGCTTATGGTCAAGAACCAGTATCCACTACCCCATATAGATGACCTCTTTGATCATATATGAGGAATGATAGTTTTCTTCAAGATTGATTTGAGGTCAGGATATCAACAAGTGCATATCATACCATCATACATACCATGTAAAATGTTTTAAAGTAGATATGTCTTGTAAAAATATCTAGTTGTGCTATTAAATTTAGAAACAATAATTTTATTTTTATATCTCTAATAAAATAGGTTTTCCACCCATATCTAGATTCATTTGTGGTAGTATTCATGGATGATATCTTGGTGTATTATTATACTCGATACAACCATTATAAAAATATTGATATTGTATTGAATTCATTGAATACATTGATAGAGAACCATGTGTATGCTAAGATCATTAAATTACACTTTTGTATCAACAAGGTTCACTTTCTGGGTCACATCTTCTCATAGGAAAGTGTATCTGTTGACCTAGATAAGTCAAGAGATGTGGATTTCTAGGAGTATCCCAATAATGTTTTTGACATACAAAGTTTCTTGGGGTTGGATGACTATTATAGGCATTTATTTTGGGAATTTTCAAACCTAGAGGTGCCTATCATGGGATTGACTAAAAATGATGTTATGTTTTTATGGTCTGAAGCCTGAGATATATCATTTTAGGAGTTTAAAAGAATATTTACTTTAGTGCCAATACTGATTCTACTAGATCCATGGATAAGCTATACGATTTATTATGATGTGTCAGGAATCGATCTAGTAGCAGTTCTAATTCATGGAGATATTGTTGGAGCGTACGGGTCCTTCCTACTGATACATCATGTGTAGAATTAATCTAAGTATAATATTGATCTGGAAGTTTTAGTTCATACCTTACGCTATTGGAGGCATTATATATTAGGGGAGTGGTTCATCATTTACACTAACCACAAAATTCTCAATTAAATTTACACATACTATGATTGGAATCTTAGGAAGCGTAGATGGAAAGAGTACCTTCATTCATTCAACTTAGAGCTCACTGATAAACCCAAAAAGAAAAATTATTTAGCTAAATCCTAATCCAGAGAGTCATACACATGTTGTCCAAGAGACTAGCATTCAGTGGTAGTTGATGGACCTATTTTTTGAGATGCACTTGGTGGTTCAGGAATACCATGGAAGGCCTATTTTAACATATTTGGTAGTGAATTCCTCTCTTCTAGAATGGGTAAAGATGAGACAACATTCAAATCTTGAGGGCCTAGTCTTGAGGGAGAGTTTCACAAGTAAGGACCTACCACCTGGTTGGGTTAGCAATGAGGATGAGATACTGTACTTTCACAGATGTGTTTGGGTGCCTATAGACATACAATATGAATTGATACTGGAATCTCATGCCTCAGTTTGGGTAGTGTACCCTGGGATTATCAATATGTACAGAGACGTATGTTGTCATTATTGGTGTATAGGTATGAAAAGACATATTATAGATTTTATCACACGGTGTTCCTCCTATAAATGAATGAAGGTGGAGAACCAGTGGCCTTTTTGAAATCGACAACATCTTTCCATTACAAATTGGATATTTGGTGACATCACCATGGATTTTTTGATGGGGTTTCCAAGATTCCCTTATGGTATTAAGTGGTATGGGTGATCCTCGGTGGGTTGACCAAGGTCCCACACTTTCTACATATCAAGGATACATTTTTAGTAGATGATCTTAGGAGGTTTTACATTCACAAGATTGTATGACATCATGGTTTTCTTCTATCATATTGGACAAAGATTCTTGGTTGACATCATGGCCCTAGTAGGGGTTTCAGAAAGCTTTGGGTTCATAGGTGATTCTGATTACAATATACCACCCTCAGATCGACAGTCAATCTGAGTGTATAATACATGTGTTATAGGATATGATATGATCATGCATCCTTTATTTTAGAGGTTCCTTGGAAAGACACCTTCCACTCATTGAGTTTTCTTATAATAAAGTTTTTTAGGAAACTATTCATAAGGATATCTACGAGGCCCTATATGGTAGGCCATTTTTTTCACCCCTGTTCTAGTTGTAGGTAGGTGTGAAAATTCTATTAGGACCTCATATTGTTTAAGAGAAGTTAGAACATGTGAAAATTATTTAGAAGAATATGGATATAACTCAGTATAGGAATAATCCTTATATAGATCTTCACTATGAACCTCTGGATTTAGAGGTGGGACATCAGGTTATTCTATGAGTTTCTCCTAGACTGGTTCATATATGGATTTAGAGGTAGGGAAAGTTATCACCTTTTCATATTGGTATTTTATAGATCTTAGAGAGAGTTAGTCTAGTATCCTATCAATTGGGCTTACCTCAGAGGTATCTAGCCATGCATGACATATTTCATGTATCATAACTTCACCGTTATTATTACAACCCATCTCATTCAATTGATCCTAAGGATATTGAGTTAGAGGTAGATGCATCCTATAAGGATCATCCTATAAGTATCATTGATTGGAGCATGTAGGTTTTTTGTGGTAGTTTAGTTCCTCAGGTATGGTTTCTATGGTAGTATAACCATGTATAGGTTGAGACCTAGTAGTGAGAGGCCAAAAATTTACTTAGTGGCTAGAAATTTTCTCAGATGACGTTTTCCACCCTTAGAATGGAAACTCGGGGATGATTTGTTTTAAGGAGGGAGGTTGTAACATCCTATATTTTTCAAGGAGGTAAATATAATTAATTTATTATAAAAAAATATCATTTATTCATGTAATGTTCTTAAGTGGATAAGAAGTAGTTTGGGAGAATACAAGGCTTGTTTGGTGCCTGAATCTCCAAATTTCGGAGAGGTAGACTGAGCCACATGGTTAGTGCTAACTGTGTGACTCAACCATGTGGGTGCTGTAGTGAACTGCAGAGGGGAACACAATTAGTTATAAATATGATCCTTAGGCCACATAACATTGTGGGGGTACTATCGTGGGTTTGAAGGGACCACATAATTTTTCCAAACTATGTGCTTAGAGCCATAACCTTAGTTCCACTTAGATAGTATAGGTTTATGGTTAGGCACGCAGTTCAGAAAACTATGTGAAAAAACTATGCACCCCTTAAAAAATGTGGTAAAATGAAAATTTTCATTGTTTCCTTAAAAAATTTAAACCCCTATTCTTCTTTATTTTCCCCACCATCCAGCCATGTGGGAGCTTCTTCCTTCCTATATTCTTAGGCTTTGAGACACATTCTTCATCTAAGCTCTGATTTCATTACTGTATATCATGTTGGAAGCATACTAGTAAGATATTTAATTTTTTTCCTTTTTTTATTCATTTATCTTTCCATATTTTATACTATTTTGGTGAAAGCTAATATACCCTATTTTTAGGGGATTTTTCTATTTTTATGATTTCTCATGTTCTACTTCAAATATGAAGTGGATAATATATGATTATTTTTATATCAAGATAAGGTAGGTTTTCTAGTTCTTTTTATCTAAAGTCTTGATGCTTTATATAGTGCTCTATTTTTCTACACACCGGACCCTTCCATACACTCCTCTTAAATGAAAAATTAACTAAATAAAATGATTTTTCAATACTTAATTTAGTCCTAGAAACCCACAAACCAACATCATAGGATCACCACATCGACATGAGCAACTCTTAAGGACGTGCCTTCTTTAAAGGCCTATGAGACTCATGCCTTGGAATTAAATTGAACCACCAATTGAGGTGTGTTGAATTTCCCCTTTCGAATTTAATGTATTTTTAATTGAACAAAAGCAAAATGGAAGGCCATGTGTATGGACCCTTACTTTTCTTATTGTATCTTGAATTAACCATATTAAATGAATTGGATAACATGACTAAAATGAATTTTTGGATGGTCTAAGTTAAATGTTATGCATGACCATCCCCTATGTCAACCCAAGGGCGATACAAGGGTTCCGATTCATAATTCCTTGGATAAACTCCTTGATATTAACAAAAAAATAATTTATAAATGAATTATTACATGCCAAGAGTGATACATGGGTTCTTTATAGAACACCATGGAAGGGATTACTAGGAGGATGTATAATGGGGTTATCTTCATTCATTCATCCTAATGGATGTAGAATCCAAGGTTTATTCTACTCAATTGAGGGATGCCTCCTACCATTTGACTTAGGAAATACTATCCCTAATGCACATGTGATCGTAATTCACTAGCTCCTTACATGGGATAAACACTTAGAGGCATTTAGGTGAATGATATTGATCATTTCTATAGAGTGATAATTATGTTGGGACAACAAATTAATAAAAAAATTAAACACATAAATGGGAAATCACCCATGGATTGATCATTGTTTCTGATAATACTGTATTCATAATATTATATTTTCATTATTTCTGTTATTTCGTTTGAATCAATTTTCAAAATCCCCAATATTTTTCATTTTATCAAAATATATATAAAAGTCCATAAATATAGTAATGTGGTTGGAATAGCGAGTGATCCAAAATAAAATATTTAATGGAATGACCATGTCCATCGACTCTACTGCACTAATGAGAATGTAAATATTATTTTTTACCACCCCATAATAGGTGTGTCATATAATCAACCCCATAATCTAATATATACTTCTTTACCACATAATAAAACTCATTCTTAATACTTCTTCTTAAAATTGAAATTCCCCTTATGGAATTATATATATATATATGACTAAAACATAATACACATGACATGAGAATAATTATAAATGGGTGAAATGAAATACTTATCACAATGCGTTGATTTATACTTTGAGGGTCCATATATGTCATAGTGAATAAACTCCTAGGGTTGTTTTATTTAAATATCTAATTTATTTTTTTAATTATTAACAATATCCCCATTCTAATTAGTAAAAAATATCTATCAGTTTTATCTTTTCATCCTAAAAATATCTCAACCCACCCTTTTTATGTCAGTATTTAAATGTATCATTATCTAATATGATCAATTTTTCACTACCAAAAATCAATTTCCTCTTTCAAATGCAATTACCATAAATTTTTACTAACCTAGAATTAGAATATGGTTCATCTAGTTTTATATACATTTTTAAAAATATAGACATCTTTCAAATGAAACCACTCATTAATACTTCTTAAAAATCACTTAATTTCCTTCATTACACATCTATTAAACACTATATATGTTTTACTTTAATCCATCTAAAAATAGATCATTCTTTAACATTTTCTTTTATTTCCAACATATTTTAAATGAAAAAAATTTATCTTAAGAGATCCACTATTTATAAAATAATAAGAACCCTTTAAACTTGTCAAAAATCATTAATTACATCAATTTACTTATCATGTGATATGAACATCCAATATCTAATATGAAATATGTTTTTTTAAATCCTTTAGTGTGACATCAATGATAAATTTCTCTTACATCCCATTCTTTTTCATATAATACATTTATAATTCTTTCTTCACATTCATATATGTTTTTAGAAAATCATGACAATCCTTAATACAACTATTTAATTTGTCACATGTTTAATAGAGTTCATTCAATGACATAAATTCATCATCCAATTTTACTTATGAAGATTCATCTCACTTTGAAACTTTTTTTGTAAGAGTGGGTCTTCTCCCCTTTAACTTAAAATCTCTATATGTCCCATAATTACTATTATTTATCTCATTATGACTAAAATTTTATAATATGTGCCCAAAATCACCATATAACCCATAATGACCATGGAAATGATTTTTTTTCTATAAATCCCACTCTTCGTCTGCTTGAAAATAATTCTTATTTTCAACCTGTCTAGACATAATTATTGAATATTTATCAACTAATAATTTTGTGATGTTTAAAACCTTTATTATTATTAGGTATATTATTTTATTAAAATTATTTTTTTTATTCCTTATCTATTTTTAATTGAAATTAAATTTATAATTTTGAGATGTTTTCAAATATTTGATATAACATTAATATTAAATGTAATAATTCCTTAGGTTATTACATCACTCATTCCTAGGAATATATAATTACCATCCATGTATATGAAATAACTCTTTATTTATAAAAATGTTTCATCAATAGATTTTTATATCTTCTAGTTAATGGAATGAGAGTTTATTATTCTTGTTTATCATATTTGGGTTTCTTATTACTTCTTAATTTACTATATTATATTTTCATTTGTTTATGGGATTTAAGAAAGACTTGATGGATAATTTTAATAGAGGTATGACTAGTCTGAGTTAGATTATTAAAAGTATTAAAAGTGGGACTTATCCTATAAATATAAAATTTATAGAGGCCTCCAGGATTCATATATCATAACATGTCCCTACCGATACCCCTTGAATTACAGACAAGAACATGTATACCCCCCAAATCTCACCATTAATAGGTCATGAGTTAATAACTAGTTCTTATGGTGTAATTCTAAAAAATGGGTGGCATTACCCCTTTTCGAGAACACAATAGAGTAAAACTATCATCCTCACCAGATTTATCTTATAAATAGTTATTATTGAATTTTTTTTCTTGAGAATCATCCCCGATCTCTTTTATGTTGCTAGTACTACTATGAATAGTAGTCATCTCATGGATGACTACTATTGAGAGTATTTAAATCAACATAATTTCATGTCACTAAGATATGCAGGATGAGTGTCAAAAAAAATTCAATAATAACTATATGGGAGATGAAGCTGACGAGGATAATAGTTATCTATAACATTCACATTTAGATGAATTCAGAGGATAACACCTACCTGCCAATGAGCTGGTACCCTAGTGGTTCACGCTCCTGATTGGCATCCAAAAGACCCAGGATCAAATCTGGGCAGGGGAGAATTCCCAGGTTACTGTAGCAGGGCACTGTAGCAGGTCACAGTAGCAGTACTGTAGCAGTGACGAACTGTATCAGCGGAAGTACTGTAGCGGCGGAGGGACTGTAGTAGTTACTGTAGTGGCGGCGGTACTATAGCAGTGCGAGTACTGTAACAGTACTGTTCACCGAGGGGTCCTTTGAGCCAAAAAATGGGCTTTCTAGCCTTGTATTCAGGCCGCTTGGCCTTGGGCCTTAGGGATATGTAATGGGTCACCCTCTACCTAGTATAAAGAGGTATTTGCTTTAATAATAAATTGAGCCTTTGGCCCCAAACTTTTAAAAAAAAGAGGATAACACCTACCATAATGGATTAATTCTTTTCTTAAATTAAACCTTCAAAGAATACTAAAATTATTTGAACCAATCAAATGTTGGGTTTCCCTTATTAGAATTATCTATAATTTTATCCTTTGATAAAGAATATATTATGTCTATTTATTTATTTATTATACAAAATTAATATTTTAGAACCCAATAGGATAGATATGAATAAAAAATGGATGTATGATAATCATTTGAAAAAATATTATGGAGATAGATTTAAGGAGTTCATCAAGTTTGTAATAGAGCATGAATATGACGCTTTTCAAATCCTTTTTACATGTTTAAATTTTTTTATTCAAGAAAAATTAGTATAGAAGAGTTGGAATAACATTTTATTTGTCATAAAATAGACCAGAGTTATAAATGTTAGACTAAACATGGGGAAAAAATGAATGTACACACCAATTTAGATGATACTATAGTTTATGGGTCATTTTATTTGAATAACAATGTAAATAATGATGGATATGGCATGGAAGAAATAAAAATGTAAATTGAAGATAACCTTCATGATTGTAAAAATTTGTTTGATAAGTTAAATAGTTATGATAAGAGACCATTATATAGAGATTGTACTAAATTTACAATATTATCAGCTATATTGAAGTTATATAAATTGAAAGCTGGTAGTGGATGAAGTGACAGAAGATTTACAAAACTACTTGGTCTCCTGGTGATATGATACCAGAAGAAAATGAACTACCATGTCGAAAATATGATGCTAAAAAAATGCTACGTCCAATGAGAATGATCTCCAAAAAAATACATGATTGTACAAATGATTTCTTATTATTTTGTAGAGAACATTAATAAATCATAAAATTTCATAAGTGTGGAGTGGATAAATACAATAAAAATGAATCAAGTCCTTCAAAAATTGTATGGTACTTTCCTATCATTCTATAGTTTATAAGAATATATAGATGTCAGGAAACTATGAGACAATTGACATAAAATAAAGATAAAAGAATTAAATATGGTAACCTATGTCATCTAATAGATTTTTCTCAGTGGAAGAAAATTGATTATGAATATCTTAAATTTGGAAATGAGTTGAGAAAATTTCATCTTGTTTTATCTACAGATAGAATAAATCCTTTTGGTGTACAAAGTAGTACTCAAAGTACCTGACCCATCATGTTGGTTAATTATTACTTTCCTCTATGGTTATTCATGAATCACAAATACATTATATTGTATTTTTTTATATCTAGACCAAGAAACCTAGTAATGTTATTGATGTCTATTTGGCTCTACTAATCAAAGATATGAAATTGATGTGGGATACATATGTTACAATTTATAATGCTCATAGAAGTGAAGAATTCACATTTAGGGCCATGTTTTAGGGGATGATAAATGAATTTTCTTCTTATAGAAATTTATCAGGCTATAACATTAAATGAATGTTGGGGTGTCCCATTTGTGAATAATTTACACAGTCAGTTTGGTTGAAACATTCCTTGAAGACTTTTCTTTTGGGACATCATAAATTTTTACCTTGACAACATAAATACCAATCCTGGATGACAACATTCGATGGGAATATCAAATAAGGTATAACACTGTATCCACTAATGGGTGATCAACTATTCGATAAAGTAAAATATATTGACACTGTTTTTAGTAAACCATTTTTGAAAAACCTTTCAAAATCATGTTGGAAGAAGAGATCAATTTTCTTTGAATTACTGTATTGTATTTTTTTGTACGTCATAAATTTTCTTGATGTTATGAATGTAGAAAAAATGTATTTGATAGTGTTATTGGAATGTTACTAAATGTTCTTGAAAAAATGAAATATGGAAACAGGTCTAGGTTGTACATGATTTATAAGGGGATAATGGAAGATTTGGAACTAGTGAAGGGTAAAAGGTGGACTTTTTTTCCTCTAGCATCTTACACTTTATTCAGATAGAAAAAATTTCAATTTTTTCCTTTTCCTTAATAGTGTAAAAGTTCTAGAGGGGTATTCATGAAATATCAAGAATGTCATGTTAGTTACTAATTTGAAGTTCCATGGACTAAAATCACATGTATGTCATGTTTTGATTCAAGATTTGATTCATGTTTCTTTCCATTACATTCTAACAAAAAATGTATGACATACATTAACCAGAATCTACTTCCTTTTCAAATCCATATGAAATAAAGTTATAGACCTGACAAAGATTACAATCATGAATAAGAAGGTTGAAGTCATATTATATGAATTTGAGATATTCTTCCCACCATAATTCTTTGATATAATGGTACACTTGATGGTTCACTAGGTTATAGAGGTTCAACTACATGGTCCTATCCATTATAGATGGATGTAACCCATTTAAAAGTATATGAATATTTTGAAAGGGTATTTCAAGAATCAAAGTAGGCCATAAGGTTGTATTGTAGAAGAATATATTTTTGAAGAAGCTATTAAATTCTATACTGATTACCTATCATATATTGATAGCATCAGTCTCCTAAAGTCTCGTCACAACTGATGCCTTATGGGTGAAGGGATTTACAAAAGAGATGTTTTTAAAATTACTTTGATAGAGTGGGATTAATAAAACCTTTACATTTTACATAATAGTTAAGATGTTGATCCATATGCTGAATCCCACAAAAAAAATTCTTAGATATTTTAATCCATCAAGGGTTGAAGGATGGATATCAAATACATATAGTCAATAGTTTATAGGATGGTTCCAAGATAAAATTTATGAGGATTTGTATGAAAATATGAATTCAATTTCTAAATTAATTCGATGTCTAGACAAAGAACCAAATTCAAATGGTATATCTTACAATGGTTTTGTAATCAATGGTAACATGTTCTATACAAAGGAACACGATGACTGTAGTACGATTCAAAATAGTGGTGTTACACTTATGGAGGAAGTAATGCACATATATAGTTCCAAGGATATAAATCCAATTTATGAAAATATATCATATTTTGGAATTATCGAACAGATATATGAGTTGGATTATACAACACTTCACATGCTAATTTTCCATTAAAAATGAGATGACAATAGGAGTGCAGTGAAAGTTGATGAAATTGGATTCATGAAGGTGAATTTTAGTGTGGATGGGGAAAAAGATGAGTGGTTCATAATGTTAGGACAAGTAGTGAATGTATTTTATGTCTTAGATATATCAAAAAAGAATTGGTCTATTATCCTATTAGTGACTAAAACAAATTATAGATCAAATGAAAATTCAATAGAGGAGGACCCTTTAATTGGGAGATCACAATTAGTTCATGCCAATCCTAATGTAAAAAATGTCTTGTATGTTATAGGGGACCACAAATAGAAGATTTAGATTCTCTATAGAGGATCTAAATCTCTATTTTTTTAAAAAAATAAAGAGAGTTCAATGAGAAGGTAAAAGTGTTTGTTAATATACTAATTTTTTCCTCATAATATCATCTGTTGTCTACGATATTAACAAAATCAAAATTAAATGTTTGACTACTCATTTAGAAAATGTATTTTAAACATAATTATGTTACCAATTCCATGGAAGAATATACTATAATGAAATATACCCTTTAGGAATATTTAAAGCTAATGTTATGATATACATTAGCTATTTTACTGAAAAATTATATAATAGAACATTGATTTTGTTTTAATTATCCCTTTCTGAGTTTGTTTATTTTATAAGATTTATGTCCATATTTCATGGCTTTATGAACCAAAACTCCATATACTTATTATCTATCAAAACTTTTTCAGCCTTTTAGTTTTGGCATTTATAAATTTCCTTCAAGTTCCCTCTACTAGCATTGTAATAAGAGAAATGTCATTGCCTCTTCTCAATCACAGATGTAATCTTTATGTTTTAAAATTAAAATAATTATCCATATAATTAATTAATTTTTTATATTTATGTTTAATTTATTTATTTTTAGTATTACTCTCATAAGAATTTTTTTCTTATACAGGTGGATTCTTTCGTTCAAGTTGGGGTGGTTTGTTTAAAGCTGCTCATGCTCATGAGAGATTGGACTTTGAGCCAACAACTAAAATAATGACAAAAATAAAGTGGGTCAAGAATTTATAAAAAAATCATAAAAAGGTGAATTCTTACTACTTATTTAATTAATTTTTTCATCATCTTATCCACTATTTGTAAGTTAATTTACTTATCATTTTTTTCTAATACTTATTTGTTTTTTTTAAAATCTTTTGAGAAGTCATATTTTCACAGTTTTTTTATTTTATAAGACTCCTATCCATATTTTATACCTTTATACACCAGAACTTACACATAATTATTCTCCCTCAATACCTTTTCACCCCTATAGTGTTGGAATTTATCACTTTCCTTAAAGTTCACTCCACTATACTTTAGGAAGAGAAACGACACTGCCTCTACTCATTCACATAGGTAATATTGATGTTTTCATAGTAAAATCATTTTCTATATAATTAATGTATTGTTTCATATACAGGTGGATTATTTTTTTCTAGTTGGGGTGGTTTGTTTGAATCTTCTCATGATCGTGAGAGATTGGACTTTGAGACTACAATTGAGATAATAAAAATAAGAAAATGGGTCAATAATGTATACAAACATCATGAAAAGGTGAATTCCTACTACTTATTTAACTAAAATTTTCATCATTTTATCTACTATTTGTAAGTTAATTTCCTTATTATTTCTATCTAATAATTATTTAGTTTTTTCACAGATCTTTTGGGAAGTCATATTTTTCTTTCAACTATTTGTAAAAAGCCACAAAATAGATAATATATTCCTTTATTCTAATGTTATCATGGATTCTATTAGTATTTGGGATTGTTTTGATACTTTGAGGCATGTAAGAATCACCCATACCTCAATCCGACACATAACATAATTAGCATGACTCCAAGTGAGTCTTTTTATTTAAAATTGGTATTAATTTTAGTAAAAAAGACAACTAAAATATTCAAAACTGAGAAAATTAATTTTTATTACTTTTATAATTTAAGAAAAAGATTTATATGTAATTTATATTGGTAAGGAATAAAGTACACCCCAATTAGATACACGATGTGCCCATTATGACTCAAAGTGTCTCATATCAGTTTAAAATTAACGTTTTAGTTCAAAAAGTGTCACTCATTGAAAAATGAGAATACACACTCATACTATCTTAATAATTTAGGAAAATGATTCATAATTAATTTTTGAAATGTTAGAATCAGTCTCACATCAAACCGATACATGATATGACCAATATGACTCAAAGTGTGTGTTTCCAATTTAAAATGACATTTTAGTAAGAAAGGCAAGTGACAAACTCAAAACCAATAGAACACATTTGGATTTTTTTCATACTTTTAAAAAATAATATATAAGTCAATTGGGATGTGTATGAACCTTCTAGATCTTAATCTAATTCATGGTGTGATCGGTATGGCTCCAAGTGCATCTTTTTATTTAAAATTGACAGTAATTTTAGCAGAAAAGACAACTGACATACTCAAAATTGAGAAAAATAATTCAGATTATTTTGATACATGTGGAAAAAAAATCCACATTTCATTTTTTATATGTTGGAATCAGCAAAACCTCAATCCAATGCCCTATGTGCCTAGTATGAATCAAAGTGTCCATTATGAGTTTAAAATTTAATTTTTAGTTCAAAAAGTGTCACTCACTGAAAACCAATAAAACAGAATTGTATTTTCTTGGAAATTTAGAAAAATTATTCATAAGTTATTTTTTTAGTAATTATTATCATGTAAAACCGGCACATGATGTGACTGGTATGAATCAAAGTTCATGTTTTTAGTTTAAAATGACATTTTAGCAAAAAGTAAAAGTGACATACTCGAAGTTGAGAAAACACATTCATATTGCTTTTATAATTTATTAAAACATTCTATAAGTCATTTGGGGAATATAAGAATCAACTTCACCTCAATCTAACACATAGTGTGATCGGTATGACTCCAAGTGCATCTTTTTATTTAAAATTGACATTAATTTTACTAAAAAAGACAACTCCCATAGTCAAAACCAAGAAAACACATTTGGATTGTTTTTATACTTTAGGAAAATTATCTATAAGTGATTTTTGAAATGTAGGAATCAAACTCACCTCAATATGATATATGATGTGGCTGGTATGACTCAAAGTGCATGTTATCAGTTTAAAACTGACATTTTAGTTCAAAAAGTTTCACCCACTAAAAACTGAGAAAATGCACTCATACTGTCTTGATAATTTTTTTTCAATTATTCATAAGTCATTTGTGACATGTTGGAATCAGTATAATGTAAAATCTACACATGATGTGACTGGTAAGACCTAAAGTGAGTGTTTCTAGTTTAAAATTACATTTTTGTAAAAAAGACAAGTGATGTATTGAAAACTAAGAAAACACATTTGACTTTTTTATACTTTATGAAAACTATACATAAGTCTTTTTTGGATGTGTATGAATTATCTGCACCTCAATCCAACACACGGTATGACCGGTATGAATTCATATGTGTATTTTTATTTAAAATTGACATTAATTTTAGTAAAAAATACAACTAACATTTTCAAAACTAAGAAAATGCATTTATATTATTTTTATACTTTAAGAAAATAATCCATATGTCATTTTTGATATGTAAAAATCATCCACACCTCAATCTGATATATGATATACACAATATGACTCAAAGTGTAACATCCCCTTACTATTTCAGGTATTGATAAACCCTCATCTGTTAAATTATTAATATCTTATGTTAAATGGGAAATAAATGGTTTATCAGTGAAAAGTTACATTTTTATTAAACATGTCATAGAATGCTAAAACACCCAATTCATACTCTAGAATATTCAATTAAATATTTTATGAGTTAAACAATGAGTAATTATGAGTTTTTGAGGCCCGAAAAATCTCGATGAAGATAGAATAAAATTATTAAATATAATATATTAAGTACACACTCTTTATTCAAAATATTTGAATAACTCCAAAATGATGCGTCGTTTGAGAAATCTGAGACCACTATTTTGTTTGAAATATAGTTTTTACCCTAGGAGGGGTATAACATTCGAATGCGTTAGAAATTTGGATGTCTTGCTCATGAGGTAAAGTTATTAATAATATTTAATATATTATTTATTTAAAATAATTAATTATATCTCAAACGGTGCATCGTATTAGAAATATGAGATCGTCGATGGGTCCGTAACATGGTGTTTACCCTAGACAAGGTATAATATTTGTTCGCATCAAGTGTTTGGATGCCTCACTCCCAAAAATGATATTTTTTATATTAATTAATTAATTTTTCCGAGTTTTCATTAAAAAATCATTAATATCTCTAAAACCGCTCATTTTTTGAGAAATCTGAGACCACCGTTGGGTCCAGAACGGGGTGTTTACCCTAGATAGGGTATTACTTTCATTCTCAACAGATTTTTGGTATCATTTAATTTTTATATTAAATAATTAAAATATTAATTATAAAAAAACGAATTTCACTATTTAATCATCTTCTTAAGCGGGTAAACCCTATTTTTGGACCATCCAAAGTTTTCAAACATCCGTTTTACCACCTTTTGGACAGAAATTAATTTATAAACGGCCTAATAAATGGAAATCAATGACTCCATCGTAATTTTTGGAATGAATCAGTGTTTAAAATGAGTGTTTGAATGTAACGTTGGAGACACATGCGTTGAGGTTTTCATGGCCGATCACCTTCGATTTTTTTGATCGATCATATCAAAACCATGAGACCCCAAGACTAATTGCAGTGGGATGATATGCTTTTCCATTGGTTTGAAATCCTTAGCTCGTGGGTGTTCTTCCGACGGTGGAGCGGGGGGTTATTTATCTTCCCTTGTGCACTGTGGGAATAAGGTATGTTCTTATTTTATTTTATTTTTTGTTTATTATTTTTATTATTACTTATCCATTATTCTAAATTCAATAACATCTATGTTATTGGTTGGAATCACACACCGTCAGTGTTGTTGGACTCGTCTTGACGAGAAGAACCTAAGTCATATTTTTATTTCAAAGGAAATAAGGTATTCATTGATCCGATCTATCACATTTTAAATGGTTCTTTTTAAATAATTTTATCAAAATATAATTGTTAAGAATTATCGAATGATAATTGCAACAACTTATCAAAGAGTAATTTTAATGAAATTATCCAGGATAATTCTTAAATAGTTTTATCAAATGTCGTGTTATAAAATTATAAAAAGATAAATATTGTCTTTTTATAAAAAAAATTATTGTTAAGAATTATCAGATGATAATTACAATGAATTATCAAAGATTAAATGTGCATGATTATTGTAAGGAAATTATTGAATGGATAATTATTTGAAATTTTCAAACGATAATTATTTGGATTATCAAAAGATAATGAATTATCAATATATATATATATATATATATCGATAAACAACTTGGGATATTTTATTAAAATTATCTAATGTTATTTATTTTGATTGTCAAAAGAGATATATATCTATGTATATATATAAATATATAGTTAGATATATATTTTTAATAATTACTTTAGAAGTTAAGGATAATTTTATTAAATATAAAATTATCAATGTGTAATTGCATGAACTATTGAAGGATAATTTCAAACACATGCGTTGACATAAAATGATAATCCATATATTATCCATGAGAGAGAAAATGTTATCGCATGTAATTTTTTAATTGATAATTTGAAATTATCCATGGGAGATAAAATATTATCACATATAATATTTTAATCGATAATTTGAAATTATCCATGACAGATAAAATTTCATGTAATATTTTATTCAATAATTTTTGGAATTATTCAGGAGATAGAAACTATAATCTCTTGTGATATTTTATTTCCTTTTTAAATAAATTATATGGTTCTGGTTCTAGGAACCCTTGATGAACATCGACCATTAGTGTGTCGATGCTTATAATAATAAGGTTGTGAGGAGGTGTATTGAACCACACATAGTGGTTTATCCTTTCCACTGACATCGACAACCTTGAGGTAGGTGGTTCTGTTCCGAATTTACAAATTGATTATCTTTATATTTATTGATTTATTTCAATTTTTGATTTAAATTCAATTGCTCAAATTTTATTTCAATTAAATTGATAAAAATTTGATTCCAGTGAATCGAGGTATTTGAAATGTTTTTGGCATGAAAATTTGGAAAACCCCCAATTCCATTGAATTGGGTGTGTTTATAGAAATTTTCTGATTTAAATTGTTTAATTTAAATTGTGAATTTTATGGAAATGATTTCAATTAAAATGTTGAATTTAATTATGGAAATAAATCGTGTAATGATGGAATTGGTTTTGAATGGATTTCAAACTGATGAAAATGGCTTAAAATGATTTGATAGAAAACTCATTGGTTTTATCTTATGAAAAGGCATGTTTTGAATAAAACCTATTTTTGGTTTTAAAAGGAATGAAATTGGAACTTTTGAAATGGAAGAATGGTATTGATGGTATTTTTAAGCAGTATTGAAATAGTTCACCCATCATGTAATATCATATTCAAGCCTTAGGTAGTTAGTGAGTTATTTGGATACACTCTATGCTACGACAACGTTCTAAAACATTCTTGCGGTGGGTCACATCCCTGACGGGTTGGTGACAAGTATCCTTTGGCCAATGTCATAGGGACATGTGTATACACATTTTTTTGAGTTCACATAGAGAGTGAAGAATCTTATAGCTGGTTAATACTATTGTACCTTTTGGCAGATTTCCATCTTGCTAGCTTGTTTATTTATATTTGAGATATAAATGTATGCCAATTCTTTTGAACTGATTTACATTCCTGATAAATTTATATAAAGTATTTTATATAAATGTTTTAATTAAGCCATTGTTTTATAAATATTCCATCATTTTGTAAAGTCATTACTTAAAATATTTATTTCCAGCATTTGAAAATGTATAACATGTTTTGTTTAAATATGCTTTTGAATTTCCAAACCTGTTTATTTGAAAATTGAAAGATTTTATTTGGATAATAAATATTTGGAATCTATTACAAAATCTTTGGTGGTATCTTAATGGGCTTAGGTTCACAACCTACTTTTGTCTTTGGGTGTTTGTAGACTTTCTTCTTCCAGGTTCGAGCAAAGTGAAGGGATCTCTTAGAGGTGGATCCAGCTATTGATCTTTGGTCTTGGTGAGTTGTGTCCTTAGGAACCTTGGTGCTATTTTCCCATTTTATTACTTTGGTTTTATGCCCCTTTGTATTTTGGTACATTACTCCCAGTGGAGTTTCTTTTGGTTATGCATACGGTCTTTTTTCTTTTCTTCCGCATTGTTAGTGACAAAATCATTCCCACTTGCGTGTTGTGTGATGCCAGGTGCTAGTCGCCGACCCGTGGGGATTAGGAACACCCTTTGGGCTATGTTAGGGCTAGTTCTGTTATCGGGTTACCAGAGTACCTGGGCTGGTTCATGACACAAAGTGTCAGTTATCAGTTTTAAATTGACATTTTAGTTCAAAAATTGCCACTCACTACAAACCAAGAAAATAAAGTTAGATTGTATTGATAATTTATTAAAAAAATTCATAAGTAATTTGTGACGTGTAGGAATCATTATCATGTAAAACTAACATATGATGTGACCAGTATGACTCAAAGTGTGTGTTTCCAATTTAAAATGAAATTTTAGTAAAAATGAAAAGTGATGTACTCAAAACCATGAAAACATATTAATATCTTTTTTATACTTTAATAAAATGATACGTAAGTCATTTGAGATGTGTAGGAATCATCCATACCTCAATACGATGCATTGTATGATTGGTATGACTCTAAGTGAATCTTTTTTATTTAAAATTGACATTAATTTTAGTAAAAAATAAAACTAACATACTCAAAACCAAGCAAATGAATTCATATTTTTTTGATACTTTAGGAAAAAGTTCCATACATCATTTGTGATTTGTTGGAATCAGCAACAACTAAATCCAATATATGATGTTCCTAGGTTGACTCAAAGTGTCTGTTATCAATTTAAAATTGACGTTTCACTTTAAAAAGTGTTACTTACTGAAAACCGAGAAAATGTGTTTGAATTGTATTGATAATTTAGGAAAAATATTAATAAGTAATTTGTGAAATGTTGAAATTAGTATCACATAAAACCGACACATGATGTGATTGGTATGACTCAAAGTGCGTGTTTTCAGTTTAAAATGGCATTTTAGTAAAAAAAAAGTGATATAAAAAAATTGAGAAAATGAATTCTAATTGTTTTGATACTTTAGGAAAATGTTCCAAAAGTTATTTGAGATGTGTATAAATCAGCTGCACATCAATCTGATGCACGATGTAACTGGTATGAATCCAAGTGTGTCTTCAAAATATATACATGTCATTTTAGTTTAAAACGCACATCATATCCCCAAAACTGAGAAAAAATCCTATATTATTTTATCATCATTCTATCTGCTATTAATTAATTAATTAATTTACTTATAGTTTTTATATTATACTTATTTAGTTAAGTTTAATAGAGATAATTATTGAAGATGAACTAGAAATGGTGCGGTGTGCAAGAATCAACTACAACTCAATCAGATACACAATATTCTTGGTATGAATCAAAGTTTAGTTTAAAGTTAACACTTTATGTTAATTTATTTATTTATATTATTACCAAAATAATAATTATTTTCTTATACAGGTCCGTTTTTTTCTCGACCAGGGGTGGTTTGTTCGATAATTTCATGATTTAGGGTCATGATCAAAAGGCAAAGGAACATTGATGTTTTTGAATGTATGTATTAATTTTTAATTATGAAATTTTACAAATCAATGTTTGAAATAGCTATAATATAGTGTTTTTCTTGTATTTTTGTTGTAAATTTTATTTCATTTAAATTATCTATTGGTACTTGATTTTTCTGATTTCTGGTGGTGTTTTTGGTGCTGTAGTGTGCTGTTACAGCACATTGCAGTATTCCCCTTTATCAGCGATTTTAGAATCACTGATAAAGGGGTTCTTATCTTCAATTTTAAAAGAGATGATAAATGTAGCCTTTATGAGTGCTTCTAGAAGCACCGATAAATTTCCCATTCAATAGTACTAAATAAAAGTGCTGATAAAATCCCAGGGATTTTAATCTCACTCTGATAGTAATTGCTTCTTGTTCACTGATAACGACCATTTTTAGTGCTGTTAAAGGTCTATTTTGTTGTAGTGATAGGGAAACCATGCTCGAGTATCATAATCAATAAGGAAGTCATGCCTGAGTATTATAATATATAGTGAATTTATTCACAATTATCATAATCATATTGGAAACCATGCCTAAGTATCATAATCATAAGGGAAACAATGTCCAAGTATCATAATTAGTATGGATGCCATGATCAAGCATCATAATCATAAGGCTCAAAATCTAGATCCAAGTATTTCTGAGCATCTAAATAATATAACAATTAAATAAAAAGGCTTATAATCCAAACCCTATGAAGTACATATGAGAATCTTAATAAAATAAAAATTATAAAAAGGATTATAAGATGAACCTAAGGAAGTATGCCTGGGAATACTAAGAAAATTACATCACATCAAGCCCATTAGCCAAGAACCAGGAAGAACCTCTGGAAATCATGACTACATAGAAGTAACCATTTGAATGTATAAATAAAATAGTGAGGGTGTATGAATGCCTAGACCCATCACTATAGCTGTAGCCTTTGGGGATTTTATATTTTGTACAAGTTTTATGGTGAAACCAACTACCATCTCTACCCACACCCATTGTACTAGCTCAGGGTCAGTCAAATACCATGGGACCCACTAGGTCCCTTAGGTTTAAACACTAGAGAGGCATCCTACTTAGGATCCTCAAAGTCTATACATAAGTGAAGGCATCCCTATGGGGAACATAATAAATAGTAATTTACCTGAGTTATCCTGCATGGGATCCTTGTAATAAGTAAGTAAATAGAGGCATCCTATACGAGATCCTATGTGTCTAGCACAAGTAGAGGAATCCTATGTGGAATCCTTAGAATGGAATTCATAGGCAGAAGTATCCTACATGAGGTCCTTGAAAATATTAAATAGGTATATGGATCTTACAAGGGATTCCATTGGTCATCATGTTAGCAAAAAAATCTTACAGGGGACCCTTGGAAATAGTAATAAGGTAGAGGAATCCTACATGAGATCCTATAGGTCAAAAGATAAGATGACCTCCTGGCCTAAAAGTAATTTTATTTGAACATTATACTAGAGAGATGGCTCATAGCCCATATCATATAAAGGGAATCAATCTATGTTGGTATGAATACCAAACCAATATTTTTCACTCTCAAGAGATATCTGAATCCAGTTATTGGAGGAATCCCCACTCCATTATATCTCATTCTATATAAAACACCTTTTAGTACTCCACAAATCACCCCAAGGGTTCCACCATCATGATCTATGTAGAAAAATTCTCATGATGGAATAATCAAGTGTTTAATTCCAGTTCTGAGGTGTAAAGATATGAAAAACCCTAAAAAGTGTAGCAAGGGAGGAGTACACGACATGTATACCCTGGCACATGTTGTGTACCCTTGAATCCCCACCTGGGTGTGTACTTTAGCCAAACATGGAATGTAAAGCCCATGTACATAACATGTACACCATGTACACGGTGTGTAACCTATATAGGGTGACTAACCATATATATCTCATGGATTTCCCATGTATTATACATGGAAATGTACTTATACATGACGTGTAGCTCACCCAAGGTCTCACTATGTACTTTACATAGCTGAGGATCCCTACACGGGTTGTCTGTCTAGGTACTTTTTCCCATGGATGAGTACCAGTACACGACATGTATACCCTATACATGATGTGAACTTATAAAAATACCATCTTCCCCAAATGGGAAGAACACATAGTGTGTGTTCTTGAAATACATACTGTGTGATTGAGATTTCTGAATGGGAAACCCCTAAAATCATCCCAAAACCCCATTTTCTCCCCAAAGGCTATAGATCGACCCCAAAGGAATAAAAATAAATAATAATAGGGACCTAAAACTAGAAATAAGTAAATATGTGGGTAAATACAACATAAAATTAATAAATGACTTACCTTTGGGAAGAATCTGCCAAAGCTTCGCTTATTTTTGTGATCCACAGCTGCCGCATGATGATTTGACTCCTCCCAAGTTCCATGGTGGAACATCTTTTCCTATCTCTATAATTCTCTCTCTATATCTCTCCATATACCTATCCTATATTGGTCATAGTGAAAGAAACACAAAGTGGGATGTACATGAGAAACCAAGGGAGAAAATAAAAGAAAAAGGGAAAACACAAAGAAGAAAAGGAAAAGAAAAAGGGGCCCAACCCCGATACCCCACCATAAGGATTACCTTGTACCACTCCTCCAACACAACCTCATCGGGTTTCTCCATCAAACTAGAAAATATATTTGGAAAAAAGATAATCTTGGAGTATAACCAATGCTCTCTCATCATACTCAAGATGATTTCAAGATATAAGTCATGATCATATCTAACTAAAAGGGTTACAAGATTCCATCAATAGGTGTGTACAACTCTCCCATGCCATACTCACATCAAACAAGATTTACTTGACTTTAACCAACTCCTAACACCACATCTACCAACAATGTGTGTTTAATCTATCCATGAGTCAACTACCTCCAAAAACTCAATCCATAATCAATGTATCCTCTACCATAGAGGGAAATTTATCACTTAATCGCAACTCTTGGGAAACAATTATTGTATCATGTCTTTGAAACCATCGGTCCTTGGATTGCACATGACCACTCACTGATTTATGATTTAAATAGAACCATGAAGAACTGACATTTACCTTTTCTTTATCAAATAAAAAAATGGGTTTACAAACCCATAACACCTAGTTAACACCCGACTCACACTCCCATGAGTCACATTCCACTACTTCCAAACTGGCCATGCTACATGACATGTCAGTCTCATTACGTTAGGATCTCACTTCAAAATATTTTTTAAAATCGAGAACCTCTATTGTGATATGATTTATTCTATGACCTCCCATCGCACAAAGTAATTTTTCTAAAATTTAAGTCTGAAATGTAAAACTAATGGTTAATAGGGCCAATCACCTAAATAGTCCTGATCGTCAAATCCAGTCTCAAAACACAAGCACCCTAGATACTTCCTCAAAAACCGAATGAATCAACCTTCCTATATTGATAAACCTAAGTACCTACCTTACATTGGTATAAACAAGAGCATACAACCAAGTTCACTACCTCAAAAGGAATTCATAAACTAGGTCTAACCCCTCTCACAGGTTTCCCTTGATCAAAAGGAAATGTAAACCTAAAAGGGTCTGAGTAATATATAAGGGCCTCTTGGTCTACCACATAGCCCTAATAATCAAGTATCGTATGAGGGTTAATAGGTCTAACCACCTAACCCAAGGGTCAAACTTCTCAATAAGGACACATCTCATAGGGCTTCATCCATGAATCCATCTCGGTATAAGGCATATGATATGGTTGTTGAATCTCTCTCTAAAAGAGGTAAAGAAAACATAGACCTACATGGGTAAAAACTATTAACATCATACTACTAGAGCCCTAATTATCTCTGACCATCCTCATAGTGGACTGCTCCATGAAGGTTCGTTATATAAATATATAAAAGATAACAAACTAACACTCATTAGGTATCCACATACAATAACACCACCTCGAGGTCCAGTTCATAATAAATGTTTTGGTGTCTATTGAAATCATACAAAGTTACCCGACTAGATCACCTAAAAAAAGTATCAACTATCATGGTTGACCTATAAGGGAAAATGATATACACACATCATCATCTGAATGATCCATGTTGTAGATCACTATCATGTTTTATTTAAGTAGAATTCCATTCCAATATATGCAAGAAAACACTGTATAGGCTGTTACTGGCACTTTAAATAATCAAACCTCAGTAAAAAAACCATATAATGGGACTGACATTGGGAATCGTGTACCCTACCGACCTACTAGGGTTACTGCACATCCCATACATGAAGACTAAGTCATCAGCCTCACCATGAAATGTCTCACCATAGATCCACATAACCTACCATCAGGAAAAATATATATATGCAAGTCAACCCAATTGAGTAGAATTCACCCACAAACCTATATGGGAACACACCATTTAGGTTTTTGTTGTCACTTTAAACAATTTTCCTCTAACATCAGTAAAATAACACACTATCAGGACTATAATATGTGAATCCTAGGTGAAAAATATGATGCATGTGATGCCTCTTTAATTTTCTAGAAAAGTGTCAAAATAAATCACTGACCTCTTTACAATGGGAAAGAGCCAAATATCTAGAAATAGAGTCTTTCCAATGGGATGAGAACCATATATCCATAGTAAGTCACAAACTCTACACAACATGTGCATCACCCAAAGAGAATATCATATAAAACTGTAAAATCACATATAAATAACAATAATTCCATATCCCTGGAAAACCAGACTTCCCACCCAAACAAGTGTTCTCGATGCACCATTATGATATCCATCACAAATTCCAACACATTCATAATACTCATGTATATAATATCCCAAATAACAATACAATATGAAAGGAACTCCTCTAATACCACTTTGTAAAGTCCCAACCTAGATTCCACTAAACCGATGCTCCAAGACAGTTCACCATAAGTCCTCAAGTATGCCTATCCATACATTAGAGGCTACTAGCTAGCAGTGATGTCCTCAGGTGTGTCCATGGAGAAACTATTCCCTTATATCAGAATAAGAAAATAATGAAAATAACCAAGCATAATCAAAAGTAGTAAATAATCAAAGTGTGGAAGAAAAAAATATAATGAAGGATGTAATAATAAAATGGAATACAGTAAATTCCTGAATGTTCATATAATACATACAATACTGATTAACCACTGAGATAATCACATATATAGAAGTAAATAAAAGAAATTAAAATTAAAGTAAATGGATCTACTGCTAGCTTTGAGATGAACCATATACTCAGTCTACATGACACTACCAAGCTACTTCAACTTGATCATAAGAATTCACATGAGAAACTCCACTCAACTATGAAATCCTGGGCCTCATCATTATCCGTGATGTATCTTTGATCAACATGAAATCATAAATAAGGTCTGCACGCACAACGATGTACATGTATAAGGGGTGAGAAATAATATCAGTAGGCTAACCCGAATAGTGAAACAATAATCTGCTGTCATAACTGCATGCTCATGCAATATGTTCAACCTAGTTGAGACTCAACTGAAAATGATAAATAAAATAAAACCATATTAGATCTTTGGGTCCATTATACCGATCAATGGTACCTGCTTCGGCCTAAGTCGGGGTTTCATTGAACAAGGTTCCATTATACATATATAGATTTATATGTGTGTATATATATATTACCATAAATAAATAAACACACACACACACACACACATGATTAAGGTGAAAGATATCATTAACCAATAGCATTCGATCCTTGGGTGTATAATCCCAATCATCTGGACATCTTGTGCAAAGGGTGCTGAGTTGGATGTCGTAACACTCAAGACATATATAAAGATATGTATGTATATATGAACTAGATATATAGTGAAATATGTATCAATATATATAAAATATAATACTATCCATGACCTGAGGCGTAACTCAGATGTCCATGCGTAGTCTCAAGTGTCTCACAGAGTGATAAGTGATGCCATACTTGAATATAATAATCAATATGGATTCCATGTACAAGTATCATAATCAATAGTGACTGCATGATTGAGTATCATAATTATAATGGATTCCATTATTGAGTATCATAATCATAAGGGAAGCCATTCCTGGGTATCTTAATCATAAGGGCACCATGATCGAGTATCATAATCAATAGGGATGCCATGCCAGAGTATCATAATCGATAGGGATTCCATGATCGAGTATCATACTCAATAGGGAAACCATGCCTGATTATCATAATCACATGTGACTCTATGTATGAGTATCATAAACATAAGGGACACCATGCCTGAGTATCATAATCAATATGGACACTATGCTCATGCATCATAATCATAAGGCTCAAAATCGGATCTCAGGAAGAAAATATGAGCATCCCAATAATATAATAATTATGTAAAAATTTTCATAAATCGAACTTGAGGAAGTATGTATGGGAATACCAATAAAATTTTAATTTAATAAAAAGGCTCAGAATCCAGACCCCATGAAGTACATATTATAATCCTAGTAAAATTACATCGTATCAGGCCTATCAGTCAAGAATTAGGAAGACCTATGTCAATCATGACTGCACTAAAACAACCATGTGAAAGTATAAATAAAAGAGTAAGGGTGGCCAAATTCTTATACCCACCACTATAGCCATAGCCTCGTGGGATTACACATTTGGTATGGGTTCTTAGGTGACTCTCGCTACCATCTCTATCCAAACCCAACATAATAGCTCAGGACCAGTCAAACACTAGGGCACCCAATGGGTCCCTTAGGTTGAAACACTAGAGAGGAATCCTACATTTGATCGTAAAAGTCCATACATAAGTGAAGGAATCCATCTATGGAACCTTGGAAATAGTAATCTACTAAAGGCATCCTACATGGGATTTGTGGAATGAGTAAGTAAACTGAGGTACCTTACACAATATCCTCTAGGTTGAACATAAGAAGAGGCATCTTATATGGGATCCTAAGAATGGTATACATAGGTAGAGGAATCCTATATAGGATCCTCAAAAATAGTAAAAAGGTAGGGGGATCCTATAATGGATTCCCTAGGTTAGCATGCAAGTGAAGGAATCCCATATGGGACCCTCAATAATAGTAATATGGTAAAGGCATCCTACACATGATCCTCTAGGTCAAAAGATATGATTTCCTCTTGGTTTAAAATGAATTTTTTTTGAACATAATAGTATAGATATGGATCACATCCCATATCAGATGAAAGGTATCACTCTATGGTGGTCTAAACATCCAACCAATATATCTCATTCTCAGAAGATAACAAAATCCAATTATTGGAGGAATCACCTCTCCATTATATCTCATTCACCCCAAAACATCTTTTAGGAGTCCTCAAATCATCCTAAGGGTTCCACCATCATGATATAAGGAAAAAACACTGAAGATAGACTACTCATGTGTCCAATTCTATCTTTGAGGTATGAATATATGAAAATCCCCCAAATGGATAGCAAGGGAGTAGTACACGACCAGTATACCCTCATACACAATGTGTACCCTAAGAACCACACCTGTTCATGTACTTCAGCTGGACATAGAGTGTAAATACCATATACATGGTGTGTACACCATATACTCAGTGTGTACCCTACGTGGGTTACTTTAACTTGTACCTCACATGACCTGGCCATATATTCTTCCTGAACATGTACTTCTACATGGTGTATAGCCCACCCAGGGTTTGGCTGTGTACTTTACATGACCAAGTATCCCTACACGAGATATCTGGATAGGTACTCGGCTATATGGTTGAGTACCAATACATGGTGTTTATACCCTATACATGGAATTTACTTATAGAAATATAATCTTATTCAAAAAAGAAGATCACACAATGTCTATTATTGAACTACACATCGCGTGATCGAGATTTCTGAATGGGAAACCACTCAAATCGGCCTGAAACACCATTTTTCTCCCCAAAGACTATAAATAAACCCTAAAGGGGACCTAATCACTCATAATAGGGCCTTAAAACTAGAAATTAGTTAATATATAGAGATATAAATCATAAAATTAAAAACAGCCTACCGTTGGGAAAAATCCACTGAAGCTTCACCCGTTTCTATGATCTATAGCTGTCACATGACAATCTGATTCCTCCCAAGCTTCGTGGAGACACCTCTCTTACCCTCTCCATATTTCCCTCTCGTAATCTCCCTATAATTTATTTTTCATTGTGAATTAAACCCACATGGGGGAATTTATGACAATCCAAGGGATAAAAGTAAAGAAATATCAAAAAAGAAAAGGGAAAAAAAGAAAAGAAAAAGGGTCCCAAGCCAAGCTAGCCCTAAAAACCAACATGAGTTTATGCCTCACCTAGGAAAACCCACCATTATAAAATCAATGATAGAGAAATAATATTAATACAATGATCTATTCAAAAGATATATCTAAATGAACATGTGTGAATAAATTAATATTTATTTAAATATTAATTAAATATTAATTATTCCACAAAAATTTGAACTGTTAAAAATTACACCAAAATACCATCCTAGGTTAAAAAAACTATTTAAGGACCAAAAAAGTGGTCAAAAAAATTATCCAAGATCTCATACTAGGGTAAAATGACAATTTTACCCCTTACCATCATCTTAAATAAAAAATTCAAATTTCTGATCAAATTCCAATGCAAAAAAAACATTGGTCCTTACATCCTGATTAGCTAATCCTAAAGGCTTGTGTAAAAATGAATCAAATCATGAAGTTTCTTATGATAGATATCACAATAACCTTAGTTATGGGGATTTAATATGAAACATGCACCAATAGTATATACAAGGCATTATCCAGTGCATGAAACCTATTTTGTGCCATTTGATCATATTCCGTATACCAACAGAAATTCATACTTATGATAACATTAAAGATTCATCTCAACCTATAATACTACATGGTAACATTAAATACGGATAAACCAACTTTTTAGCGGTTAATTATCACCTCAATTCGTGATATATATATATATATATGTATCTAATGTGAAAGAATGATAAAGTGGAGATTTCCTTTTGTATAACATGATATATTTTATATTCTTAAAATCATTTAAAAATATTTAATAAAACCATAAATAAGTTCTTATATAACCATATCACATAGGATAGACAACCATATCCTCTATATGCTTACTTTATTTTTTACTTTTTGTTAAACTCTTTATATCTCTATGTAATTCCTTCCATATCTCTATGTGTCCACTTTCTAAAAACTTCCCACTAAAATTATTTCATGAGTAAAATTTATGAAAAAAGCTTGTTTGAATAATGGTGAGACTTATGAATCATATTCTTAATATTTAACTCATTAAATAGTTAGGAAAACTCCTTTACTTTATAATATCAAATATTATGATGTTAATAATTTCATCTGTTTATATAGAAGTCTTTAAAAGTTTATCATCATCATCATCATTATCAGAACCATTCCGTAATTTTTTTTTCTGGAGATCATTCTAGTAACCAATATAACTATTTTCAATTCTTTTTACCAATATATCCTAAAATTTTTTAGTATATAAAGTGATATTCATGTCATTAATGTAACAAAATGTAACTCTTTACATTTATATTTACCGATATAACCTAAAAATACTTTAAGATATTAAGTGAAATTCACTTTTAACTTGAATAATATTTTATTTGTTAACTTTGAACTTATATAAGTCCAAAAAATACTCCAACTAGCCTCTTAGAAACAATTTTATCTTTGGAATATCATTATAAGATACATAAACTTGTTTTTGATCAAGAAATAACACCCATTTACTTTAGTGGTAATATTTAACAAATAAACTATAGTATCCATATCATATATAGTATTCCATGTGTTTGGGAACATAATTATGAAAATAAGACTTTGTTTTTTAAAACATGCCACTGATGGGTGGTAGAATCTCAATTTGTATTTTCCTAAATTTTTTAAAAAGGAAAACTATGTTCGATAGAATATACGACCCACAACACCGAGTCTAAATGAATCATGAAATATTATTATTTAAGTATGACCCTTATAAACTATCCATTAGATTGGTAGGTATGAATATTATTAAATATTTTATAATATATATATAAATTTCACACTCAATATAAATTCATTGATAAATTTTTATTAAATAATCACTCAAATTTTAGTAA